>OU911047.1:1210000-2420000 GCA_918358695.1 Melinaea menophilus ssp. n. AW-2005
TATATCCGACTGATGTTATTGCTGAAATAATTTACTTTTATATAAAAGGAAAGAATTTCCCTAGAGGGCTATTTCATAAGGGCTATTGTGACCAATAGCCTCGGAAATGGCAAACAATTTTACTGTCGAGTTGGTTTTGTAACAGAACATTTTAGATTCAATGTGTGTTATTATGATCATATACATATGTACCACACTAAACATCCTTTGTGACTTATTCCCATTAATAATTAAATAAACTTTTAACAATCTCAAATACTAAATGTTTTAACTAATTTAATTACTTTTTGGTGAAACACGTTGAATTATTATTAGAAATCCGCAGAAAATAGTGAGTATTCAGGCAGCCAAGCTAATTAAAAAGCTATTATATTATTTATAATGAACAAATGTTGTTTATGATGCTATAACGTATTACTCCAAAATTACGAACTATGTTTTTTTAACGCACTTTAACTATTTTTATACACGTTATATATTTAAATTACAAAATAATACAACAAGTCTCAGATACATCAAATAATTTTCACTTTATTTCAAGAACCGTGTATTGAGAGCATAAAATTTGAATGTCAAATGTATTGTAGCTATGCTCTTTGTCGCCTATAATAGAGTGGAAAAGCGTCGCCAGAGCTCTGAGCAAACAAGGGCAAATGCTTTTGCAATATTGTGTACTGAACTATTTACATAATGCCTGCTGTGAGATAAGATGGCAATGGCTAGAAGGTCTGAGACTCATTATCAGAACCATTGCTAGCTGTATATGTGTTGTCATTTAACTACAATAAAGAAAAACGTTTGGAAGAAACCTTGGAAGAAATATCTTGATTATGTCCAACAACTCGGTTTTCTTGTCTAAAGTTAGTCAAGTGGGTGGCAAATTGCAGCTCTTTGGTAAACTCAACTCGACAGCTACTACAGCTTCCGTCAGCATCAGACATAAAACTCAATAGACTCGCTGACTAACCTGCACAGCTTAGTTATTAAAGTTCAAACAAGAAAACTTCAAAACCATTAATATTAATAAAGAACCCAGAAATTAAAACTCATAGTTGTTTTAATATATACACATTTACAAAATTGCTTTTTGTATAAAACTGGCTTTAAAAGTATAAGCATTGTCAGAGAATCGTTCAATTGAGCCTGTTTTATGTACTTTCTAAAACTCAAATGCAATACTGGCTTATTTTGTGCTCAGAACTTCAAAAAATTACAAGAGTATCATTTCAAACAAACTTTTGTGCATAAAAATTTGTTAAGCAAACACTCGTATGTTTACTTGCCAAGAGTTTATATGCTGGCATGATTTATGAGATTCGAAGCGTAATCAATCAATGTTAGGACTCATATCGATATATCTAAGTAAGTAAATGTATATTCATTCATTTTTAAAACTAAATTTTCCGTTAATAAAAATGTAAATTTCTGTCATCCAAGAGTCTTAATTGCAATTTACAGTCATAAATTATTTAGGAACTTCATACTCTTACATCACGTGAGGTGGCATTATTTTGGCAATTAAATCTTCATATGTACTGTATGCCTGATGTATATATCGATATATGGATGAATTCTACGTCGATCTCTCCGTGAGTTCAAACATGTACTTGTAAAAAGCCTCATCGTTATTAATTGCGGTTGCGGTTAGTTTAAAACATAAAGTAGTAAGGTCAACCACAACTCTCCAGTTTCTTTAATGGATTTAACTTAATTAATTATGCCGTTTAGAAGGTTACCATATTTTGTTTAATTTATTTTGTTTTAAATCAGAAATCATTTGGCATTTTCAGTAATTAATAATATGTTTTATTATTTCCGCTACAGATATGTACTAGAATTCTTATATCTTTATATATAAAAATCCCTCGTCATGATATTCGTTTGCCGTTTCCGAAACCATTGAACCGATTTCAATGAAATTTTGTAGATATTTATGGTTTGGTCCAATTTTAAGGATAGAATAGTTTTTAGCTGGACTAATAATTTTTTTCGAGTATAAACATGAATGTTTTATTGCGAATTTGACGTTTTTTTATCAATAAACAGTTTAATACACTTCTCAGTTATATAAGTTTCAAAAAGATAACGGTGTTAATAATAAAATAATAATATAAATGATGATGATGTATAATAGTTTATAAAGTAGAAGACGAAGTCACTGCCAATAGCTAGTATGATATAAGTTTTTTTAATATTAAATTCAATATTATAAAAGACAACTTTATCTTAACTATATATAAAAATAAAATAGTGTATAAACGACTAGTATTTCATATAGACGGAGCAAAAAAACTAATATAATATAAATGTCGACCCAGTTTATCTTGCCTTGTATTGCATTTGCTTAGTATCGTTGGGGTGCATTAGAGGGGTTGATATCGATTGGGACCCACCCTCGCCCACCCTTTCATTACACTTGCAATACGTGCCTTACATTGAACATTGTATTAAAAGTTGCTTTCTGTGATGAATGAATATTTCGAAACAAAACAATACTCTCAGTAAAAAATGAGAATTTAATATCAAAGACACACTTTACTTTTCAATGAATTTTTTTTAATTAAAATTGTTTTTTTTACCAACGTCAATCAATAACAAGGACATATAATTAAGAGAATAGATTTATTTTTTTATTGTGTATAGTATTATTTAAAGTTTATGACAGTGTAAGATATTATTCATAACATTCCATTTCGGGTCATCAGTTACGTCTGTCTGTACAATATAATCTTTTATACTAAATTTAGCATCCAAACGATGACTAATAGAACCGACAATGGGTCTCACAATTGTAGGAACTCGCTGCTCCATTCAGTTTCAAATCTCATAAATCAAACGTCAAACACTTCTCAGGGATGTGTTCTAGGTGTTTAAAATTATATAATCAAAAGGGAATAATAAATTTAAAAAATGTCTGAACTCTTTGGAGAAATTTGTCAATTTTTTGAAAATAAAATATATGTTATACATATATTTTTATATTTGTTACATTGCTTAAATGCTTTAAAATGTACTTTAATACATATTCGTATTTTTATAAAAGAAAAAAAAATATCATAGTAATTAATGTAAATAAAATTTATTGTTTGTTTGTAATTCCGCATTAACAGTTTTTCTTTTAATGTAAAAAAGGATAGAATTATTATCTGTCTCTCTCTCTCTGTTTATTATGACTAAGCTATGAAACGGCTGGACAGACTTTTAACATAACGTTCACCGGCGTGTAACTGATATTACACTTAATTAAAAAAAAACATATTCCGCGAGAACGCAGTCGTGGGCACAACAAGTCTTTATGAATAAAAACAAAAAACACAATTTTTAATAATATTTTATAAACGCGTTCATGAAGAAAACATTCAGTATAACCATGTTACAATATAATCCATTTATGACAACACTTTCACGCCGACTCGATATTTAATATGGCCGTTTAGAAATTTTGTGTCTCAACGCTTCCACAAAGCTATCGCGTTACATTTATTATAGTAATATGTTCTTATATGTATCTATTAAAGGCATATCTTTATAATCAGTGTTATTTTTATATAAACTAAATAGCTAATTATATTCATACTTTCAAAGAGATTCATTATTTTAGTAACCATAATAAACAATATTTCTTATTGTTATATATATTTATATATTTTTCTTATTACAGCTTATATTTATCATATATTAGTTATAATCGTTTGTTTTAAGTGAAGATAATTTTAAAAGTTATTGATAAGTAACAAACACGATTATTCCGGTAATAAAAGCAACAAGAGTTATAAAGCGATTCAGTTTTAATAAAATATTAAATAAAAAAACCTTATACTGATATTAAGGTATATTAAATTATATAAAATTTGGTAATAAAAAATAGTACAACTCCTGAACTTATGTATGATTTAGTAGATTTTTATCCAGGCAACACTTAAGTTACTGAATGTGACATATTAAAAGTTTATTATTAATAAAAAAATAGGATATCTTCAAAAAATATCGTGACGAAATCTAAAGTAAGATATAAATGTATGGTAGAATTCACAATCTAAATTGTAGGAGCAACCCTATTTATCGATCTGCCTCCGGTCAGAGCGGTCGAGGCTTGCATTTAGCAATACACTCTGTCAAAGAGACATTTGCTATGTCATCCAAATATATGTGATGTGGATTACAGAATATATGTAAATAACATTTATTTCAATTCGGAAAATATATAACGAAGAATTCTACTATGCAGAATAATTAATGTTTCTTAGTATAATTAATAAATTTACTTCTACCTGCATAGTTTCGCAGTCCAAAATAATAATTAATTTTTTAAAAATACTACGGGGCAAAGGCGTCATTTTAACTTACATACACATACGCATACACATACACATATATATACACTTACACATAGACATACCTAATTAAAAATATATTATCTCCACATTTAGAAAGAAATATGCTTACTTCAATTAAATTTATATCCATATATGCTTTAAAAATATCACAACCCATTTAAGTCTTTAAAAAAACGATTTAAAATTTTTAATTAAACTGTGCTATGTAGGATGGATATCCAACGCTTGTTGAAAAATCCTCTCTTAATAAATAATCTCCTCCTCAGCTGTCCGTTAGCGGTATTTAAATAAAGTTTCAATTTAATTGAATCACTCTTCCAACGTCGCACCGATACCACTATGAAATAAATCAATCATGTCACTCAAAAATATTCAACGAATACTTTGGAAAATGGAGCAAAATAATATTAATATTATTGATATCGGATAGCTATATCGATTTCTATTATGCTCTTAAATGGAATTTATTTGCATTTCTATACAACGCCTTATCTCTTTATAGATTAAAGGCATGTAATACATTGTAAAGATGCGGGCGATCAGGAACAATTTAGCGAACAATACGTATTTCAATTGGCGAGAAGTACTTAGTTCCGTAATCTCCAGCCCACGTATAAGAATTTGAATAATGCTTTATGCATTCATATATTCATCACTTTATGTATCTGGATATCGAATTTGTTATTAGAATTTATATTTTACTAACACGAGTCTACACAATTGCTTCACAATATTACCTAAAATTCCCACCTCATTTAGCGTATTGTAAATAAATCCTCTAATCAAGCGAAATAGGCACCCGTATTTGGCATAACAAAGCGATTCCTATAATTACGGACTCAAATTATCCGGATATCATCGTCTAAAATTCTAAATTAGCCTCAATTTGCACCTGTCATCATCATAATAGCACTGGAATATCAATAGCCTTTTGAACTGAATTGAAACCATTATTTCTGGGAGATAGAATAATATCTATCCATAAAATTAGTTTTGTTTGTTCCATTAAGTTAAATGATATTTATTGTGAGAACTTTTAGGCTTTTTTTTTATAAAGAATATAAAATATATGAAATCGTCACTCTAAAAGTTGTCTTCGGTAAGAATAAATACTTTATAGTACGTTGAATTAAGAAATGGAATTGAACAAAGTAAACATTAGTCTAATTACCTATCACTTCGAGTCGAGACTAACATTCACACACACATGTACACATACACATTCACACCCATTGTCTGTGACAACATGGTGACAACATTTCCGGACACAACTTCGCGATAAAGCCTTTGTGACACGATCAAGCTATAACACACTCTGCGATGTCATGCGATGGACTCACACGTCATGCAATATCACGTGACATGACATGTTATGTCAACTGTCATATTTTTTATATTTCATATAAAATTAACGTCGATAAGTTAGCATTATTAAAACTGATAAAATACTTGAAATGCTAGTGTCCATTTTGATTACATATTGTAAAGTATATTTTCACTCGGAGATACGAGTAGTTCGACATTGGTTGATAAGTTACTTTATCGATGTATTTCGCTTTTTTTCACGCTTTGCCGTTAATGAGCACGATTACCTGTGCCGATTACAGAATAACCGATTTAAAATAGATTTATTACAAAATACTACTTTTACTGATCCATGACAGCTATGATCTGTGCCATCATATTTCTTATTATATAGTATTTTTTATCAAAATCGGTCGAACTGTTCTTAAGTAATTGAAAGACATACAAACAGAAAGACAGGTAGCCAGTTAGTACACTATAAAACAACCTCTTATTATAGAATTTAAAAAATATATCAAATGTACAGACAGAAATAAGATTTATACAGCTGTATGGATAGATAAAATAATTTTAGAAGAATGTAATATAAATTTATTTCAGAACATTTAATATCTTTGTAATATCTCTTCAATAAAAGAGTTTATTAAAATGTTTTTCATATAAATTGCCAATATTGATTGTCATGTCGCGTTTTACTGACAGATACCAATTTATCAAGTCTTTTTGTCACATTAATTAAAGTAATATACCTTGGTTGTATGTACGATAAAATAATAATTTAAATTTAAATTTTATGCATAGAACATGGTATCAACACAGCGACAAGGTAACTTGTAATTTTTTAAAGTTATTTGTAACAAATTTGCTTATCATTTCGTAACTTCAAACTGCCTACTCACTTAACTCAACTTAAATGTTGTAAGTTGTGTTTGTAAGTTTTTGTAACTCTTTATTGCAGTATACATTTGAAACTTGATATGTATGTTGAACTTACTCCTTACAAAATAAGGAGATCTATAAAAGTAAAAGTTTAGTCAAACTCTTTTCATAAGTAAAATTATAGATATTATGAATAGTGACTATTCAAAGTCGTATCCGTTTTAAGTGTTATTATAAAAATATTAAATTAAAAAAGTCCTTGACTTGGCCCTTGACCCAAAAAAACTTAAGGCCATTTATTATAGAATTATTTTTTGTGTTCTTTGGCTAATATATGCCTATTTTTATTATGTTTCACTATAAATTTGAGCTGAATTATTGTCCAGTGTTTATATGCTATAAAACATGAAGGAAATAGGTAACTGATAAATCGGTATGTTACAGAGAAAATAATCACGAAAGAATTAACAGACCTTTAGACATTTGCTTTAAATATATATATAATACAATATAATAACTACCAACTAACTAAAACAACTGATATTCTGTAAATAACGAGTTTAGAAGCGCTAACTTCTCTAATTGGTAAGCCACAAATTATTATTCTGTCAATTTTTAATGATCTATATGAAATAGTATCTGAGTAAATTGTTAATTGTAATCAGACAAAGTAATGATATTTTACTTATAAATACATTCAAACTTGACTTAAAAGTCATAACTTTATATTTTTGCTTTTCTCTCTACACCTTTAAGAAAGACAGTTATTAAAAAAATATATTATTATACTTTATTCTTTTCATTTTAATGCGTACATGACGATACAATAACTGTTTTAAGTAATTGCTGTTTGTTCAGTGATCTAATAATTTTTTTGTACATCAGTTTTGTTGCGCATCACGCCATTATTACTAGGCAGATTTTGATGGAATTTGGTACGGTAAAAAATTATAACCATATTGTTTGTTGTAAAATCTGATATGCTTACAAAATAACAAAACTACTAAAAGGTTATTGTACATTTTAAGAGATTTTAGCTTATTTTTAAGTTTTCATATAGATGCTAAAATCTTTTAAATCGGAAATTTTTAAAATCTAAATTGTGTATGTAGTTTAAATTGTAATATGTACAATAAAATTTATAATAAAATCTATAGACTGTTGTAACTAATTGACCGTGTTGCTAGCAATAGCAGTATGAAATACAATACAACGCAATTTTTATATGAAATTATACGTTGGATATACGAAATAGAATAAAAATCAGATGTATTGAAATAAACATTCAATTTCTCCTTCGTATTTTAATTGTGGTATTCAAAATAAAAACAAAACGATCGTTATAAAACTTGATACAACGAAATCTTACTCCGATAACAAATAAATATAAGTTAGAAATGAAATTGACTTGTATATACTTTTACGCCTCAAAGTTCAAGTAAATCCAGCGTCGGTACCCAAATCCCTGTTTCTATACTTTTTGAGTTACACAAACGTAAAATACCTTTAAAACGCTTGTTATGTCTTCGGGGGATAAAACTTTTTCAATTTTCATTCAAACGTCAACTTGACAGTGCTTAACGATAAGATATTACCGAATTTGTGGACAAATATTCCCCGCTGACGTCAAAATGTTTTTCTGAACATTCCGTCACTGTTGCGGCTCTCACACAAACCTCAATTAACTGTGAACGGGAAAAACTTTATTTATAGCTCGGACTTTTGATACAATTTATATGTACGGTGAATTTTATTTATAAAATATTTTATTTTAATAAGATAATTTACAAGATTTAAGATAAAAATAACAACATAAAATAACATAATTGCTAAAAATATTTGTCCTTCATACCGAAAATCAAAGAATATCCAATATATTTATTGATTTGCTGAATACGCTATGTGCCAGTCATTCCAAACTTGGAGTATGTCCCTTTCATTCCCGTCGTCCCGTTCTCTCCAAGACAAATTGAAGTCACCGGCGACCATTACCGTTTTGTAACACAATATCACTTTATAATAGGGAACGAACCTTACCTTGTGTATACAGATTAGGTTATTGCTAGGCCAAAATTAGTCAAATGTTAAAGGTTAATATTGAATAATGTTAATCGGCTTAGAGCGGTGGGTGTATACCAGTTAATGTTTGATATTCACGATAATTGATACCTATACTTTTAATGCTATTTACAGCAATATAAAGCAAAATATATACTATATATGTATTATAAAGATTTAAAAAAATAAACATATATCATATTCAGAAGTTGCAAAAGACGTCGAGACGTTGGAACCAAAGTTCAGTTTTATAAAATGGTTTATTTAAGTAACTAAAATCTGATGTCCTACTTTCAAAGCCTTTCATGAAATTTGAAGAATTGGAGCGCGCCTCTAGACGATGTTCTCTTTACTTTAGCCTAAAATGAAAAATAGACTCTTATTGTATATTATATTTAATCATATATATAAATATTACTTCTGCTAATAAAATATATGAAACAATATTAAATAAGAATCAATAAATGATTTTACTTACTTTAATTATAAGATTGTGTTCATAAGAATAATTTGAAACAAAATTTAAATATTCATTTGCATAAATTGTGGAAAAAACAAATTATATATTTTATATTTGTAATAATTTTTAAGTATTTGTTTGAATTACATTTTTTTATTATTCTGTCTATCTGGCTGTTTCTTCCGGGTAATCTCTTAAGCGGGTAGATCGATTTTTACAAGACTACCACGGATGATAGCTGATATTATAAGAAGTAAGTTGGCTACTTTTATTTTTAAAAAGATATTCCTCACGAACGAAGTCATGTTCGTGGCTAGTATTCCTTTAATACCTTTTATTGTATTCTTATATAAATATGTAAGTAAAGTTAATATTCATATTGTAAGCTAGTCACGTGTATCGAGTTATCTTTGAAAGGTATTGTGAAAATGTTTTTAGTTAAACGAATATACGCCTTGAGGTGGAACCGTATTTATTCTTCAAAGGAGCAGTCATGTAAAGTATGAGCATAATTTTATATTAATATTCCTTACTCCATCCAGAATGTGTACAGAAATGACACAAAAGCTAAAATGACAATACCAAACAGAGAATATTATTGTGGATTCTACTGTAATAATTTTATTTGCTGTCGCGGGTTTATTCACGAAATTGTTATTATTATATATTTGGAATTCATTGTTTAGCTTTGAGAATGATGTTTTATAAAACTTACCTAATATTTGAAACCTTTCTTACATTTATCTATTAATCTATTTTAAAAAAACTATTGATATGAGGGGGGGGCATGACTCGAACCTGCTACTTCTAGGACATCCCAATGATCACTGCGTATTCCCTCCCTCCTCTTCTAATTTTAATTTAATTATACAACAATATTTAGAATATATACAAAAAATATATATATCTCTTGCTATTTGGTCAACGTATGTACAAGCAAGAGAGATATATACTGTTATTGTTCAAATTATCCTAAAACCATATATATATTGTACAAATTTTACGTAACACTAACACTATTCTGCAAGAGATATATAGACGTTCTTCAATTAAAGCCTTCTCCATATATATCTACATATTGATGATAACGCTAGAGATATTCCCTGTAGACCACTGGGGCGCACTAACGACTTGCATTCACCAGCAACTCGGACTGAAGATACCATTTATATCTCGAATGTCATTAAACAGGCTCTAACATACAGACAACCAATCTATCTAATATGTATCTAATATTTTAAGTTTTCTTAAGTGAATAAATTGGTATAATAATGTTTTAAATTAAAGTATATTGTTTTAAAACCTAATTTAGATAAAATATATTGAACATATTTTTGCCATATAATATTAATATTTTTTTATATATGTATCTTGAAAATTCCTTCTTAACATTAACAGTATTTGGACAGATCAAAATTTACTTCTTCATTTCAAAAAGTAACACATATTAATGGTGTTAAACTTACTCGTTTCACAGCAAATTCTGTATTTTATAAGAACAGACGACCTAGAGTTCTAAAGGTACAGTGACTTTTATTGTGCTTTCTACAAGATATGCTCTGAAAAATGATTCACGTCACGATACCAACAAAAGCTTATCTTTAGCTTAGAACATGCAAGATCATTATTCACATTCTCTTGAGGGTTATATTCATAACTCCCCTCGTGCCCCAGATAAAAATGGGTGAAAAAAACCAATGAACCATTCTCGTCTATTCTAATTACTGACATCGGCTAATAACAATTCCGTCTGTCTATAAAGACATTAATTCTTTATTATTATTATACTAACATTAGGTATATTCAACTTTAATTCTCATTTGTAATAGTAAATTGTACTTAACAGGCACAGAGCCGAGTACGGTATTAATAGATATAAACGTTCTAGTAATAAAAGCATTCAATTCCAGGCAGGTATAGAGACTAAGAAATTACTGCGCAGTACGGAGTGATGTGAGTGCTTAATAAATTATTTATACCAACGAAGACTCGAACAGATGAAGATATCAAGAATACATTTATACTGAATATTGATTAAATTATAACAAAGGATTTTTCATTTAGATATCTAATTCTTTTCTAATTGAATAATATTGGATTAGATTAGTTTAGATTGGATTGGATTGAAAAACTTTCCCTAAAAAGTGATAATAATGTACATATTTAAATAATGATTATAATAATAACCTGTATTGTGTAAGCCTATGCCTAGTATAATATTTTAAGGTACATAATATATAATTATTTATAATTGTGATATTAATATCATAATTATCGGGTTTTCAAGCATATTACTACCCGCCGCTGTATCACTAATAACAATCTCTTATTAACTTTCAAAATATAACCAAATTAATACATTAATATACATGTAATAAATTAGGAAAGAAAATTATGGTTTTACTTGAAAATATAACGTATTCCTATAAAAAACTTCAACACTTAACCCACAAGCAGTTGATATAAAAAGATCTTTTTTAATATAAGGAGACCCATGTAAATATATCTTCCAGCCCCGCCTGGAGCTTTATAATAATACTTTTGATATGCAAACTCCAAACGTGTCTTGTTTAATTAAAAACATTTATTCATAACTCTTTTGAGCTTTTGTTTCATCATAATTTAAATAAATAGTAATGTTTATAAACACACCTATTTAGTATATAATTATATTTAATTACTTAGCTAATTTTATTTATTATAAAAATGTTTTATTAGTTACATAGTTTGATAATTTATTCTATATCATGTTAAAACACTATCTAATACTGTAATAAATCAACTTATAATTTCCAGTGTAATAAAAGTGTAATATAATAACTCATAACCTTAAATTAAAAATATGACACTCTATTTTTTAGGACCGTAATATTCCCACAGTGCTTTTACGACCAAAAATATAATCTTTGTTTATAGTATCATAAAAATGTCGTGTGAAATAAATTTAATTATAATAATGAAAGTCGGGTGAAGGTTTTAGTGAATTTACTTAACATATTATATATACGACACTTTTGAAGCAGTCTGGGACCTTACCTCATAAATAATTCTAACCCCACTTCTGATAGCGATTCCTTTGTACCCAAAGTAAAGCACTTAATTACCTCACAGGTTCACAAAATATGCGCAACGAGACATGAATTTTAAGTAATATAAATATATTATGAAATATCCGCACAAGAACAAACACGGCGTAAAAAATGTGATCAATATTTGTGTCCTTGACATTCATATGACTCGCATCCGAGCACAATTGCTATTTTCCTCCGTTTATTTAATATTCACCCACCTTTTTTGCTGGTAATTTCAGTAAAACTTTTCTTTAAGCAGCACTCACACCACTGACAATCCTGATTACTTTCACTTGTGACAGGCAGACACTCAGAACGTAATATCCAAAACGTAAAGTGACTACGTAGCAACAAACGTAGCAACTCGTAGCGACCGCGCGTAGCTCACGCCAGTAACTCGACTGGCAGCCCCGCTCCCGACGCGGACACGGACTGCGATCCACAGTATAAGCAAAAAATTCAGAGAAATTTTACCATCTAGAATTATTTCACAGTAACTTTAAGTATTGCTATTTTTAAAATATGTATTAGAAACGGTGAATACTAATTATTAATACTATCATGGAATTTATATATATACTCGTATTATAAATTATATATTATTTAATGTCAACTGCGCAATTACAAGTTTAACAATAAAATAAAGTGGACCTCAACAAACAGTTCAACCAAATGTTTCCAGATCTAATTTATTAAATCATATTTATTTGAATTTTTACCATGGTCTGTGCATACAGGAGCCGGTGAGAGCGCGTGCGCGTGACGTCAGCGCGTCACAAAGGCCGGGGCACACGCTCCACGCCGCCCGTCCTGTGCACTCTCCGTAAATCACCGATGAGATTATGAAATAAGCTGCAATCGCTGTTTCTGGGTTCAGCTTGTGTTATAAATATTTTATGAATAATCATTTTGGACGCTGACTTTAATATTGATTTATTGGAAATTGAATAATTTTGATTGATTTGTAGTCATTTCATTGAATGCAATACATATATCATCATCATCATATTATATCACTCAATGTTTGAAATTACTAAAAGTATGATAAAAAGCGTTATCAAGGATAATTAAATAAACTAATTGAACATCAAACTAGGGAATGCTCAAAAGATAAAAGAATACATTTTATATAAAGAATACATTCTGTTTTTGTTTATAAAGATGAAGCAAAATATTAACATGAGAAAGGAAGTATCGATAAAACCGATCAAGCTATAAGATAAAAGGCAAGTGGAGTCTTGCATAGATAATACGACTAGAGATTCTAATCTAGTTGAGGGAATACCTTTAATAATATATAAAGGAAGTATGTATAAATCTATATATATTGGAACACGTATCTGATCTAATTAAAAGACATTATTTAAAGAAATAATAAAACCGTCTGCCTAAAATATATCGATTTAATCTTACACATTTATATTTTAAAGTAAGTTTGAACTGACATTTGTTTGTTTGAAAATATACATATTATTTGAGGTTTAGGGTTACAATTAATTTATCATAATTTTTATACAAAGAGTATTAAAAATCAGTTTTTCTTAAAATTCTAACATTTTATCAATCTCAATTTCTACATCAAAGTGATTTAAAAACTGCGCACTGCAATAAATATGAATTTATAAAATAATAAATCTATTATTATAATATATAAAAATGATACCCAGTACTGGCAGCATGATTTTTCACAATAATCGCAAGCTCCAATAAAATTCTGAACAACATACGATTCATGCGGTTGACACGTGTGATGAAAAATTCGGATCTCAATTTATTGAAGTAAAACATTTTTTTATTATTATTTTCAATATAAAAAACAGCGGTTTGATATTGGTATTTGCAAAACATCAGACGCCGGTACCAGTCGCTTGCTCGAGTCCTAATTGTCTAACTAACCCTAACATTAAGGTGCCGGTAATTTTCGTTTATTGTTTCAACATGACACTATTATTTTCTTGTATATTTGTATAAACAATTATAATACTATATCAAGAAATCTAATATCAAAATTGAATATTTGAAAAATACATTGTCCTGTGATCTATATAGAGTACCTTATAACACAAAAGGACTTAAAGAAAAATACCCTTATTATATATTATGCTTCACTTATTACAATACTAACGTATCAAAGAAATAGATTCTTTATGAAAAGTTTTTCTAAGAATTTTCTCCTTTTTACAAAGAAAATCTCATTACAGATTTTCTTTGCTTTTCAATTTCATTATTTACGGTATCGACACTTCCAAGCAAAACAATTCTAGTGATCCACATATCGTATATTAGAACTAAACTAAGTTCTATGAGTTCCGTAACAAAAGGAAGGGAAAGTTTTCTCTCGGAGCCCTTTTATTTAGGGTTGTCGTCGCCCCTTTCTCTTGCCCTTTGTGAGGGGACACAGCAATATGGCGCAAGCTATGAGCGGAACGAAATATGAATTAAAATTTGATTAATAGCATTGACATAATTAAAACACTTAAACGTTTTATTCGTAAAAGTTACAAGTTTATTTATTATTATTTTATCTTGTCATACATATTTAAAAAAAAATTAAAAGCTAAGATAATTTTTCTTATACTATTTATATATATATATAATTTTTTTTATTTTTTTTATAATACAAAATATATTTTTTTAAAAGAACTTCAGATTTTAATTCAACTACACTCAACATCGACATATGTCTTCATTGTTATAAAAGATCAATAATAACATTAAACACAATGTCAGACCCACAGCATTTTAAGAGGGACAAAGCATTGTAAAAGTGTCAACGAGTCGTTATATAACATAATAAAAAAATTTAACCGCCATCAGAACCTGTTTTAAGATTGAGGGCTTTTAAGTGAACTAGATCCCGACCCTTCTTTAACAGATACAATAAACTCTCTGTCGTTCGCCGACTCACGAATTAAGAGTACTTAATCGGATGTATGTATTGATTATTTTCAATGTAAAGCCAACTCATCTTAAATATGTTATTTTTAAATGAGGATGACATATTTACTTATATTCATATTCACACTAAATTGTTGATGTTGGACCTAAATATAACACTCATTTAGTAATTTTGGGGGTTCATCCACATTTAGTTGGACTGCAGAAGTACCATTCTGCAATTTCCAGTATCCAGCATCTATTATACAAAATGATTGCGATGTTCCGAAACCAGGCGAATCGATAAGCGTCAGTTAGATGGAATGAGATCAAATTGATCTGCGATCCCTGTGACCCTTAAACTAAGGGGAAAAGTTTACAAAATGATTATAAGAACGGTCTTATTGTATAGTCTCATCGAGTGTGGGTCAAGAGCATCAAGACGATATTAAAGTGATTGTACGATATATGATACGATATGTAGTGTTATATTCCAGTACTTAAGAAATGATTTATTTATGAGTCTAAACATGAAATAGAAAAGAAAAGGGAGATAGCTTGTGGATTATTAAAATAAATTTTATTTTATCGTACTGAGACTTAACTAATTCTAGTGATGTTATTTCTTATTATTGCATTTGTGGACCTACATGATGTTTTTCACAATATATTAATGAATCTTGACCGGCGTCATGTAATTGTTTTTGTCTTAGTAGATAGAATAGAAAAATTGTTTTATAACATCGAAAAGTTTATTATTAAATACTTATCTAATTTATAAGAATGCAATTCTTAACTAATATTATAAAAAGACAGAGTTAGTGAGTTTCTATGGCATACTTCGACACTATTTATTTGAAATCAAAACTTCTTCACCAATATTAAGAATCTAGTGTAAATATAGGCTGCTTATTTTTCCATTTTGGTTAAAAGGCATTTTGTGAGAACCAATGCCGAAAACTAAGTAGATCACAAACGTTCAAGTGTCAGTCGGCTTATCGTATCGTATCGTTACAAAAGGCAATTGTTCTCGCGAATGCTGCCTTCTATACTCGACGCAGAAGGAAGTGCCGACAATAGTTAGAAGACAATAAAATGCAATCACTCGCTAACGGTATTCGGCATATTTGACGTTTTGTCATTTCATGATATTCATTACTTACTTTTCGCTTAACATGGACACAAGTGTAATTTTACTGAAGCTATAAAAGTAACTAAAATGTTATTACATTTTGTGGCACTTTCATTGTGTACTGACACGAAGGTCAGAGGTTAACTCATAGATTAGAATATATTCCTTCGACTTTTAATCATGCTTCCTTGTGCAATACTTTCTGAAATAACAGAAAATTGAATAACCTTTAAAAATATTATGCTTATAAATTGTAGATACATTGAAAATTTTTATTTTATTTATTCATATAGAATTTTGGTTGCCATCTCTCAATAAGTCTTTTGAAATATTAATATGTTCATAGTTAAAAAAGACATTTCTTAAATAATTTAGGTAAATACAAATATTTATAATTGTCTGTAATAAAACAGGGAAAGTTATTTATACAAAATTTTATCTTTCTCAAAATATAGATTTATATGACAAAACTAAACGTCTGTCCGTCATCTATTTATTAAATTGTAATGAATAGGTTCAACACCACCGATCTTAAAAGTTCTTGCATCTGTCGTAACCTATGAGTGAATAACATAGATTACAGGTTTATACAAATCCTAAATATTTAACAGCAAAAATCGCATAAGATAATTTCATCACCTTTAAAAACGTTTGGCTCACAGCTAATTGAACACGGGTCAGTGCGTATTAAATATAAACATGATATAAACCTTATGTGTAAAAGAGACCTAAAGATTTCAGCTTGCGTTGTCGTTTTTTAAATATACAGATAAAAATGTTTGCCTATATAATATGGAAAGAAGCCGTTCGCGAAAGTTCTGAATATTCAGAATGTTTTGAACTTCCGGGAACTTTATTCTCAATATAATAATAACTTTATTATAATAAAAAAAATTTTGAAAAGCGAATATCACTCCGACAGCTTAGTTAAAAATTGTGAGGCAAACATTTTTATTTAGCGATTCCGGCGTTTCTTATCTTTTTATTCACAAATTTCTGTTTAGTGACTTCGATATATTGTAAATGTGGAAAAATTAAGTCTCGATTTAACTTCAATCTATGAAGATCATTACAAGAAAAATTTATTCTACTATACATCTTTAAAGTCCAATCTAATCATAAGACAAGGGGACTCTAGAGAAGCGTATCAAAAATATGCCTTCTGATATTGACATATTTTGATAAGTAACATATATTATTCCACTTATAATACTCTCAAATCAAATAAAATATTGAATTCTTTCCAAGTCTTTCGATATTGCCGATTACATTTATTTATATTACGATTACGTAAGATGACTCGTCAATCAAATAGCCTCCGTAAGTCGGAACCCCAAGAAACCAAACTCGACCGACTTCTCATTCATTCATTATACTCATCATTTGACGTTTATCGATATCGAAATGCAATATTTTATTCTACTGGTGCCATCCTTAAATAGGTTTTTCAGAATATCATTCCAATTTTTACCATTATAGTCGTCAATCAAACAATTACTATAGGTCGGAACCCCAACCAACTGACTCGACTGACCTCTTCTTATTCGATTACCATTAGTTATTCCTCATGATTTATGAACCACACTACGACTTTTAGAATAAACGTTAAAGATATATTTCGAACTTTAATTGCAATAAGATAAAAACCGTATTAAATTATCTATGAATCTCTATGCCTCTAGATATTATTAATTAATAGTAATAGAAGTTGCTGTTAAGGGTTTTATAAAATAATTTGGTGACATATTTTTTGTTTTTTAAGTATAAAGGTTTTTTATTTAAAACAATGCGTTGCAATAACTACTAGCAGTCTCAAGATGTATCAACTTTTTAAAATTAGTTATACTAAGATAATTGATAATTAAATGTGGTTAACATGATTATATTATTATCTTACTTCTTGACTTACACGATAGTCATACAAGCAATATAATATGTACGAGTTCAACGTACACCAACAAAAGTTTGTAAATAATTCACTTACTATACAAAGTTTTTTTATCATTGCCGCATCACTAACTATAAACTACAATATAACCATGTTTTTAAAGTTTAAACGCTGCAAAATTAAGGTAAAATGTATAATTAGTTACATATATTTATTCTGACGAACATAGTTTTATTGTACGGTTAGTTTTCATTATATAGTCTAGGAAATTGTTATCAATTATTTAATAATATGTTAGTATGGCTAGTGGTTTCCATGTAAAATTGGTGGAAGAGCTTTTTAGGGATCGGATAGACAAGAACAATTGCATGAGACCAGGGCTACGCCTTTAAGGTACTCAAGGTAAGCATCGAAATAGTTGCGATAGCACTGGTGCTATAATTTGAGTCCAGATATAACTGGGTACACGTTTATAGCACCATTGGGGAAAATTGGACCAATCGACTTACGAACGTCTAAGGAAAATATGGACTTTGAAATAATTTTTTGTCGAAAAATAATTTCCAGTATTCAGCTCTTACATAGCGAGATGGTAGGCGGCGCCTTCCCTTGGTCGGTCAAAGTCGAATTTGATGCAAAAAGAGTGCCAAAGAGATCGGCTTTCTATTTTGTTGGGATCATTAGAAAGGAAACAAATAGGCCCTCATTAGTAGGGTGCAAAAAAGAGCGCATTCCGGGATATGTAGTCAGCAGGATGTGGATCTTCCAACAAGGAGGGTACAAAGGGCTCCGTAGAGGAGTTTGCGTCTTGACAACTGGGACAGACCATTTGCAAGATCTAAATTAAACACATCTCCACGCTTAGTCAGTGGCATATGGCCCTAGCCAATTGGTAATGTGCCTGCGCGTTAAAGTCAAATCTATTAAAATAAATGATGGTAACAGAACGATATTCAACGTGAAAAGTTTGGTGCGTTCATCAAAATATATTCCGTAATCATTTTCATAATTACTAGACATATTTTAAATTCCACTATAAACAAATTTTAAAATATCACTTTTTTGTCGTCCTTACTTGAAAATCTCTTAAGGTTAATACATAAGGACAATACAAGATAAGTATATAAGTTAGGTACATAATATTAGTGCTTAAAGCTATAAGTGCATACTAGTACATAAGGAAAATAAATAAGACATGTAAATAAGGCTAGTACATAAGACTGGTACATAATGGAAGTATATGAGACTAGTTGTTATATACTTTATAAGGAAAGTACACAAAGGTTAGTAGATAATGCAAGTACATTAAAATTAAACTCCACATGTATTGCGTGCGTGCAAATTATTGATATGCATAATGATATGCTTATTTACTAAAAATAAAGTCATAAAATCGTAAATATAAGACATATTTAGGATTAATAACATTAATTTATTGTAATTTCAGTTCCTCGTCCATCCCAAGTATTATTAGTATTTTTTTTTAATCTTTACATTTCTACTTTTAGTAATTATACATTTAAGATTTTTTTTATGATTTACAGTGAAAATAAGACGTTTTCAGCCTAATTTTGACTTGGAGAAAAGGAAACCAATTACAAAATCATAAGCAGTTCAGAAACTTCTACTTTATTTTAGTGTTTATAAACGAATAGTTAGACAGACAAATTTGTTTTTCTATAGTAGAATGTACAAGAATGCTAAATTGGAGATCCATTCTGTATAACTTTCTATACGTTACAATGACCACTTTTCCTTAATCTTACTTTACTCGTAATTTGGTCCTGTCTGTCTTAAAACAATTTACTGTTTCTGAACAGGAAATTAGAAAGTACTTCAACACTTGCTGTTATTTGGACAATTAAAAAAGTGAAATGTACAAACAATATTCTTCTTTAAGACGAATTAATAATTTACTTATACATTTTACAATTAAGATGTAGAATTAAAAGACAAATAAAATCATTTACAAACTACTAGCCATACTAAGAAAATATAATTAAATATTTGATAATAACTTCATAGGCTCTATAATGAAAACTGATCCTGCAATAAAAGTAGATTCGTAAATGTTAAATTTATTTATTAATTTGTACTTTCAACTAAACTTTGCAGCGTTTATACTACAGTTGCCTTATAAAATATAAGTACCAAAATCATATTGTATATAGTCATAATACTCCCAAAACTCATACAACTTTATAAGCACTGTGTCGTGATGATACACATCTTGTTTAAGTTATGTTGTAGCTTTTAGTTTGTGATGCAGTGATGGTAATGAAACTTTCACAGTTAGCGAATAATTTATAATTTAATGTTGACGTACATCGAGCCGGTAAATATTATAAAGCCCGTGGATGTAGTCTGTAAGTCAGAGATATAATTTAAGGCTCATGTCTGATTTGAATGAGTCTGATGCTGAAGTTTTCATAGTTAAAATTATCTCTCTCTCTTTCATAGTTAAAACTATCTATAAATTTAACAAAACTTTCATCCTGCCCATTATTAGAAGGACAATAGTTGGGAGTACTTATATGTGAAATGTTATAACTTTTACATAACAAATTAAAATCTTTAGAAAATATGGGTAACAATAGTATTCAGAATACCAAACCTTGATATTAAATCCAATATTCCATCTTTTACAAATGTCGACGAACAACTTAACATTTTAAATCACTCAACCCATCTCCTGTAAGCATCAACTATTATTAAAAATATCTTTATCTATAATGACTCTAAAAAATCAATATGTACGTGAAGCCACGGCTTCTCGGGAAATTACCTTAGGATTATGTCTAATGGATAAGATTGACAGTTTGCTATGAAGTTCTTAATATCACTATTGATATTAAGCCACCAAAAAATCTTAGTTTTTTTGTTTTTACAATACCTAAATGTGACGGAAGTAATTCATATAAAATGTGTACTTTTAAAGTAGTAGGTGTTATTAACTTACATCCTCTCACTATTTGCAAATTATATTTCATATTTACAATTAGAATACGATTACTACTTCTACTATTATATTTATTACCTTTTTTAGGCCCCCCATTCCGAGTTAAACTTAATATTTCTATAAAAAGTGGCTCTTTAGAATGTACTCGCGCACTATAGATATAGCGGCATTTCATCTTATATGGTTTATATACGCTGCTATCTCAGTTTAACTGTTACAGTCAACTGATGGGACGTTGCATTTATTACATTCGTGCTCTGCATTGATGCGTCGCATCTAACTCAATCGCATATATGTTAAAACCGTTCGCACAACTTTATTAATCAGCACAATTACTCTGACTACTAATATCATCAATATTAAAATTATAAGTGATAAGAAATAATGCGTACCTCTGCAATCTCTTGACCATTACTTCAGGAGTCTTTTTATTTGGACGGATAATAGAAACTAATTATGGTCAGTTCTTAAAATAAACGTACCATTACAACTATATAAATAATTATGGATACGCAATACAATATATGTATATTATAACAGTCGCCTCTTTTTGTATCTGACTGTAACCTTTTCCACCTTTGTCAAAAGAGATCGGGCTTTCAATATTGTTATTTACTTGAGTCTATATAGCACCTAGTCTGGTAGGGTATGCGTCCATAGTTAAAATAATGGTTGCATCGAGATTATAATAAGCCAAAAACTATCAGATGCTAATATGTTCTTAATATTAATAAATGCATTCTAATGCATATCGAACCATACCCAGTAAGAATTTTCTTAACAAAAGGTTGTATAAAGGACTTAAAAATTGTTGAAGATTTGTCACGAAACTTGAATAATAATTTGTTAAAACCCGAGAAGATTGCAATTGAAATTTTTTTAAAGATTATATCGCCCTAACCATTAATTCAAATTTTTTAAGATAATTTTTGTAACCCTTCATCTTTAAACCTTTATAACACTTTATACAGTTTTTCTAGATGATGTTATTTATATGTATTATTAAAACTTCATATTGAAAACACAATACACTTTCTGAACTCATATGAATGTTCTCAATGATTTTTTGAAATATTGAGCTAGCCATGCTTAAACCGTTTATTATTCTGGTGTATTTAAAGAGTTTTCCTTGTGATTTTTTATGCAAGTGTACTGCTAGGATTGTTCCGATAAGCCAAGTTGTAAATAAACGTTAGATAAATTTAGTTTTGTGAATTGTTTACCACCACGTAGCTTGGCAAACAATTCCTCACCTTTTGGAAATTAGTATTTTTTAATTATAAGTTAAATAAATATTACTGAGACAGAGAAATCTCCACAGATTCTAACATTGTCAGTATTTTTTTAAATTTGTATAATTGGACTTACATATTCGGAATGGTCAATAGGTATTAATATACCTAAACCTACTAAACAGTTTACTCAGTGATGTCTTTTGGATCTCCGATGTCTCGTACCATAAGTACGCATGTATAGATGCCTTCGGCGTATCCGTTCCTTCGGCGAGTGCACTTAATAAGATAGCGCATAATTTATCTTTGCTAATCATTGATGTTATTGGCTAGAAATTGTTGCTCAAAGTAACCTTCAAATATATCCCAGCCTTGTGTTAACTTGTATATGGGATCAATTCCCATACCAAGATTGCTCATTTTGCAGGCATTTTGTTCGCCTCGGAGCCAATGTTAGACGATCATTTGTCCGTAACAAATGATCGTCCGTAATCTGCATTGTTTATTAAATTTATGCATAACCGATCGCTATAAACAATATATAACTACAACTTTATGTATTTCTTAAATACAACATATTGACATTTAAAGAATAAGCGTTTGATTACAGTCTTCTTACACTGATAATCAACGCGGCTGTATATTTGTCGTCGCTTGGCCATTATCACTGGCGCCTACGATTATTATCATATAAGTGACTTAATATGATATAAGTATTTAAATGCTTACTTTAAGTGGCTCACCGTTTTATGAAAAAAAATCTACTTATTCAAATAATATTTAAATAACAAGCCTTTTTCAATTGTTAATTTATTTATAAATTCATACATTTATATTAAAACCAATATATGTTGTGTATATATTATTACAAAGGATTTATTAAGAAGTACGATTCCACATTCTATTTGAATAAATATAAATAAATATAAGTTTTAATGAACAAGGTATAAACATAATACATTTAATACTTATTAAAAAGAGAGTAAAATCCAATATGCTGTTATAAAAGGAATTACTGCATGAGAAGGAATATCTAAAAGTCAAAGGGACATCGTTCAATATATGGACTAACCTCCGACCTTCGTGTTAGTACTACAAAATGGAAGTGTGGTAAAGTGCAATAAAATTAGGAAGATTAACTTTCAAGGGTCAAAAAAGGGTAAATTTGTGGATTTTTATAGCAGAAATATCACACATGGGTTCATGTTAGTTGTAAAATGAGTAAAAAGATCAGTTGATGAAATAAGCTGTCAAGATTCTGAACGGAGTTAGAGAAAATAGTTAGTATTTAATACGATAAAATATTTCTACTAATGCTTTTGAAATTTTACTAAATATCATTAAAAAGTGGATATAAGTTACAATCTACTTACTACTAATTAGATCCTATTGTAGAACCTTCTCTTTTTTAATTTAGAGAAATCCATTACGGATACCCCATACCCAAGAAGGTGATGACCGAGAGGTTATGTGGGACTACCCGGCGGCACAGAGAACGCTGCCATTTTAAGGCAACCCACTAAAATACCAACGATTGCCCTCATCGCCATAATGAAACGCCACGCTTTCGCACTCACATCACTCTTAGTGTAGAACCTAGAAGAATCGGGATATAAAATATTTCAGTTATTCAGATTTAAGCGGCACTGTTTTGGTACCTAAAAGTATATGCATAACATTAGTATGGATATATTAATAAATGGGGACAATGAACGGGTGATTCCAATAATGGTTAGACTAATTAGATATACGATACAAAAGACCGCCATAACCTTGAAATGGTTGATCAGATTTTCATCAAAAGTAACCATGTTTATTAAACAAAATTTAAATAAAAAAGCAATCCGTTTGGGAACGACGATATTGCAAATGGGTTTCAATCTTATCAGCCGCGTCCTCAGCCGGGGGATAAAAATATTGATATACAAATAAAGGACGACCTAAATCGACACGAATGATTTTTCAATCATGACCGATGCAGCCACGATTAGTTGAAGTAAAAATCTCAAAGCGTTGGTAATTTATGGTTGTAATTCTAAACAAAAAATATTTTTACATATTCATTTTATTAATAAATACATATAATTTATTACTATTATTTAGACTTTATTTTGAAAATGATTAAGTAGTTAAATATTTCTTGTATAACCTAATATAAATTTAATAAAAAACTTGTACTATAATTTTTGCTTCTATTTTTAAATTGGCTCTACCGCATGGCATTGCTATGATTAATATGACCGTCATGAACTTATTACAATTCATAGATGACACTTTCCCCTAAGCAGTATTATTTAGGAAATTAATCCTTAGAAAAACCTTGAAATAATATTATTTAAATAATTAATTATAAAAGTCTCGAAAGTAATTACATAAGGACTGATCAGGCTGCTAAAATACATCAGAACTTAGAGATACTTCTACAAAGTCCTCAATGAAAGTTCTAGTCCGAGCTCTTGCTGTGAAAGTCATTACAAGAAATAACTTATACTAACCTACCTACCTACTATATTTTTCTAAAATCCAAACTTATTGTAAATATAAGAGACTTTAGAAAAACATTTCATAAATATCCTACTTAACATAAATAGATTTTAATAGGCAATATTTAATTCAATTCTTCTCATAATATATCAAATTAAATATTAAATTCTTTCGTCACCTTTATCCAATATTGAAAATTATCTTTATTTATAGTTCATCTATTAAAATAGTTAATCAAAGAGCCACTACAGGTTAGAAACCCAACCAACTGAACTCGACCGACTTATCCTCATTGATTACAACTTGCGTCGCTGCTCGTTTTATGAATGGCACTGTATTATATGATTATATGAGTTTTCTTAGAAAATAAAACAACAACACCATTCATGAATTTGAGAATATTTTATAATATGTGTTTAAAAATGTAATACACAATATGGTATATTCTTCACTAAATATTCACTAATGTGATTATTTAAATATTGTTTGTAATGAAAATTTACATGTTTTAAAAGACTGTCCTGTCATATTTATTTATTTTTATACCCTAACTAGTGGTAGTTATATTTTAACAAAGATTATGTTTTCAAAGCCTAACTTATCTCTTACAGAAGATCTCTGCCAGAAACCCTTGATAATGAATATGTTTATTGACATACATAGGTACATAGTATATAATATAGCTGCCAAAATTAAAAAAACACTCAATAAATAAACTACTTATTATTATAATACTCATTCTGACGCAAAGAAAACAAGGAAAAATGAATATCAGGAAAGTCAAACGATCAATATTCTATTCATTTGACATTTATCAACATCAAAAGAGTAATTCTATTCCACTTGTATCCACATCTTTAAATATGAGATATGTCTTCAAGAATATCATTCCAATTTGGCCATTACCCTGGCTTATATTACCACAATAGTCGTCAATCCAAAATTTACCATGGATCATGTAAACAAACTGAACTCGACTGACCTTTTCGGATTAGGTTACCATTAATTCTTTCTCATGATTTATGACGTGAATTTATGAGTAAACTGTAATATCTGTACATTTCGCTGCTTCTCTGTTTATTACTTGACTTATAGGTTTAAGGTTTTTTTAATGATTTTCTTTACAAATTTTTCATTTCACGTAAGTAAACGTAGTAAACGTAAGTCAATAACTGTTTACCTTAAAATAAGTTTTATTTCAGATTCTTGATATTATATCTTTATAGATGATTTTAAATATGAATGTTTATTGTTGCATCTTTCAATCTTATTGCTTACAACAATGTTAGAAAAATTTTAAAGATTAAGATATCTATAATATAAATACTAAATTCATCTAAGTGGATAACGACACCGACAGTTAGTGGGATTGCGGAGACCGGTTGAAATTATGCTCGTTTAAGTGAGGAATTTGTCATAAAAAATGTAAAAAGCATAAAATGGCTATAATGTTTATATATAATTTCAAATATAAGATGTCATCAGATACAAGTAAATCAGATATTGGCTTAACCTTATATCTCTGACTCACATCATATAGTCATCAGCATATGTACGAGCTCGATGTACGCCAACACAAATTTATTAATTATTCGCTAACTTTATAAAGTTTCATCACTAACAAAGCAAACTGGAATATACAACATAATTCAAACAAGATGTATATCATTACGAAACCGCGCTTATGAAATTTGTCGAGTTTTGAGTATATCTTGATAATATAATATACACTGGGTAACTAAAGTAGTTTATTAAGCAAATGAAATATAAAAGCTGCATTAGATAAGTAAATTAAACTTGTTATTCATTATTTAACAATGTGTTGATAGTATTGCTTGATTTTTACATACAATTATAAAAAAGTTTTATAAAATAGTTTAATAAAACACGAACTATCAATTTGTTATATATATATATATATATATATATATATATATATAAAATATCCTTCATTAGGCATTTCGATTGCTATTTTATGAACATTAAATATTCTTAATTTATTGTCCAAATATATTTCAATCAAGAAGTATCGAAGTACTTACTAATTTCCTGTTCAAAACTGTTAATTGTTCTAACATGGACGGGGCCCAAGTACAAGATGGATCACCGTTCTATATAAATTTTTATAGATCAGTATTGTAAATTTTCATGAATCTTATTTATATCCTTGTAAATAATTCGATTTTCATGTTATATAATTTATTTTATCTATTATTATTTTATTGTAATGCAGTTGCAAATTATATTTATGAATTACTTATAAATTTATAACTTTAAAATAATACAGAGTATATTCAAAAGTATATATTTAAAAGACACATCTAAAATACATACATAAAATGAAAAAATATTAAAAATTTATATATATAAAAATTATTGGATAAAAAAATTGATTTATCTATTTATCTACTTGATTAATAACTCTAAAATAAAGTTTAAATTACTTAACCGTTTTGGTTTTCCATTTTACTGGTAATTATAAAAAACTTAAATTTATATCTCTGTCACGTTCTTAGTGTATAACAAGAAATGTTTAATATACTCGTATATACACAGTACCAAGTTTCTCTCTGTATCTTAAATAATTGAAGTAAGTAACTTGATAACGTTGTATCATACGTATTATTGTATTTTGCAGAACAAAACTAAAATCATTGGCGAAATTAAGATAATCTGATTGTCGTCAGCAGCAAGCGTTAAGAGTGAGACAAACTTATATTAAATTTAGTACAATCATAAAATATTATATCATAAAATATAATAACAGGCCTTAAATTGTCTTGATTAAATAGAATCAGTAAGTCCTTAAGTCATAAGTATTATTATTATGAAGTAGTTTGTCGATATTTAATACTATTGGTAGTATTTAAAACATACTACAATTGTTTCTACTAAAGTACTTAGTACTTGACTAAATAAAATTAAATATTTGATGTAAGTACTTACTACCTACCTAATAATTACATCACTAGTAAGTACTTCAGTAACATCAAATAACGCATAATAACTCAGATTAATATGGACATAAAGGTATAAAGAAATAACATTAATAATAGATAATTTAAATATAAAAACAACACACGCTTAAAAGTAATAATTTAATAAGTGTTTATTTGTTTAGAATTGCCGTCACAGTGATTAAGTAGTGTCCTAACATGGCAATGGCTAATCGAACACCTAGGTCCTACAATAGTTTATAGGGTAGAATCAATTAATATACAATTAATGCATTTTATTTTATTGATTTTACAATTTATTGTCAATGGACAGATATATTGAAATAATTGTTTTAATTCTAAAGTGCTATTAAGTTTTTATTTTTTATACATAACTTAGACTCAGTCGCTCGATTTCAGATATTAAATTAAGAGAATTGACGACAAAGCCGTAAAATTATTTTTATCCTTTCGTATTTTACAACGAGCTCCTTATACTGATCCATATATTATCCCTGTATTCGTCCTCTTCCCCACTTTTATTGTCATCCTTATTCTTATTCTAACTGTTATTTTTCACCCTTTCACTGTATTTAGTAAACCATACTTGTAAAAATAAAAAAAACATTTGTAAGCGCCATCTAGCGGCCAAAAAATAAACTTTTGCTGGCAATGAAGCAATTTGTTCAGTATAAAATCACATTGAACTTCTTCATGCTTTTATTATGAAATATTTAGATTATAACATCAACTGGTCATTTAAACTGTTCGATATATCAGTGTTTATTAAATTGGATAAAATATTTCACGAAATAATTAGTTATTAGATATCTGGGCATTATTACAATAATATGACGTTATGTAAATTCTACAAATTTAACAATCATGTTTAAAAAACATGATTGTTAAATTTGTAGAATTGAATTCACCAAATTCGTCAAATGTAACAAATTCGAGCGATATTAGGGAGTAACGCAGTACGTTGGGCCGATTTGACGGAAATTACGAGCTGTTCTCATCCGGTTTGAGAGCCGTGCAAGAGCTGTATTTACCATCCGCCTTCATAAACCTTTCACCATTAAACGATTGTAACATTTTATAATATTCGAGAATTTGTTATTGTTAATATTATATGCTTATCACGCAATGTTGAAGTAATTCTTTTTCTCAAATAACACTTTGAAATTTTATTCAAACTAATATGAAGCGTAATAATATTAAATTACTTTATATGACAGAGTTTCTAAAAATAAACTTACTTAATTTACAAATAAACATATACGCATGGTAACGGCTGTAATGACTCTACGTCTTCAATTAATATTTTAATTTATCTTTAAAGTCAGCTTTGACTTATGTGGTACTAAAGAATAATTATATATTATATCTCGTCTGTTATTAAATTATTTTGAAATTCATAGCCTAGCTTATCTTTTGTATTGAAATTATTTTTTCTCTTATAACAGGTCAGCAAACTTATCACCTAAAAGTATATAACTACCGTGCATGGTAGACGTCACAAATATCAAAATAACCATATTTTTATTTTTTCTATTTATTTGTACGCTCATCACAAGTTAACGATATTTTATTTCAAATATACCGATGTCTAAATCCCAAAAAGTTTTATAAAGATATCCTTTGACCTTTAAATATTCCTTCTCATGCAATATATTCTTCAATACTAGAAAATTGTTTCACTTTCTTTTAAATAGGTGTGACGTTTGGATAACCTTTATAAGAATTATGTTCATGAATTGTAAACTAAAAACTGATATTTTCTTTTTTCAAATAAAATACCTATTTCTGCCTGTCAATTAAGTCCTTTTAAATAATATGTACAGATCCTTTAGGTTAAAAAAAGCACATTTCCTTAATAAATCAATTAAATATTTGAAAATTGAAAATTATATGGATTTAAACACACCAAAATTGAACAATGCTTTTATGAAGCCTCTATTTAAATCTCAATCTATGAAAATTATTACAAGAATTAATTATTCTACTATACATTTCTAAAGCCCAAACTAATCAGAAAACGAGGAGTGTTTAGAAAAGCTTAAAACAATCCCAATATATCCTATCTGATATATTTTCATAAGCAACATTTAATCTCATTCCACTTATAATAAATACTCTCAAATCAAATAAAATATTGAACTCGTTCCGAGTCCTTTCAATATTCCCGATTACATTTATTTATATTACGATTACGTAAGACTAGTCGTCAATCAAATAGCCACTAAAAGTCGGAACCCCAATCAACCGAACTTGACCGACTTCTCATTCATTCATTATACTTAACATTTGACATTAATCGATATTGAAGTGCAATATTCTTTTCCACTTGTGTCATGCTTAAATAAGTTCTTCATAATCTAATTCCAACTTTGACCATTACACGATAGTCGTCAATCAAACAGTCACCACAGGTCGAGCCCCCAACCAACTCAACTCAACTGACCTCTTCTTAGTCGCTTACTATTACTTTTTCCTAGTGTTTTATAAACCGCACTATGATTTTAATTATAATTAAATAGTACTGACATCTTTTTAACTTTAATTACAACAAAATAAAAATAGTATAGAATTTGTCACAAGTCTAGCCATAAAGATAGCTTTCTAGTTAATATTAGTTAATAGTGATTATTTAGAAGTAGCTTGCAAGGACTTGTAGAAATAAATTGGTGAAAATATTATTTTTAAGTTGCATTTTTTATTTATATTGAAATAAATAACTATTAGAATAGTATAAATATTAAATATCGTATTCATTCTGGTCAAAATGTTTAAAATAAAGTATCATATGGTTTTGGAGCTTTTTTATAAGCGTGAGTAGTACTAAAAACAATAAGTGCAGGTTAAAATAAAAGGTTATATTACACACTTTAATCTGCAATTAGTTTCAATTGATATAATTTATAATTAAATGTCGATAACATTATTAGTGACTAATATTATTAGTTGCCATACTGCTTTGACTTACGCGATATAAATACGAGTAATATAATATGTACAAGCTCGACTCACACTAACACAAATTTACAAATTATTCGCTTTACAAAGTTTAATTATCAACACTGCGTCAATTATTGAAAGCTAAACCTAACAAACAAAGTATACATCGGAAGTATTTATAGTAAAATCTTATATATTATTAAAATATACCTATACCATATTATTAATCTAAACTTTTGTTTTTATGTACGTTTTTTTTACATTGTAACGAATAGATACAATAACTACTGACCCGATTTTAGAATTATTTCACCTATCGAAAGCTACATTACGAGCAAATAACAAAAAAAAAATTTAGGTTTATATAATTTTTTATATAAACTTTCAACACCAAAAATCACACAAAATAATTTAATCACAAGTTTGACTCGATACTAGGTGGGCATGGGTCAGCTCGTCTTATATATAAATATAATATTAATAATACATAACATGAATATATTATTTACTTTACTTATTTGACCTACACGACATACCTACAATAAACTACATCACTAAAAGCTACATTCCAACTCAAACAAAGTGTATATCATTAGATAAACACGTTTATAAAATTTGTATGAGTTTTAGGTATGTAATGATAACATACAATTTGTTTTTGGTACTTATAGTTTATTAAGTACTTTAAATATTAACGCTTCAGAGTTTAGTTAAAGTGTACAATTAGATAAATGACTTTCAGGAACCTAGTCTTAATGTACGATCAGTGTTCATTATACAGCCTAGGAACTTACAATAAATTATTTATTACGAGTAATGTATTATTATGACTAGTAGTTTTCACATATTTTTATTTATTTAAAATTGTAATGTCTAAGTGAATTATTGATTCTCCCTATATCCAAAAGGATATAATTAATTGAACATTTTAATCAAGAGTTTGTCAACGTCAAATAGTCTTCGTTAATTGTCAAAATATTATTTTATCAACAGGTGACGCAGTATTTCTAATTTCGTGTTTAAAGACAATTAACTGTTCTGACAGACGGACCCAATTACGAGATGGATCGACATACTACATAAAAAATTACTTGCTTTCGGTTACTTTTCTTTCTTATCTATCTTCGTGTAAATAATTGGGAGTTGATCTTTTATAAATTATTTTTATCTACGATAAACGCTACTGTAATAATGAATATTAGTGAATACTGTAATAATGAATATTTACAAACCAATAGCAATACTAAGAAAATATAATTAAATATTTGATGATAACTTCATACGCTATATAATGAAAACTGATCCTGCAATAAAAGTTAATTCGTAAATGTTAAATTTATTTATAAATTTGTAGTTTCAACTAAACTTTGCAGTGTTTATACTTTAGTTGCCTTATAAAATATAAGTACCAAAATCATATTGTATATAGTCGTAATACTCCCAAAACTCATACAACTTTATAAGCACTGTGTCGTGATGACACACATCTTGTTTAAGTTATGTTGTAGCTTTTAGTTTGTGATGCAGTGATGGTAATGAAACTTTATACAGTTAGCGAATAATTTATAATTTTATGTTGGTGTACATCGAGCCGGTAAATATTATAAAGCCCGTGGATGTAGTCTCCAAGTCGGAGATATAATTTAAGACTCATGTCTGTATTTTATGAGTCTGATGTTGAAATTTTCATAGTTAAAATTATCTGTGAACATTTTAGCCAAGTCACTTTTTACTCAGATAAGGAGAAAATTAAAAACTCCTCTCTTGAACAAGCATAACTTGAAACTGCGACCTCTGTGATATCGGCTCTGGAACTCCAGCGACTAAGTATCGGTGTCGTTACGAACGAATTTATCATACTATATTCTATAATCGTCTTAATCGGGTCGGAGATGAGATCTACTAGGTTTAATTTCAAAATTATAACAATATCTGATCTTGCATTACATAATAACATTGAAAGATGGTCATCAGTATTTGAAATTATCTATAAAGATGTGATTATTACTTAAATAGTAATAATAATTAATATACACTCGCTGCTCGTGAATGAAAACGATTACACTTGTAAATATAGTCAACATTCATTTAAAAGTATATGCATATTATGTAGTGTCTGTGGATATTTTAATAAATGGGGACAATGATGTTGTTATTCCAATAATGCTAAGATTGAGTAGATATTCTATAAAATGACCCTTAAAATGGCTGAACTGATTTTCATCAAAAGTAACCATCTTTATTAAACAAAATTTAAATAAAAAAGCAATCCGTTTGGTAGCGTCGATATTGCAAATGGGTTACAATCTTATCAGCCATGTCCTCAGCCGGGGGTTAAAAATATTGATATACAAATAAATGATGACCTAAATCGACACGAATGATTTTTCAATCATGACCGATGCAGCCACGATTAGTTGTAGGAAAAATCTTAAAGCTTTGGTAATTTATGGTTGTAATTCTAGTCAATAATTTTTTTTTAATATTCATTTTATTAATAAATACATATAATTTATTACTATTATTTAGACTTTATTTTGAAAATGATTAAGTAGTTAAATATTTCTTGTATAACCTAATATAAATTTAAGAAAAAACTTGTACTATATTTTTGCTTTTATTTTTAAATTCTACCGCGTGGCCTTGGATTAGTTTGGACAATTCCAAGGTTTAAGAGTAATTATGATGAATATGACCGTCTTAAACGTATTACAATTTATAGATGACACTTTCCCCTATACAGTATTATTTAGGAAATTAATCCTTAAAAAAACATTGAAATAATATTATTTAAATAATAAATTATAACAGTCTCTAAACTAATCAAATAAGGATTCATGAGGCTGCTAAAATACATCAGAACTTAGAGATACTTTTAAGTCCTCAATGTCCTCAATGAAAGTTCAAGTCCGAGCTCCTGCTGTGAAAGTCATAACAAGAATTAACTTATACTTACCTACCTACCTACTATACTTTTCTAAAATCCAAACTTACCGTAAATATAAGAGACTTTATAAAAACATTTCATAAATATCCTACCTGACATAAATAGAATTTAATAGGCAATATTTAATTCAATTCTTCTCATAATATATCAAATTAAATATTAAATTCTTTCGTCACCTTTATCCAATATTGAAAATTATCTTTATTTATAGTTCATCTATTAAAATAGTTAATCAAAGAGCCACTACAGGTTAGAAACCCAACCAACTGAACTCGACCGACTTATCCTCATTGATTACAACTTGCGTCGCTGCTCGTTTTATGAATGGCACTGTATTATATGATTATATGAGTTTTCTTAGAAAATAAAACAACACCACCAATATTCATAAATTTACGAATATTTTATAATATAATATGTTTTTCAAAAAATGTAATACACAATATATTCCTCATTAAATTTTCACTAATGAAATTATTTAAATATTGTTTGCAAAATTGTAATGAAAATTGACAACATGTTTTAAAAGACTGTCATGTTATTTATTTATTTTTATACCCTAACTAGTGATAGTTATATTTTAACAAAGATTATGTTTTTAAAGCCTGACTTATCTCTTACAGTAGATCTCTGCCAGAAACCCTTGATAATGAATATGTTTACATACACAGGTACACAGGTACATAGTATAAAAATACCTGCCAGAATTAAAAAAGCACTCAATAAATAAAGTACTTATTATTATAATACTCATTCTGACGCAAAGAAAACAAGGAAAAATGAATATCAGTAAAGTCAAACGATCAATATTCTATTCATTTGACATTTATCAACATCAAAAGCAAAATTGTATTCCACTTGTATCCACATCTTTAAATATGAGATAAGTCTTCAAGAATATCATTCCAATTTGGCCGTTAAACTGGCTTATATTACCACAATAGTCGTCAATCCAAAATTCACCATGGATCGGAACGTAAACAAACTGAACTCAACTGACCTTTTCGGATTAGGTTACCAATAGATTTTTCTCATTATTTATGACGTGAATTTACTCGTATGTGTAAACTGTGATATTTATACATTTTGCTGCTTCTCTGTTTATTAATTGTATTATAGGTTTAAGGCTTTTTTTAATGATTGTCTTTACAAGTGTTTTATTTCACACTTAGTAAACGTAAGTCAATAACTTTTTACCCTAAAATAAGTTTTATTTCAGATACTTAATATTATATCTTTATAGATAATTTTAAATATGAATGTTCATTGTTGCATCTTTCAATCTTATTGCTTACAACAATGTTAGAAAAATTTTAAAGATTAAGATATCTATAATATAAATACTAAATTCATCTAAGTGGATAACGACACCGACAGTTAGTGGGATTGCGGAGACCGGTTGAAATTATGCTCGTTTAAGTGAGGAATTTGTCATAAAAAATGTAAAAAGCATAAAATGGCTATAATGTTTATATATAATTTCAAATATAAGATGTCATCAGATACAAGTAAATCAGATATTGGCTTAACCTTATATCTCTGACTCACATCATATAGTCATCAGCATATGTACGAGCTCGATGTACGCCAACACAAATTTATTAATTATTCGCTAACTTTATAAAGTTTCATCACTAACAAAGCAAACTGGAATATACAACATAATTCAAACAAGATGTATATCATTACGAAACCGCGCTTATGAAATTTGTCGAGTTTTGAGTATATCTTGATAATATAATATACACTGGGTAACTAAAGTAGTTTATTAAGCAAATGAAATATAAAAGCTGCATTAGATAAGTAAATTAAACTTGTTATTCATTATTTAACAATGTGTTGATAGTATTGCTTGATTTTTACATACAATTATAAAAAAGTTTTATAAAATAGTTTAATAAAACACGAACTATCAATTTGTTATATATATATATATATATATATATATATATATATAAAATATCCTTCATTAGGCATTTCGATTGCTATTTTATGAACATTAAATATTCTTAATTTATTGTCCAAATATATTTCAATCAAGAAGTATCGAAGTACTTACTAATTTCCTGTTCAAAACTGTTAATTGTTCTAACATGGACGGGGCCCAAGTACAAGATGGATCACCGTTCTATATAAATTTTTATAGATCAGTATTGTAAATTTTCATGAATCTTATTTATATCCTTGTAAATAATTCGATTTTCATGTTATATAATTTATTTTATCTATTATTATTTTATTGTAATGCAGTTGCAAATTATATTTATGAATTACTTATAAATTTATAACTTTAAAATAATACAGAGTATATTCAAAAGTATATATTTAAAAGACACATCTAAAATACATACATAAAATGAAAAAATATTAAAAATTTATATATATAAAAATTATTGGATAAAAAAATTGATTTATCTATTTATCTACTTGATTAATAACTCTAAAATAAAGTTTAAATTACTTAACCGTTTTGGTTTTCCATTTTACTGGTAATTATAAAAAACTTAAATTTATATCTCTGTCACGTTCTTAGTGTATAACAAGAAATGTTTAATATACTCGTATATACACAGTACCAAGTTTCTCTCTGTATCTTAAATAATTGAAGTAAGTAACTTGATAACGTTGTATCATACGTATTATTGTATTTTGCAGAACAAAACTAAAATCATTGGCGAAATTAAGATAATCTGATTGTCGTCAGCAGCAAGCGTTAAGAGTGAGACAAACTTATATTAAATTTAGTACAATCATAAAATATTATATCATAAAATATAATAACAGGCCTTAAATTGTCTTGATTAAATAGAATCAGTAAGTCCTTAAGTCATAAGTATTATTATTATGAAGTAGTTTGTCGATATTTCATACTATTGGTAGTATTTAAAACATAATACAATTGTTTCTACTATTGTACTTAGTACTTGACTAAATGAAATTATATATTTGATGTAAGTACTTACAAGCTACCTAATAATTACATCACTAGTAAGTACTTCAGTAACATCAAATAACGCATAATTACGCAGATTAATATGGACATAAAGGTATAAAGAAATAACATTAACATAGACAATTTAAATATAAAAACAACACACGCTTAAAAGTAATAATTTAATAATTGTTTATTTGTTTAGAATTGCCGTCACAGTGATTAAGTAGTGTCCTAACATGGCAATGGCTAATCGAACACCTAGGTCCTACAATAGTTTATAAGGTAGAATCAATTAATATACAATTAATGCATTTTATTTTGTTGATTTTACAATTTATTGTCAATGGACAGATATATTGAAATAATTGTTTTAATTCTAAAGTGCTATTAAGTTTTTATTTTTTGTATAATCATAACTTAGACTCAGTCGCTCGATTTCAGATATTAAATTAAGAGAATTGACGACAAAGCCGTAAAATTATTTTTATCCTTTCGTATTTTACAACGAGCTCCTTATACTGATCCATATATTATCCCTGTATTCGTCCTCTTCCCCACTTTTATTGTCATCCTTATTCTTATTCTAACTGTTATTTTTCACCCTTTCACTGTATTTAGTAAACCATACTTGTAAAAATAAAAAAAACATTTGTAAGCGCCATCTAGCGGCCAAAAAATAAACTTTTGCTGGCAATGAAGCAATTTGTTCAGTATAAAATCACATTGAACTTCTTCATGCTTTTATTATGAAATATTTAGATTATAACATCAACTGGTCATTTAAACTGTTCGATATATCAGTGTTTATTAAATTGGATAAAATATTTCACGAAATAATTAGTTATTAGATATCTGGGCATTATTACAATAATATGACGTTATGTAAATTCTACAAATTTAACAATCATGTTCAAAAAACATGATTGTTAAATTTGTAGAATTGAATTCACCAAATTCGTCAAATGTAACAAATTCGAGCGATATTAGGGAGTAACGCAGTACGTTGGGCCGATTTGACGGAAATTACGAGCTGTTCTCATCCGGTTTGAGAGCCGTGCAAGAGCTGTATTTACCATCCGCCTTCATAAACCTTTCACCATTAAACGATTGTAACATTTTATAATATTCGAGAATTTGTTATTGTTAATATTATATGCTTATCACGCAATGTTGAAGTAATTCTTTTTCTCAAATAACACTTTGAAATTTTATTCAAACTAATATGAAGCGTAATAATATTAAATTACTTTATATGACAGAGTTTCTAAAAATAAACTTACTTAATTTACAAATAAACATATACGCATGGTAACGGCTGTAATGACTCTACGTCTTCAAGTAATATTTTAATTTATCTTTAAAGTCAGCTTTGACTTATGTGGTACTAAAGAATAATTATATATTATATCTCGTCTGTTATTAAATTATTTTGAAATTCATAGCCTAGCTTATCTTTTGTATTGAAATTATTTTGTCTCTTATAACAGGTCAGCAAACTTATCACCTAAAAGTATATAACTACCGTGCATGGTAGACGTCACAAATATCAAAATAACCATATTTTTATTTTTTCTATTTATTTGTACGCTCATCACAAGTTAACGATATTTTATTTCAAATATACCGATGTCTAAATCCCAAAAAGTTTTATAAAGACCTATCCTTTGACCTTTAAATATTCCTTCTCATGCAATATATTCTTCAATACTAGAAAATTGTTTCACTTTCTGTTAAATAGGTGTGACGTTTGGATAACCTTTATAAGAATTATGTTCATGAATTGTAAACTAAAAAGTGATATTTTCTTTTTTCAAATAAAATACCTATTTCTGCCTGTCAATTAAGTCCTTTTAAATAATATGTACAGATCCTTTAGGTTAAAAAAAGCACATTTCCTTAATAAATCAATTAAATATTTGAAAATTGAAAATTATATTGATTTAAACACACCAAAATTGAACAATGCTTTTATGAAGCCTCTATTTAAATCTCAATCTATGAAAATTATTACAAGAATTAATTATTCTACTATACATTTCTAAAGCCCAAACTAATCAGAAAACGAGGAGTATTTAGAAAAGCTTAAAACAATACCAATATATCCTATCTGATATATTTTCATAAGCAACATTTAATCTCATTCCACTTATAATGTATACTCTCAAATCAAATAAAATATTGAACTCGTTCCGAGTCCTTTCAATATTATCGATTACATTTATTTATATTACGATTACGTAAGACTAGTCATCAATCAAATAGCCACTAAAAGTCGGAACCGCAGCCAACCGAACTCGACCGACTTCTCATTCATTATACTTAACATTTGACATTAATCGATATTGAAGTGCAATATTCTTTTCCACTTGTGTCATGCTTAAATAAGTTCTCCATAATCTAATTCCAACTTTGACCATTACACGATAGTCGTCAATCAAACAGTCACCACAGGTCGAACCCCCAACCAACTCAACTCAACTGACCTCTTCTTAGTCGCTTACTATTACTTTTTCCTAGTGTTTTATAAACCGCACTATGATTTTAATTATAATTAAATAGTACTGACATCTTTTTAACTTTAATTACAACAAAATAAAAATAGTATAGAATTTGTCACAAGTCTAGCCATAAAGATAGCTTTCTAGTTAATATTAGTTAATAGTGATTATTTAGAAGTAGCTTGCAAGGACTTGTAGAAATAAATTGGTGAAAATATTATTTTTAAGTTGCATTATTTATTTATATAGAAATAAATAACTATTAGAATAGTATAAATATTAAATATCGTATTCATTCTGGTCAAAATGTTTAAAATAAAGTATCATATGGTTTTAGAGCTTTATTATAAGCGTGAGTAGTACTAAAAACAATAAGTGCAGGTTAAAATAAAAGGTTATATTACACACTTTTATCTGCAATTATTTTCAATTGATATAATTTATAATTAAATGTCGATAACATTATTAGTAACTAATATTATTAACTGCCATACTGCTTTGACTTACGCGATATAAATACGAGTAATATAATATGTACAAGCTCGACTCACACTAACACAAATTTACAAATTATTCGCTTTACAAAGTTTAATTATCAACACTGCATCAATGATTGAAAGCTAAACCTAACAAACAAAGTATACATCGGAAGTATTTATAGTAAAATATTGTGTTTTATCAAAATATACATGTACCATATTATTAATCTAAACTTTTGTTTTTATGTATGTTTGTTTTTACATTGTAACGAATAGATACAATAACTACTGACCCGATTTTAGGATTATTTCACCTATCGAAAGCTACATTACGAGCAAATAACAAAAAAAAATTGTAGGTTTATATAATTTTTTTTATATAAACTTTCAACACCAAAAATCACACAAAATAACTTAATCAAAAGTTTGACTCGATACTAGGTGGGCATGGGTCAGCTCGTCTTATATATAAATAAAATATTATTATAATAATACATAACATGAATTAATTATTTACTTTACTTATTTGACCCACACGACACACCTACAATATACTACATCACTAAAAGCTATATTCTAACTTAAACAAAGTGTATATCATTAGATAAACACGTTTATAAAATTTGTATGAGTTTTAGGTATGTCATGATAAAATACAATTTGTTTTTGGTACTTATAGTTTATTAGGTACCTTAAATATTAACACTTCAGAGTCTAGTTAAAGTGTACAATTAGATAAATGGCTTTCAGGAACCTAGTCTTAATGTACGATCAGTGTTCATTATACAGCCTAGGAACTTACAATAAATTATTTAATAAAGTACTCGTATAGTAAGTATTAATATGACTAGTAGTTTTCACATATTTTTATTTATTTAAAATTGTAATGTCTATGTGAATTATTGATTCTCCCTAAATCCAAAAGGATATAATTAATTGAACATTTTAATGAAGAGTTTGTCAACGTCAAATAGTCTTCGTTAATTGTCGAAATATTATTTCAATCAACAGGTGACGCAGTACTTTCTAATTTCGTGTTTAAAGACAATTAACTGTTCTAAGACAGACGGACCCAATTACGAGATGGATCGACATTCTACATAAAAAAAATACTTGCTTTTGGTTACTTTTCTTTCTTATCTATCTTCGTGTAAATAATTGGGAGTTGATCTTTTATAAATTATTTTTATCTACGATAAACGCTACTGTAATTATGAATATTAGTGAATATAGTTTATAAGAAGACAACGAAGTTTACAAACCCATGTTCAATAACCCGTCATTTCGCGTAACTTACAGTCACTTATAAAGAATCTTGAAGATCTCTTCACAGAGGATGTAATTTTAACCTCTCTTCAGAGCTAAAATTAAAAAAATCTGCATGTATTGTTCTAATGAAGAACCGTCTGTTTATTATTATTTAACTTAAAAAGATTTAGATTTACTAAATAATGTTAATAAAAATATTTCCTATCTTGCTCCCTGTTTTCTGTAAAGCAGTGCCTACTTTTGTAATATATTATTTATTATTGTATTTTATTACAATAATATTGTACTTCAAAGTTTTTTTCCCTGCTTTTTCGCTTAATTCATTCTCTGTTACAGGAAAATTGAAATATATCATTATTATTGTACTACAATATTTATAAGGCTTAATGGTCATAAAAAAAGAATTACTTACATTAAGTCATTGGTTGTTTGCAGAGAAGCGATATTAAACAACCATTGCTAGGAATATAAATTAAACTTTACAGAGTTAAATAACTGTTTAACTTTTTTATTAATTTCATATAGGAACATCGAAAAGTGATTGATTTTTAAAGTATAGTATTGTTAAGTGGAAATAAGAAAATTTATTTTCATATTTTAGAATTATTGGATTATTATAGATCATATAAAATATAGGATCTTCAAAAATGCAGATTCAAGTATCCCAAATGTATCACAAAATAATTAGTTCCATTATTATATATGTATATATTTAGTAGCACTACAATGTTAAAATTTTTAGAAATACTTATTTTGAGAAAAGTTATCCCAATTCTATTTCAGCTACACGCAATATCGACCTTCGTTTTCATTGTTATATAACATAAATACTAACATTAAATTCTATATCCGACTATGTTCATTGTTAATTCTATGTTCATTGTTACGTTTCAAAGTAACAATGTCAAAATGTCAAGAGGTCGTTACGTTATATAATAAATAAAAAATACCGACATCGGAACCTGTTTTAAGATTGAGGGCTTTTAAGTGAACTAGATTCCGACCCTTCTTTAACAGATACATTAAACTCTGTCGTTGGCCGACTCACGAATTAAGAGTACTTAAGGATGTATGTATTGATTAATTCCAATGTAACCCCAACTTGTTTCCAAATATCTCATTTTTAAAAATATTGGTACTGTTTTAAACTAGAGTAACTACCAAATGACGATGACGTTTAAGGAAATATCTACTGAACAAGTGAAGTCATATTCATTCTCATTCAATTTGATCAGTTGGAACAAAATATTAAACTTGTTTATTAATGTTGTAATTTTGGGAGTTGATCTAGATTTAGTCGAACTGCAGTCTGTAATAGTCTGCAATTTGCAATGTTTAGACTATTATACATATTCGACGATAAACTCCGAAACTAGGCGAATCGAATATGTGCCGATCAGATGAAATGAGGTTAGATTGATCTGTGTTCACAAATGACCCTTAAACTAAAGAAAAAGTTTACAAAATGATTGTAAGAGCGGTTTTATAGTATAGTCTTAACAGACTTTTGTTAGCCGAGTGTGGGCTAAGAGTAGGAAGGAGATATCACAATGTATGAAGCCAAGGTTATTATTTAAAGGCTTATTCAAGTCTTTGCTTATTCTAGTTGCTTAATGTTATAGTGCAGTTCAAAAGAAATTATTTGTCTATAGGCCAATATAAGAGATGGTATATGGCTTATTAACAGAAGTTCTATTTTAGCGTATTGAGATTTAACTGATCCTAGTGATATTGTTTCTTATATAACAATATAATATTTTATCATATAATATTTTATGGATGCCCAAAAAGAGAGACACCAAATCTAGTCTTGCTTCATACTATAATTTATTTATTTTATAAATTCTGTAGCGAAAAGTTTATTATCAAAGTAGTTATCTAATGTATAAGAAATAAATTCTTAACTAGTATTGTAAAGAGCTAAAGTTTGTGAGTCTTTCTAGCAATCTTCGAAACTATTTATCGGCAATCAACACTTCTTCACCAATATTTATAATCTAGTTTGGTAATGGGCTGTATAATTTTCCATTTTGATTAAAAGGATTTCGTGAGCACGAAATTTGAAAACTAAGTTGATCAAAAAAGGTTATGTGTCGGTCGACTTTCGTATCCTATTATATCAATACAATCATTCTTAACAATCCTGTCTTCTATACTCCACGTAGATGGAAGTGCGGGCAAAAGTTAGAAAATAATAAAAAGAAGTCAGTCTCGTTGTTTGATATCTTTAACGCTTTGTCATTCTATGACACTTATTACTTATTTTCCAACTAACACCTAACATGGACACAAGTGTAATATTAGTAAAGCTTTAAAAGTAACTAAAATTTATACTCTTAATGTTATTACACTTTTTCGCACTTTCATTATGTACTATCACGAAGGTCAGAGGTTATTTCATAGATTAAAAGACATACCTTCGACCTTTAAAGATGCCTTCTCACGCAATATTTTCTTAAATACAAGGAAATTGTTTTCTCTCGTATAAATAAGTGTTATATTTAGGTAACCTTTAAATTATTATGCTTATAAATTGTATATTGAAAATGTATATTTTCTTTATTCAAATATAATTTTGATTCCTGCCTCTCATTAAGTCTTATGAAATAATATGTACATAACCTTTAACATAAAAAGTACATTTCCTTATTAAAATAGGTAAATACTAGTATTCGATAATTATCCTCACCAGCCATTACCAGCAAACGTAACACAAAGCTTTATAATTTAGTTAAATATATTTTTATTTATATTTAAAAACTATACCTTGTTTTCAATAATCTTTAACCGATCAAAAGCTACATTATGAGCAAATATAAAGAATACTTTTTATCCTAATATTCCAGTATTATTAGAGCGTACCCAAATAAAGTCGAAGAAAAAATAAAACTAACAAAAACAATTATAATAAATCCTAAAGAACTAAGAATCACAAAAGATAATGCCATCACAAGTTCAACTGCTCGACTTCCTGGTAATTGGACATGGGCCAACAGGCATAATTGGTATATAAATATAATATATATCTTTTATACAAATGATTTTTACGATTTCAGATTACGTAATATCATTTTATAGATTAATAAATAAAAATAGCCTATATACTATAGACAAAATCCTTTCCGAACGTTCGGAACGGGTAATATACAAATATCTTCATTATAATTAAAATTTGTGAAACAGAATGATGTCCGATTGATTTCGGAGAACTTACTTGGAAGTTGCAAGGCAAACAAAGCAATTCTTATCTAATTATTCTGTAGCTTAATATTTATTTATTCATTAAGTTCTACTTAGCCAATAGGACGTATTATGAAGGTTTGAAAGTTAAGAAAATTAAGATTACTTAAGGTACAAGAGCAATTCCCTAATAAATATTCAATCTAAAAAAAATATTACTAGAAAAAAACTATTCTACTATATATAACTGAAATCCAAACTGTTTTAAAAAAAAGTACCCTACTTTAGAAAAGCGTATCAAACATACGCCGTCTGACATTGACATATTTTGATAAGTAACTTATATAATTCCACTTATACTACGCTCAAACATAATATAGAATTCTTTCCAAGGCTTTTCATTAGACTAGTCATCAATCAAATAGCCACTAAAAGTCGGAACCCCAACCTTGATCGACTTCTCATTCATTATACTTAACATTTGACATTAATCGATATTAAAGTGCAATATTCTATTCCTTTGGTATCGTCCTTAAATAAGTTTTTCAGAAACCCATTCCTATTTTGACCATTATAACCGTGAATCAATCAGTCACTTTACGAGTAGATCGGAACCGCAACCAACTAAACTCGACTGATCTCCTTCTTATTCAATTATCATTAGTTTTAGCGTGATTTATGAACCACACCATGACTTACGGATTAAACACTACAAATAACTTTAGAACTTTAATTACAATAAAATAGAAATCATAAGAAATTATCTAAAAACCTATTTGTTATTATTTATTAAAAATTTAAAATTTTATAATGAATATTGAATTGGAGACATAATTATTTTTAACTTGTATGATTTATTAGAATAAAAACAACAACTATTGAGAGATAACTTTAATACTAAAATAATAACCATTCCGTTCATTCAGAACATTGTGCTCAAAATGCATATTGTGCTTTAAGATAAAGTTTCTTAAGTTTTAGAGCTCCTTTATATGTGTAGAGATCTTATAAGAAAAACAATGAGTGCGAATTAAATAAAATATTTATATTACAGCCGTATTACTGTTACATCTGCAATTAGTTTTAACAGAGATAATTGATAATTAAATGTGATTAACACGATTGCATTTTTTTCTCTTCTTTGTATTACAGAAAATATATACAAGCAATATAACATATAATATATAAGGTGTAAATTGAGATATATATGATCTCATAAGCCCAAAATAAGTTTATAAATTATTTGCCAACTGTCCAAAGTTTTATTATCAATTCTGCTTCACAAACTAAAAGCCGAACCTAACTCAAAGACGCTATCATTACATAACCACGTTTTTGAAGTTTGTATGAGCTTTCAGTATATCACGATAACATACTGTGATTTTGCTGCTCATGGCTTATTAAGTAACTCAAACATAAACGCTTCAAAGTTCAGTCAGAATATACAATTAGATAAATAAGTTTTATAAAACCCGTCTTCCTCGGTCAGTTTTCATTATATAATGTAAAAACTTGTTATTAATTATTTAATAATATGTTAGTTAGTAAAATTTATTAGTAAGTTATAGGTGCGTCGTAATTCAATAGGGACATAACTCATTGAACATTTTAATCCCAAATTTGTCAACGTCAAATACTCATAGTTACTTGTCAAAACATATTTCAATCAAGAAGTGTCGAAGTACTTTAAAATTTCCTGTTTAGTTAATTGTTCTAAGACAGAAGGAAACCAATTACGAGATGAATCGCCATTGATTAATCGTATTTAATTATATTTTAATTCATACATAAAATAAGTAAAAATGAGGTTACATAGTAGGTATATCACGATTGATAAGTATGTTTAGTTACCATATTCTATTCATTACATCTCATGTCCACCGCAATTAAAATAATAAAATAAAATAAAATACTAACAATTTATTTTATTTTACCTTATATTACGAATACAGTTCAATGTCATATCATAAATATCGTCTGGACAAACTTTTGAAGTAAGCATTTAGTATATAAACTTTTAACAAAATTGACAGGTAATTGGTTTAAAATACATTTTTATTCTGTTCTAACATAGTTCTTGTTATCCTTAATTATTTCCACACGCTTCTGGGTGTTTTCTTGTCAGTACACTGATACTTTGATGATGAAATTTGGTAGATTGCAGCTTGTTAATATGCAAAAGTTTAAAAACCTCTTTCATTGTGTCCGATAAAAACTCCGATCCCCTGTCTGTAGCTATCTCCTTCGGGACACCATACTTGAGAATCCAATTTTTTGACATTAATAGGTAGGCCTCAATATATTTACTCAAATCACATTGTATAGTTAAAATGTACACAAAATTACTATCTAACGGCCCTCCTATACCTAAATATATCTTCTAAAACGCCTAATTTGACCCACAATAGTCAGACAGTGAGTTCGCATATGTTCAGGAGATTAGAGAACGAAATGGATACAGAGGAAATTTTCGACGTCCAAAGATTGTACACAAAAAGGGGTCAGCAGAGCGCCACCTTTTCTGACCTATTTAAAAGGAGTAACGGACAGAGTTGGATCAGTACTACAGAAATACGGAGTATAACATAAAGCAGCGCGCTTCTTGCGAACTTCGAAAATCAAATTAGGATATATGAGACAATGAACCGACATAAACTTGTTATGGCTGACTTAACCCGAGATCTTACTACACGGATATCGAGGAAGAAACCATTGCGACATTCATTAAGTGGGCCGGCGATACCTCCCATACAATCCTTATAGAGTACAACCTCAAGATGGCAATTTCTCACCGCGACTTTGAGGCTATGGAAAAGCTAGTGAACTGATCTGCACCTAGGCATAAAATAACTGAGATGACTTATTTACTTACTTCTTATAACTTATTAGCTTAGTTGTAATTTATGAGTTTCTTATACTAAACTTTTTATATAACTATAAGATAGAATTAATAAAGTCCATGAAATAGCTTATAAAACTTGTGTAGGTGTAGAATTTCCTGTGAAGTTACCATCATAAAATAATCGTAAAAATCATAGCAATCTTGATTTAAAATAACGGTGAAGGACATAGATATCTACGGATTTTTATTGATTTCATATAAAAAAAAGAGGATAGCCATGCGTAATCTACTTTAAACTAATTTTTTAATCATTGACGATTCAATAACAAAGAGTTAACAAAAAACATTTTTTCAAGCACCATGGCTTTTTGGATTGTCACAATTTTTTTAGGATTGTACGATTTTTGATAAAAGTTTTTCGGTAAACTGTGCCTCTTCTTAATATATTAGTTCCATTGGAGATGCAGCTTGCAGATATTATTTTTTCTTATTACAACGAAAACTATGTTGGCAACACCTTCAGGTTGTTATTATGAGTATCTTCAGGATATGTTTGTCATAAAAAGCTATCATTATCTGTGCCAATTTATCATCGTAAACAGACAAACAATTAAACAAATACACCATAACAATTAGAAAAACCCGCCATGGAACATTTAAAAATCAAACTTTTGCAAAAAATAAAAAAAAAACAGATACAAAACGAAAATATACATTTCAAGAAATATTTTCATTAAACAGTTATGCTTACACATATTGAAGATATGCCGAGCGAAATCACTAACCAGCTGGAAAAACGAAAATGTCTCTCGAGTGAAGTATTACAATATAAAGTCACGTGCAAATACCCGTTACTTAGAAAAACGTTCTGCCCCTTTTACATATGTTTTCAAGTATTTACGACAAATAAAATAGATCAAAAAGAAATTCCTTTGATGTATTCGCTGTTTTCAACTTGTCAATAAATGTTCATGAATTTGATTATATTATCATTATATTAAGAATAAAAATAAGACCGTAGTAGTTAAAAAAATGTAGCAATGCTTTGGTTTAGGTGATCTATTTTTTGAAAAACAATAAAAAATATATATATTCAAGTTCACTGCTGCAGGATTGAGATACATAAATATTCTAACACTACTGACAATAACTAGAAGTTAACAATATATTAATAGTCTCTTTAACATAAAAAATAATATAAAATATTAATATAATATATAATAGTAATACAATAATAGATATTAAATGTCCATCCCTGGGTACATATAATTGAGAAGCAAAACTATATCCTAATTGGTTTGTCTAGATTATAATACAGTACAATTATGTTTATATGATGTATTGTATTTTATTTTACTAAATAGTGCTTAAAAAAACACATTTTTAAGATTCTCGTAAGCATAGTATAATAATTAGTATACATTGAAAACTAATACGTGTGAAATAGTTGTAAAGAATCCCTGTGTTATATACCTGGCTTGAACTTCCTAAACTTAGTGCATTCGATACTCCACCAATTCGTGAACCACCAGGTTTCGTTTTTTGACCCTTGAAAGAAAATATTCTTAATGTTATTACTTTTCCACACTTTTATCAATATGTAGTCCCAAGAAAAGAAAGATATCTCTTTGACCTTTAGAGATTCCATCTCATGCAGTATTTCTTTCAATAACAGGAAATAATTTTTTACTCTCTTTACTCTCCAAATAAGTGTTATGTTTAGATACCCTTTAAAGGTATTCTGCTTAACTTGTTTAATAAAAACTAATTAAGAACAACCTTAATATAACGATTCTGAACGGAAATAGAAAATTATCCTTACATGAATTATTTTTGATAGGTTTGCTTTATATAGGTTATGGTTGTCTATTATTCATTTTGAGTAGATAACAAAAAAATATTAATGTTGTTAATCTCAACTTTATGCAGATATTAATCTGCTCACTCTGTTATAGTGAACGATTTACATCAATAGTCACAAAAAATCACATTTTTATAAAAAGCATTATATTTTCTATTTATAATAGTTAATACAGTCGTCTGTTGCAAAATAAGTCTGAACCTGTCGATAATTATTGACAATAAATGTTATATTAAAGGTAATAATTGTCAACATTTGTTAACGTTCAAATATAACACTTTCTGTTAACATTTTACAATAATTGAAAATTCGTTATAATAAGGTTTTCGTCAAAAATATTCATAATGTATATTTTGTATGATAACTTGTTGGTTGTTTTTAGGATAAGAAAAAATTACTTGCCATTTATTACTTTATGAATAAATACAAGAAAATTTTGAGCAAATCTATATTATATAATAACACTAATATAATGATAATCTTTACTTACACTTTCGAAAACATATATAGAGCCATCTTAATTGTCAATATAAGATGAGAACAGTCATATACTTATTCTTTAAATGTACTGTTGGAATAATATAAAAAGCTGTACATCATCGATAATCTCCTCATTATAGTAACGACGATCAGGAATTTAATGGCGGGCTTCAAATTTAACTGCAGCTATAGATCAGGAGACTGGACATTCTGGACAACGCTCCGTTTCTTATCTGCCCTAGATAAAAATATATTATTTGCAATGAACTTTCTTGAGGAGGAATAAAGGCCTCGCAATAAAATAGCTATGTTATATACTACATTTGTCGAGACAAGACAAATATAAATATTCTTCCAATTAAATGTTAGTCCGAGAACTGCCGGTAAAAGAATTATGATTATTCAACATTATATTGCCTTTATATTATTATATAATATATAATAATAAAATATTGTTTATTTCTTAAATATTTTAAGGTATTTAGAGTAACCTAATATTTTCAGAATAGACAAATATAATGAATATAACTTAACTTAACTTATCTTCACGCCATATCCCTTGCGGGGTAGCCAGAGACGATGGAGCGCCAAATGCTACGGTCCATGCATACCTCTTTCGTCTCGACCACAGACATTAACCTCTTCATACATGCCCTCCGGGGGGTCCTCATGCTTTTTACGTGACCTTCCTCCAGTATCATAGCTACTGTGTTTTCGAAGGTCACTCGAGGCCTCCCCCTGTCTCTCTTACCGCTCACTTTTCCTTTATAAATCTTTTTTACCATTCTTTCATCACCCATTCGTTCGACGTGCCCAAACCACCTGAGCACGTTCTTTTTCATTCAATATTAAATATATTCAATTCAATATGAGAATGTTTAAATAATTAAATATTACGGTAATTTCATTTACTCATTATAATGATAAGTTAACTTAATTTTTTAATTGTAATAGAAAAGTTAAAGTTATTTATAGCAATACAAAAACTTTATTGTGATGTAAAACATATATAAGTTAGATTTATATATTAGTATTATAAAACTGGACTTTGTGATTTGTAATGAATTTTATCAATAAATACTTTAATAACAGGTTAGCTTTTGTCCTAATATTCCTACGGGATTTGGCCTTCGATATTATTGGATATTATTGGACATATTGGATATTTTATTTTTTTAAAACAAGTGAAATTTTGTAACATAAAGGATAACTTATCTCTTACAACGGTTTTAGTTTGTAATTTTAAAGGGGTTTTGAAATCAACGTAAACTATCGTTACAAGTATGATCATTTACTTGACTCACAGTGAGCATATTCAAAACGCACAGCTGAAAACGAAAGTGAGTTTTATTTGAATTATTTCCAAGTGATATTTTTTTTTATTATAATAATGTATTAGCTTTTCCTTATATCTCTTACCGCATATATTCACGAGCAATATAATATATATAGTACGAGTTCGAGCAACACAAATTTTTATTTTTTATAACTGTTTCAAGTATCATCACTAACAAAGCAAATTGGAATATATAACACAATTCAAACCAGAGGTATTCATTACGACACCGCGCTTATGATTTATGTGGGAGTTTTGGGTGTATTATGATCACATACAAGATTTTGGTATTCATAGATTATTAGGCAACTAAAATATAAACTCTGTAAAGTTTAGTAGAAACGTAAAATTGATAAATATTAACTTTAACTAACCTAGTTTTATTTTTATAACAATTCTTAGAACTAGTTTTAATTTATTTATAATACATTTGTTAGTATTGCATTGTGTTTCTTCGTAATTTAAGTTTAGGAAACTTTTACATTGTGTTCGTTTTTATAATAAAATATTTTAAAAGTAAACTATATAAGTAAATTATCAATTTGTTTTAAAAAAAGATATAATTAATAGCATATTTTAATCACCGATTCGTCAAAGTCAAATACCCTTCGTTAATTCTCCCAATATATTTCAATCAAGAAGTGTCGAAGTACTTTCTAATTTCCTATTCAGAAACAGTTAATTATTCTAAGAGGGAACCCAATTACGAGTTGGGTCACTATTCTATATAAATTTCTATAGATTAAATGGATGCTTACCCTTAATATTGTTCATTTTATGTTATATAAGTTATTTTATTTAATGTTATTTAATTATAATGTTATGTAATAATGTTTCAAAATAATATATATTTCTTAGTTACATATTGTCTTTCTGTTATTATAATAGTTTTAAATAATCATTTATACACAAAGCACGTTCGAAATGTTTACTTAAAAACAAAAACTTCTTTAACTACATTTTAATAAAATTTCAAAATCGAACAGACAAATTTTATTAGCCCTAGAAATAAAGTGAAATTTGATTTTACTGCAAATCATAAAAAAAAAATATTATTATAATAAAACACGAAACATATGGGTTATATAAAAAAAGTACAAAAAATGGTTCATTACTCAGGACGGAGCCACCTCCAGATCTATAACTGGTATACTATAAGTCAATATTTCTTATCAAATGTAATCTTTTGTATTTACAACGTTATGACGAGAAATGTTTAATATATAATTACACAAATTTGACTCAGTATCTTAAATAAATTAATACAGTAACTTACGCTTTATCATGGCCGTGTTTATATTGTATTTTGCAGCACAAAACTAAAATCATTAGCGCCTTCAAGTGAAAGATAATCTGATTTTCGTTAACTGTAAGTGTGAGACAAACTTATTTATACACTAGCTTTTGCCCGCGACTTCGTCCGCGTTTCCGTCGTTTTTCGAAAAAAAATTAGCAGATGTCCTCCCTCATAGTTTTGACGTAACAGGCAGATTCACTTTCGTATTTTAGAAGGGCAATAGTAATATAATATGCCAATCCACAAAACTGTTGAAAAATATAAGTAACCGCAGAATATTATAATATACCCACGCTATACCCACGACTCGGTCAGCGTGTAACTCCTTGTTTTTTATTAAGATAATATATTGCTAATATTTTTAGATCAAATTAAAATGTTTCAGCGCAAAGCTTCTGGGTAGACTATGTTAAGAGTCGACCCGTCCGGCACGTGAACGTAAAGATTCCTAGAATTGCTAACCCGGGAAAGAGCGACGTATAATTGACCATGCGAGAAACAGCTAACACCGAGATCTACTCCAGCAACACGAAAAGTCTGCCCTTGAGCTTTATTGATAGTCATGGCATAGCACACCGATACTGGGAATTGCGTTCTTTTAAATTGGAATGGAAAATTATTTGGTATTATGGGAATTCTGGGAATAAAGACAGTTTCTCCTGCACCGCAACCTGTTAAAATTTGAGCCTCGATTACATTTTGTTGCAACTGGGTTACTTTTAGCCGAGTTCCATTGCAAAGTTGAGGTGGTCTTAAATTTCGGAGCAGAATTATCGGTATGCCAATTTTTAAACAAATTATATGAGAAGGTAGTCCAGGCATACTTAAAGAATTTAAAAATTCTATCGGGTAATTAGTGGCTTCTTGTTCATCAACCATTCTATTTATTGAACTATAAACTTTGCTTTCTCCCTGTATATTAGACAGTATTTTATTATTAATTTCAGATGCCTGGTCATTGCGAGGAGTCAAAATGGACCTTTCGCAAAGTCAAGAATTGTCCCTATTTAATATAATTGTTATGTCACCGTAAACCGAAGATATAAGATGTTGTTGGGATTGCACTATACAACATAACTCAGGTGTCAGAATAAGTTTTCCTTGGTGTAGTTGTGGATAGGTACCTTTACCAATCTTCAATAATGTATCAGAAAATTCACGATTATCTGCGTTGTCTCCAGTTCTCACTCGCATATTTATAGTCAAATGCACCGATTGTATATCACGCCACAAATAAGAGCTTTTCAGGCAAGCCCTAATCTCATCAGCTCGGGTTCCCCGTGGTATTACCGGTAAGGTTTGTCGGAAATCACCACAAAATAAAACCGTAATACCGCCCATTGGTCGATCATTTTGTCTTATGTCCCTTAGAGTTCTGTCTACTGCTTCTACTCCTTTTCGATGGGCCATCGTACATTCATCCCATACGATTAAATTACACTCACGCAATACCTTAGCTTTGTCGCTATTTCTTGAAATACTACAGGTTGGACTTTCCGTGCGATCTAAATTAATTGGTATTTTAAACATAGTGTGAGCAGTCTTACCTCCTGGTAGCAATGTTGCAGCTATACCTGATGAAGCCACGGCAAGAGCGATTTTACGCTGATTTCGAACATAAGCTAATATTAATTTAGTCAAAAAAGTTTTCCCAGTTCCTCCAGGTGCATCTAAAAACCATATTGTTCCTAAATTATTCTGCACACTCTCGCACACGCGATCATAGACTAAGCGTTGTTCTGCAGTCATCATTGGGACACCGTTTTCTAATGTTACCAGCAGTTCCATTGGGTTGTAACCAATCTCTGCGGAATATTCCCTATTGGTAACCTCTCCGACTGAGGTTGGCGTTGGCAAACCATATTCACAAAGTGATTTACCGCCTACTGCTGTTAAGTCTTCCTGAAGAGCTAATAAGCACTGATTTATAGCCAGATCTCGAAAATTATCATTAGTTGCGCCTTCATTATTGTGAGATAAATTCCGAAGAAAGTCTTCTGCAAATTTTTCTTTATATTTTTCCCATAATTGGACAGGATCAGATAAATTACAAAATGTGAGTAATGTTACAAATAAATGGCGTAACCGTCGTGGATTATCACTAACACAGGATTCTGCTAAAGCGTCATCCCAATGTTGATCATTTTCAAGCAAATGACGCGCTTGGCAAGCTGCATGATAAGTTGGATAAACAACATCGTCTACTTTTCTCAAATCTATAAATGATGTTGGTCCACGCACTGTATGTAATAATAATCTCAAATAAAAACACTCTGCGTTGTTAGGATGAACAGTATACACTCTACCAAGAACATGTTCTTTGAAAATACCTGTCTCGCCATCTACAGGCCTGCCTCGGCGTCTACGGTTAAAGACACCTCGTTGTTTATCGTAGGTATAATACGATGGAACTTCTTCATACAAAAGAGACTTTGCGAAATTATCAGTTTGGCAAAGTCGAAAGAATGCCAATAAAGTTGTTTGTCTAGGGTTCTCTAATCGTTCTGTAACATTTTCGGCGTTAAAATATATACGTTGACCGCCTTCCAGATGAACATCCAGATGGGTCACAGGTGGATATCTTTCGTGAATATTAAAACTTAAGATCCGCCACACAGCTTCTGAAGAGCTGATATATCTGCCTGACTGAAATCTAGTAACTTCATCATGTTCATTTCTTAACGCAAACGTAGCTTGGTCACTGCCCTTGTTAATGTACTTACAAATATATTTAATTGACTCTACACTATTACACATTTCTACATTTATGTGAGCTTGAAATGCTCTGGACAATACAGGCGAATACGGAACGACCCACCTATTATCTAAAGTAACCTGTTGTCCAGACATTTGCTTTTCAACAGTAAAACCACCATTGTCTCTTGAACGGCGACGATATAATGGGTATCCATCATGTCCTGTTACAGTTTCATCCACTAATGCTTTTGGATACCTTTTAGTGCAACGACCGTCTTGCATGCAAGGAGCATTTGCGTTAAATGCACCACATGGACCATGTATCATATGAGTTTTAACAATGTCGTATAACAGGGGATCTGCAGTCGGATCTGGAATTTCAGCACTGATTAATCTGTCTACATCATTAGGTCGAACCTTATCTTTTAACCAAAGCAAGATATGTGCGTGAGGTAAGCCGCGTTTTTGCCACTCAACACTATACATATAACACAATACTTCTCCAAAAATGTTATCTTTGGTAAGAAGATCTATCATTGATTTTAATTTTAAATGAAACACTCTTGCAATAATATCATGGCGGTCATGCGGTGCCTGACCCTCAAGAAGCTCCCGAGTGATTTCATCCCACTTGGGATTGGTAGTTACAGTAACAAATAAGTCGGGACGTCCATATTTTCTTACGTAACAAAAAGCGTCTTGAGTACGTTCATGCATGTAGCGTGGACCACCAGTAAAAGAAGAGGGTAAAATAACTAAACGACCCATATTCACAGTATCGTTATCTTGCTGCATGGCATCGCGAAGGTGCACGTATTCTTCAGCGCGCAGCTGCCTTTGATTAGATCGTATATAAACTAATCTTTCGGTTTCAATTTTTGCGTACATGTCAACAATAAACTGATTAAATAAGCCACGAAAACGTTGAAAGTATACCAATCTATTCCGTCTCACTTGCAGGTGGTAACAATAAAATTGAAGGCATGACACCTTTTTATTATAATTAGGTGCGCCTGTGCGCGGATCGGTTTGGTATACAGCGAAATTATAACCATCTTCCCCTCGACAGTATATCATAGGATATTGCAAACTGTCGTAAGCCCTGTGGGTTTCGAAAATACGTTGCAAACGATTGTCTCTGGAACGTATAACGATATCACGCCTATCACATTCCTGGTCGACCAGTACTACAGCAACTTCATTCGTGGATGGAACGTTATGACGCCCAGGGTGTTCCTGAGTTGGACGCTTATCGGCATTTATAACAATTTTATAATTGTTATTACCATCTTGAGAAAGGGCTTCTAATGCCGATTTAAAACTGCATACGTACGAATTAACCTGATGTAACATGTTCTGAAGTTGTGAAATGAGTTCAGTATTTAAATTCGGAAAATATTGATTTCTTATATTCGACTGTTCGTTGTAATCGGATACAAAATATATTTGAAGAAATTTAGGTTGTTCTTCAGGCAAAAGGGACCCTATCAAATGGTAAACCTGACCTTGTACCTTAAAAGTAGGCATGAAAGGGCCTTCTGAGATTTGTTTAGCACCAAAGGATGTCATTTGGAATGCACTATTATAAGTGCGAATATTATCTAAAAACTGTTTGGATTGCAAATGTTCCCCTAAAAGTAGTGATTTTAAAGGTTCCGGTGGGTCTTCGAACGAAGGCAAATTTATTTTACCTCCAGAACAACAGAAACCAGCAGACTCCTTCCTCCACTTCGAAGCATTACAAAAGGAACATACTACGTTCATATCGCCTATTTCAGAAGATGATCTGTAATCAATTGTGAGGTTATAAGCAAACCCACTTTTATATTTATCGGACCACGCCACCGAATTTGTAGATTGATCTACCACGTGTATATCTAAGTCATTAAGACCATGTCGAAATCTATCTGCAGTAAGACGGGCCTCTCGCTGTTCTTCTGTTTCAAGCGACCGAATATTTTCAATTCTTAATCTTTCATTAGATAAAGTAATCAATTGTTCTTGTCTCAAAGAATTGTAATAATCGCGTCCCGACTCTAGTCGTTGTTCATGCTCATGTTCATCTTCAAGAGATCGAATCATGTTATGGTGCGCCCTATCATTTGTCAAACGGTCTTGATATTGAGTAAAAGTTTCAGATTCTCGAGACAAAATATGACGTTCGCGATCAGCTGTAAGCCGTAATTCCCTCTCAGTGAAGGTTTCGGACTCGCGAGATAAAATATGACGTTCGTGGTCAGCTGTAAGCCGTAATTCCCGCTCAGTGAAGGTTTCGGACTCGCGAGATAAAATATGACGTTCGCGGTCAGCTGTAAGCCGTAATTCCCTCTCAGTGAAGGTTTCAGACTCGCGAGATAATGTATGCCGTTCGCGGTCAGCTGTGAGTCGCAATTCTCGTTGTAAAGCAGTTTCAGCTTCTCGGGATAACGCATGTTGTTCCCGGTCAATGGAACGCCTTAGCTCTCGTTGAGAAGAGCTTTGAGAAGCCCGTGTTGTAGCTCGTCTCGCTCTTTCAGCTGCTAATCGCATCTCTCTTTCTGGAGAGCTTTCATTAGCTCGAGATGTTGAGGCACTAACTCTCATAGAGTTTAACCGATGTGCTCTTTCCTCTTCCGATTCTTGAGAACGCGTCATTCTCATTCTCCTAGCTTGACTCGAAGTTCGAGATAAAGATGGTCGTTTTTTAGGTGGCATCGTTTATTTTATTTTTAATCGACGGTAACTTAAATTCTATTTAGTTACCCAACAAAAAACTTACGTCAGAGGTCCTAACTATAGCTAAGTATATAATAAATAGAATATAAATCTAAGTGCCTATTAAAACTAAAATAATATTCTAATCGAATTATAAATATGTACGTAGGTACCTACAAATTACAAAAGAATAAAAAATGAAAATAAAGCTATACTTAATGCGTGTACAATACTATCTACACTTACCTACTTCACTTAAAAATGAATAATAAGAAATACCTACAACTACTGTAATTAATCAAAGTACCTATGCTAATACAAAAAAAACCTTAGATGTTCTAAGTACAGCTGCTATATAATAAAAAAATATAAATCTAAGTGCCTATTTAAACTTAAATACCTAATATTCTAATAGAATTAAACTAAGAAATATGTACCTACCTACCTACAACTTAGGTACAAAAAAAAAAGAAATGAAAATAAAGCTAAAACACGTGTGCAGTATAGGTAGATAGTAGGCAATATCTACCTATACCTACTTCACTTAAAAATAAATAAAAAATACCTATGAATACTATAATTAATAAAAGTACCTACCTACGCTTTTATCTACTCAATACAAAAAAAACTAAACATAAAATGCCCAAAACTAACCTATCAGTAACTAAAAATCTAACAATAATCTAATCTATCTATCTATTATCTAATCTAAAAATCGAATCTAAATCTACTTAAAAAGAAATAAAATAAGAACTATTAATAGTTGTTAAACATTGTAAGTTTAAGGTATCGTTCCCTAGATGGCGTAATGACAAAATTAAAAGCCGCAAGCGTTTTGTTCTCAACGCGACTATATAAGGCCATTGAACTTGTACAATTTTTGATCTCGAATATAGTACCATAGATCAGGCGAAAGTGGTTTTATTTCCCCTATTCGTCGCGATAGGACGTTCGTGGTGCATATCGGGTCCACCCAACATTCCTTCACCTCGATTAGTGCGGGTGAGGAATTGTTCATTGGTCCTTCGTAGCCGGGATCTTTTAGTTCATCGGTTCAATCTTGGACCGAAACCCGTACTCACAGTGGATCGCTGTGGCAAAGGTACGGGTCTATACGTGCCGACAGAGTATTGGCTCTGTGGCATCAGCAGTGCAGCAGTGGCAGCAGCAGTGGCATCAGCAGTGCATCAGTGATATTAACAGTGCATCAGTGAGATCAGCAGTGCATCAGTGATATCGGAAAGTTCGTGGTGAGTGGCTGCAGAGGGCGCTGCGATCTTTGGCAAGTTCAACGTAAGTGAAGATAGAGGGCGCGCAACAAGTGAGTGTGTGAAGTGACAAATCGTGAGTACAATTTGACAATATTAATTTCAAGAAAGTAGAAGTAATTTGAACCTTATTTTTAGTAAAAAATAAACTTAGAAGAATTTTGTGAAAATATTGGACTTAAAAAATTTTAAGTGTAGTTTGTAGTAATCTGTAAGTTTATGTAGTTTTAATGTAATACATGCTAGTTAGGACTTAGAATAGTTTTATAAAAACCGGTGAGACGGGGAACCTATGCCCGATTTTCCACCGAATGTGTAAAGTTAAAACACTTGTAAAATTTTTTGAAATAGTTTAACACTTAGAATAATTTTGTTGATTTGCGAAGTACTTAAAATATTTTTTGTTGTTTGTAGTTTTAGTTTTTTTTTTTGGTTTATTAGTCTCTAGCCGAATTTAGTGCTTAGCTAAATAGTTAGTAGTAGTAGTAGTAGTAGTAGTGGTTGTTAGTAAAATAACCAGCTCAGATTATATCAAATATTTAATCACGAAACAATATATAAGAAAATAACAAAAAATGGAAGGCATAATAAATGTTATTAAAAATACAAAAGATGTTATACAGAAAGGTTTAACAAATTTTAAAAAGAGTCCAAATGAAAGATTAACATTAGAGTACATTGAAACTAGACAAGAGTTATTAGAACAAGATTGGACAAGGTTTAAAGATATTTATTCTAAACTTTACGAATGTTATAGTATAAAAGAAATAGGTAAGCAGGTAGAAGACATTTATGATATTACTGAAGACAACTATGTAAATTATAGAACACTTCTCAAAACAATGTTAAATAAAATTCAAGAAAGGGTGACTGAAGGAGATAGGGCTCGTGATAAATCATTAAAGAAATCATCTAATGCATTTGTTAGACTTCCAAAAATTACTATTCCAACCTTTTCAGGCAAATACAGTGAATGGATTACTTTCAGTGACCTTTTCACTGCCTTAATTCATAAAAATGATTCCTTAGATGATTGTCAAAAATTACATTATCTTAAAAATCACTTATCTGGTGAAGCTGAACAACTCATCAGGCATACCCCCATAAGTGATGCTAATTATGCTCAATGCTGGTCGGTATTAGAAAAGCGATACAACAATAAAAAATATCAAGCCAATTGTATACTTAAACGATTGTTTGGTCAAAATCGCATATTTGTAGAATCGGGTTCTAAGTTAAAGGAATTGCTTGATACCACGAATGACTGTTTAAGTGCACTTCAAAATTTAAACGTGACGACATGGGATATTATTATTATTCATATTATAGTAAATAAATTGGATTTTGAAACGCGAAAACAGTGGGAATTAAGTGATAGTTCCGTTGATAATAACGAACTGCCTAGTCTTGAGCAATTTAAATTATTTTTAGAATCGCGGTATCGTGCATTAGAATTCATAGAACCGCGAAAACCTTCAGTTTATCAATCCCATAACACACAAGCTCACCATCCCAAGGCTATGTTGGCCACAAGTTCATCAGAAAATTCGTCACCGATGCGTTGTGAATATTGTTCAGAAGTTCATAAACTTTGTTTCTGTAAAGCGTTTGTCAATGAACCTATAAATATTAGACGTGAATTCGTTGCGAAAAACAAAATTTGTTTTAACTGTTTAGGCAGTAACCATACCACATTCACTTGCAAAAGCCGATCCACCTGCAAGGTTTGTAAAAAACGGCATCATTCTTTGTTACATCTTAATGAAGACTGCAACCGTAGGAATAATGAAGCTTTGACTTCTTCAAATGTTGAACCCAGTTCCTCAGACGTGTGCGATAAGCCTATAGTTTCGTGCTTGTCAACCGCTACAATACCTAAACCTAGACAGGTTTTACTAGCAACGGCTCTAGTAAAAGCTGAGTCAAGGATAGGTAATTACCAATTAGTTCGTGCTTTGTTGGACCAAGGTTCACAAGCCTGTTTTATAACAGAAGCTACGGTTCAACTGCTGAATTTAAGAAAGATTCCTATTCATGGTACCATCTCCGGTTTAGGCAATGATAGACCAACCATAGCCAAGCATATGGTGCAATTGTCCATCCAGTCACGTATCGATGCAAGTTTTAATCTGCAGTTTAATGCATATGTTTTACATAAAATCACATCATATCTACCAGACCAAAGCATTGATATAAATTATTTTGACTGGCTTGACTCTAAGGATATATATCTTGCAGACCCTGAATTCAGAGTACCCAATAAAATAGACCTACTATTAGGTGCCGATGTTTATAGTAGCATCATTCAGGAAGGCTTACTGAAAAATCCTTCAGGTACTCTGATGGCACAGAGTACAACTTTAGGATGGGTTATATCAGGCTCAATGTATTCTACCAACGATGAAAAGGCAAGAAATATAAGTGTCATGCATGCTCAGATCAGAGAAGATGAAATCCTAAAGAAATTTTGGGAAATTGAAGAAAAACTTGATAAAAAAAAAATATTCACAGAAGAAGAAGAAAAATGTGAAGAGTTATATAAACAAACAACGAAGAGAGATGAAAATGGGAGATATATTGTGAAGCTACCGTTTCGCTACGAAGATCCTCCTTGTAAGGCAGGTAATTCAAGAAAAATAGCTGAAACAAGATTTAGAACATTAGAAAAAAGACTAGAAAGGAATATAGAACTAAAACAAGAATACACTAAGGTCATAAAGGAGTACATACAGTTAGGGCACATGAAGGCAGTAAGTAAAAATGATTGCAAGAAGCACGAAGCTGTTTATCTTCCACATCACGCAGTGATAAGGAATGATAAATCTACCACCAAGGTGCGGGTGGTTTTCAATGCCTCTGAAAAAAACAGCAATGGCATATCACTGAACGATACACTAATGGTGGGACCGATGTTACAAGCTGATCTACGACATACAGTAACGAAGTGGCGGCGTCATGCAATAGGTCTTGTGGCTGATGTCGAGAAGATGTACCGTCAGATCAGAGTAGCAGAGGAAGATACCATGTATCAACGCATCCTCTGGCGTGACAATCCTGAAATGGCCATACAAGATTACGAATTACTTACAGTCACTTTCGGCACATCTTCAGCTCCATATCAGGCAGTGCGGACCCTACATCAAATTGCGTATGATGAAGGTGATAGGTACCCATTAGCGGCTAATAAAGTACTTGATTCGTTTTTTATGGATGATTTAATGACGGGCTGTAATACGGTAGACGAAGGAGCTGAAATTTATAAACAAGTGACTGATTTACTAGAGAAGGGTGGATTTAAATTACAAAAGTGGAACAGTAATGATGAGAATATATTAACAATAATTAATTCAATTGCAAAGGATCAAGCTAAAGAGAAAATAAATAATATAAGTACAATAGACCATAATAAAGAGAACAAAAAACAAAATAATGTAGAAATCAAGATAGATAGTACAATAAAAATATTAGGACTTACTTGGGATCGCACTGAAGATGTATTCCAATATTTAGTACATTTCCCCACTGAGTCAATTGGTTCTATAACAAAAAGAACTGTAATTTCTGACATAGCAAGACTTTTCGACCCTTTAGGATGGCTAGCTCCTTGTGTTGTGGTCGCGAAAATCTTTATTCAGAAATTATGGCTCGCCGGCGTTGACTGGGATGAGCAACTGTCTGCTAATCTAATAAAAGAGTGGTGTACATACCGCACAGAGCTTTCGCTTCTTACGAGAGTTAAAATACCTCGCTGGCTTGGCACTAAACTTAATAACGATTTAGAGCTGCATGGGTTTAGTGACGCCTCGAAAATAGCATACTCAGCCGTGGTGTATTTAAGAAGCACGGATAGTTCAGGTCAGGTCCATGTCTCTCTGTTGGTTGCTAAGACTAGAGTCGCTCCTATTAAACAGATTAGCATACCGCGTTTGGAGTTATGTGGAGCAGTGTTATTGGCAAAACTGTTAATGGAAACCGCTGAGGTTTTGAATCTTGCCCAAGAGCAGACTATAGCTTGGACTGATTCCACGGTCGTGTTGGCTTGGTTAAGAAGTCACCCAAGTAGATGGAAGACGTTCGTCGCGAATCGCACCTCTGAAATATTGACAAATATGGAGGCATCTCAATGGTTTCATGTTTCTAGTGCGAATAATCCTGCAGACTGCGCTTCGCGGGGAATGCTTCCTAGTATCTTTATAAAGGATCAAATGTGGTTAACAGGACCAGCATTTCTGAAGCAACAAAATATTATTTATAAAACACCAAAGGATTTAAATATAAATTTGGAAGAATCAATCAAAGTACATATTGCAGTAGAAAGTCATCCTAATTCAATTTTTGACAGATTTTCTTCTTGGCCGCGGTTACTAAGAGTAGTAGCTTATTGCCGAAGATTTTTAAAAAAAGGAAAGACTCGAGAAATCTATTTACAAAACAAAGAAATTGAAGAAGCACAAGATATATGTATAAGAAAGGTACAACAAGAAATATTCAAAGTAGAGTATTTACAATTAAAGAATAAAGGTAATATGCAAACTAAAAGCAGTACGCTAAAATCGTTGAGTCCTTATCTGGATCAGAAAGATATTATGCGAGTACGTGGTAGATTAGAAAGGTCACAATTAAAAGAACAAACTAAGCACCCAATTATATTGCCCAAGAACTCTCATTTAACCAAATTAATTGTGGCCGATGCTCATAATAAAACAATGCATGGTGGGCCGCAACTCATGCTGAATTATTTGAGGGCAGCTTATTGGATCATTGGAGTTCGGAACCTTGTAAAGCATCATGTCCTTAAATGTGTAATTTGTGTACGACAGAGAGCTAATAGCAAAAACCAATTAATGGGTTCTTTGCCATCAGTCCGCTGTACACCTGCTAGACCCTTTTTACACAGTGGTGTGGACTATGCCGGTCCAATAAATATTAGAACCACCAAAGGTCGTGGACATAGGTCCTATAAAGGGTACATATGTTTATTTGTGTGCATGTGTACTCGTGCTCTTCACCTCGAAGTCGTGAGTGACATGACCACTCAGGCATTTCTAGCAGCCTTTAGACGGTTTGTCTCACGGCGAGGTCATTGCTCAAAGTTATGGAGTGATAATGGTACCACCTTCGTGGGTGCTTCCAAAGAGCTGCACCATTTATCTTCATTGCAATCTGAAATGGCAGGACATTTAGAAGCAATAGGAACAGAATGGCATTTCATTCCCCCTCATGGACCCAATTTTGGCGGTTTGTGGGAAGCGGGAGTGAAATCCACTAAATTTCACCTTAAGCGTGTCATAGGCGAATCGACGCTTACGTACGAGGAACTGAGCACTCTTTTAACACAGGTGGAGGCTTGCCTCAATTCACGTCCAATAAGTGTAATAAACACAGTAGATCCTGGTGAACCAATGCCCTTAACACCAGGTCATTTTTTAATTGGTGAATCAATAATTCATGCGCCTGACTACACGTACGAAGATTGTAATATGAATAGCTTAACACGATGGCAGTTCGTTCAACGCATGCTTCAATCGTTTTGGAGACGTTGGTCTACTGAGTACTTGTCAAATCTGATGAATCGCTATAAGTGGTCATTACAAGTACCAGAACCTAAAATTGGAGATATCGTGTTAATTAAAGAAGACGACTTGCCGCCAAGTCGATGGTTACTGGGTAGAGTAGAACAAAAACACCCTGGTAATGATAATATTACCCGTGTCGTCACGCTGCGCACAAAGTCCTCAGTATTAAAAAGACCAACTTCAAAACTTTGTATTTTACCAATTGAACACTGAATTATGTATTTTTATTAGAATTAATATTTTCAGTATAAGTATACAAATCAACTGTAACCTAAGTTAGTCCGCATTATTCACTAGATTAGTATTTACAATTGTTATTATTCATACATATTAAGTTCTTCAACCTTAGTTCATATACACCAGTACATTTTTTTTTGTGTTTCATATATGTATGTTTAAAAGGACATTTCGTCACTAATGTCCTTGGTGGGCGGTATGTTAAACATTGTAAGTTTAAGGTATCGTTCCCTAGATGGCGTAATGACAAAATTAAAAGCCGCAAGCGTTTTGTTCTCAACGCGACTATATAAGGCCATTGAACTTGTACAATTTTTGATCTCGAATATAGTACCATAGATCAGGCGAAAGTGGTTTTATTTCCCCTATTCGTCGCGAGAGGACGTTCGTGGTGCATATCGGGTCCACCCAACATTCCTTCACCTCGATTAGTGCGGGTGAGGAATTGTTCAATAGTTAAGAATTTAAACAAAACTAAAACTAATTTAGAAAATAACAACAAAAGAAATTAAAATAAACTATTTAAAGACAAAAAGTCGCGCTGATAAGCACGGTTTATAAAATAACAATTATTGTCTGTCAATAAAGTTCAACACTCTGAACGCATCAACAGCCAAATATTGAATGACGCTTGCGCTCGCCTCCCGCCCCTTTTATACTCTGCCGCCGCGAGCCCCGTCGAGCGCGGCAACCGTTACGCAAAAATAATCCTTATAGCTTGATTCACTATTCACGCGCGATGTCTTGTTGGCGTATTTCATGTAAGTAAGTATAAGTTTGGTGTTTCTATACCGATTTCAATGATTCTTTTTTTATTGAATTGGTGCTAATGTTTATTTTTTTTTTAATTAGGAATGATGGTGAGCATTATTGGTTTTATAAACGTAAAAGTAAACAAATATAATAAGAAATCTCCGAACTGCTAAGCTATCGAGAGTTATGCGTGTTATTGTGAGTTAACTATAAAAGGTAGATATATGCTGTCTTGGAATATTTTTCGTGTATTTTTATGTAGAATATTTCCGTTATACATAGTTTCTATGTAGCTCTAACCATTAAGGCTGCACACGCGACGGAAGCTTAAAAAATCAAGCAACTTCTCCCATTTTCTCAACATTTCCTTTCACTGCTCTGCTCCTATTCATTGTAGTGTGATGAAAAGTATACTATTACCTGCCCAGGAGTATAAAGAATAATTGTACTAAGTTTCGTTAAAATCCGTCGAGTAGTTTTTTTTTCTATAAATAACATACAAACAGACAGACAGACAGACAGACAGACAGACAAAAAATTTTTAAACTGCATTTTTGGCATCAGTATCGAACACTAATCACCCCCTGCTACTTATTTTGTAAATATATTTCATGTACAGAATTGACCTCTCTACAGATTTATTATAAGTATAGATTTAGTAAAAACATAAAATGTAACAAATGGTTCTTATGATATGGATTCGCCCTGGCTATGCTTGCGTAACAAACTAGTAATCATTTATTTCTCAATACGAGTATAGTTGTTAGTTTTGCATGCAAAAAAATTACATAAAATTATTAAGAAGAACCTTCATCATTTTATGTATATTTTTTTAATATTATCTATATTCATATCCTATTCCTTGTGAAAACAAGGCGAAAGCCTTTGTCCTCACTTTTATTCTCATCCTAATTCTTATCCTTACTAATTTTTCACCCTTGCACTTTATCTCTACCGTCGTTGCAATATACCAACAAACATTTGTCGCATAAAGAATTTTGTTCATTAAAGAATGAATATTAAGCAAATATTTTACAGATATGCCAAGCGAAATTACTGACTCCTATTGGTTCTACTGTTTTTTATACTTGTAATAAATCCTTGTGTCATATTGCAACACTTATATGAAATTTTTTAAAGTGCATTCTCTAGTCCACGTATGCGTGACCCTACAGTATTCAGAAGCTACTTGTTAAGTTACAACTAGCACACAAACTCGAACCATTTATCCTATCTGAAGGTTATCTTTCATTTTTTTATCTCTAAGGATTATCAGAAACAATATCCAGAAATAGATTAAATAAATGAAAAGTATATTTTCAATAACCTACCCGGTTAAATGGAAAGGCTTTTCATTAGGACCAATTTTGTAATGTAAAATAACGGAGAGACGGTCTCGTGAATGTTTTATACGAAAGCTGCTTAAAGTTACTCTTGTTATTGATTTTTCCAACACAAAAAAGTATATAAACATCTAAAACGAAATGCAGCTACTCAGAAACAATATATGGCAGTTTGATGTCAATATATTCGTTTTATAATTTAACTAAAACACTAAATATAAATAAAATATTGTATATTTTCTTAAATATTTGGAAGAACTTAAAATGACCCCAAACTCGCAACATTCAGTTGCAAAAGAATACGAAATGTCACAGACTAATTAAGTTTCTGCAATTAGCTGTCAACAGATAATAAATCAATCTGAAGTCTTCAGACAACGCGATCGACAAACATTATAAAAATGTATAAACATTTAAATTTCACCTATTACATAAATTTAATTTCTACGTTACAATTTAAGTAAGTTTAAAAATGTAATTAAACAACGAAAATTATTTACAAATACAATATTGTGTTGTAAAAATATTTTTACTAATATTATGAAACTAAACTGTTGGGTGCTGGTAAGCATTTTTATTAATAAATACTTTGTTTTCAGCTATCAAAGCTATATCATCGAGTAACATAGGTTACTTTTTACCCCAATATTTTGACAGGATTGAACCATGCTCAATTGAAGTCGGAGAAAAACCACACCCAACAAGTGACAGCGAAAAACTTAACAGAAAATTGAAATAAACTACAAAATTAAAACATCGTTAAATAAAGAGACTTTTAAATATTTAAATATCCAAGAAGAAACGAAGAAAAATGAATATCAGAAAGAACAAATATTCTAATGATTTGATATTTATCAACATCACAGAGAAATTCTGTTCCACTTTTATCATCCTTAAATATGAGATAAATGTTTAGAATATCATTCTTATTTGCTCATTATTGGTTCATATTACAACAGTAGTTAAACAGATTTGTTTGTTCACTCATTTGTTAGCTCTAGAATAAAGTAAAATATAATGTATAAATTTTCATAAAATTGTGTTGGTTACCTTTTAAGCAAGTTAATATTTGAATAAAAACTAGCAAGATGAGATTTTAAAAAATAACTTAATTTTATGATAGAGTCAATTACAATATCATCTTTATTATTTAGGACGTTATGACGAAAAATCTTCAATATATGAACACACTATCAATTTTCACTCTCTATGTTAAATAACTTAATGCAATAAGTAACTTATTAGCTAATGCTGTGTCATGACTGTGTTTATGTTGCATTTTGTAGTACAAAATTAAAATGATTAGAGCCTTCAATTTAAAAGCGTGAGACAACTTATTAACACATTTAGTAAAAACATAAAATATAATACCATATCTTTATAAAGGCCTCATACAAACTTAATTAGTAAAGGAACTTAAATTGTCTAGATTAAATGAAATCAGTAGTTCATAAGCATGATATGTTTACTACTCGACTATATGATGTCAAATATTTGGTTTAGGTATTTACTAACTACTTACTAATTCCAGCATCAAAATTCAGCAGCTATGTTGTATACATAAAGGTATAACGAAACAACATTGATATTGATATTTTAATAAATATTTTAACAACACATAAATATAAAACTAATCATATAACAAGTAACCTATTTATTTAGTCATCGCAATGATTAATGAATGTGCTAACATGGTAGTGACTAATCAATCAGGTTCTTAGTTTATTAATTAGTACATTTTATTTTGTTTATTTTATAATTAATTGTAAATGATAATATTAATTGAATTGTTTTTTTTTATTCTATGGCATTATTTAAGCTTGCCTGTTATGTATAATCACACCTCAGACTCTAGTCACACAATTTCAAAAGATTGATCCATAAAGAAGACATGACGGGAAACTGCCTGGAATTAATATATGTACTATTTTTATTTCTTTTTATTTCACAATTAGCTTTTTAGGATAAAAATAAGCCTTATCCTAGTCCTTGGTCTCGTCCTCGTCCTCCTTTTTATCCTGATCCTTACCATTATTCTTACTGTTTTTCACCCCTATTCCAATATTTACACCGTCGTTGAAATAAACAGACAAACATTTGTAAGGAAGCGCCATCTATCCCGTTAAAAATCCAACTCTTGCTAGCATATAAAGCAATTTGTTCATTAAAAAACTAAACTTAAATAAATAAAGATATGTTGGTAATTTCGCTTGGATATGCCAGGCGGAATTACCAACCAGTTGGAAAAATCTGAGTTGTAACCGAGTGAAGCTTTACATTACGAAATCTCGCACTCATGCCCCAGTTCGCTCGCAAATTTTTCTGCTTCTCTCATGTGTTTATCGTATTTACTGCAAATCTAATAGATCAAGAAACATTTCTCTTGATGTATTTGCTATTATGGACTTATATGATATGTGATTTTAATTACATTTATGTGAGTTTTGGTTTAGTCGCGCAATGTTATATAAAACTATAATAATTTAACTCACAATGTTTGGCAGATTTGACAGAAATTACTAGCTGTTCTCATCCGGTTATACTTACCACCCACCTTGGTTAGCCTTTAACCAATATTCAATTACAACATTTTAAAAGGTTCCAATAGCACATGTGTTTTTGTTTTAATATTTGTCACTAATTAAAAACAAATATACTATTATACATAGGTATTTAACTGTAATATAGCTGTTCTAAATGTTATTTTTATTCAATTTATATTTCAATTTATTTGTTCTAAAATGCACTGTATGGTGTCACTAAATATGACTAAATTATATTTTGTATGTTCACAATATTATTCAACTTAGTATTTAAAAATATTTATAGACATAAAAAGTTAAAATTATGATATCTCCGATCATGAATCAGCACATACAAAAATATTCCTTTAAAAGTTAGTAATTTTATACATTTTTTTTTAATTTATATAATACTATAGTAACGAGGAAACATCTGTACATAAAATATAAAAAAATCGAAATGTTGCGTGTGTGTGTGTGTGTGTGTGTGGAACATGACATAAATCACAAAGAACCATTTATTTAAATTTAGTCAGTTTGTTCTCTCATAACAATGTGTCGACATTTAATTTCATATTTAGAGATGATTAAGTCCTAAAAACTCTAATCACATATTCCCGAAGTTGTTTCGTAAAATGATTTATGAACCGGTCCATATTTCTATGATGATTTCTATGAACATGTTTAGAATGGTGAAATACAACTATACCTTATAAATGAATTAAAAATGGTTTAAAAGCAGGTAACAAAATAACGGCAGGAACATTATAGCTTTTATTGAGTATTTATGAAAGAAATCCTTTATTTATTGTTTTTGTTTATCTCTACGACTCGTCTGCGTTTATTATATTTATCTACATCATAATAATAATAATGTTTTAATACTGGATTCTAAATTTCTTATGTAATGTTGTATAGCGCTTAATTATAATTAATAAATTTTTAAATATTATATCGGACTTGTTACTTAAAGAAACACTGCTTTCAAACAAACATAATATAAGAGAGAGAAAACTCTCATCAGCTTTATTTTATATAATGTAGACTCAATTAGATACAACTTGCATTTCCGACCTAAATACACAAAGTTTAAATCAAAACATGTTGGTTTATAGTTTACATAGTCGCTTGAGAACCAACAGATATGTATATAATATTGTATATGAGCAGTGTTATGACTGACGCTCCTTTAAAATTTACCTCAAATATTATGTATATATAATACGTACTTATACAATAACAATGTTATTATATAATGATCTTTATATAAAGATTAATAAAACTGATCATGTTAATAAGGTTATTCAAATTCACATCTAATCCGACTTCAATTTGTGTCTAACAAACAATCTTTTAAGCATTAAAATATTCATCCCGACGCGAAAAAGATGTAAAACGAATAAAAATGAATTTGAGAAAGTCATTCCATCCATATACTTAACATTTGACATTTATCGACATGAAGGGCAATAAACTATTCCACTTCTATTATCCTTAAATGAAATATGACTTTCAGAATCTCAATACAATTTTAACCATTACATTGGCTTATAACATATGTCGGAACCTCAGCCGACTGAACTCGACTGACCTCTTGTTAGATTACTATTAGTATTTTCTTGAGATTTATTAAACACACAATGTTCTTTAAGATAACCTAACCTCACCTAACCTGACTTAAATCTTTAGAATTTAAATTACAACAATATAAAGAAACGTATGGAATTTGTAATAAGATTAAACATATAGGTGGCCTACCAGTTATTTAGTTAGTTTTATTTTTTAATAAGTAAAAAACTGTTAGAGTATGAATTTTATATTTAACTGGCAGTAATTATAATTACTTAATTTATTACAAAACTAAATGTGAATTTTTATTTGAAATTGATTTATTTAAGGAAACTTATATTTTTAAAAGTTGATCAACTTTTAATTAAGTATAAAAGTTATTTTTTTTAAACAATAGGTTCGAATTATAAATGTACAAATTACATTGTAGCTTTTTTCAAAGATTAAGTTGTTTAAGATGAGAGATTATAAATAAATAAACATGACTAACTTTAACAAACCAAGTTTTATTTTACAATTATTTTCACTATATATTCCGTGAACTTTATATTTTAATAATACGTACGTATGTTAGTGTCGTTGATTTCTATTTGATTTTTAACTATAATGTAGTATTTTATTATGTTTATTTTATAACAAAAGCAGTCTTTAATTATAAATACTAAATATTTTGTAAACAGTCAAGTTTTATGCACGGCGAATGACTTTAAAAGAAGAAATTTATTTACAATATAACTTATTTTAATTATAATAGAACCAATTACCTAGACTACCTTAAAAAGACTAACTTCATATTAATAGAATGTCTTAAATAGGGAGTCTACCACCCAGAAGGATATTGTTCCCATCCTTATAATACGAGCGTGCGAACGTTGCTAGATGCTGATTCAGCAGTCTTTACAGGTAAGACTGACTCACCTGTTTGGACCGACTTAACTAATTCTACAGACAAACTAAAATATCTGATATATTTTGTTTATTACAGTTTAGACAAAAATTATGTCTTTATATTAAGGTGCTTTTATTATAAAAAATAACACTTACATAAAGTTACTGTTTGTGTTCAAAGTAGTGGTATTAAGCGACAATCGCTGGGTAAATACGTTAAACTTCTTCATTAAGTACAGAGTATTAATAGCGTTTAAAAATCTTATTAATTACATTTAGTTACATCGGAAAACGAATATTAACAAACTATTAGAACTTCTAAAACGCAGATTTAACTTTCCCAAAGTTGGAACCAAATATCACAAAACTATTAGTTACATTGTAATGATATCTACATATTCTTTCAATAACGTTTTAACATAGTTTTATATATTCGATATAAAATATTTTATTCCTTTCGTACTTGACTTGCAAAGGGCATAGCCGGATTAATATGGGAAATTTGCCCCCGCGATTTTTTTGGCTCATACTCAGGGGATCGATTTGGTGTCGAATGAAAATAATTTACACCAATTTTTAGCTGTTTATCTCTAACGGTCGTCGAGACTTTCAAAAAAATCTGTTTTTTCAATTTTATTTTTATTTTTATAGTAAAATTCACAATTAATCAATGATGAATTTTTTCTCAATTCTTGGGAGTTTAAGACAAGAGAAAAAAATACAATCATGATTTTCTAACGAAAAGCCGATTTTTGACAGACGAAAAAAAATTAAAATCTTTTTTTTTTTAGCTTTTTTAAAATATGTCACTCACCAAAATTCGTCAGAAAATGTCTTTTATACTCCTTTACACTCAGGAATTTTTTAAAATTTTTTGATGTGGTGGAACAATATGAAAAAAAATAAAAACTCATTTTTTTTCTAAAATCTTGCGTTTTGAATAACTTATATTTTTTTGAGCTAAAAAAAATGTGTCCACAATATTTTTCTGCTTAAAATTTACAATGACATTATTTTAAAGTATTTTTAATACTTTTGTTATACAATGATTGCTTAAAAACTATGTTTTTTAAAATTCGCGCCTAGCTGATGCTTTCTAACGCTATCTACTGGGATTGTCAGTAACCAGCATTATATATTTTCAAATTTTACTTGTCAAGATAACCTTAAAAACAAGTAGTTTTCATTGTTGATGTCATTGTATATTAAATTGATTGCAATTAACCCGTTAATAATTACCGTGAATTTACAATTAGACAATTTTTACGTTCTAAAATCAGAAAACACTGAAATATTGTTTTTATTTTATTTTTTGTCGTTTTCATAAAATATTATTTTTTATGATTTAATTGTGCTGCAGTTGTTGTATTACAATTATCTAAGTAAGTCAAGTTTTATATTTAATTTGTTTGTATATTTATAAATTCTTACTCCATAATTCGAATGTTTCTTTCAGAATGGATTTTAATAAAAAATGCATTAATTGTAATGTATATCTGCGTAAAGCAGTTGGATATAAAAAAGTTATTATGACTATTGATGAGGCTAATATTGCGACAGAAAAAATAGGAAAGAATGTCGTTATTAATGATACCTTTTGTGGTAAGTGTCGAGTTATTTTAACAAGACCACCCATACTCAAAAACACTCAAGATTTATCTGCAGATCGAGTGAGTATCGAAAGCCAGCCTTTGTATCAATCTTCATTTACTACTGTCTCATCTGTGTCAACTGGTTCATCAACTGAAGATCCTTCATATGTTGTCGTAGAAGAAATGGAAGAAGAATTAGAATTTGTGGAGTTAGGTTTTCCGCGAATTATTGCGACTCACAAATACTGTTGCGTATGTGGATCATCAACAAATAATACAATTGTTCCGTTTGAAGCTCGTAAACAAGTGTTTTCCAAAAGAAGAATGCTTATTCCCGAAGGAAATCGGTGTTGTAAAGACCATCTTATAAAAAAGCGGTTCTATGATGAAGACATTAATAATTTTAAAATTTATTCGAACACCAGCGTATTTGAAGTTCGTGATTTGGAAAAATTACTTGGTCAGCTCGCTATTGGTACTGATTCGTCTATAATTGATAAAATTGGAGATCACTCGTTTTCCAAAAAACAGTTAGAGGTATTTACGAGCCTTACCTGGGAAAAATTGATAAAACTTCGTGAAATGTTAACGTCAATGAGAAAGTCAGTGAATCGTAATGTCACTCAAGCTCTTGTTATATTCTTATTTAAATTACGAACCGGAAATTCAAATGCAGTAATATCTTCTGTTTTTGGTTTAGCTCGGGAACAAATGGTATCCGACTACTGTGATGAAGTAATATCTTCATTTGAAAAAGATGTCTTACCTCAATATTTTGGAATTGATGCTATCAGTAGAGAGACATTACTCGCAAATACGTCAAATACTGCTAAAAAATTATATCAAACAAAAGATGACCAGTTGATATTCATTTGCGACGGAACATATATTCGCCATCAGAAAAGTTCAAATAACGAATACCAAAGAAAATCATATTCTGGTCAAAAGAAAGTTCCTCTATGCAAACCATTTACGATATGCACTACAAATGGCTTCGTTATTGATATGCTTGGACCTTATACAGCTAATATGAACGATGCTGAAATTATGAAAGTCATCTTAAATGACCCTAATAGTCTGATTAAGTTGCTGAAAAAAGATGATATTATTGTCGTTGATCGTGGCTTTCGTGATGTGATTACATATTTAGAAGAATTAGGATTCAAAGTGCTAATGCCTGCTCTCAAAGGAAAACGCAATCAGCTGACCACAGATGAGTCGAATAAATCTCGTTTCGTTACCAAAATTCGTTGGGTTGTTGAAGCAGTGCATGGCCTTATCAAACAGAAGTTTAAGCTGTTAGATCATAAACTGGATAATAAATTGCTTCCGAAAACTAAAGTTTTTTGTCAAATCGCTTGTTTTTTAAACAATGAATTTGGTGCAAGACTTGATTCTGATCTTGATCTTTCAGAGAAAATTATTGCTGCTATGAACTCAAAAAAAGATCAAGATAATACTTTAGCCTTGGAAGTAGAGACTAATCGTTGGGCAAGAAGAAAAGTCCCATTTGTGAGAATAACCTCAGACGTACTGACTGATTTTCCTGAATTGATGGAGGAAGAACTAAAAATTCTTTTCACAGGATCATATCAAATGTCTCAAGCTGTATCATATTTAGCTGAAATGATGGATGAAACCGGAACCATCACATTCCATCATTTAAAAATTACACCTACAATTATTAAGTTTGAAGTTAGATCTCGACATATTAATTCGAAAACATATCGTTGTTTTATTGAATATCAGCCTGATAAGAACGACATTGCTGGAATAACTCGATATTGTTGTGATTGTGCTAATGGTAGACGCACTGTTGGGTGTTGCTCACATATTGCAGCTATCATATATTATCTATCTTACGCTCGATATTTAGCAAAAATTGTAAGACCTGCTGAGATACTGAGCCGGCTATTTATTAATGAGGAAGTTAGTGTTGTTGTGAATGAAGACAGTGATGAGGACTAATATAGTTACAATTTCGATTGTAATTTTCATTGTTGTTGTATCAGATTTAAAATAATTTTTAATAGTTTAAAAATATTTATAAGCCTCATCTTTGAGTAAGTTTTCAATCATTAATAACCCTTTTAATTACATAAGACAATATATATATATATATATATATATATATATATATATATATATGAATTTCTTTATGGTAATCCTTATTTATATTTTGCCGAAAATAATTTTTGGCAGAAAAATATTTTGGACACATTTTTTTTAGCTCAAAAAAATATAAGTTATTCAAAACGCAAGATTTTAGAAAAAAAATGAGTTTTTATTTTTTTTCATATTGTTCCACCACTTCCTGAGTGTAAAGGAGTATAAAAGACATTTTCTGACGAATTTTGGTGAGTGACATATTTTAAAAAGGCTAAAAAAAAAAAGATTTTAATTTTTTTTCGTCTGTCAAAAATCGGCTTTTCGTTAGAAAATCATGATTGTATTTTTTTCTCTTGTCTTAAACTCCCAAGAATTGAGAAAAAAATCATCATTGATTAATTGTGAATTTTACTATAAAAATAAAAATAAAATTGAAAAAACAGATTTTTTTGAAAGTCTCGACGACCGTTAGAGATAAACAGCTAAAAATTGGTGTAAATTATTTTCATTCGACACCAAATCGATCCCCTGAGTATGAGCCAAAAAAATCGCGGGGGCAAATTTCCCATATTAATCCGGCTATGCCCTTTGTAGAATTGAATTTGCCAAATCCGTCACATGTAACACATTCAGGCGGTATCAAGGTAGACTTGTAAGTTTGGTCTATTTGGCGAAAATTATGAACTGTTCTCATCCGTTTTGAAATCCGTATCACAATTATATTTACTACCCGCCTTAGTAACCTTTAACGAATATTTGGTTGCAACATTTTGAAATATCCGATAATTTATATATTATTTTTATAGTAAATAATATTTAATTTTTATTAACATTTGAATTATATTGAAATTACTGACTCATATTGTTGTTATTGTTTTATATTTAACACATTTTGTGAATAAACATACTTATTGTACATTGAAAAGCAATAATGTGGTAATAGTTGTAATGAATCACTGTCACACTGAAATTCCTAGATGAAACTTCCTAAGCTCAGAGCATTCTCTAGTCCACCTATCCATGACTCTGCAGTATTCAGAAACTTGTTAAATTACAACTACAACTAAAACTCTAACCAATTTTAAAACGGATCACTTATCTCGGCCTATTATAAATTAGGTTAATTTGTATTAATTTATTATCTAAGGATATGTTATATTTATTCTCTATTGGAAACAATACATATTATAAAAATAAAATTAATTAATTAAAATAACGAAGGTTGCCTAATGGATTCGCGTCTAGTACCTAGAAGATAATAAAATAAAGTCTTCCTCTAACTACGTTCAGAACCTTGACAGCACCTACGAGGGGAGGTCCAAAAGTTCGTGGAATGAAAGGGATCTAAATAAAATAAAACCACAAAAATATTTTTGCCTTTTCAATGTAATCACCCTTAAGCTCAATACATTTATTAGACCTATGAATTAATTTTTCTAAACCACTATAAAAATATGTTTTAATTTTCCGTCAAAATAAGCCGAAATTGCCTCCCTTACCTCATTTTCGTCGGAAAATTTCCTTCCCCTTAAGTCTTTTTTTAAATTGGGGAATAAAAAAAACTCACTTGGGGCTAGGTCTGGACTCTAGGGTGGGTAAACTAGGGATTCGAACCCATGCGTGTGCAGAGCAGCCATTGCAATTCTGCTCTTGTGAACCGGCGCGTTCACTCACTTGCAAGAGCAACACACCCTTTGTCAATTTTCTTCGCCGCTTTTCCTTGATGACACCCTTTCATTTTTCTAATATCGTTGCGTAGTATTCTCCGGTTAAAGTCCTTCCCTTTTTTTTGTAATCAATCAAGATTATCCCCTCACAATCCCAAAAAACACTAGCCATCATCATTCCAGCCGACTCCGTCACCTTGAATTTCTTTGGCGGTTGTGTACCCTTTTTGTGCCATTGCATGGAGTCTTGTTTGGACTCAGGCTCAAAGTGATGAACCCATGTTTCATCTCCCGTAACAATTTGGTCCAAAATCTGTGCAGGTTTATCTCCACACAACTCCAAAAAATGCTTTGACGCATCGACGTGCTGCTCTTTCTGAAACGGCGTGAGCATTCTCGGTACCCATCTTGCACTGGCTTTTGTCATACCCAGGTGATCAGGTGACCCAGGTGATGTAGGATTCGCAAAATGCTGGTATTTGCTACTCCAACTAATGCAGATAATTGTTTTTTCTTCAAACGGGCATCCTCTAGTACAATTTTCTCCGCTTTTTCGACGATGTCCGATGTGGTGGCCTCAACTGGCCTTCCTGAGCGGGGGTCGTCTTCAATTGACTTTCGACCATGTTTATAAAGACCATGCCACTTGTAAATCATTGATTTACTAGGGCACTGTTTCCTATAAACGACTCCAATTTCATTCAAAATGGTTTGAGTGTTCTTTCCTTGCTTGGTAAGGAATTTTATCTCAGCGTGGTGTTCAACTTTCTCCATAGTTTCAGTTTTCTTCCGGATTGACTTGTTCAGCAGGTGACTGTTCGTAAACGAATGACGCAATCGGGTTGAAACTCGGTATTTATACTAATGATGAGTCTCCGATTCGTATGACACCAAGCGAGCGCCCTTACCCCCGCTCCATCCTCCCCATTCTACGAACTGTTGGACCTCCCCTCGTAACATGAACCCATGTGTAATGTTTCTGAAGCTAAAAAAATACCCGGAATTTTACCTCGTTATTTGGCCCTTAAAAGAAAATCTCCCTAATGTTATTACATTTTTTCACACTTTCATTGTGTAGTACCAACACGAAGGTCAGAGGTTAGTCCATAAATTGAAAGATATCGCTTTGACCTTTAGAGATTCCTTCTCACGCAGTATTATAACAAGAAATTGTTTTTACTCTCTTTTAAATATCTATAACTTAAAGATACCCTGTGAAAGTGTTAAGGCTATTATGTTTATACCTTGTTCATTAAAACTTATATTTACATATATTTATTTAAATAGGATATTGGTTCCTACTTTTAATAAGTCCTTTGAATTAATATGTTCATACCCTTTTCGTTTGAGAAAAGATATTTCTTTATAAAATAAACGTATGAAATAACTAAATTAATATATGAAAAAATATTGTTATTTAATTTTTATTTTATTAGGTAGTGTTATTTTCATGAAATTGAGTAATTCTTGATGAAGCGGTTATGAGTGGAATTTAAAGAAAATTGACAGCTATACACAGCGGTTGGTCACTTAAACTAAATAATTAAATACTTATATCATATTAGATCGTTAATATAATGATAATTTATTTTACTAAAATCGTAGGCATCACTGACAATGGACAAGCGATGACATACACACAGCCCCTTGTTAGTCAGTACAAGTCAAACACTTATACATTGAATGTTAATATGTAGTGTTTAAAAAATATATGCAGTTGTACATCACCAAAAAACTCAATACAATAAAAGGAATAAGAATTTAATGGCAGGGTTCACATTTAAGTGAAGTTACAGATCAGAAAACTGAACATCCAGGACAACGACCCAAAGTTGTTTTTCTGCCCTTGATCAAAATATATATATTACCCGAATCCACAAAGAATCTCCTTATGGAGGAAAACGGCCTTGCAAGCAATAAAACAACCTATATTCCTCAGATTCTCCAATTGTCTACGAGTTAATATAATAAAGTTAATTATATATTACCCGAATCTCCTTATGGCGAAAAACCGCTTCGCAAGCAATAAAACAACCTATATTTCTCCGATTCTCCAATTATCTACAAGTTAATATAATATAGTTAATTAATTGTCGAATATTTATCCATGTAGTTTAATGGACTTTAAAAGGCATGTTTTGAAGTGGTTAAAATGCCTTACCTATACTGAAAAAGTCTTAATAAATCCCCCCACATAACACATTTGTACATTCACACATATACATAAAGATTTTTGGTTTGATTGTTGTCTGATTGAAGTCGGAGACTTGACTTGGAAGTTACAAGGTAAGCATTCTTTTTAAATGATTTCGTAGTTTCATATTTATTTATTCATAAAACTCTGATTAGATTAGACTAAGAATTTACTTTCAATCTACAAAAATCATTACGAGAAAAACTATTCTACTATATATTACTAAAATCCAAACTTTTAAAAAAAATAACGGAACTTTAGAAAAGTGTTTCAAGATATGCCATCTCACTTTGACATATTTTGATAAGTAATATATATTATTCCACATATAATACTCTCAAATCAAATCAAATATAGAATTCTTTCCAAGTCGTTTCAATATTACCGATTACATTTATTTATATTACGATTACGTAAGACTAGTCGTTAATCAAATAGCCACTAAAAGTCGGAAGCCCGACCAACCGAACTTGATCGACTTCTCATTCATTATATTTAACATTTGACACTTATCGATATCGAAGTGTAATATTCTACTCCTTTGGTATCGTCCTCAAAGAAGTTTTTCAGAATCCCATTCCTATTTTGACCATTATAACCGTGAATCAAACAGTCACTATAGATCGGAATCACAACCAACTAAACTCGTCTGATCTCTTCTTATTCAATTACCATTAGTATTTCCTCGTGATTTATGAATCGCATTATGACTTTAAGATCACAAGTAACTGATATCTTTTGATAATAAAATTAAAACCATATGAAATTATCTATGAATCTAGTCATGTATATAATCTGTATAAATCTATTTATTATTAATGAATTAAGGGATTATTATAACGAATTGGTGACATAATTATTTTTATCTTGTATTATTTATTCGAATAGAAATAAAAAACTGTTAAGAGATAAATTTAATACTAAAATAATTACCATTCCGTTCATTCAGAACATTGTACTCAAAATGCTTATTGTGATTTAAGATAAAGTTCCTTAAGTTTTAGAGCTGCTTTATATGAGGAGAGATATTATAAGAAAAGCAATGAGTGCGAATTAAATAAAATTTATTTTACAATTTATTTAAAGTTTATTCTTAAAATTTATTTAAAGTTTATTTTTAAAATTTATTTAAAGTTTATTTTACAGCCGTATATTACTGTTACATCTGCAATTCGTTTTAACTGAGATAACAGATAATCAAATGTGGCTAACATTATTGTATTATTTCTTTTTTTCTTTGAATTACAGAATATACATACAATCAATATAATGTATATGATATCATACACACATATATATATATGATTTCAACTTACACCAACACAAGTTTATAAAATATTCGCCAATTGTATATAGTTTTATTATCAACTCTGCTTCACAAACTAAAAGCCGAACCTAACTCAAAGACGCTATCATTACATAACCACGTTTTTGAAGTTTGTATGAGCTTTCAGTATATCACGATAACATACTGTGATTTTGCCGCTCATGGCTTATTAAGTAACTCAAACATAAACGCTTCAAAGTTCAGTCAGAATGTACAATTAGATAAATAAGTTTTATAAAACCCGTCTTCCTCGGTCAGTTTTCATTATGTAATGTAAAAACTTGTTATTTATTATTTAATAATATGTTAGTTAGTAAAATTTATTAGTAAGTTATAGGTGCATCGTAATTCAATACGGACAAAATTCATTGAACATTTTAATCCCAAATTTGTCAACGTCAAATACTCATAGTTACTTGTCAAAACATATTTCAATCAAGAAGTGTCTAAGTACTTTAAAATTTCCTGTTTAGTTAATTGTTCTAAGACAGAAGGAAACCAATTACGAGATGAATCGCCATTGATTAATCGTATTTAATTATATTTTAATTCATACATAAAATAAGTAAAAATGAGGTTACATAGTATATCACGATTGATAAGTATGTTTAGTTACCATATTCTATTCATTACATCTCATGTCCACCGCAATTAAAATAATAAAATAAAATAAAATACTAACAATTTATTTTATTTTACCTTATATTACGAATACAGTTCAATGTCATATCATAAATATCGTCTGGACAAACTTTTGAAGTAAGCATTTAGTATATAAACTTTTAACAAAATTGACAGGTAATTGGTTTAAAATACATTTTTATTCTGTTCTAACATAGTTCTTGTTATCCTTAATTATTTCCACACGCTTCTGGGTGTTTTCTTGTCAGTACACTGATACTTTGATGATGAAATTTGGTAGATTGCAGCTTGTTAATATGCAAAAGTTTACAAACCTCTTTCATTGTGTCCGATAAAAACTCCGATCCCCTGTCTGTAGCTATCTCCTTCGGGATACCATACTTGAGAATCCAATTATTTAAAAAGTTCCTGGCTACTTCACTTGACCCTTTTGACATTAATAGGTAGGCCTCAATATATTTACTCAAATCACATTGTATAGTTAAAATGTACACAAAATTACTATCTAACGGCCCTCCTATACCTAAATATATCTTCTAAAACGCCTAATTTGACCCACAATAGTCAGACAGTGAGTTCGCATATGTTCAGGAGATTAGAGAACGAAATGGATACAGAGGAAATTTTCGACGTCCAAAGATTGTACACAAAAAAGGGGTCAGCAGAGCGCCACCTTTTCTGACCTATTTAAAAGGAGTAACGGACAGAGTTGGATCAGTACTACAGAAATACGGAGTATAACATAAAGCAGCGCGCTTCTTGCGAACTTCGAAAATCAAATTAGGATATATGAGACAATGAACCGACATAAACTTGTTATGGCTGACTTAACCCGAGATCTTACTACACGGATATCGAGGAAGAAACCATTGCGACATTCATTAAGTGGGCCGGCGATACCTCCCATACAATCCTTATAGAGTACAACCTCAAGATGGCAATTTCTCACCGCGACTTTGAGGCTATGGAAAAGCTAGTGAACTGATCTGCACCTAGGCATAAAATAACTGAGATGACTTATTTACTTACTTCTTATAACTTATTAGCTTAGTTGTAATTTATGAGTTTCTTATACTAAACTTTTTATATAACTATAAGATAGAATTAATAAAGTCCATGAAATAGCTTATAAAACTTGTGTAGGTGTAGAATTTCCTGTGAAGTTACCATCATAAAATAATCGTAAAAATCATAGCAATCTTGATTTAAAATAACGGCGAAGGACATAGATATCTACGGATTTTTATTGATTTCATATAAAAAAAAAGAGGATAGCCATGCGTAATCTACTTTAAACGAATTTTTTAATCATTGACGATTCAATAACAAAGAGTTAACAAAAAACATTTTTTTCAAGCACCATGGCTTTTTGGATTGTCACAATTTTTTTAGGATTGTACGATTTTTGATAAAAGTTTTTCGGTAAACTGTGCCTCTTCTTAATATATTAGTTTCCATTGGAGATGTAGCTTGCAGATATTATTTTTTCTTATTACAACGAAAGCTATGTTGGCAACACCTTCAGGTTGTTATAATGAGTATCTTCAGGTTTGTCATAAAAAGCTATCATTATCTATGCGACTTTATCATCGTAAACAGACAAACAATTAAACAAATACACCATAACAATTAGAAAAACCCGCCATCGAACATTTAAAAATCACCCTTTTGCAAAAAATAAATAAATTACACATACAAAACAAAAATATACAATTCAAGAAATGTTTTCATTAAACAGTTATGCTTACACACATTGTAGATATGCCAAGCGAAATCACTAACCAGCTAGAAAAACAAAAATGTCTCTCGAGTAAAGTTTTACAATACAAAATCACGCGCAAATACCTGTTACTCAGCCGAAATACGTTCTGCCCCTTTTAACATATGTTTTCACGTATTTACGACAAATCAAATAGATCAAAAAGAAATTCCTTTGACGTATTCGCTATTTTCAACTTGTCAATAAATGTACATGAATTTGATTATATTATCATTATATTAAGAATAACAACAAGACCGTAGTAGTTAAAAAATGTAGCTATGCTTAGGTTTAGTTGATTTATTTTTTGAAAAACAATAAAAATAAGTTCACTGCTGCTCAATCATGATTGAGATACATAAATATTCTAACACTACTGACAATAAGTACAAGTCAACAATATGTTAATAGTCTCTTTAACGTAAAAAATAATATAAAATATTAATATAATATATAATAGTAATACAATAATAGATATTAAATGTCCATCCCTGGGTACATATAATTGAGAGGCAAAAGTATATCCTTATTGGTTTGTCTAGATTATAATACAGTACAATTATGTTTATATGATGTATTGTATTTTATTTTACTAAATAGCTCTAAAAAAACACTTTTAAAGATTCTCGTAAGCATTGTATAATAATTTGTTAAATTATTATACATCTACATACTCAATAGCAGCAATAGCGTTTTAAAGATGGTATCTTAAATGTGATGTAAAATAAATTCCTATTTCTTTAATACACGTGACTTGCAAAATTTGTAGAATTGAATTTGCCAAATCCGTCACGTATAACAAATTCATGCGGTATCAAGGTGTAGCGCAGTACGTTTGGCTGATTTGACGGAAATTACGAGCTGTTCTCATCCGGTTTGAAATCCGTGTCACTGTCACTGTAGCATATACCACCCGCCTTCATAAATCTTTCATTTCTAACTATTTTATTATATTTGGAAATTTCGGAAAGTTTAAATAAGTGTACATAAGTAACGTTTATTTTTGGTATAATACTTAATTTTATATTGAAACTACTGGTTCATATTGGTCTCAATTTTTTACGGTAGACACATTTTGTTAATAAAGATATTTAGTATACATTGAAAACTAATACGTGTGATAATAGTTGTAAAGTATCCCTGTGTTATATACCTGGCTTGAACTTCCTAAACTTAGTGCATTCGATACTCCACCAATTCGTGAACCACCAGCTTTCAGATACTATCTGTTGAATACCAACTAGTACTCACGCGCTAATTGATATAGAACGGATAACCGAAATGAGTTATATACGAACGTACCAATTATCGCTGTAATATTATAAAGCAGTTTGTCTTTTATTTATTTATATTTAATATATATAATGTAAAGTTTATTTTCAAGGACCTAATCTATTCGTACGAATAAAACGTTTTCAAGTAACTACTTTCAGATTCTTGACAGTTTATTTTATCCTGTGATATTTATTACTTACTTTACTAACCTAACATGGGTTGTGTGATATTTCTGAAAACATAAAAATACCTTGTTTTTTGACCCTTGAAAGAAAATATTCTTAATGTTATTACTTTTTCACACTTTTATTAATGTGTTGTCCCAAGAAAAGAAAGATATCTCTTTGACATTTAGAGATTCCTTCTCATGCAGTATTTCTTTCAATAACAGGAAATTGTTTTTTACTCTCTTTACTCTCCAAATATGTGTTATGTTTAGATACCCTTTAAAGGTATTCTGCTTAATTTGTTTATTAAAAACTAATTAAGAACATCCTTGATATATCGATTCTGAAGGGAATTAGAAAATAATCCTTACATGAATTATTGTTTATAGTGAGGTTTGATTTATATAGGTTATGGTTGTCTATTATTCATTTTGAGTAGATAACAAAAAAATATTAATTTTGTTAACCTCAACTTTACGTAGATACTAATCTGCTCACTCTGTTATAGTGAACGATTTACACCAATAATAGTCGAAACACATTTTTATAAAGAGTTATGATATTTTCTATTTATATTAGTTAATACAGTCATCTGTCGCAAAATCAGTCCGAACCTGTCGATAATTATTGACAATAAAGTTTACATAAAGGTAATAATTGCCAAAATTCATTAACTAGTGGTAAATAATACTTTCTGTTAATATTTTACACTAATTGAAAATTCGTTATAATAAGGTTTTTAACTAAAATATTCACAATGTATATTTTGTATGATAACTTGTAGGTTGTTTTTAGGGTAAGAAAAAAATACTTGCCATTTATTACTTTATGAAAATTTTAAGCAAAACTATATTATATAATATCATTAATATTATGATAATCTCTTACACTTGCGAAAACATATATACAGCCATTTTATTTGTCAATATAAGATGATAACAGTCCTATACTTATTCTTTAAATGTTCTGTTGAAATAATATATCATCATCATCAAAAATCTCCTCAATACAGTAACGACGATCAGGAATTTAATGGCGGGCTTCAAATTTAACTGCAGCTATAGATCAGGAAACTGGACATCCTGGACAACGCTCCGAAGTTTCTTATCTGCCCTAGATAAAAACATATCATTTGCAATAAACTTCCTTGAGGAGGAATAAAGGCCTCGCAATAAAATAGCTATGTTATATACTCCATTTGTGGAGACAAGACAAATATAAATATTAGAACCGACGGTAAAAAGAATTATGATTATTCATCACTATATTATCTTCATATTATTACATAATATATAATAATAACATATAGTTTATATCTTAAGTATTTGTAGGAACTTGAGTAAAGTAATATCTTCAGAATAGACAAGTATAATCAAAATGAGAATGTATAAATATTTTAACTATTACAGAAATCTTATTTACACATTATAATGTTATAATAGTTTAACTTAATTTTAGAACTGTAATAGAACAGAAAAAGTTAGTTATTGCAATACAAAAATTTTATTATGAGGTAAAACATATATAAATTTGTTTTATGTATTAGTATTATAAAACTTAACTTTGTTGTTTCTAATGAATTTTATCGATAAATACTTTAAATGATTGTTTCATCTGTCATAACTAAGTAATCATCGAGTAACATAGGTTAGCTTATATCCTAATATTACTACGGGATGGGGTCTTTTTTTTTTGAATTTTTATAACATAATTCTAACGACACCGCGCTTATGATTTGTGTGGAAGTTTTGGGTGTATTAAGATGACATACAAGATTTTGATATTCATAGATTATTAGGCAACTAAAATATAAACGCTGTAAAGTTAGTAGCAACGTAAAATTAGATAAATTTAAGTTTAACTAACCTACTTTTATTTTTCTAATTCTATGAACTAGTTTTCATTTATTTCACAATACATTTGTTAGTATTGCATTGTGTTTCTTCATAACTTAAGTTTAGGAAACTTTTACATTATGTACGTTTTTATAATAAAATATTTTAAAAGTAAACTATATAAGTAAATCATCAATTTGTTTTAAAAAGGATATAATTAATAGCACATTTTAATCACCGATTCGTCAAAGTCAAATACCCTTCGTTAATTATTCAAATATATTTCAATCAAGAAGTGTCGAAGTACTTTCTAATTTCCTGTTCAGAAACAGTTAATTGTTCTAAGAGGGAACCCAATTACGAGATGGATCACCATTCTATATCAATTTTTATAGATTAAATGGATGCTTACCCTTAATATTGTTCATTTTATGTTATATAAGTTATTTTATTTAATGTTATTTAATTGTAATGTTATGTAATAATGTTTCAATATAATATATATTTCTTAGTTACGTATTGTCTTTTTGTCATTAGTTTTAAATAATCATTTATACACAGAGCACGTTCGAAATGTTTACTTAAAAACAAAAACATCTTTAACTACGTTTTAATAAAATATCAAAAACGAACAGACAAATTTTATTAGCCCTAGAAATAAAGTAAAACTTGATTTTACTGCAAATCATTAAAAAAATAAAAATATTATTATAATAAAACAAAACGAAACATATGGGTTATATAAAAAAGAACAAAAAATGTATGACAGATGGTTCATTACTCAGGATGGAGCCACCTCCAGATCTACAAATGGAATACTATATGTATATTTCTTATCAACTGTAATCTTTTGTATTTACAACGTTATGACGAGAAATGTTTAATATACAAACACACAAATTTGACTCAGTATCTTAAATAAATTAATACAGTAACTTACGCTTTATCTTGGCCGTGTTTATATTGTATTTTGCAGAACTAAACTAAAATCATTAGAGCCTTCAAGTGAAAGATAATCTGATTTTCGTCAACTGTAAGTGTGAGACAAACTTATTTATACATTAAGTCAAAACATAAAATGTAATAAATGGTTCTTATTATATGGATTTGCCCTGGCTATGCCTACGTAACGAACTAGTAATCATTTATTTCACAATATATTTGTTGGTATTGCATGCAAAAAAATTGCACATAAAATTATGAAGGTTCTTTTTAATAATTTTATGTTTATTTTATTAATATAATGTATATTCATATCCTATTCCTTGTGAAAACAAGACGAAAGCCTTTGTTCTCACTTTTATTCTCATCCTAATTCTTATCCTGACTAATTTTTCACCCTTGCACTATATCCCTACCGTCGTTGCAATATACAAACAAACATTTGTCGCAGAAATAATTTTGTTCATTAAAGAATGAATATTAAGCAAATATCTTACAGATATGCCAAGCGGAATTACTGTTTCATTTTGGTTCTACTATTTTTTATACTGATAATACATCCTTGTGTCATATTGTATTCAGAAGCTACTTGTTAAATTACAACTAGTACACGAAATCGAACCATTTACCTTATCTGAAGGTTATCTTCTATTTATGTATCTCTAAGGATTATCAGACACAATATCCAGAAATAGATTAAATAAATGAAAAGTATATTTTCCAGGAAATAACCTACCCGGTTAAATCAAAAGGCTTTTCATTGATACCAATTTTGAAATGTAAGTTAACGTAGAGACGGTCTCGTGAATGTTTTATACGAAAGCTGCTCAAAGTTGCTGTTGTTATTGATTTTTCCAACTTAAAAAAAGTATATAAACATCTTCAACGAATGGCGACTACTCAGAAACAATATTTGGCACTATGATATGAATATATTCGTTTTATAATTTAACTAAAACGCTAAATATAAATAAAATATTGTATATTTTCTTAAATATTTGGAAGAAATTAAAATGACCCCAAGCTAGCAACATTCAGTTGCAAAAAGAATACGAAATGTCACAGACTAATTAAGTTTCTGCAATTAGCTGTCAGCAGATAATAAATCAACCTGAAGTCTTCAGACAACACGATCGACAAACATTATAAAAATGTATAAATATTTAAATTTCAACTACTACATAAATTTAATTTCTACGTTACAATTTAAGTAAGTTTAAAAATGTAATTAAACAACGAAATTTATGTACAAATACTTTATTGTGTTGTAAAAATATTTATATCAATATTATAAAACAAAACTGTTGAGTGCATGTAAGGAATTTTATTTATAAATACTTTTTTTTCAGCTATCAAAGCTAGTATATGATCGAGTAACATACTTTTACTTTTACTTTTTACCCCAATATTTTGACAGCATTGAACCATGCTGTAGTGAAGTCGGAGAAAAAAAGCACCTAACAAGTGACAGCTCACTCTGTACTGTGAATCACACAAGATAATCTCATCGCATGTAAAAATGTTTCTCATCCAGCTGATAAATACATAGAAAGAAAAAAAATCCAATATCATTTAGAAAGTAAATCCGTTGTTAAATCTGTAAAATAGTTTTATTGAAATATTTAGGAAGAATCGATTAACGAAGGTTTTTAAATAGATGATATAAAAATAACCTTGATAAATTTAAAATTTATAATTCTCCATATTACACCAACAACTTACGCAAAATTTCTTTTTTATTCCATTCCATTTTAGTGTTTTTTATTTCCTAAGTCAATACTTGGTTTGGTTAAGTTATCAAAAAAAAGGTAAATTAGACCAAAGACAAACTTAAAAATACTTTTACAAAGTCCCTAATGAAAATTCAATCTATAACAATAATTACAAAAAATAATTTATTTCTACTGTTACTACTACTACTACAACTACTACTACTACTACTATTAATACTACTAGTACTACTATACGTGTCTAAGAATTAAACTAATCAGAAATCGAAGAGATTACAAAAACGTTTCAAAATTATCTGATATTGATAGACTTTAATAAACAACATTTAATTGGATTCTACTCATAATATCCCCTATATAAAATCTTTGATTCTTACCGCTCTTTTTCCAATATAGAAGAATATGGTACATGTATAGTACGTCTATATAAGGCTAGAGTAGTCAATCAATGAGCTACTATATCTTAGAACCCCAAGCAATTGAATTCGACCGACGTCTTCCCATAGATTTCAATTTGCTTCGCCGCGTGATTTTTATGAGCACTCTAAAGCAAATACAATACATTTAGTATTCAGTAATTGAAAAAGGATTAATATCATTTTTAAAAACTTATCTAATACATAATAAATTCTACATTAAATATTCACAAACTAATTATTTCAATATTTATTAACATTGTAATGATAATTGACAAGATTTAAAAGACCACTGAAATAATTAAAATAAATTACAGAATTAAAACATAGTTAAATAAAGAAACTTTTAATCATTGCAATATCTGAGGAGAAACGAAGAAAAATGAATATCAGAAAGAACAAACAAACAATATTCTAATCATTTGACATTTATCAACAACCTCACAGAGAAATTCTGTTCCACTTGTATCATCCTTAAATATGAGATAAATCTTTAGAATATCATTCTTATTTGCTCATTATAGGCTCATATTACAACAGTAGTTAAACAGATTTGTTTGTTCACTTATTTGTTAGCTCTAGAATAAAGTAAAATATAATGTATAAATTTTCATAAAATTGTGTTGGTTACCTTTTAAGCAAGTTAATATTTGAATAAAAACTAGCAAGATGAGATTTTAAAAAAGAACTTAATTTTATGATAGAGTCAATTACAATATCATCTTTATTATTTAGGACGTTATGACGAAAAATCTTAAATATATGAACACACTATCAATTTTCACTCTCTATGTTAAATAACTTAATGCAATAAGTAACTTATTAGCTAATGCTGTGTCATGGCCGTGTTTGTATTGCATTTTGCAGTACAAAATTAAAATCTTTAGAGCCTTCAATTTAAAAGCGTGAGACAACTTATTAATACATTTAGTATAAACATAAAATATAATACCATATCTTTCTAAAGGCCTCATACAAACCTTATTAGTAACGGAACTTAATTATATATATAATAATTGTCTAGATTAAATGAAATCAGTAGTTCATAAGTTATTGTTATGAAATATTTTGTTAATATTGTTGGTATTTTAAACTTTATAATATGTTTCTACTGATATGTTTGTTACTCGCCTATATGACGTTAAATATTTGGTTTAGGTATTTACTAACTACTTACTAATTCCAGCATCAAAATTCAGCAGCTATGTTGTATACATAAAGGTATAACGAAACAACATTGATATTGATATTTTAATAAATATTTTAACAACACATAAATATAAAACTAATCATATATCAAATAACCTATTTATTTAGTCATCGCAATGATTAATGAATGTGCTAACATGGTAGTGACTAATCAATCAGGTCCTAAGTTTATTAATTAGTACATTTTATTTTGTTTATTTTATAATTAATTGTAAATGGTAATATTAATTGAATTGTTTTTTTTTAATTCTAAGGCATTATTTAAGCTTGCCTGTTATGTATAATCACACCTCAGACTCTAGTCACACAATTTCAAAAGATTGATCCATAAAGAAGACATGACGGGAAACTGCCTGGAATTAATATATGTACTATTTTTATTTCTTTTTATTTCACAATTAGCTTTTTAGGATAAAAATAAGCCTTATCCTAGTCCTTGGTCTTGTCCTCGTCCTCCTTTTTATCCTGATCCTTACCATTATTCTTACTGTTTTTCATCCCTATTCCAATATTTACACCGTTGAAATAAACAGACAAACATTTGTAAGGAAGCGCCATCTATCCCGTTAAAAATCCAACTCTTGCTAGCATATAAAGCAATTTGTTCATTAAAAAACTAAACTTAAATAAATAAAGATAGGTTGGTAATTTCGCTTGGATATGCCAGGCGGAATTACCAACCAGTTGGAAAAATCTGAGTTGTAACCGAGTGAAGCTTTACATTACGAAATCTCGCACTCATGCCCCAGTTACGCGCTCGCAAATTTTTCTGCTTCTCTCATGTGTTTATCGTATTTACTGCAAATCTAATAGATCAAGAAAGATTTCTCTTGATGTATTTGCTATTATGGACTTATATGATATGTGATTTTAATTACATTTATGTGAGTTTTGGTTTAGTCGCGCAATATTATATAAAACTATAATAATTTCACTCACAATGTTTAGCAGATTTGACAGAAATTACTAGCTGTTCTCATCCGGTTATACTTACCACCCGCCTTAGCCTTTAACCAATATTCCACTACAACGTTTTCAAAGGATCCAATAGCAATCGTATTTGTTTTAATATTTGTTATTAATTTAACCCAACATACTTATTATACATAGGCATTTAACTATAATATAGCTGTTCTAAATGTTATTTTCATTCAATTTATATTTTAATTTATTTGTTCTAAAATGCACTGTATGGTGTCACTAAATATGACTAAATTATATTTTGTATGTTCACAATATTATTCAACTTAGTATTTAAAAATATTTATAGACATAAAAAGTTAAAATTATGATATCTCCGATCATAAATCAGCACATACAAAAATATTCCTTTAAAAGTTAGTAATTTTATACATTTTTTTTATTTTTTATTTATATAATACTATAGTAACGAGGAAACATCTGTACATAAAATATAAAAAAATCGAAATGTCGCGTGTGTGGAACATGACATAAATCACAAAGAACCATTTATTTAAATTTAGTCAGTTTGTTCTCTCATTGTGATGTGATGTGTCGACATTTAATTTCATATTTAGAGATAGTTAAGTCCTAAAAACTCTTATCACATATTCCCGAAGTTGTTTCGTAAAGTGAATTATGAACCGGTCCATGCTAGAAAATACAACTAAACCTCATTAATGAATTAAAAATGTTTTAAATGCAGGTGTAACAATAATGCCAGAAACATTATTATCGCTATTAAGTAATTCTTTATATATTTATGTTTATCTAGTTACTATTTGTTCGTGTTTATTATATTTATCTACACCATAATAACAATAAAACGACTGTAATACTGAATTCTACATTTAATATGTTGTATAGCTCTTAATTACCGTTAATAGATATTTAGACAGTGCTTTCAAACAAACATATAAATGATATAAACCTCTCATCAGCTTTATTTTATAGAATGTAGACTCAGTCAGTCAGTAGAAAGTAGATATACTTGCAATTCCGACCTAAATACACAAAGTTTATATTAAAACATGTTGGTTTATAGTTTACATAGTCGCTTCAGAACCAACAGATATGTATATATTATTTTAGATGAGCGGTGTTATGGAATATTAGTTTTTTGACATGATATTTTTCAAATTTTTTCTTTTTGACGACTTTTTTCATTTTTTTTTTAAAAACCATCTCCTAATGTGTTTCTTTCTGATTGAAAAATTAAAATTTCAATTTTAATTTTCCGTCAAATAGTTTTCGAACCAATTCGTGACAAAGAATGTGAAAAAGTCTCCAGTAGAACGCTCCGCTCACTTCGTTCGCTTCGCTCAATAAAATGTTGATTATTTTCTTAAATATTTGTAATAACTAGAGTAGCCTCATGCTGGCAACATTTAATTTCACAAATAATACGAAATGTCACAGAAGCATTAAGTTTTCAGTTAGCTGTCAACCCATAATTAATCAACCTAATATTTTCAGATAAGACCAACAACATTATAAATATGAGAATATATAAATATTTTGACTATTTTTTTTCTACGTTACAATCTTAAGTTAACTTAGTATTTATAATTTAATTAAACAGTAAAAGTTAGTAATACAAAAAACTTTATTTATAATAATACTAAAGATTTGTTTGTTTGTTATAAATATTATCAATAAATACTTAACTAATTTTAAAATTCTTCCACCTGTCACAACGTCCTATCAGAAAGTAATATAAGTTACTTTTTATCCTAAAATTCTAACAAGAAATAAAGAAATAACTTCAGATAAAATAAATGCCAAACAGTACTAAAAATCGCACGAGATAATTTCAGTACATGTAAGTATGTTTGTCATTTAGATGAGTGGACACAGGTCAGCTGTTGTAATATATAAACATTATTTACCTTAAGTGTCAAAAGTTGCGTAATGCTATAAACCTTATATAAATATATAGAAGAAAATTATTTCCTTTATTATTAAGGAGGTTATTCCATAATTATAGGCTTAATATAAATTATTTTAATGATATTAAAATAATCTAGATTATTATTAAAAGAATCAATTGCCGATATTTTTTAACAGAGGATCTTCATATCACTGGAAAAGCTTATTAAAATTATTTTTTAAAGCGATTTTAGCGTTTCGTATTAATTTCTTTATTTATTTACTGATAATGCTCGGTCAGGCATTGGCCTAATTAGAAAAACTTTTGATACTTAAATTTAGAGTAAAAAATAACCTTTCTATTAAAAATACTTGTGATGTAAAAATGTTTACCAGAAAAAAGTTATGAATTTTTTTCCAAAAATTTTTGTTTTTTTTACCCCCACCCCTAAGTTATTGAAGTTAGGTTTTCGGTTTATTTACATTAGTTATAGGTATTCATCAAAGACATCATATAATATAAACGCGATTGATCTACTTTGTATAGGGATAAAGTTATGGTCGAAAAACTGAAATCGGAAAAAATGAGGCCCTAGAGCCCCCTGTGGCCGGATTTCTCTGGTTAACGAACTTGACCTTCATTTTTGGATGGTTGATTTTTGTGCAAAGTTTGAAAGCGATACGAGCGAAACTGCGGCCGCTATCGTGCTGACAAAAGTCGAATCTGGACGCACGCACGCATATATATATATATATATATATATGTATATATATATATATACCAATGGTCATTTCGGACTCAGGGGGTCATAAGAAGACCTCCTGTGAAGAAATTTTTCCAAAATTCGAAAGTCGGGTACAAATGAATGGGCAGACCGAATTCTTCGAGGTCTACCCAATTAATTCGTGACACCCAGCAATAACAACCGTGCAAAATAATTTCATAACAGGTATAATGATTTGACCAATGGCTAACTTTCTCCTGGAGACAGGGCAGCTCGTATTATATATAAATATAATATATACCTTATCTGGAAACAAGACCTAATTTCAGATCATGTAATATAAGTTTTAAAACATATAAATATGTAGTTTTACCTTTATAATATAAAAAGAATCGGTCCCCGAAAGAATTTAACAGATAAAACAGTGAAGAAATAATTTTATTATAATTAAAGCTTGTGAACCAGATTTCACCCAAACAGCTTAGTTGGAAATAGCGAGAAAAATTGCGATTTCGATACTTGTTATTTATTTATTAATAAATAAATAAGTTGTGTCGAAATGCATTCCAGTCTATTAAAATCGTTACAAAAAAAACTATTGTACAATATATTATTAGAGTTCAAACTAATCAGAAAACGAGGAGACTTTAGAAAAGCGTTTCAAAATATCCAATGTGACATTGTAATAAATTTATAATTATGTTTAATCTTATTCCATTATAATACTTTCAAATCAAGTAAAGATTGAAATCTTTCCAATTTCTTTTATATTGCCTATTACATTTATTTTTATTGAGATTACGTGACACTAGTGTCGTCAATCAAATAGACTCCATAGGTCGGAACCAACCAACTGAACTCGACTGACCTCTCCTTACTCGATCACCAGTAGCTTTTTCTCGTGATTTATGAACCACACTATGATTTTGAGATTAAATCTTTTGGATTTTAATTACAACAAAATAAAAAACCATATGAAATTGGTCATAAGTTTTGATATAAAAGAAATTTTCTAGTCAATATTAATTAAAAATGTCTTTAATACTCTAGGAGCTACTATTTATTAAGGAGTGACATTCTTATTTTTACATTTTTATTTATTTGTCTAGAAATAAGCCACTATTAGACTTATTTTGAATACTAAAATAATTATCATTTAGCCCAAAATGTGTATCCTGATTTAAGATTTAATTCCTTATATTTTTCAACCTTCTCCATAAGTGTAAAGTTTTTACAATAAAAACCATGAGTGCGATTTAAAATATATCCTTTTATATGCAATTAAAATATAATATGTACGGACTCAACGTACACCAACGACACTTGTTTATAAATAATTCGCTAACTCTATAAAGTTTTATTATCGAGACTGCATCACTAACTAACAGGTACAAGCTGACTAGACAAGGTATATCTTGACATAAACACGTTTATGAAGGTTGTGTGAGTTCTGGTATATCATGATAACATACAATATGATTTTGGTCGTTATAGTTTGTAGGTAACTTAAATATAAACACTACGCAGATTAGTTGTAAAATACAATTACATAAATAAATTATACTTTCACTAATTCCTGTCATTTTTCCTATCATTTAATTTCCTGTCAGTATTCGTTACATTGCCTACGAACTTATTATCAGTTATTTAATAATATGTTATTATTGCTACTGGTTTCTGAATAATTTTATTAAAGTTTTTTTTACATTTTGAAAGTAAAATGTATAAGTAAATTTTCAATACGTACTAATTAAGGGATAAAATTAATTGAACATTTTAATCACAAATTCTTCAACGTCAAATACTCTTCGTTAATTGTCCAATTATTTTTTAAACAAAAAGTGTCGAAGTACTCTAATTTCCTGTTCAAAAATAATTAAGTCTTTTTAGAGAGATGTGATCATGAGATGGATTGACATTCTACATAAAATTCTATAGATAAAATGCTTACTTTTTCTTAATCTTATTTATCCTATTGTAAATAATTCGGCATTAGTTTTATATACCAAATTTCTCAATAATAAACGGTACTGTAGTAATGAATTGTAGTTATTAAAGTTTGTTAGACGAAGAAGTTAATAAATTCGTGTGTCATAGAGCACTGCCAGGCGTATACAATCGCTTACAAAGCAGATCTCTTCATAGAAAATTTATTCTCACCTCTCTTCGAAGCAAAAATAAAAAAAGATCTGCCCATTGAATATATTTTTCTAATGAAAAACTGTATTTACCTATTTTTGACTTTAAAGATTCAGATTTTTTTAAGTAAAGTTAACAAACATATCCCTTTCCCTGTCCCTATTTTCCGTGAATCGTATTATTTTCTTAATAGATTATTTGTTATTGTATTTTTTTATAATAATGTTGTATCTCAAAGATATTTGATATATAATTATTAATCTGTTCTGGTATATTATCTGTATACACATATCATAGACCATAATATTTAGAAGAACTTACCATCAAGTGTTTAAAAATTTAACTTTGCAAAAGCTTGATTTTTAACAATTTTAAATAATCAGCAGATATACAAAACTGTACATTTCAAGAAATCTTTCCATTAAATAATAATGCTTACTCACATTGTAGATATGCCAAACGAAGTCACCAACCAGCTAGAAAAATAAAAGTTTCTGTCGAGTGAAGTCTTACAATACAAAATCTCACCCAAATACCCCAATCACTCAGTCGAATGATTTTCTGTCCCTTTTCACATGTGTTTTCACCTATTTAGCGCAGATGTAATACATCAAAAAGAAATTCCTTTGATGTAATCGCTATTTTAAAGTTGTCTACAAAAATATAAATTGGTTTGATTTCATGGTTGACAATAAAGGTATAACTTTAAAACTAAAAAAAATATCTGATTTGATTAAGTTCGTCTATTTTTTATAAAACAGTAAAGTTAGAGTAATGAAGTTTTAGGCAGTGAAGGTGCAAGTACAGGAGATTCGGAATACATAATTATTCTAACACTACGGACAATAATTATAAGTGGATATATTAAAGGTAAGATCATATAATATAAAAAAGGTATATCATTTCATTGTTTTTATTCATTGACTGTTTTCAGAGTAACGATATCAAATGCCCATCGCTGAGTACATAAATTTAACCTCTTCATAGATTACAGATCTTAGTAACTAGCTAACAATCTTATTAATTTCATATAGTTACTTGGAAAAGCATATATGCTGAAAGTACGTTATAGTTGGGTGAGAATAAACATAAAATGTATTAAAATTGTTTTAGTTATAGAATAATTTTGGATTACCACCAATCTGACTGAAATTACAAGCTGTTCTCATCCGGTTTGAGATCCGTGCCACATACATATTTACCACTCGCTTTCATAAAATTTTGAAGTATACTCGGTTGAATATACTATACACATATACTATAATATACACAACATATTGAAATGTCAGGAATTGAATTATATTGAAACTACTGGTTCATTTTGGTGTTAATGTTTTTATATGACACATTTTAAATAAACATACTTATTATACATTGGAAATAAATACAAATGGTAAATACGTCTGTAATGTATGCCTGTATTATGTAGTAACACCAAGGTGTAACCTTCTGCACCCAATGCATTATCTCAGTCCACATATCCGCACTTAGAACCTACTTCTTGAATTATCCTTTCCTCTGTTGTTCCGTTTGTTATGTGATATTTCTGAAGCTGTAAAATTACCTACAATTTGACCTCGTTATTTGACCCTTGAAGGAAAATATCCCCAAAGTTATTACACTTTTTCGCACTTTCATTGTGTACTAATAACACGAAGGTTAGAGGTTTGACCATGAATTGAAGACCCTTCCTTTGAAACAATATGTACATAATGTTTTAGAAATCTGACAATAAATGAATAACATCTCTAATCACCTTCCTCTAGTGGAGTCGGAGAAAAAACCAAACCAAACAAGAAACAAAGAAAAAACTTAACATAAAGTAATGTCCATACATTCAGTACTGAGAATAATGCAAGATAATTTCATCATATGTAAAAATCTTTGTCGAATGTCTGATTAACACTGGTCCGCTGGAGTTCTTTACATTTGTAAAGAAGCTTGCCTACTGTCATAAACATATATAAATATATAGAAGAATACTTTTCCCTATGTTACTTAGGAAATTATTCTATAGTTAAAAGCGAAAGTTTTACACAGAGGACATAAAATAACCTCATTACATTTTAAATGTGTGAGTCTCAATATCACTTAAACAACTTAGACCACTTTCTATTTAAGTGTTTTTAGTGTTTCTTATTTATTATTCACAATGCTCGGTCTGGCCAATTAAAGGTTTAGAGAATTTTATAAAACAAAGGTGAGTAAACAAAAAAATACTTTTCAGAAGTTCCTAAATAAAATTAAATCTAAACAATAATTACTGCACTAAACCTTATATTAACAAGCAATAATTTATTCAATTCTACTCATGATATCTTCAATATATCAAATAAATATTAAATCCTATGAAAAATATATTTATATATCAATCAACGAAGCAGTAGGTTAGAACCCCAACCAACTGAACTCGACCGACTTTTCTCATCCGATTAGGATTTGCTTCGATGGGTGAATAATTAATTCAAAACTGTCTCGTATGGTTTTTCCAAAATAATATAACACACACAATGTATTATTTATGAAATATTCACTAACGGAATTATTAAAATATTTTTACCAATATTTCAATAAAAATTTACAACATCATTTAAAGACTGATCATGTTCAAAATTTTAATCATTTCAATATCAAACAAAGAAAATTAAATATCAGAAAAATCAATCAGTATTATCAACATTTTACATTATCAATATTATCAACATGAAAACCGAAATTCTGCTCCACTTGTATCATCCTTACATATGGGATAAGTCTTTTAGAATATCATTTCAATTTGGTCATTATCACTATAGTCCTCAATCAAAAAGTCACCACAAACCAGAACGCAAACAAACTGAACTCGACTGACCTGTTCGAATTCGGTCACTATAAATTTTTACTCATGGTTCATGCTATATCTGTGTATTTTTTCCTATTTCTCTGCTTTCTATCGTTTTATTTCATAAACAGTAAAGTAAAAACGTACAGTTTATGTAACAGCTTTTTACCAGGGATTACATTTTATTTTTGATATTTGATATTTATATAAACATAACCTGCATATATTTCTAGACAAATTCAAATATTTATTGCCATTGTAACATCTTTCATCATTTCATTAAACTTTCATAAACCTACTTTAACTAACTAGTATAAGAACTACTACTAGTAGTGGTAGTTAATAATACATTTAAAAATATTGTTTGTAGGTTTTGCTTCATTTTACTTGTGTTTTTATTGTTATTAAATATTTTAGGAATAAATTCAGTTCGTCTTGAAAAAGGATCTTTAATCACAAATTCGTCAACGTCAAATACTGTTCGTTAATTATCCAAATATATTTCAAGCAAGAAATAACGAAGTACTTTATAATTTCTATTGATTTCTGATTAATTATTCTAAGACAGACTAGACCCATTTACGAAATGGATCACTACGGATATTGATGAAATTGTAGCGGTTACCTGTTGCCGAAGTGAAAATTAAGTAAACAAATTTTACGGAAACTTGTCAAATATATGATTACAATACAACTAGAAACGTGTGGAGTTTATAAAAAAACTTGAATTATATGCAAGTTAGTTCATTATTAAGGATGTACGTGGAACTAGAACCACTCTATATTAATATTATTGATCAACTTTTGCGTTTACTATATTGTGATGAGAAATGTTTATTATTTAAGACACTACGAAATATCTCACTGTATCATAAATAACTTAATAAAATTCGTAACTAGCTTACGCTGTGTCTTTGTTTGTATATTGTATATATATATATATATATATATTTTGTGTAATGTGTACTTCAAATCTTTAGCGCCATCAAGAAAAAGGTAAGGTAAAGGTAAAGGTAAAGGTAGGTAATTGTCATCAGCTACATAATGTTTATAGAATTTTGTAAGAACTTAAAATTTAATACCATATATTTATTAAGTCCTCATTGAAACCAAAAATCAGTAGTTATTAAGCATTATTATATTATGAAGTATTTTGTTAATATTGTTGTATTTGAAACTCATTAAAATGTTTCAGTAGTAGTAAAGCAGTGTCATCAAATGACGTTTAGTTATGCCATGTCAGTACTTCTGTTGTGGACATAAAGGTATAAAGAAATAACATTAATATGGATATTTTAATAAATATTAACAGCACGTACAGATAAAGATAATCATTTATCAAGAGTACTATTTGTTTGTAATTGTCATCGCAATGATTAATGAATGTGCCAACATGGTAGGCACTAATCAATCACCTAGGTCCTAGTCTATGGAGTAGAAACAATTAATACATAATTAACACATTTTAATACGTCTAATTACTTGTAAATGGAAACTTAGATTAAATTGGTTAAAACCTAAAGTGATTTTAAAGTTTTTCCTGTTTATTATAATCATAACTAATTTTCCAGTCGCACGATTATAAAGGTTAAGTCCATAAAGAAGAAAGAGAAGCTCACTGGAATTAATGTGTATCAGTTTAATTCCTTTTTAATTTACCAATTGATAAAATACGTATCAAAGTTTTGGTTTGATGACTTTATGAAATATAACAGTAACAATGTCTAGTACGATTATGCAAGATATACTATGCAGGTTTAAGAAATACATAATTATCACACATAAACATAAATATTACTCTATTTGTATATGTCTTAATCATAAAAAAGGCATTACAGCTTTTTTATAATTTACTGTTTGTATTTATTTGACTTGCAATTATTATATTTATCTATAATAATAATAATACTATATTAGTGGACTAAAAATTTGTTATGTAATATTTTATGACGCTTAATGAATCTTGATAGATATTTATAATTATTTATTTAAAATACGGTTCTTTCAATGAAACACATACTCGTAAAATAGAAAACTCTCTTCATCTTTATTTTATGGAATGTGGACTCAGATATACTTGCATTTCCAACCTAAATACACAAAGCTTATATCAAAACATGTTGGTTTATAGTTTACATAGTCGCTTGAGAATTAACAAATATGTATATTATTTTAGGTGAGCAGTGTTATCACTAATACCGCTTTACAAACTAATACCTAACTCTTTATATAATAACTATAACTTTACATAAATTAAAACAACATTTTAATTATATACACATTTATCTAGACGCAAAGAAATGTAGAATGAAGAAAAATGAATATGTGAGAAATCGTTCAAACAATTTATTTAACATTTGATATTCATCTACATCGAAAAGTAAGATTCTTTTCTTTACGTTATTAATGAATCACATAATGTTGTTTCAGATTAAACGAAAGATCTTTTGATTTTTTATTACAACTATACAAAAAACGTATAGATTTTTACATAATTTCAGAAAGATGGCTTTATAATAATTCAATAGTTGCTAAGGGATTGTACAAATAAATTATGAGACATTATTATTTCTAAATTGTATTATTTATTTGGCTAAAAGTAAATAATTATTATAATATAAATTCAATACTCAATCGAGTTCGAGTAATTATAATTACTTATTGTATTACAAAAGTAAGAGTGGATTTTTATAAGAGATATTTAGTTAAGGAGCCTTATATTTTTAAATGTTGACCAACTTTTAATATATAAAGGTTTTAAAAAAAACAAAAAGTGCAGATTAAACTTTCAATTTGCATGGCAACATTTTCCAAGATTTAGTTTTGTAAGATATTATAAGATACTAAGATAATCATAATATGGCAGATTTTTTTTTAGATAAATTCAAATTTGATACCTTCCACATAGGAGACGCAATTAGTTCAGACATAAGCTTTACCTTATATCTCTGACTGACAGAATATATTGACGAATAAAATAACATGTACGAGTTCGACGTACACTAACACAGATTTATAAATTATTCTCTAACTGTGTAAAGTTTTTTAATAAAAGATTTAAAAGTAAAATATCCATTTGTTTAAAAAAGAATAATAGTAGTTGGACATTTTAGTCACAAATTCATCAAATACTTTTCGTTAATTATAATGATTTAAATACAAAGCAAGTTCAAAATATATATATAAAAGCTGAAACAAACAAAATACGTAGACAGTTTCTAATATCTTTAATCTATATACCTTATGTTCCTTTGTTTAAAACTAGCGAACGATTAGAACCCGAAAATTACAGGTCTGTGTCTCTTTTACCGGTCTTAAATAATATTTTCGAACAAAATATTCTGACCCAAATGACAGACTTTGTTTACGGAAATAATATTATGCATAGTGAACAACTTGGTTTCCCCAAGGGTAAATCAACAACTGATGCGGGTGCCAGGTTTCTTAAGTACAACGCAGTGGAGAAATCGCATAATGCAATCGGGGTGTTCTGCGATTTATCCAAAGCCTTTGATGGCGTACACCATCAAACATTTATCTGGAAAACTTAACAACTATGGTGTGTGTAGTATTGCGCTTAATTTTATTGCCTCTTACCTAAACCAAATTGTTGGTGTAAATAATTCTAAATCGGCTAGTTCTCCCCTAAATATGGGTGTTACGCAAGTATCTCTTAATGGACCCCTTTTATATTTACTTGACATGAATGAATTGCTATTATTTGTACGAGGTCTATGTAACATTGTATTTTTTGCTGATGGTACTTCGCTTGTTTTTAAAGTTAAGCAAAGCTAATTATGACGAATTAAATAGTGCTTTAACACGTATTCTTTATTGAATCGAAATAAATTATTTGGTCTGTAATGCTAAAAAAACTAATGCATAGATTTTAAACTTCCTAATTTAAAAAGTCAAAATTGTAGCTTATTAAAAAGAGCAACTGTTGAGTTTTCAGTTTCTCAGCAGAGTAGCTTTCCGAGGCCAGTGTTAGCCTACTACAGACTGACTACACCGACCTGTTTTTAACATAATAATTGAAAATGCATGTAAAGGCCTACATGAATAAACATTTTTAGTTGAATTTGTTATAACTAAAACATTTAAAATAAAAAATATCTGACATAAAATTTAATAAAAAAGTAGTTACCTTTAAACCCAAATCAAAATTATTGATTTACTTACCGGAAATCAAAAAGAACTTCTTAAATATATAATTACTATAAAACAAAGAAGGCAAAGATAAAAAAAAAATATGGTACTAATAATATGAATATCTTAAACTTTCTTGCATTCACGACGTTGTAATAGACGAAATATGTAATATAAACATACTATAACATTTATTTGTCTCTTAAATAAATAAATACAGTAGTTTATGCCGTGTCATGGCCATATTTATATTGTATTATGCAGAACAAAACTAAAATCATTAGTTATATCAAGTAAAAGATAATTCGATTGTCGTCAAGCGTTAAGCGTAAAACAAACTTATTTATACATTTAGTAAAAACATAAAATATAATAACACATCTCTATAAACGCCTCATACAAACCTAAATATTAAAGGATCTACATCAAATAGAATCAATAAAATGAAATTTTATGGATAATTGAGAACAATAACACCGTCCTAATATCTTGTAACTAATTCATTATGTGACTACCGTTAGGTATGCTTGTTTTGAAATGAATTTACACTATGAAATCAAATTGAATTTGTACATAATATTATAAATTTTCTAGAAGCAAGTTCTGGCGAACCGTAATCTCTCATCCATTTTAAAATTATTGTAACAACTTTAATACAGATAGGTATTAGTACCACAGCACGTAATAATTAATATGAAGAAGTAATTCTAAATACACATTCTTCACCAAATTAATATATAAGACAATAAACCGACATACCAACTTGAAATGACTGAATCGATTTTGATCAAACGTAACCAAATTACAAATAATTAAAAAAACAATTAGTTTAAAAGCGACGATGTTACAAGCAGTTTTCAACTTTATCAGCTGTCTTCTTCAACCCTTAACGGTAAAATGCAGCCGCGAATGATTGAAGAGAAAATCTCAGAACTTGTGCGATTTATGTTTGTAATTTTAACTTCGTCTATCATTTTAGTTTAAAATATAATTCCTTACAACTAATTTTATATAATAGAGTTTAATGACATTACTCTCTCTCTCTCTCTCCTTGGCAATTATTATTCCCCTTCTCCGGACCCCCTGGGTATTCAGATTGGCTACTGTGCCTTGTTGCCTATATAGTCGGGAGGTCTTCTCTTGACGTGTCCAAACCATCGTAACCTACTCTCCTGCAACTTGTCGGCAATGTCGCGAACGCCGAGACTACCGCGAACGTACTCGTTGCGTATCTTGTCGAGTCTCGTCACCCCGCACATCCACCGAAGCATTTTCATTTCAGCCACAGATAAAGATTGTACTTGTCGTTGAGTAAGAGCCCACGTTTGGCTGCCATAAGTTAGAAGAGGCCTAATCATGCTCTTATATACAAGGCCTTTTAGCTTTACAGGCATTCTACGGTCGCAGGTTACGCCAGTTACTTCCCGCCACTTAAGCCAGGCGGCCGCAATTCGATGCTGAATGTTTGCTTCCAGATCTCCTGTAGTGTGCATCATAGTGCCCAGATATTTGTAATCATCACATTTTTTAATTTGTTGACCATCTTTAATGAGAGGGTCATCTGAAGCGCCTGGATTGTTACATACCATGTACTGGGTCTTAGCAACACTCAACCACATAAGGCCATCCGTCTGCAGCTGACGCTTCCATTCATTTAGGGCTTGCTTATTCACTTTGGGATGTCGCACAGATAGCTACGTCATCTGCATACATAAAAGTCCACGGAACCATAGCTTGAGCTTCCTCTGTAAGGGCATCCATCACCAAACAGAAGACGTACGGGCTTAGGACTGAACCTTGATGTACTCCTTCAGTTACTGCTACTGGTTATGTCTGCCCCACTGTGGTTGTTATTACTGACTTGACGTCTTTATACATGTCAGCTATGATGTCAACGTACCTTTCTGGGATATATTTCTTGCGAAGGCTCCACCAGATCGTAGGACGAGGTACGCGATCGAATGCCTTTTCCATATCCAGGAACGCCAAGTATAACGGCTTATTATTAGCTCGAAACTCCTGTCCTATCATGCTGATTGCAAACATCGGGTCGATTGTGGATAAGCCAGGAACAAAGCCAAATTGGTTTGCAGACAGAGAACTCTCCGATCTCAACCGGGCATCAATGATTCTCTCATAGAGTTTCATTGTGTGACTCATCAGTTTTATGCCGCGATAGTTGTTGCACTCGTATCTGCAACCTTTACCCTTGTAGAGAGGAATTATTGTGCTCAGTCTCCACGCATCCGGTATTTTCGACGTTTCCATGGCTTTAAAGAAGAGGTGTGTAAGGAGATAAATACCCTTCTCTCCAAGGCATTTCCAGACTTCTATAGGGATTCCATCTGTCCCCAGCGATTTTTTCTTAGCCATCTTTTTGAGCGCTGACTTGACTTCCTGTGGTGTTATTAGTGGTACTAGACCAAGATTACTGCTTACTTCAGAAAGAGTAACCGTCCTAGTGGTTGTGCTCAAAAGTTGTTCATAGTAAGCGTGCCATACTCCCAAAGCGTCTTTGTTTTTATAAAGTATCGATCCGTCCGTGCCTTTTACAACCCTGGTCTTCACTGGATCCTGTGATGCCTTACTCCGAGCTTTTGATAATTTGTAGATCTAGTTTTGTCCTTCACGACTCTCGAGGGCCGAGTAAAGATCTCCCGTAGCCTTATGACGCCCAATGGCTACAACTTTCTTAGCATTACTCTTCTGAGCTTTATAGTTACCTCTATCCTCATCTGGGCCGGTAGTCTGCCAAACCTTAAATGCTTCTTTCTTTGCTTTGAGAGCTGCTTCGACATCGACATCCCACCACCACGTTTCCTTAGATGTTCTTCTACCGGGTTTCGTGTGACCTAGGATCTTATTTGCCGCCTTCATAATGTCTGAGAATAGTTTTTTCCACATGGTGTTGACATCATCCTCCATATTTATAGTCAAACCTTCAAGCTCTTGTCTAAATTATTCTGCCTTGTCGCGTTTGAGTAACCACCACCTAGTGATTTCAGGTACCCTTTCTGGTTTCGGTTCTGATTTTTAACGGAAGGTCATGTCCATGACCACAATACGGTGTTGGGAAATAACACACTCTCCTGGTATCACTTTACAGTTCTTTATTCGACCAATGTTCACCCTATTTGTTAATAAATAGTCTATCTGCGTACTATGAGAACCACTTATGTACGTGATCAGATGCTCAGGCGCTTTTTTAAAGAAACTGTTTACAACAGCTAAATCATGAGCCATAGCGCTAGATAGAATAGTACTGCCAGCATTGTTCAACGAACCGTAACCAAATGCTCCATGAACTCGGGCGTATGCATGACTTCTCGTGCCTATGTGCCTATTTAGATCCGCACCAATGACACATGTTTCGCCATTTGGTATCTGCTGAAGAACGGCTTCGTATGCTGTCCAGAAGGCCTCTTTTTCACTGTCCCTGCACCCGGTTTGGGGTGCATATGCAGATAAGATGTTCACCGTTTCGCCTTCAATTAGAATCTTTATGTACATTAAGCGGTCATTTATGCGCTTGACTTCGCTGGTGTTATCTAGGTGTTTTTGACTGACTGCTATTGCTACGCCATTTCGTCCATCTGCTGATCCAGTATACATCATTTTGTATCCCTCGCCAATGTTACGCGATTTAGAGCCTCTCCATTTTGTCTCTTGTAGACACGCAAAGTCTAATCTCCTCCTTTGAAATAGTTGCGCGAGTTCTGTCGTCCTTCCTGTTAGTGAGCCAACATTTAGAGTTGCGAAGCGAACTTTCAAGTTTTGTTCTGGGACTAACGTCTTTGGCCGAGTCCGCCTTTGACTCGGTAGCCCTCGCATATTTGTCACAGATGTAGGGCGATGTGTCTGCGCGTCGTTTTGCGGCGACGCCCTATCTATTACACAGGCTCTCAAAACTTGACTTTCCATAGTGTTTTTCTGTGGTAAGTGGCAATTTTGGGTTTATCATTCCAGTGCCGACGGCCGTCTGACGCACAAAAAACCATATAGGAAAACCCTCGGATAGGATGTGTTCCGATGCACAGGTGTTTAAGCCTGTGTGTAGTGATGTCTGGTTAACCGGCGGGTTATCTGGCGAGATACTCGGTCGCCAGAGCCTCGTCTGTTGTCTAGCAGGGAGCACCACGGCAACCACTTTGGTCGCCGCCGCCATCCGGCGCGAGCAGGTGAGGTTAACATTTGGGTTGGATAAGATCTTGGTTCCTCTTCCCCCTTACTCCCCAGTTTAATGACATTACTAAATAAGTTAAATGTCTTATTTATGTTTCAAAAAAACTTTTTTTTTATTGTAAGATTCATATTGTATCTAAATATCCACCTCTAGAATTAAATAAATATGAAAATGTATGTATGTATTTCTTTCTTTAATGTGTCTTCTTTACTCCCAATCCCCATTCCATCCATCCAAATAGAATTATCTAAGCCTAGTTTTATTCACTCATGTCACGGCCTTTTAAGGATGTCTGATTTAAGGTTAAAGTATCCCGAGGATTGCAGATTAAACTATTTTTAAAGTAATCTAATAATCTGTAATAAGGAAATATTGTCATATTTCTTTATTAGAGCCTATGTTCTCTGTCTTGCATATTATCTATATTGCACAACAAAATAACAGACCATAACATTTGGAAAAACAGTCCATGTAGCGCTTAAAAATCTTTAGCGATAAATAAATAAATGAAAATGTATATTTAAATAAATCCTTCCATTAGTTAATTATGCTTACATACATTGAATATATGCCAAGCGAAATCACCAACCAGCTGGAAAAACGAAACCGTCTGCCGAGTGAAGTTTTACTAAACAAAATCTCGTACAAATACCCCAGTTTTTCAGCCAAAAGATTTTCTGTTCCTTCTCACATGTGTTTTCACGTAATTACGGCGAATCTAATAGATCAAGAAGAATTTCCTTTGACGTATTCGGTATTTTAATAAAATATATATTATTTACGAATGGTTTCTTTATCATAAAAAAATGATTACTCACTTTAGATTAATGTTAGTTTTCAGAGCAATGATATTAAGCGACCATCGCTGGGTACGTAAATTAATCTCTTTTTACGTAATTTATTTTCGCACGTACGTAAATTAATTTCTTCATAGATTACAAACTATTAGGAACTGTTTAACTCTTATAGTTACATCTTATTGTTTTTAATGTAAGTTTTCACGTATATGCAATAATTACAAGAAATGATTTATTAAGTATACCTTGCCAAGGTCCAAACTAATCAGATATAGTACAGAATATAGAAGAACTACCCCATTTTACATTTACATCCACATAAGAAATAAACATTAAATTAATCCTTGACACAAAGCAATAACTATCGTGCAAGATTATTTCATAACAAGTATAAATGTTTGACCCCTGGATAACTTTCTTCTGGAGACGTGGCAGCTCGTATTGTATATAAATTTAATATATACCTTATCTGGAAACAAGACCTAAGATTTCAGGTAATAGAAGTTTCAAAACATTCAAATATTTATTTTTTATCTATATATTAAAGAAAGAGTCCGTTCCCGAAAGAACTGAACGGATAGAACGGTGAAGAAATAATTTTATTATAATTAAAACTTGTGAACCAAATATCACCAACAATTTAGTTAAAAAAGGTGAAAAAAAAATCTTATTATTACTATTGCAGAATTTCTTATTAATTATTAATAAATCTATAGTGAAGTAAACTAAAGAATATAGTACAAGTGTAAAAATGGAAATGAATTAAGCAACAAGACTACATCAAAATTTTAAAATACTTTTATCAAGTGTGAATAAAATTTTTGTCTATAAAAAATATTATAAAAAAACCTGTTGTACTATATATACTATTTAACTCCATACTAATCAGGAAAGGAGGAGACTTTAAAAAATCCGTGCCCGCAGGGGGACACGCGTGGGTAGACCTCGTGTGTAACTCGTTTAAAATATAACTCACTACCCAAGAGTAACCATGATGCAGTTGTTTACATCAAAAATTTTCAAGCAAAAAGCGGTTTTTATTTTATTTCTCGGAATAGGTATCTTTTTTGGGAATACTTTTGATACTTAAATTTAGAGTAAAAAATAACCTTTCTATTAAAAATATTTGCGAGGAGGGAATGTTTACCAGAAAAAAGTTAGCGCGGTTTTTACCTACCTTAAATTTTGAAGTTAAAAGTGGTTTTTATTTTTTTTCTCGGAAACGGTACCTTTTACGGAAAAACTTTTGGTATCTAAATTTAGAGTAAAAAATAACCTTTCTATTAAAAATAATTGTGATGTAAGAATGTTTACCAGAAAAAAGTTATGAATTTTTTTTTCAAAAAATTTCGGTTTTTTTACCCCCACCCCTAAGTTATTGAAGTTAGGTTCTCGGTTTATTTACATTAGTTATAGGTATTCATCAAAGACATCATATAATATGAACGCGATTGATCTACTTTGTATAGGGAAAAAGTTATGGTCGAAAAACTAAAATCAGAAAAAGTGAGGCCCTAGCGCCCCCTGTTGCCGGATTTCTCTGGTTAACGAATTTGACCTTTATTTTTGGATGGTTGATTTTTGTGCAAAGTTTGAAAGCGATCCGAGCGAAACTGCGCCCGCTATCGTGCTGACAAAAGTCGAATCTGGACGCACGCACGCATATATATATATATATATATATATATATATATATATATATATATATATATATATATATATAAACATTTTGACCAATGGTCATTTCGGACTCAGGGGGTCAAAAGAAGACCTCCTGTGAAGAAATTTTTCCAAAATTCGAAAGTAGGGGACAAATGAATGGGCAGACCGAATTCTTCGAGGTCTACCCAAAAAGCGTTTCAAGAATATCCCATCTGACATTGATATACATTGATAAGTACGTTTAATCTTATTCCGTTATAATACTTTCAAATCAAAGTAAATATTGGATGTTTTCCAAGTCCTTTACTATAGTCGATTGCATTTATTTTTATTTAGATGACATAACACTACAGTCGTCAATCAAATAGACTCCATAAGTTAGAACCCCAACCAAGTGAACTTGACTGAGCTCTTCTTATTCGATCACCAGTAGCTTTTCCTAGTGATTTATGAATCACACTATAATTTAAGATTAAATCTTTTGAATTTTTATTATTACAAAATAAAAACCATATGGATTTGGTTATAATTTTTGATATAAAAAGAATTTCTAGTTAATATTAATAACAAATTTCTTCAATACTCTTGAAGTTGCTGGTAGAGGCGTGTAGAAATTAATTAATGACATACTTATTTTTACATGGTATTATTTATTTGTCTTGAAATAAACCACTGTTAGAAGATAAATTTAATACTAAACTAATTATTATTCTGCCAAAATTTTTATTCTGATTTAAGTATGTAATTTATGTGTTTCCTTATATTTTTGAACCTTCTCCATAAGTGTAAAGTTAGTGTATTAAAAAAAATAGTGCCATTTAAAATGTATCCTTTTATGTGCAATTAGTTTTAACTGAAATAATTGATAATTAAATGTCGCTAACATGACTTTATTATTTACCTTACATCTTTAACTTACGTGATATATATACAATATATAGTATGTACGAACTCAACGTATACCGCTGACACATGTTTATAAATAATTAATAACTCTATAAAGTTTTATTATCGAGACTGCATCACTAACTAAAAGGTACAAGCTGACTAGACAAGGTACAGGGTGGGCCAAAAATTTTTGCAAATAGCTACACTTGATTTCTCCAAAACCGTGAGAGCAAGGGGCGCGCGGGTGGCGGGGAACTGTGCGTCGTTTAATGCAATTTTAGTCACGATGGAGCGCTTCACGGGACAACAGCGTGCTTTTTGCGTAAAACAATTTTACAAAAATAACAATTACGTTACTGTACGACGCCTCTTTAGAGTTGAATACAGATTACAACGTGTAAGTGAGTGTCCAAGTGTTAATTTAATTAAAGCTTGGGTTAAAAAGTTTGAGCAAACGGGATCGACAACGAATATTAAACAAACTGGGCGACCACGTTCAAGAAGAAGCGAAGAGAACATTCGGGAAGTTGAAATTTCTGTAAGGGACGATCCAGAATCATCTACGCGTAAGCGGTCGGCGGCTCTTGCTATACCAAGAACTAGTCTGCGGCGAATCTTGCATTTGGACCTTAAACTGCACCAATATAAGCTTCAAATTGTACAGGAGATGAAACCAAATGATTACATTCAACGCAAGTTATTTGCTGACACTATACTGGATCGATTCTCTAGCCTTGAGAATGTATTGTTTACGGACGAGGCCCATTTTCACATTAATGGTCACGTAAATAAACATAATTGTCGATATTGGAGCACGGAAAACCCTCACTATAAACACCAAAAGCCTCTTCATTCACCAAAAACGACAGTGTGGGCTGTCATATCCGCAAAGGGCATAATCGGTCCATACTTCTTTGAAAATAATCAAGGAAATAACGTAACTGTGAACTCAGTGGAATACGTGAAAATGTTGCGAGAGTTTTTGACACCACAGTTGCATGAATTTGAAGGATACAATAGCCGGACTTGAATGCAACAAGATGGAGCAACATGCCATACATCAAACGTGACTTTACCGGTGGTCAAAGAAATGTTTCCTAACAAATTGATTTCTCGCAGAGGTGATATCCCATGGCCTCCCAGAAGCCCGGACCTTACACCTTGCGATTTTTTCTTGTGGGGATATCTGAAGAGTCGAGTATACCTTAATAAACCGATAACCATATCTCAATTAAAAGAAAACATCCACGAGGAGATAGCCGCGATTCCTCGCAGCATGTGTCAACGAGTTTTCCAAAGTTTACGTAGTCGATTGCAGGAGTGCCGACGACGAGACGGAGCACATCTCGACGAAGTCATTTTTAAAAAATAAATTTTAATAAATGATAATTACGTTAAATAAATCATAAACAAAATAACATTTGTACTTTTATTTCTAGACATGTTTCAAAAGTGCAAAAATTCTTGGCCCACCCTGTATATCTTGACATAGCCACGTTTATGAAGCTTGTTTGAATTCTGTTATATCATGATAACATACAATGTGACATTGGTCGTTATAGTTTGTAGGTAACTTAATATAAACACTACACAGATTAGTTGTAAAGTAAAATTACATAAATAAATTATACTTTCACGAACCTTATTTTATTGTAGGGTCAGTATTCGTTATATTGTCTACAAACTTGTAATCAACTATTTAATAATTTGTTATTATTGCTTGCATAATCTTATTACAGTTTTTTTTTTACATTTTGAAAGTAAAATATATAAGTAAATTATCAATTCCTACTAATTGAAGGATACAATTAATTAAACATTTTAATCACAAATCTTCATCGTCAAATACTATTCGTTAATTGTTGCAATATATTTCAATCAAGAAGTGTCGAAATATTCTAATTTAATGTTCAGAAACAGTTAATTGTTCTTAGAGCGATGTGATTATGAGATGGATTGGCATTCTACATATATTTCTAAAAATGAAATGATTACTTTTTCTTAATCTTATTTGCCGCTTGTAAATATTTTTTTGTTGATTTTATATAAAATATTTTTCTCTACGATAAACGGTAGTGTAATAACTGTAGTTATTAAGGTTTGTTAAACGACAGAGAAGGCTTATAAACCAGTGTTTTATATTTATAATCTTGCATGGCCAGGCATTCACAGTCACTAATTCACAAATTCATTCTCACCTCTCTTCGGAGCAAAAATAAAAAGAGAGCTGCCCATTGAATATATTTTTGTATATTTATATTTACTTATATTTGACTTTTAAAGATTCAGATTTTTTAAAAGCTTTGCAAAAGCTTTATTTTTAAACATTAATTACGTTTGCGGCAGTCAGAAGATTGAAAAAAAACCGAATAATTATTAATTATTTATTAAGTATAATTACAATAATTATCTTAAAATAAGGATTGCTTTAATCGAAGTGGGAATAAAGTGTGATCAAATAATATTACAATTAATAAAGTAAAATTAAAACAATTAGAGATTAAAACAATGGGTCATTGAAAGTTTAATACGAGGAACTCGCGAGGCGATCGCCTGAGAAGCTTCCATCAGTTTGGTCCGTCAGCATGTTTGTGGGATTAGGGTTCCGTAACTCATTTGTAAATATTCAGCAAAAAAACAAAAATGTACATTTCAAGAAATCTTTCCTTTAAACAATAATGACACAACACATTGAACACATTGAACACATTAAACACATTGAAGATATACCAAGCAAAGTCACCAACCAGCTGGAAAAATAAAAATTTGTGTCGAGTGAAGTTTTACAATACAAATCATACCCAAATACAATCACTCACTCAAACGAATGATTTTCTGTCCCTTTTCACGTGTGTTTTTACGTTTTTAGCTCAGATGTAATAGATCAATAAGAAATTCCTTTGATGTAATCACTATTTTAAAGTTGTCTACAAAAATATATATTGGTTTGATTTCATGGTTGACAATAAAAGTATGACTTTAGTAGCTGACAATATAGCTATATTTTGATTAAATTAGTCAATTTTATGCAGTGAAGGTGCAAGTGCAGAATATTCGGAATACATAATTATTCTAATACCACTGACAATAATTATAAGTCCATATATTAATGGTCTCTTGATATTTTTTGTTACATTAAACTATTCGTTCTGTGAACAGTAGACCTCAGTACGTTAGGGGATGAGATAATGTTGGGAATTTATTTTTAGTGGATTTCACGAGGTGCAGTGGTTACGATATTTCACCCGTGAACAAAGTTTGAGCGCCACACCAGTAACCTCCGTACACTGGACCTCGAGAAATCTAATATTAGGTATACAAAGCGCACCCAGGAGGTAATATCTTGCGCCTCGTTGGAATACTTAATGGTGATTCCATCCCCAATGTCACAATCCGCAATCTATCTGACTGGACGTATCTAAACGTTCTTGTATCGTGTTTATCCGCTAGATGGCTATGGTACCATAGTCCCCAAGTGTTGGAGTGGTAGTGACATCTATCTGTTATGGAAAGTTCTAATAGTATCATTAAAATGGCGCCGGTGAATAACGAACATTGTTGCCGACTTATGTTTAAAAAACCCGTCACAAATCATCACTTCTATGTAACAAACCCAAAATTGATGTGTTGCCTGCTGGCAAGAGAAAATGAATTGTGGTAGATACCTACCTACAGTGTGCTTCTTAAATGCTTCCAAAAAGGAATAAGTATACCTATAAGTATACATATGTACCTAACTACCGAACGAAATTTGGCTCCATCAAATAACTTTATTAGTTAGGACTTATTCAACTTTAAAATTTTTGATAATTCGCTATGGCCGCCATTTTGGATTTTGAAATGACAAAAAAACACCTTAGACTTAGGCAAGAATAGACGAAATTTCAGCCCGCTAGCTGCCTCAAAGTCCGTTTCTGTGATACGGATCAGAAATCCGTCATTTTGAAATTTTTTGCCCAAGCTAAAAAACAGCTCGACATAAAAATTTAAATAATTCAAAGAACTCACCTACCAGTTTTCGTGACTATTGCATGAAAAATACACCTGCCAAAAAATACTGAAATCACCACCATTTCTGATTTTTCCTCCCAGTAAGAAAAGTGGCCGGACAAAAAAATTAATAACTCAAAGAACTTGATCACCAATTTTTGTGGCGATCGGATGAAAATTGCTCCTTCTAAACGCCAAAAACAAAACTAAAAAACGCCGCCATTTTTTTTCGCCCAATCAAAAAATCGGCTAGACATAAAAATTCAAATAATTCAAAGAACACGCCTGCCAATTTTCGTGGCGATAGGATGAAAAATACGCCGGCTACGCCGGAACAAACGTCCTGAAATACATACGGAAAAATAGCAAAATGGGCCTATCTAGTGGGAACGTAGTCGGACAAATGCTTCGCTATGCTCAGCATTCGTCCTTCGGTCAAATCACTGATTGTTTTCAGAGTAGCGATATCAAACATCCATCGCTGAGTACATAAATTAAACTTCTACAGATTAGATTTATAATAACTGTTTAACAATATTATTAATTTCATATTGTTATTTGTAAAAGCAGATATGTTTAAAGTACGTAATAGTTGGGTGAGAATGAGAATAAAATGTATCAAAATTGTAATTCTAGAATAATTTTGGATTTCAATAGATCAACACTACTAGATCTTCAAAAATTTTAATACTAGTCTTCCCAATCACAAAATTATTAGTTATATTATAATTATATATATATATATATATATATATATATATATATATATATATATATATATATATATATATATATATATATATATATATATATATATATATATATATATATATATATATATATATATATATATATATATATATATATATATATATATATATTCATTAGCAATAACGTTTTACAAATAATATTTTATATTCAACGTTAAATAATAGTTATTACTTTGAAACATATGACTTGCAAATTTTGTATTTTGTTTGAATTTTGTGGAATTTGCCAAATTCTCAGATTTAGCAAAATGATGCTCTGTTCTCATCCGATTTAAGATCCATACTACAGTTATATTTACCACCCGCCTTCATTCAGGAATATTCGGTTGCAACATAATTTGGATATTTCCAGGAATTTATGATGTATATACGTAGCATTAATTTTTGTGATAATAATATTTTTTTATCAACACTGGAATTTAATGAAACTACTGGTTCATTTTGGTCTTAATGTTTTTATATGACACATTTTAAATAAACAGACTTACTATACATTGGAAACAAATACGTTTGGTAAAGACGTGTGTAATGTATGCCTATATCTCGTAGTAACACCAAGGTAAAACTTTCTGCATCCACTGCATTATCTAGTCCACATATCTGTGACCTTCCAGCATTCAGAAACAATTTGTGGAATTATGCCTACCTCTGCTGTATCATAAATCAGCCATTTATTTATCTTTAAGGATTATCGGAAACAATATACAAAAAAGGTTTAATTTAATGAAAAGTTTATTGTAAAGGAAAGAAACTGTCAATTGAAGCCAAAAGACTTTTCGTTGTGACAAATTTTGCAGTGTATATTTTACGAAAGCTGCTTAATGTAAAAGGCGTAACGTCCTATTGGACGATAGAAGAGTAGAAGAATAATATAGAAGACGCTAAATATAATAAAATGAAGTTTGCCTCTAACTAGAGTATTGACAGCTTATTTCATCCACTAATATTACTTATTTTTCACCTACCATGATTTATATGATATTTCTGAAGCTATAAAATTACCTGCAATTTGACCTCGTTATTTGAACCTTGAAGGAAAATATCCCACAAGTTATTACACTTTTTCGCACTTTCATTGTGTAGTAATAACACGAAGGTCAGAAGTTGGGCCATGAATTGAAAGATATCCATTCCTTTGAAACAATATGCATAATGTTTTAGAAATCTATAAATAAATGAATAACGTCTCTAATGACCTATGAGAAAAAACCAAACCAAACAAGAAACAAAGAAAAAAACATAACATAAACTAATAAAAATAACATAAACACATACATTCAGTACTGAGAATCATGCAAGATAATTTCATCATTTGTCAAAATATTTGACGAATGTCTGATTAAACACAGGTCAGCTGGTGTAACATACAAAAATATCATTGATTGATATTTTTATATGTTCTTTACATTTGTAAAGAAGCTTGCGTACTGTCATAAACATATATAAATATATAGAAGAATACTTTCTTTATGTTACTTAGGAAATTATTCTGTAGTTAAAAGCGTTAATAGTTTTATTTAGGAATAATAGTTCAACGAAAGTTTTAAACAGAGGTTATAAAATAACCCCATTACATTTTAAATGTGTGAGTCTCAATATCACTCAAAAGACTTAGGCCACTTTCTTTTTAAGTGATTTTAGTGTTTCTTATTTATTATTAATAATGTTCGGTCTGGCCAAATATAGGTTTAGTGAATGGTAAAAAATAAAGGTGAGTTTTAACTCACCTTTATTTACCTGTGGTTTACCACAGGAAACAAAAATACTTTTACGAAGTTCCTAAAGAAAATTCAATCTAAGAATTATATATCAAATAAGTAATTAAATCTAATGATGAATACATTTATAGTAAGTCTATGTAAGAGGAGTCAATCAACGAAGCACTAGGATAGTTCATTAATCACCCATGGCGGCGTATGGTCTTTATCAGCTTTCTAAAGACAACTATAACGCCTAATATTTATGAATTTGAATTTGAAATGAAATAACACACACAATATATTATTTTGAAATATTCACTAACGAAATTATTAAAATATATTTATCAAAATTTTAATGAAAATCATTTAAAAAACTGATCATGTAACTATTGTAAATAAACATGAAAAAGCGTTAAAAAACAAAGTTTTAATCACTTAAATATCAAACAAAGAAAAATAAATATAAGACAAATCAATCAACATTTAATATTCATCATCATCAAAATCGAAATGTTGCTCTACTTGTATCATCCTCAAATATGAGATAAGTCTTTTAGAACATTATTTCAATTTGGTCATTACCACAATATTCCTCAATCAAAAAGTCACCACAGACCAGAACGCAAACAAACTGAACTCAACCGACCTTTTCGGATTCGGTCACTATTCGTTTTTACTCATGGTTTATGAACTTTTATATTTGTCTTTTTTCTCCTTTCTGCTTTCTATCGTTTTATTTCATAAACAGTAAGCGCATATTAAAAACTTACAGTTAATGTAATAGCTTTTTACCAGTGATTAATTTTTATTTTTAATATTTATATAAACATAACCTGCATATCTTTCTAGAATATTTCAAATATTTATTTCCATTGTAATATCTTTCATCATTCTATTAAAATTTTATAAACCTACTTTAACTAACTAGCATAAGAACTATTACTACTAGTGGTAGTTAACAATATCTTTAAAAATATTGTTTGTAGGTTTTGCTTCATTTAACTTGCTTTTTTTATTATTAAATACTTTAGGAATAAGATCACTTCGTCTTGAGAAAGGATCTTTAATCACAAAATCGTCAAATACTGTTAGTTAATTATCCAAATATATTTCAATCAAGAAGTAACGAAGTACTTTGTAATTCCTATTGATTCCTGGTTAATTATTCTAAGACTGACTAGAGCCAATTACGAGAGGGATCACTACGGATATTGATGAAATTGTAGCGGTTAACTGTTGTGAAGTATATACTCGTAATTACAATAAAACTGAAGAAGAAAAGAACGCATGGAGTTTTTAAAAAAGAACTGAATTATTATAATTATACTACTTTACATTATTAAGGATGGACGTAGCACTAAAACCACTATATTAATATTATTGATCAACTTTTGCGTTAACGATATTGTGACGAGGAATGTTTAATATATAAGGATACTACGAAATTTCTCTCTGTATCATAAATAACTCAAGATCATAAACAAATTCACACGTACACATGGGAGTGAGCGGAAGAAAGAAGTATGATTGATTTATTCCTAGTGGATCAGCGTATTCGAAGCCAAGTTATGGACACTCGAGTGTTTAGGGGTGCTGATCTGGGAACGGACCATTATCTAGTCGTTGCTAGAATAAGAGGTCTGTTTGCAGGTTGGCGTAGCCGCACAAAGTGTCCTGGCTTGGAGTCGAATTATCGCATAAGAAGCTGGAAGCTTCAAGATCCACCAATTAGAGAGGAATATCAAGAAAGGGTTTCCAAGAAGCTTGAAAGCTGTGATTCTGGAAATGAAAGTGTTGAAGTATGCTGGCAGAAACTTAGGAATTATATGGTGAAAGCAGTGACAGAGGTATGTGGTAAAAGGAAAAGATGTTTTAGTAAAAAGCGCGATGAATGGTGGGATGATGAAGTGAAAGACGCTGTAGAGTTAAAGAAGTAAGCATGGCTGGATTATAAAGCCTCGGGTAAGGATAAAAGTATGAGAGAGATAAGAAAAAGAGAGTACAAGCGGAAAAAGCACAAAACGAAAGCATTTATAAAGATGAAGCGTGAAAATTCTGAGAGAGTAAGGGATGAAAGGTTCACGAACAATTTTCGGGAAAACAAAGCTTTTCTGGCGAGAAGTTAGTGATTCCCGGGGTTGTTCGGTAACCTGTAGAATGAAAGGGGTGCTTTCGAAGAACAGTGAAATCTTAACAGAGCAAGCACACGTTTTGCAGCGGTGGGCGGAATTCTACAAGGAGACGTATGAATGTGAGGACGCCTCGGTCTCGAGTACCAGCGAAATGCTGAGTCCCGATGTAGCCGATGGTGAAATCAGTTTGGAAAAAGTGGAGAGCACGATTCGAAGTCTGAAATGTGGTAAGGCTGCGGGAGCAGATGAAGTTAATGCCGAGATGATCAAATATGGTGGGCCACTCGTTTTGGACTTGTTCTGGTTTTTCTGCAACTTATGCTGAAAATCGGGGGAGGTCCCAGACGATTGGCGAGATGCACTCATCGTACCTTTGTATAAAGGCAAAGGTTCATAGATAGACTGTGCAAGCTATAGGGCTATCAGTTTGATCAGCTTGGACAGTAAAGTTTATGCTAAAAAATATTAGCGAGAAGAATGCAAGAGAGATCTGAAAGACTGTTGTGGGATACCCAAGGAGGTTTTAGACCTCGAAGAGGGTGTATAAATCAGATTTTCTCGCTCCGCATGATCACGGAAAAGTTTTGGTCATAAACCGAAGGGTTTTCTGTGCTTTTGTGGATTCGGAAAAGGCGTTTGACAGGGTTATGAGAAAGAAATTATGGGAGATACTGCCCCGATACAATAGGAGCGGACCCTTGCTACAGGCTGTAAAATCTCTTTACAGAGATCACTCAGTCTGTGTGCGAGTAGGAGCTGACATGTCGCCCTGGTTTGACATCAAATCGGGTGTTAAGCAAGGTTGCGCTATGTCAGCTTGGTTGTTCAATTTGTATTTGGATAGTTGTCGCCAAGGCGTGAAAAACTTGACTTTAAGGTCTGTCACTCTGAAAGATGGGTGTGAAAATAATGGTTTAAACCTGAATGCAGATAAGACCAAGGTTCTGATATTTGAAAGAAATGAAGAAAGAACAGAATTTAAGATTAACGTGAATGGTAAGATAATAGAACAAGTGAATGAAGTGGTATATTTGAAGCGTCAGCATAGCTGCACCTTTGGTTGTACACAATGCGGCATGCGGCTGTTATACGGCAGCCAAACGTGGGTAACACAGAAGAAGAATGTAAGAAAGATGAATGCTGTGAAGATGCGATCTCTTCGCAGAATATGCGGAGTCAGTCTAGCTGATCGAATCCGCAATAAAGAGATCCACAGAATGGCAGGTACTAGCGAAGATGTTACGGTGAGAATGAAGAAGAACGTGCTCAGGTGGTTTGGGCACGTCGAACGAATGAGTGATGAAAGAATGGTTGGAAAAAAGATTTATACAGGAAAAGAGAGTGGTAATACAGACAGGGGGAGGCCTCGGGTGACCTTAGAAAACACAGTATCTACGGTACTGGATGAAGGTCACGTAAAAAGCATGAGAAAAACTTTATGTATTCACATAATATATGAGTAATTCATGACACTGAGCGGTAATCACTGGGTACATAGATTAAACTTCTTCATACATTACAAAGCGTTAATAGCTGTTTATCACTCTTAATAATTTAAAATAAATATAACGCAGACTGGATTTTTTATTAACATTATAATTGCCTACAAATAGGAAATGCGAATAAAATTGCCGGAATTGTTTTATTTTAAAGTATTTTTAGAATACAATATCATCTGATCATATAAAAATTTAGATCTCAAAATATACTAAAGTGTTAATTAAACGAAAATAAGATATGAAATTATACTATTATTGTATAGTTTGTATAATTTATAAACATCACTTGCCAAATTTGTAGAATTGAATTTACCAAATTCGTCAAATATTACAAATTCACGCGGTATCAAGATATAGCGCAGTACGTTGGGCCGATTCAGCGGAAATTACGAGCTGTTCTCATCCGGTTTGAGATCCACACCACAGCTATATTTACCACCCGCTTTCATAAGCCTTAACAAATATCCGGTTGTAAAGTTTCATAATGTTACATTACTTTGTCATTGTATTTTATAATGAAATTGTTTTAGTGTTATTTATAAAGTCTTGTCTTTCTTAAAAATTAAATAACGAATTACATATTGTATATTTAAATAATTAAAGAGCAATAATTTATTAATTGACAAGATTATAAAACAATATATTATCTTGTTATTGTAACAGTAAGATAAATTCATGGTATTGAATAATTGTTGTGACCGGGAGGCGATCAAGGGAATACAAAGAGACCACATTATGGTTTAAAAGTCAAGAACCTATGAAGATATATTCGCTGGACCTGGACCTGGACCTGTACTGTACCATGAGTAAAGAAAATAACAAGCATTATGATCTCAGTAGCACTGGTCTCACTATTTGTAAACATATTTAAAATTCTACTTCGACATATATACTCAAAGTATTAAAAACTTCAGAATTTTTTTCTTATATTTGATTGCTATTTACTTATATTACGACTATATAACTTGAGTGGTCAATCAGAGATCCATTATAGGTATTATATATAACCAACTAAACTTGACAAACTTCTTCCCATTCGATTACAATTTACTTCACTTTTTATATATGAACCAGTCTACATTATTTTATTTCATTTAATGGTGTCCAAATAATGTCATAAACAATATAATCTTTATTAATTATTTACAAAAAAAAACGTTTAAATAATTTGTATTTATTTGAATTGCATTTATTATATTTATCTATAATAATAATAATACTATAATAGTGGATTATAAATATATCATGTAATATTCTATAGCGCCAAATGAACCTTAATAGATATTTATTTTATATTATTATTATTTTATTTATTTTAAAAACGGTGCTTTCAAAGAAACGCATAAAAAAGAAAACTCTCTTCATCTTTATTTTATGGAATGCTCACTCAGATAAACTTGCATTCCGACCTAAATACACAAAATTTTATATCAAAATATGTTGGTTTATAGTTTACATAGTCGCTTGAGAACCAACAGATATGTATATTATTTTAGGTGAGCAGTGTTATCACTAACGCCGCAATACAAACTAATACATAACTCCTAATTTAGTACCTATAACTTTATGTAATATAAAACAACATTTTAATTATTTAAACATTTATCTAGACACAAAGAAATGTAGAACGAAGAAAAATGAATATGAGAGAATTCATTCATGCAATTTACTTAACGTTTGTCATTTATCTACATCGAAAAGCAAGATTCTTTTCTTTTAGTGATTTATGAATCACAATGTTGTTTCAGATTAAACGATAGATCTTTTAAATTTTTATTACAACTATAAAGAAAACGTATGGAATTTTATATAATTACAAATGTAAAGATGGCTTTCAAATACTTCATCAGATATTAACAAAATATTCTGGAAATAAATTATGAAACATTTTTAAGTTGTATTATTTCTTTGTCTAAAAGTAAACAACTCATATAATATAAATTGAATATTTAATCGAGTTAGATTAATTATAATTACAAAACTAAATTTGGATTCTTATTAAATGAGCCTTATAATGAATATATAAAGGTTTAAAAACAAAAGCAATAAATGCGGATTAAACCTTGAATTTGTATAGTATTTTTTTCCCAAGATTTAGTTTTGTAAGACATTTAACATAAGTTACTAATTATAATATGGCAGAAGGTTTTATAGACAATTGAAAATTTGAGATCTTCCACATAAGAGACGCAGCTAGTTCAGACAAGCTTTATAAAGCATCCAAAACAAATTAATAAATTATTATCCAACTGTATAAAGTTTCATCACTAACAAAACAAACTGGATTACATAACATAATTCAAACAAGATGTATATCATTGGGAAACTGCGCTTATGAAATATATACGAGTTTTGAGAATATCATAATAATATACACTAGATAACTAAAAGTTTATTAAGCAACTGAAATGTAAACGCTGAAAACTTAAATTGAATCTTACGATTAGATAAATAAATTATACTTTAATTAAAGTAGTTTTATTTAAGTTTTTTATTAATCATTTTGAAAGTAAAATATATAAGTGAAATACCAGTTTGTTTATAATAAAAATATTAGTAATTGGACATTTTAGTCACAAAGTCATCAAATACTTTCCGTTAATTGTCAAAACGTATTCCAATCAAAAAGTGTCGAAGTACTTTCTAATTTCCTGTTCTGAATGAAATAATGGTTCTAAGACAGACGGGACGCAGCTACGAGATGACTCAACATTCTATATAAATTTATAAAGATTAAGTCGTCCCGTTTCTTATTATTTTCATATTTATTTATTATTTGCATATTGCACTTCTATTATATGTCAGCTTAAAATAATTATTTAAATACAAAGCAAGTTCAAAAGATATGTTTAAAAGTTGAAACAAAAAAAAAAACAGTTTATAATATCTATAATCTGTATATGTGCCATCAAACATTCCTCTGCAAAACTTAACATCTATGGTGTGCGCTTATGTAAGTATTGCATTGCAGATTAATTTTATTGCATCTTACCTTAATCAAAAGGATCCAAATTGTTGATGTAAATAATTATAAATCGACTTGTTCTCGCTTAAATATGGGTGTTACACAAGGTTCTATTCATGAACCCCTTTTATAATTACTTTACATTAATAAATTGCTCTTTTTTGTACAAGGTCTATGTGACATTTTACTTTTTGCTGATGTTACCTAGCGTATTTTAACTAATTGTGACAAAGACTAATTATGATGAAGGAAACAGTGCTCTAACACGTGTTATTTATCGATTCGAAATTAATAATTTGGTCTTAAATGTTAAGAAATTTAAAACAAACTGAATTTGTACATAATATAATAAATTTTCTAGAAGCGAGTTCGGGCGGACCGTAATCTCTCATTCATTTTAAAATTATTGTAACAACTTTAATACAGAAACATATTAGTACCATAGCACGTAATAATTAATATAAAAGCGTAATTCTAATTACGCTTCACCAAATTCGTATATATAAGACAATAAACCGACATACCAAATTGAAAGGCCGGCAACGCTCTTGTGAATCCTCGGATGTTGCAAAATTCATGGGCGGCGATGATTTGCCCTCCTCTTACATAAAAAAAAGAGAAACGACTGAACCGATTTTGATCGAAAGCAACTAAATTACAAATAATTAAAACAGCAATCCGTTTAAAAGCGATGATAATATAAATGAGTTTCAACCTTATCCGCTATCTCTCTCAACCCCAAAGGGTAAAACTATTGATATACAAATAAAAGATGGCCAAAATCGATACAAGAATAATTTTTCACGCATGACCGATGCAGCCGCGAATGATTGAAGAGAAATTCTCAGAACTTGTGCGATTTAATTAATTGTTTGTAATTTTAACTTCGTGTATCATTTTTAGTTTAAAATATAATTCCTTACAACTAATTTTATATAATACAGTTTAATGGCTCACTATTATATTTCTTATTTATGTTTTAAATAAACTTTTAATGGCAACTGTTGTTGTAAGATTAATATTGTATTTAAATATCCTCCTCTATAATTAAGTAAACATGAAAATGTATGTTTTTTTTTTCATTAATGTGTCTGCTCTACTCCCAATCTCCACTCTATCCATTCAAATAAAATTATTTAAGCCTAATTCTTTTTACTCATGTCATGGCCTTTTTAAGGAATTTCGATTTAAGATAAAAGTATCCCAAGGATTGCAGATTGAAGTATTTTTAACGTAATGTAATAATCTGTAACGATAAATCTTTTCCTTATTAAAGCTTATGTTCTCTGTCTTGCCTATTATATATATTGCACAAGCAAACTAACAGACCATAAAATTTGAAAAAAAACCAGCAAAAAAGCGCTTAAAAATCTTTTGCGATAAATAAATATAAATGTATACTTAAATACATCCTTCCATTAGTTAATTATGCTTATACACATTGAAGATATGTCAAGCGAAATCACCAACCAGCTGGAAAAACGAAACTATCTGTCCAATGAAGTTTTAGAATACAAACATCACAATGATTATTGAATGTGCTAACACGGTAGTGACTAATCCATCACCTAGGTCCTAGCCTATGGAGGTTAAGTCCATAAAAAAGAAAGAGAAGCTCACTGGAATTAATATGTACTATTTTAATTTCTTTTTATTTTACAACTAGCTTTTTCCTTATCTAGAATAAGTATAAGATAAAAGCTAAATGATAAAATAGAAATCAATGTTTTGGTTTAGTTGCTTTATGTAATATAACAGTAACAATGTCCAGTACGCAAGATATACTATGTAGATTTAAGAAATACATAATTATCACACATACAATAAATATTACTCTATTTGTATATGATCTTTTAATCATAAAAGAGGCAATTACAATAGTTACAGCTTTTGCAAAAGTTACTGTTTGTATTCAATTATACTATAATAGTAAGTCACGACACTGAGCGGTAATCGCTGGGTATATAAATTGAAGTTCTTCATAGATTACAAAGCTGTAAATCAATGTTTTCAAAGCTGTTTATCAATCTTATTAATTTTAAATAGTTATAACGCAAGGCGGATTTTTTTGTTAACATAATAATTGACTAAAAATAGGTATTGAGAATAAAATTAGAAAAATTGGTTTTATTTTGAAACATGTTTAAAATACATCTGATCAGATAAGAAGTTAGATCTCAAAATATTCTAGAGTGGTAATTAAACTTGAAATATGATATGAAACTAAACTAATATTATATAATTTGTGTAATTTACAAACATAACTTGATAAATTCGTAGAAATCAATTTACCAAATTTGACAAATATAACATATTCAGATGGAATTGGGCCGACTCGGCGGAAATTACGAGCTGTTCTCATCCGGTTTGAAATCCACGACACAGCTATATTTACCACCCGCCTTCATAAACCTTCTCAAATATTTTATAATGTTACATTGACGTTATCATGGTATTTTCTAAAGAAATTGTTTTGTGTTACTTTTAAACCATTGTCTTTCGTAAAAACTAAATAACGAGTTACATATTTTAATAATTAAAAAGCAATTATTTTTTAATTGACAAGATTATAAAAATAATATATTAAGTCTTGTTATTGTAACAGGGAAATAAAATCATGGTATTGAATAATTGTTATGGCCGGGAAGAGAACAAGCGAATACAAAGAGACCACATTTCAGTTTAAAAGTCAAGAAGTCTAGAACCTATGAAGATATATTCGCTGGATCACCTGGACCAGTACTGTACCAAGAATACAGTAAAAATCAGTACAGAGAAAATAGCAAGCATTATGGTATCAGTTACGCTGACCTCACTATTTGTAAACACTTAAAATACTACTTCGACATATTAGATCCTTCAAAATCTTTTTCTTATATTCGATTGCTACTTACTTATATTACGACTATATATAACTATAGTGGTCAATCAAAGATCCATTATAGGTGTTATATATAACTCACTGAACTCGACAAACTTCTTTCCATGCGATTATAATTCACTTCACTACACACAACTACACACACTACACAACCAGTCTACATTCTTTAATTTCCTTTCATGGTGTCAAAATAATGTCATAAACAAAATAATCTTTATTAATTATTTCACAAAAACCATTTAAATAATATGTATTTATTTGACTTGTATTTATTAAATTAGTCTATAATAATAATTATACTATACTAGTGGATTATAAATGTATCATGTAATATTATATAATGCTTAACAGATATTTATAATTATTTATTTAAATAACGGTGCTTTCAAAGAAACGCATAAAATAGAAAATTCTGTTCATCCTTATTTTATGGAATGTACTCTCAGATATACTTGCATTTCCGACCTAAATACACAGAGTTTATATCAAAACATGTTGGTTTATAGTTTACATAGCCGCTTGAGAACCAACAAATATAAATATTATTTAAGATGAGCAGTGTTATCACTAACACCGCATAACAAACAAATAACTAACTCTTTTTATAATATCATATAAAACAATATTACTTTATATAATATAAAACAACATTTTAATTATTGAAACATTAAACTAGACGCAAATAAATGTAGAACGAAGAAAAATGAATATGTGAGAAATCATTGAAGCAATTTACTTAACGTTTGACATTTATCTACATCGAAAAGCAAGATTCTTTTCTTATTAATTCTTTTCGTGATTTATGAATCACACAATATTGTTTCAGATTAAACGATATATCTTTGAAATTTTTATTACAACTATATAAAAAACGTATGGCATTTCACATAATTTCATTTGTAAAGATGGCTTTCAAATACTTCAGTAGTTGTTAACATGGTATTGTTGAAATAAATTATGAGACATTATTATTTGTAAGTTGTATTATTTATTTGTCTAAAAGTAAATAATTCTTATAATATAACGAATACTTAATCGAGTTCGATAAATTATAATTACTTAATGTATTACAAAACTAAATGTGAATTCTTAGTAAAGATACTAATTTAAAGAGCCTTATAAATAATATATAGGTTTAAAAAAAACAATAAGTACGGATTATACGTACGATTTATATAGTACCTTTTTTCTAAGATTTAGTATTGTGAGATATATGATACTAATCATAATATGGCAGAAGGTTTTATAGAAAATTTCCAATTTTAGATCTTTTACATAGGAGAAGTGGTTAGTACAGATATAAGCTTTACCTTATATCTCTGACTAACAATATATCCACGAACAATATAACATGTAGGAGTTTGACGTACACCAACATAAATTTATAAATGATTCTCTAACTGTATAAAGTTTCATCACTAACAAAACAAACTGGAATACACAACATAATTCAAACAAGAAGTATATCAGTGGGAAACTGCGCTTACGAAATATATACGAGTTTGGAGAATATCATAATAATATACACTAGTTAACTAATAGAGTATTAAACAACTGAAATGTAAACGCTGCAAACTTTAATTGAATCTTACAATTAGATAAATAAATTATACTTTCACTAAAGTATGTTTATTTAAGTTTTTTAATAAAATATTTGAAGATGAAAATATATAAGTGAAATATCAATTTGTCTTAAAAGAATATTCGTAATTGGGCATTTTAATCACAAATTTGTCAAATACTTTTCGTTAATTGTCAAAACATATTTCAATCAAGAAGTGTCGAAGTACTTTCTAAATTCCTGTTCAGAATGAAATAATTGTTCTAACAATTGTTCTGTGTTGACAGACGGGAGGTTATAACGAGATAACTCGACATTCATATTTATTAATTACATACATTATTTTCATACTTATTAATTATTTATATATTTCCTTTCTATTATAAGTAAGCTTAAATAATTATTTAAATACAAAGTACGTTCAAAATATGTTTGAAGGCTGTAACACAACAAATATGTAGACAGTTTCTAATATCTATAATCTATATATGTTTCCTGTTTAAAAGTGGCGAAAGACTAGAACCCGGAAATTGAAGGCCTGTCTCTCTTTTACCGATCTTAAACAATATCTTCGAAAAAATAATTCTGAGCCAAATGACAGACTTTGTTTACGGCAATAATATTATGCATAGTGAACAACATAGTTTCCCCAAGGGTAAATCAACAACTAATGCGGTTGCCACGTTTCTTAAGCACATTTACAACGCAGTGTAGAAGTCGCAAAATGCAATCAAGGTGTTTTGCGATTTATCCAAACCCTTTGATTGCGTAGACTATCAAACAATACTCTGCAAAATTTAACAAATATGGTGTGCGTAGTACCTATTGCGCTTAATTTTATTGTCTCTTACCTAAACAAAATTGTTGATGTAAATAATTCTAAATCGACTAGTTCTTCCCTAAATATGGGTGTTACACAAGGTTCTCTTCATGGACCCCTTTTATATTTACTTGACATGAATGAATTTCAATTTTTTATACAAGGTCTATGTGACATTGTACTTTTTGCTGATGGTGCCTCGCTTGTTTTTAAGGTTAAGCATAAAAAGACTAATTATGACAAAGTAAACAGTGCTTTAACACGTATTCCTTATTGAATCGAAATAAACTATTTGGTCTTTAATAAAAACTATATGCATAGAGTTTAAACTTCCTAATTTAAAAAGCCAAAATTGTAAATTATTAAAAAGAGCAACTGTTGAGTTTTTGGCTTCTCAACGGAGTAGCTTTCCGAGCCAGTGTTAGCCTACTACGGAATGACGACACCGACCTGTTTTTACAATATAATTGAAAATGCATGTAAAGGTCTATGTTATATGATTAAACATTTTTAGTTGAATTTGTTATAACTAAAACAATTTAAATAAAAAATATCTGACATAAAATTTAATAAAAAGTAGTTACTTTTAACCCAAGTCAAAATTATTGTTTTACTTACCGGAAATCATAAAGAACTTCTTAAATATATAATTACTATAAAACTAAAAAGGTAAAGATAAAGAAAAAAATTATGGTACTAATAATATGAATATATTAAACTTTCTTGCATTCACGACGTACAACGTCGATGAATAGAGTCGATAGACGAAATGTGTAATATAAACATACTATAACATTTAACTCTGTCTCTTAAATAAATGAATACATTAGCTTATGCCGTGTCATGGCCATGTTTATATTGTATTTTGCAGAACAAAACTAAAATCATTAGTAATATCAAGTAAATGATAATTCAATTGTCGTCAGCTGCAAGCGTTAAGCGTAAAACAAACTTATTTATACATTTAGGAAAAACATAATATAGTAACACATTTGTATAAACGCCTCATACAAACCTAATTATTAAAGGATCTACATCAAATAGAATCAATAAAATGAAATTTTATGGATAATTGAGAACAATAACACATAAAATGATCATCACTATGACTGAGGACCGTCCTAATATGTTGTAACTAATTCATTATATGACTACCGTTAGGTACGCTTATTTTAAAATATAATAAATTTTCTAGAAGCGAATTTAGGCGAACCGTAATCTAACATCCATTTTGAAATTATTGTAACAACTTTAATATAGAATGGTATTAGTACCACAGCACGTAATAGTTAATAGGAAGACATAATTCTAATAACGCTTCACCAAATTAATATAAATAAGACAATAAACCGACATACCAACATAAAATGACTGAACCGATTTTGATCGAACGTAACTAAATTACAAATAATTAAAAAATAATCCGTTTAAAAGCGACGATGTTACAAACAGTTTTCAACCTTATCAGCTGTCTTCTTCAACCCTAAAGGGTAAAATGCAGCCACGAATGATTGAGCGAAAATCTCAGAACTTGTGCGATTTATGTTTGTAATTTTAACTTCGTGTATCATTTTAGTTTAAAATATAATTCCTTAAAACTAATTTTGTATAATAGAGTTTAATGACATTATTAAATAAGTTAAATGTCTTATTTATATTTTAAATATATATTTTTTTTATTGTAAGATTCATATTGAATCTAAATATCCACCTCTAGAATTAAATAAATATGAAAATGTATGTATATATTTCTTCCTTTAATGTGTCTTATTTACTCCCAATCCCCATTCCATCCATCCAAATAGAATTATCTAAGCCTAGTTTTATTCACTTATGTCACGGCCTTCTAAGGGTGTCTGATTTAAGGTTAAAGTATCCCGAGGATTGCAGATTAAACTATTTTTAAAGTAATCTATTAATCTGTAATAAGGAAATATTGTCATATTTCCTTATTATAGCCTATGTTCTCTGTCTTGCCTATTATCTATATTGCACAACAAACTAACAGACCATAACATTTGGAAAAACAGTCCATGTAGCGCTTAAAAATCTTTAGCGATAAATAAATAAATGAAAATGTATATTTAAATAAATCCATCCATTAGTTAATTATGCTTACATACATTGAATATATGCCAAGCGAAATCACCAACCAGCTGGAAAAACGAAACCGTCTGCCGAGTGAAGTTTTACTAAACAAAATCTCGTACAAATACCCCAGTTTTTCAGCCAAAAGATTTTCTGTTCCTTCTCACATGTGTTTTCACGTAATTACGGCGAATCTAATAGATCAAGAAGAATTTCCTTTGACGTATTCGGTATTTTAATAAAATATATATTATTTACGAATGGTTTCTTTATCATAAAAAAATGATTACTCACTTTAGATTAATGTTAGTTTTCAGAGCAATGATATTAAGCGACCATCGCTGGGTACGTAAATTAATCTCTTTTTACGTAATTTATTTTCGCACGTACGTAAATTAATTTCTTCATAGATTACAAACTATTAGGAACTGTTTAACTCTTATAGTTACATCTTATTGTTTTTAATGTAAGTTTTCACGTATATGCAATAATTACAAGAAATGATTTATTAAGTATACCTTGCCAAGGTCCAAACTAATCAGATATAGTACAGAATATAGAAGAACTACCCCATTTTACATTTACATCCACATAAGAAATAAACATTAAATTAATCCTTGACACAAAGCAATAACTATCGTGCAAGATTATTTCATAACAAGTATAAATGTTTGACCCCTGGATAACTTTCTTCTGGAGACGTGGCAGCTCGTATTGTATATAAATTTAATATATACCTTATCTGGAAACAAGACCTAAGATTTCAGGTAATAGAAGTTTCAAAACATTCAAATATTTATTTTTTATCTATATATTAAAGAAAGAGTCCGTTCCCGAAAGAACTGAACGGATAGAACGGTGAAGAAATAATTTTATTATAATTAAAACTTGTGAACCAAATATCACCAACAACTTAGTTAAAAAAGGTGAAAAAAAAAATCTTATTATTACTATTGCAGAATTTCTTATTAATTATTAATAAATCTATAGTAAAGTAAACTAAAGTATATTGTCAAAGTGTTAAAATGGAAATGAATTAAGCAACAAGACTACATCAAAATTTTAAAATACTTTTATCAAGTATGAATTAAATTTTTGTCTATAAAAAATATTATAAAAAAACCTATTGTACTATATTTATTATTTAACTCCATACTAATCAGGAAAGGAGGAGACTTTAAAAAAGTGTTTCAAAAATATTCCATCTGTAATTGATATACATTGATAAGTACGTTTAATCTTATTCCGTTATAATACTTTTAAATCAAAGTAAATATTGGATGCTTTCCAAGTCCTTTACCATAGTCGATTACATTTATTCTTATTTATATTACATAACACTAGAGTCGTCAATCAAATAGACTCCATAAGTCGGAACCCCAACCAAGTGAACTTGACTGACCTCTTCTTATTCGATCATCAGTAGCTTTTCCTTGTGATTTTTGAATCACACTATAATTTTAGATTAAGTCAAAATAAAAACCGTATGAAATTGGTTATAAATTTTGATATAAAAATAATTTCTAGTTAATATTAATAACAAATTTCTTCAATACTCTAGAAGTTGCTGGTAGAGGCGTGTAGAAATTAATTAATGACATACTTATTTTTACATGGTATTATTTATTTGTCTTGAAATAAACCACTGTTAGAAGATAAATTTAATACTAAACTAATTATTATTCTGCCAAATTTTTTATTCTGATGATATAAGTATGTAATCCCTTATGTATTTCCTTATATTTTTGAACCTTCTCCATAAGTGTAAAGTTAGTGTATTAAAAAAATAGTGCAATTTAAAATGTATCCTTTTATGTGCAATTAGTTTTAACTGAAATAATAGATAATTAAATGTCGCTAACATGACTATATTATTTACCTTACATCTTTGACTTACGTGATATACATACAATATAATATGAACGAACTCAACGTACCTACACCGCCGACACATGTTTATAAATAATTCGCTAACTCTATAAAGTTTTATTATCGAGACTGCATCACTAACTAACAGGTACAAGCTGACTAGACAAGGTATATCATGACATAAACACGTTTACGAAGGTTGTGGGAGTTCTGGTATATCATGATAACATACAATGTGATTTTGGTTGTTATAGTTTGTTAGGTAACTTAATATAAACACTACACAGATTAGTTGTAAAATACAATTACATAAATAAATTATACTTTCACTAACCTTATTTTATTGTAGGGTCAGTATTTGTTATATTGTCTACTAACTTCATATCAACTATTTAATAATATGTTATTATTGCTCGCATAATTTTATTAAAGTTTTTTTTTACATTTTGAAAGTAAAATGTATAAGTAAATTATCGATGCGTACTAATTAAAATTTATTGAACATTTTAATCACAATTTCTTCATCGTCAAATAATTTTTAATTGTCCCAATATATTTCGATCAAGAAGTGTCGAAGTACTCTAATATCCTATTCAAAAACAGTTAATTGTTCTAAGAGAGATGGGATCACGAGATTGATTGACATTCTGCATAATTTTACAGACGAAATGATTACTTTTTTCTGAATCTTATTTATCCTCTTCTAAATAATTCGGCGTTGATCTTATATACGCCATTTCTCAATAATAAACGGTAATAATGAATTGTAGTTATTAAGGTTTATGAGTCGACGAAGAAGTTTATAAACCGTTGTTTTATAATGCATGGCCAGGCATACAGTCACTTACAAAGAAGATCTCTTTACAGAAAATTTATTCTCACCTCTCTTCGAAGCAAAAATTAAAAAAAGATCTGCCCATTGAATATATTTTTCTAATGAAAAACTGTATTTACTTATTTTTGACTTTAAAAGATTCAGATTTTTTAAGTAAAGTTAACAAACATATCCCTATCCCTGTCACTATTTTCAGTGAAACGTGTCTACTCTCTTAATAGATTATTAATATTTTATTATAATAATGTTGTATCTCAGAGACTTTTTTCTTGCTTTTTCGCTTGCGTAGAATGCATATTTCTTTTTTATAAGTAACAATGAAAACTACAACTCTGTGGTAACACCTTGGGTAACTAAAGATATATAATTATTAATCTGTTCTGGTATATTATCTGTATACATATATCATAGACCATAATATTTAGAAGAACCCACCATCAAGTGTTTAAAAATTTAACTTTGCAAAAGCTTGATTTTTAACACCTTTAAATAATCAGCAGAAATACAAAACTGTACATTTCAAGAAATCTTTCCATTAAATAATAATGCTTACTCACATTGTAGATATGCCAAGCGAAGTCACCAACCAGCTAGAAAAATAAAACTTTCTGTCGAGTGAATTTTTACAATACAAAATCTCACCCAAATACCCACTCACTCAGCCGAATGATTTTCTGTCCCTTTTCACATGTGTTTTCACGTATTTAGAGCAGATGTAATAGATCGAGAAGAAATTTCTTTGATGTAATGGCTATTTTAAAGGTGTCTACAAAAAATAAATATTGGTTTGATTTCACCATTGGAAATAAAAGTATGACTTTAGTAGCTGAAAAAAATGTAACTATATTTTTATTAAGTTGTACTGTACTTTGTATAAAACAACAAAGTTAGAGTATTCAAGTTGTATGCAGTGAAGGTGCAAGTGCAGGAGATTTGCAAAACATAATTATTCTAACACTACTACTATATACTACTACTATATCATCTATACTTATAATAAATCTGTAGAGGTCAATTCTGTACATGAAATATATTTACAAAATAAGTAGCAGGGGGTGATTAGTGTTCGATACTGATGCCAAAAATGCAGTTAAAAAAATTTTTGTCTGTCTGTCTGTCTGTCTGTCTGTTTGTATGTTATTTATAGAAAAAAAAACTACTCGACGGATTTTAACGAAACTTAGTACAATTATTCTTTATACTCCTGGGCAGGTAATAGTATACTTTTCATCACACTACAATGAATAGGAGCAGAGCAGTGAAAGGAAATGTTGAGAAAATGGGAGAAGTTGCTTGATTTTTTAAGCTTCCGTCGCGTGTGCAGCCTTAATGGTTAGAGCTACATAGAAACTATGTATAACGGAAATATTCTACATAAAAATACACGAAAAATATTCCAAGACAGCATATATCTACCTTTTATAGTTAACTCACAATAACACGCATAACTCTCGATAGCTTAGCAGTTCGGAGATTTCTTATTATATTTGTTTACTTTTACGTTTATAAAACCAATAATGCTCACCATCATTCCTAATTAAAAAAAAAATAAACATTAGCACCAATTCAATAAAAAAAGAATCATTGAAATCGGTATAGAAACACCAAACTTATACTTACTTACATGAAATACGCCAACAAGACATCGCGCGTGAATAGTGAATCAAGCTATAAGGATTATTTTTGCGTAACGGTTGCCGCGCTCGACGGGGCTCGCGGCGGCAGAGTATAAAAGGGGCGGGAGGCGAGCGCAAGCGTCATTCAATATTTGGCTGTTGATGCGTTCAGGTGTTGAACTTTATTGACAGACAATAATTGTTATTTTATAAACCGTGCTTATCAGCGCGACTTTTTGTCTTTAAATAGTTTATTTTAATTTCTTTTGTTGTTATTTTCTAAATTAGTTTTAGTTTTGTTTAAATTCTTAACTATTAATAGTTCCTATTTTATTTCTTTTTAAGTAGATTTAGATTCGATTTTTAGATTAGATAATAGATAGATAGATTAGATTATTGTTAGATTTTTAGTTACTGATAGGTTAGTTTTGGGCATTTTATGTTTAGTTTTTTTTGTATTGAGTAGATAAAAGCGTAGGTAGGTACTTTTATTAATTATAGTATTCATAGGTATTTTTTATTTATTTTTAAGTGAAGTAGGTATAGGTAGATATTGCCTACTATCTACCTATACTGCACACGTGTTTTAGCTTTATTTTCATTTCTTTTTTTTTTGTACCTAAGTTGTAGGTAGGTAGGTACATATTTCTTAGTTTAATTCTATTAGAATATTAGGTATTTAAGTTTAAATAGGCACTTAGATTTATATTTTTTTATTATATAGCAGCTGTACTTAGAACATCTAAGGTTTTTTTTGTATTAGCATAGGTACTTTGATTAATTACAGTAGTTGTAGGTATTTCTTATTATTCATTTTTAAGTGAAGTAGGTAAGTGTAGATAGTATTGCACACGCATTAAGTATAGCTTTATTTTCATTTTTTATTCTTTTGTAATTTGTAGGTACCTACGTACATATTTATAATTCGATTAGAATATTATTTTAGTTTTAATAGGCACTTAGATTTATATTCTATTTATTATATACTTAGCTATAGTTAGGACCTCTGACGTAAGTTTTTTGTTGGGTAACTAAATAGAATTTAAGTTACCGTCGATTAAAAATAAAATAAACGATGCCACCTAAAAAACGACCATCTTTATCTCGAACTTCGAGTCAAGCTAGGAGAATGAGAATGACGCGTTCTCAAGAATCGGAAGAGGAAAGAGCACATCGGTTAAACTCTATGAGAGTTAGTGCCTCAACATCTCGAGCTAATGAAAGCTCTCCAGAAAGAGAGATGCGATTAGCAGCTGAAAGAGCGAGACGAGCTACAACACGGGCTTCTCAAAGCTCTTCTCAACGAGAGCTAAAGCGTTCCATTGACCGGGAACAACATGCGTTATCCCGAGAAGCTGAAACTGCTTTACAACGAGAATTGCGACTCACAGCTGACCGCGAACGGCATACATTATCTCGCGAGTCTGAAACCTTCACTGAGAGGGAATTAAGGCTTACAGCTGACCGCGAACGTCATATTTTATCTCGCGAGTCCGAAACCTTCACTGAGAGGGAATTACGGCTTACAGCTGACCACGAACGTCATATTTTATCTCGCGAGTCCGAAACCTTCACTGAGAGGGAATTACGGCTTACAGCTGATCGCGAACGTCATATTTTGTCTCGAGAATCTGAAACTTTTACTCAATATCAAGACCGTTTGACAAATGATAGGGCGCACCATAACATGATTCGATCTCTTGAAGATGAACATGAGCATGAACAACGACTAGAGTCGGGACGCGATTATTACAATTCTTTGAGACAAGAACAATTGATTACTTTATCTAATGAAAGATTAAGAATTGAAAATATTCGGTCGCTTGAAACAGAAGAACAGCGAGAGGCCCGTCTTACTGCAGATAGATTTCGACATGGTCTTAATGACTTAGATATACACGTGGTAGATCAATCTACAAATTCGGTGGCGTGGTCCGATAAATATAAAAGTGGGTTTGCTTATAACCTCACAATTGATTACAGATCATCTTCTGAAATAGGCGATATGAACGTAGTATGTTCCTTTTGTAATGCTTCGAAGTGGAGGAAGGAGTCTGCTGGTTTCTGTTGTTCTGGAGGTAAAATAAATTTGCCTTCGTTCGAAGACCCACCGGAACCTTTAAAATCACTACTTTTAGGGGAACATTTGCAATCCAAACAGTTTTTAGATAATATTCGCACTTATAATAGTGCATTCCAAATGACATCCTTTGGTGCTAAACAAATCTCAGAAGGCCCTTTCATGCCTACTTTTAAGGTACAAGGTCAGGTTTACCATTTGATAGGGTCCCTTTTGCCTGAAGAACAACCTAAATTTCTTCAAATATATTTTGTATCCGATTACAACGAACAGTCGAATATAAGAAATCAATATTTTCCGAATTTAAATACTGAACTCATTTCACAACTTCAGAACATGTTACATCAGGTTAATTCGTACGTATGCAGTTTTAAATCGGCATTAGAAGCCCTTTCTCAAGATGGTAATAACAATTATAAAATTGTTATAAATACCGATAAGCGTCCAACTCAGGAACACCCTGGGCGTCATAACGTTCCATCCACGAATGAAGTTGCTGTAGTACTGGTCGACCAGGAATGTGATAGGCGTGATATCGTTATACGTTCCAGAGACAATCGTTTGCAACGTATTTTCGAAACCCACAGGGCTTACGACAGTTTGCAATATCCTATGATATACTGTCGAGGGGAAGATGGTTATAATTTCGCTGTATACCAAACCGATCCGCGCACAGGCGCACCTAATTATAATAAAAAGGTGTCATGCCTTCAATTTTATTGTTACCACCTGCAAGTGAGACGGAATAGATTGGTATACTTTCAACGTTTTCGTGGCTTATTTAATCAGTTTATTGTTGACATGTACGCAAAAATTGAAACCGAAAGATTAGTTTATATACGATCTAATCAAAGGCAGCTGCGCGCTGAAGAATACGTGCACCTTCGCGATGCCATGCAGCAAGATAACGATACTGTGAATATGGGTCGTTTAGTTATTTTACCCTCTTCTTTTACTGGTGGTCCACGCTACATGCATGAACGTACTCAAGACGCTTTTTGTTACGTAAGAAAATATGGACGTCCCGACTTATTTGTTACTGTAACTACCAATCCCAAGTGGGATGAAATCACTCGGGAGCTTCTTGAGGGTCAGGCACCGCATGACCGCCATGATATTATTGCAAGAGTGTTTCATTTAAAATTAAAATCAATGATAGATCTTCTTACCAAAGATAACATTTTTGGAGAAGTATTGTGTTATATGTATAGTGTTGAGTGGCAAAAACGCGGCTTACCTCACGCACATATCTTGCTTTGGTTAAAAGATAAGGTTCGACCTAATGATGTAGACAGATTAATCAGTGCTGAAATTCCAGATCCGACTGCAGATCCCCTGTTATACGACATTGTTAAAACTCATATGATACATGGTCCATGTGGTGCATTTAACGCAAATGCTCCTTGCATGCAAGACGGTCGTTGCACTAAAAGGTATCCAAAAGCATTAGTGGATGAAACTGTAACAGGACATGATGGATACCCATTATATCGTCGCCGTTCAAGAGACAATGGTGGTTTTACTGTTGAAAAGCGAATGTCTGGACAACAGGTTACTTTAGATAATAGGTGGGTCGTTCCGTATTCGCCTGTATTGTCCAGAGCATTTCAAGCTCACATAAATGTAGAAATGTGTAATAGTGTAGAGTCAATTAAATATATTTGTAAGTACATTAACAAGGGCAGTGACCAAGCTACGTTTGCGTTAAGAAATGAACATGATGAAGTTACTAGATTTCAGTCAGGCAGATATATCAGCTCTTCAGAAGCTGTGTGGCGGATCTTAAGTTTTAATATTCACGAAAGATATCCACCTGTGACCCATCTGGATGTTCATCTGGAAGGCGGTCAACGTATATATTTTAACGCCGAAAATGTTACAGAACGATTAGAGAACCCTAGACAAACAACTTTATTGGCATTCTTTCGACTTTGCCAAACTGATAATTTCGCAAAGTCTCTTTTGTATGAAGAAGTTCCATCGTATTATACCTACGATAAACAACGAGGTGTCTTTAACCGTAGACGCCGAGGCAGGCCTGTAGATGGCGAGACAGGTATTTTCAAAGAACATGTTCTTGGTAGAGTGTATACTGTTCATCCTAACAACGCAGAGTGTTTTTATTTGAGATTATTATTACATACAGTGCGAGGACCAACATCATTTATATATTTGAGAAAAGTAGACGATGTTGTTTATCCAACTTATCATGCAGCTTGCCAAGCGCGTCATTTGCTTGAAAATGATCAACATTGGGATGACGCTTTAGCAGAATCCTGTGTTAGTGATAATCCACGACGGTTACGCCATTTATTTGTAACATTACTCACATTTTGTAATTTATCTGATCCTGTCCAATTATGGGAAAAATATAAAGAAAAATTTGCAGAAGACTTTCTTCGGAATTTATCTCACAATAATGAAGGCGCAACTAATGATAATTTTCGAGATCTGGCTATAAATCAGTGCTTATTAGCTCTTCAGGAAGACTTAACAGCAGTAGGCGGTAAATCACTTTGTGAATATGGTTTGCCAACGCCAACCTCAGTCGGAGAGGTTACCAATAGGGAATATTCCGCAGAGATTGGTTACAACCCAATGGAACTGCTGGTAACATTAGAAAACGGTGTCCCAATGATGACTGCAGAACAACGCTTAGTCTATGATCGCGTGTGCGAGAGTGTGCAGAATAATTTAGGAACAATATGGTTTTTAGATGCACCTGGAGGAACTGGGAAAACTTTTTTGACTAAATTATTAGCTTATGTTCGAAATCAGCGTAAAATCGCTCTTGCCGTGGCTTCATCAGGTATAGCTGCAACATTGCTACCAGGAGGTAAGACTGCTCACACTATGTTTAAAATACCAATTAATTTAGATCGCACGGAAAGTCCAACCTGTAGTATTTCAAGAAATAGCGACAAAGCTAAGGTATTGCGTGAGTGTAATTTAATCGTATGGGATGAATGTACGATGGCCCATCGAAAAGGAGTAGAAGCAGTAGACAGAACTCTAAGGGACATAAGACAAAATGATCGACCAATGGGCGGTATTACGGTTTTATTTTGTGGTGATTACCGACAAACCTTACCGGTAATACCACGGGGAACCCGAGCTGATGAGATTAGGGCTTGCCTGAAAAGCTCTTATTTGTGGCGTGATATACAATCGGTGCATTTGACTATAAATATGCGAGTGAGAACTGGAGACAACGCAGATAATCGTGAATTTTCTGATACATTATTGAAGATTGGTGAAGGTACCTATCCACAACTACACCAAGGAAAACTTATTCTGACACCTGAGTTATGTTGTATAGTGCAATCCCAACAACATCTTATATCTTCGGTTTACGGTGACATAACAATTATATTAAATAGGGACAATTCTTGGCTTTGCGAAAGGTCCATTTTGACTCCTCGCAATGACCAGGCATCTGAAATTAATAATAAAATACTGTCTAATATACAGGGAGAAAGCAAAGTTTATAGTTCAATAAATAGAATGGTTGATGAACAAGAAGCCACTAATTACCCGATAGAATTTTTAAATTCTTTAAGTATGCCTGGACTACCTTCTCATATAATTTGTTTAAAAATTGGCATACCGATAATTCTGCTCCGAAATTTAAGACCACCTCAACTTTGCAATGGAACTCGGCTAAAAGTAACCCAGTTGCAACAAAATGTAATCGAGGCTCAAATTTTAACAGGTTGCGGTGCAGGAGAAACTGTCTTTATTCCCAGAATTCCCATAATACCAAATAATTTTCCATTCCAATTTAAAAGAACGCAATTCCCAGTATCGGTGTGCTATGCCATGACTATCAATAAAGCTCAAGGGCAGACTTTTCGTGTTGCTGGAGTAGATCTCGGTGTTAGCTGTTTCTCGCATGGTCAATTATACGTCGCTCTTTCCCGGGTTAGCAATTCTAGGAATCTTTACGTTCACGTGCCGGACGGGTCGACTCTTAACATAGTCTACCCAGAAGCTTTGCGCTGAAACATTTTAATTTGATCTAAAAATATTAGCAATATATTATCTTAATAAAAAACAAGGAGTTACACGCTGACCGAGTCGTGGGTATAGCGTGGGTATATTATAATATTCTGCGGTTACTTATATTTTTCAACAGTTTTGTGGATTGGCATATTATATTACTATTGCCCTTCTAAAATACGAAAGTGAATCTGCCTGTTACGTCAAAACTATGAGGGAGGACATCTGCTAATTTTTTTTCGAAAAACGACGGAAACGCGGACGAAGTCGCGGGCAAAAGCTAGTTAAAAAATAAATACATTTAAATACTGATTGTTTTCAGAGTAGCGAAATCAAAGTTCCACCAGGTAACGTTTTAATAGTAGTATTTAATATTCAATATTAAATAATAGTTATTCCTTTAATACATATGACTTGCAAAAATTGTAGAATTGAATTTACCAAATACGTAATTTGGCTGAAATTACAAGTTATTCTCATCCGGTTTGAGATCCGTGCCACATACATATTTATCACTCGCTATCATAAAATATTGAAGTATATTCGGTTGCAACATATTGAAATGTCCAGGAACACTTGAATTATATTGAAACTACTGGTTCATACCGGCCTTAATGTTTTTATATGACACATTTTAAAAAACATACTTACTATACATTATAAACAAATAAGTGTGGTAAAAGCTGTGGTATGCCTGTGTCAAATAGAAATACCAAGGTTGAACTTTCTGAACTCCACATATCCGTGATCTTCCAGCAGCTACTTGTTCAATTATCCTTTCTCCTACAATATCATAATTCAGCTATTTATCTTTATTTAAGAATTATCCGAAACAATATACAAAAAAGAATTCAATTATTGAAAAGTTTATTGTAAAGGAAGTAACCTGCCAATTTAAACGAAAAGACTTTTCGATGTGACAAATTTTGCAGTGTATATTTAGCGAAAGCTGCTTAATGTATAAGGAGTCACGTCCTATTGGACGATAGAAGAGTAGAACAATAATATAGAAGACGCTAAAGATAATAAAATGAAGTTTTTCTCTAACTAGAGTATCGACAGCTTATTTGATCCACTGATATTACTTATTTTGCACCTAGCATGCGATATGTGATATTTCTGAAGCTATAAAACTACCTACAATTTGACCTCGTAATTTGACTCTTGAAGAAAAATATCCCCAAAGTTATTACACTTTTTCACACTTTCATTGCGTAGTAATAACAAGCAGGTTTGAGGTTAGGCCATGATTTGAAAGATATCCCTTCCTTTGAAACAATATGTGCTTTATCTTATAGAAATTAATAATGTCTCAAATTATTTATCGGGATCTCTTTAAATTAAATATAAATATGTTCGTTATATATATACGCTTTATACTTTATAAGTAAATATAAGAAAATTTATTCTTTATATATTAAAATGTGCTGTTGTTCAACAGAAATATAAAGTTGTATATCACCAGAAAACTATTCAATATGGTTTATGAATTTAATGGTAAGTTTCACATTTAACTACTACTACTACTACTAGCTCCAGATCAGGAAACTGGATTTTCTGGACACGACGGACCTGGAAGAAATATGAGTAACTTCAAGCTTTAATTTCAATATCACAAAAAATATGAAATATCAACGACTAATAAGGTCTCTTCAATTCTCTGTAACATATAATTAATCAACCTAATGTCTTCAGAAAACACGCTCGACAAACTATTATAGAAATATAATTTATACATTGCAATCTTAACTTAACTTTAACTTGTAGTTAAACAGCAAGAGTTATTTATAATAATACAAGAACTTTATTGTATGGCAGAATATATCTATACTATTATTATAAAACTAAAATTTATTTGTTTGTTATAATTATTATCAATAAATACTAACCCATTCTTTTACATACCAAAACTAGATTATCAGAGAGTAATGTAGCTTCTTTGTCATCCCAATATTTCAACAAGATTGGACCTTCGTCTAGTGGAGTCGGAAAAAAAAAACCACATCAAGCGAGAAACAAAAAAAAACGTTACATAAAATAAATCTCATTCATTCAGTACTAAGAATCTTGCAAGATAATTCATGCAAAATCTTTGTCAAACAACTAATTAAAGGCAAGTCAGCTGGTGTAATAAATAAATATATCATTTACCTTAAGTGTAAAGAAGCTTGCGATAGTACGCAAGCTATAATAAACATATATAAATATATAGAAGAACACTTTTTTCCTTTGTTACTCAGGAAATTATAATGTAGTTAAATGTGTAAATATTTTTATTTAGGAAGAATTGCTTGCCGAAAGTTTTAAACACAGGATATAAAATAACCTCATTACATTTTAAATATATGAGTCTCAATACCACTCAAACAAATTAGGCCACTTTTTTTTTTCAGTGATTTTAGTGTTTCTTATTTATTATTCATAATGAAATTATAGGTTTAGTGAATGTTATAAAATATAAGTGAGTTAAACCATAGGAAACATAAAAATACTTTTACGAAGTTCCTAAAGAAAATTCAATCTAAATAATAATTACTGTACTTATACCTTATATTAATAAACAATACTTTATTCAAATCTACACATAATACCCTCAATATATCAAATAAAATATTAAATCCAATGAAGAATACATTGATAGTAAATCTGTGTAAGAGGAGTCAATCAACGAAGCAGTAGGTTAGAACCCCAACCATCTGAACTCGACCGACTTTTTCTCATCCGATTACAATTTCCTTCGATGGGTGATTAATGAACGGCACGGAAATATATATAATATGATCTTTATGAGCACTCTAAAGACTCTATAACGCTTAATATTCATGAATTCAAAAATGATTTGTATGATTTTTACAAAATAAAATAACACACACAATATATTATTTATAAAATATTCACTAACGGAATTATTTAATTAACATTTTAATGAAAATTTAAAAAGTAAACGTTAAAAAACGTTAAGTAAATAAAGTTTTTATCATCTATATATCAAACCTGCTCCACTTCTATCATCCTCAAGCATGAAGTATAAATTTGTATATATTAAATATAAGTCTTTTAGGACATCATTTCGATTTGGTCATAACCACAATATTCCTCAATCAAAAAGTCATCACAGACCAGAACGCAAACAAACTGAACTCAACTGACCTTTTCAGTTTCGGTCACTATTAATTTTTACTCATGGTATATGGACTGTTATATCTGTGTAATTTTTCTGTTTCTCTGCTTGCTATCGTTTTATTTCATAAACAGTAAGCTCATATAAAAACGTTCAGTTTATGTAATGGCATTTTACCAGGGGTTAAAGTTTTATTTTTGATATTTATTTTAACATAACCTGCATATCTTTCTAGACAATTTCAAATATTTATTTCCATTGTAGCTTCATTCAATGTTATTATTTATTAGAAAAGATCGGTAAATAAATTAAACTTTCATGAACCTATTTTTAAATAACCAACTGACATACGAACTTTTTTTTTATTAAATACTTTAGGAATAAAATTAATTCATCTTGAGAAAGGATATCTTTAATCACGAATTGATGAACGTCAAATACTCTTCGTTAATTATCCAAATATATTTCAAGCAAGAAGTAACGAAGTAATTTGTAATTCCTATTGATTTCTGCTTACTTATTCTAAGACAGACTAGACCCAATTACGAGATGGATCACTACGGATATTGATGAAATTATAGCGGGTACCTGTTGTCGAAGTGAAAATTAAGTAAACAAATTTTGCTGAAAGTAAACTCTAACTAGAAACGTGTGGAGCTTATAAAAAAAACTGAATTATATGCTAGTTCATTATTAAGGATGTACGTGGAACTAGAACCACTCTATATTAATACTATTGATCAACTTTTGCATTTACTATATTGTGATGAGAAATGTTTATTATTTAAGACACTACGAAATTTCTGTCTGTATCATAAATAAATAACTTAATAAAGTACGTAACTAGCGTACGTTGTCTTTGTGTGTATATTGTAATTTGTACTCCAAATCTTTAACGCCATCAAGAGAAAGATAATCTGATTGTCATCGGCTACGAGACATCATATTTATAAATTTTTGTAAGAACATAAATTCTAATACCATATTTTCTTTAACTCCTAATAGAAACCTCATTAGTAACGTAACTTAAATTGTCTGTTGTATTGACTAAATAATATAATTTTTTGCTGTAAGTAATCACTATCTACCTACTGATTACATCAAAATTCAGTAATTCAGTAAAGTGTCATGTCAGTGTCAGGGTCATGAAATGACGTATATTTATCCAATTGTCAGTACTTCTGTTGTAGACATAAAGGTATAAAGAAATATCATTAGTAGGGATACTTTAATAAATATTAACAGCACGTACAGATAAAGATGTTCATTTATCAAGAGTACTATTCGTTTGTAATTGTCATCGCAATGATTAATGAATGTGCCAACATGGTAGTGACTAATCAATCACCTAGGTCCTACTCTATGGAGTAGAAACAATTAATACATAATTAACACATTTTAGTATGTTTAATTTATTGTAAATGGAAACAAATTGAATTGGTTAAAATCTAAAGTGATATTAAAGTTTTTCCTATTTATTTTAATCATAACTAATATTTCAGTCACACGATTACAAAGGTGAAGTCCATAAAGAAGAACGAGAAGCTCACTAGAACTAATGTGTACATTTTAATTCCTTTTTAATTTACTTTTACCTTTTTCCTTTTACTTATCTAGGATAAGTATAAGATAAAAACTAATTCATAAAATACGTATCAAAGTCTTAGTTTAGTCGCTTTTGGTAATATAACAGTAACAACGTCTAGTACGCAAGATATACTATGCAGTTTTAAGAAATACATAATTATCACACATACAATAAATATTACTCTATTTGTACATACATACTTAATCATAAAAAAGGCAATTACAATAGTTACAGCTTTTTCATAAGTTACTGTGTGTATTCACATATACGAGTAAGTCACGACACTGAGCGGTAATCGCTGGGTACATCAATTGAACTTCTTCATACATTATAAAGCGGTAATAACTATTTATCAATCTTATTAATTTTACATAATTATACGCAGATATATAACGCAGACCGGATTTATTAATTAACATAATAATTAACTAAAAAAAGATATTGAGAATAAAATTTGAAAAATTTATTATATTTTAAAATATGTTTGGAACACAATATCATCTGATCATATAAAAAGTTTGATCTCAAAATATACCAAAGTGTTAATTATTCCTGAATTAAATAAATATATTACTAATGTAATATTTGTTTAATTCATAAACATCACTTGCCAAATTTAAAGAATTGAATTTGCCATATTCGTCAAAAATAACAAATTCGGGCGTTATCAAGGTATAGCGCAGTACGTTGGGCCGACTCGGCGGAAATTACGAGCTGTTCTTATCCGGTTTGAGGTCCACGCCACAGCTACATTTACTATCCGCCTTCATAAAACCTTCACAAATATTCAGTTTTAACATTTTGTAATGTTATATTACTTTGTCATTGTATTTTGTAAAGAAATTGTTTTGGTGTTACTTTTAAACCATTGTCTTTCTTAAAAACTGAATAACGAGTTATATATTTAAATAATTCTAATATTAAGTCTTGTTATTGTAACAGTGAGATAAATTTATGGCATTGAACAATTGTCATGGCCGGGAGGAGATCAAGCTAATACAAAGAAACTACATTGTGGTTTAAAAATCAAGAAGTCCAGAACCTATGAAGATATATTCGCTGGACCTGGACCTGGACCTGTACTGTACCGTGAGTAAATAAAATAACAAGCATTATGATCTCAGTGACACTGACCTCACTATTTGTAAACATATTTAAAATTCTACTTCGACATATATACTTAAAGTATTAAATACTTCTTTCTTTTCTTAAATTCGATTGCTATTTACTTATATTACGGCTATATAACTAAAGTGGTCAATCAGAGATCCGTTATAGGTGTTATATATAACCAACTGAACTCGACCGATTTTGTCCCAAGCGGTTACAATTTACTTCACTTCGTGATATATGAACTAGTCTACATTCATCAATTTCATTTCATGGTGTCATTAACAACATAATCCCTACTGATAATTTACAAAAAAAAAATAAGTAATTTGTATTTATTTAACTTGCATTTATAATATTTACATATAATAATAATAATACTATAATAGTGGATTATAAATTTGTCATGTTATATTGTATAGAGCCTAATGAATCTTAATAGATATATATATTATATATACATTTTTATATTTAACAACGGTGCTTCAAACAAATACATAAAATATAGAAAACTCCCGACCTAAATACACAAAGTTTATATCAAAACATGTTGGTTTATAGTTAACATAGTCGCTTGAGAACCAACAAATATGTATATTATTTTAGGTGAGCGGTGTTATCACTAACGCCGCAGTACAAACTAATACATAACTCCTAATGTAATACCTATAACTTTATGTAATATAAAACAACATTTCAATTATTTAAACATTTATCTAGACGCAAAGAAATGTAGAACGAAGAAAAATAAATATGAGAGAATTCATTCAAGAAATTTACTGAACGTTTGACATTTATCTACATCGAAAAGCAAGATTCTTTTCTTTTCGTGATTTATGAATCAAACAATGTTGTTTAAGATTAAACGATAGATCTTTTAAATTTTTATTACAACTATATAACAACGTATGGAATTTTACATAATTTCAGATGTAAAGATGGCTTTCAAATACTTCAATAGTTGCTAACAAAATATTATAGGAATAAATTATGAAACATTATTATTTCTAAGTTGTATTATTTATTTGGCTAAAACTAAATAATTCTTATAATGTAAATTGAATACTTATCGAGTTCGATTAATTATATTTACTTGATGTTTTACAAAACTAAGTGTGGAGTCTTATTAAAGATACTAATTTAAGGAGCCTAATAATTAATATATAAAGGTTTTAAAAAAAGCAATAAGTGCGGATTATACGTATAATTTGTATAGTACCTTTTTTCTAAGATTTAGTATTGTGAGATATATGATACTAATCATAATATGGCAGAGGTTTTATGGAAAATTTCAAATTTGAGATTTTCCACATAGGAGAAGTGGTTAGTACAGATATAAGCTTTACCTTATATCTCTGACTAACAATATATCCACGAACAATATAACATGTAGGAGTTCGACGTACACCAACACAAATTTATAAATTATTCTCTAACTGTATAAAGTTTCATCACTAACAAAACAAACTGGAATATACAACACAATTTAAACAAGATGTATATCAGTGGGATACTGCGCTTACGAAATATGTACGAGTTTTGAGAATATCATAATAATATACACTAGGTAACTAATAGTTTATTAAGCAACTGAAATGTAAACGCTGCAAAGTAGTTTTATTTAAGTTTTTTAATAAAATATTTTAAAAGTAAAATATCAGTTTGTCTAAAAAAGTTTATATTAAAAGTTTTTATTAAGTATTTATTAAACTTAATTAAAACCTGCATAATATATCTTGCGTACTTGACATTGTTACTGTTATATGAGATAAAGCGACTAAACCAAAACCTTGATTCTTATACTAGTTTATACAAAAAGCTAGTTATAAAATAAAACGGAATTAAAATGGTACACATGATTAATTCCAGTGAGCTTCTCATTCTTTTTTATGGACTTAACCTTTGTAATCGTGCGACTGCAATAATAGTTATGATTATAATAAACAGGAAAATCTTTAAGTCACTTTAGATTGACTCATTTAATTTGTTTCAATTTACAATTAATTAAACAGACTAAAATGTATTAATTATGTATTGATTGGTCCTACTCCATAGACTAGGACCTAGGTGATTGATTAGTAACTACCATGTTAGCACATTCATTAATTATTGCGATGACAATTACAAACAAATAGTACTCTTGATAAATGATTATCTTTATCTGTACGTGATGTTAATATTTATTAAAATATCCATATTAATGTCTTTATACCTTTAAGTCCACAGCAGAAATACTGACAATTGCATAACTATACGACATTTAATAATTATAATATTTATTTATTTTCAGGACCAGCCCATTTAGTGTTAGTAACAATATTCCTTATTAACTAGTGTTAGTACAATTAAAAGTTACAAATTAACGAAATGATTTTTTTTTGTACACACCGTATCCCAATTTGGTCCGTTGTGCAACCGAAGCCACCGATGCATCAGGGGAGAATCCCACCGATTAACAAACTCACTCAGCATTCTGGTGGATTCAACACTTGGTGACACTGCTTTACTACTACTGAACTGCTTAATTTTGATGTAATCAGTAGATAGATAGTGATTACTTACAGCGAAAAATTTATATAATTTAGTCAATATCAAACACATTGATATAAACATTTCATTGAGTTTCAAATACAACAATATTAACAAAATACTTCATAATATAATAATGCTTTAGAATAACTGATTTTATTTTATTTAGACAATTTAAGGTCCGTTACTAATTAGGTTTCTATGAGTTAAAGCAAATGTGGTATTACTGTTTATGTTGTTACAAAATCTTATAAATATTTTTATCGTAGCTGATGACAATCAGATTATCTTTCTCTTGATGACGCTAAAGGTTTGGAGTACAAATTACAATATACACACAAAGACACAGCGTACGCTAGTTACGTACTTTATTCAGTTATTTATTTATGATACAGACAGAAATTTCGTAGTGTCTATATATTAAACATTTCTCGTCACAATATCGTAAACGCAAAAGTTGATCAATAATTTTAATATAGAGTGGTTCTAGTTCTACGTCCAAACGTACGTAATAATGAAGTAACTAATATATAATTCAGTTTTTTTTAAATCTCCATGTGTTTCTTTCTGATTAAGTTTTATTGTAATTATATATTTCACAAGTTTTTTTTTGTGATTTTCATAAAATATGTTTTACTTAATTTTCTCTTTGACAACAGTTAACCGCTATAATTTCATCAATATCCGTAGTGATCCATCTCGTAATTGGGTCTAGTCGGTCTTAGAATAATTAACCAGGAATCAATAGGAATTACAAAGTATTTCGTTACTCAAGAAGTAATTGAAATATATTTGGATAAATAACGAACAGTATTTATGATTAAAGATCCTTTCTCAAGACGAATTGAATTTATTCCTAAAATATGTAATAATAATAAAAAAACAAATAAAATGAAGCAAAACCTGCAAACAATATTTTTAAATGTATTATTAACTACCACTAGTAGTAGTAGTTAGTTAAAGTAGGTTTATGAAAGTTCAATGAAATGATGAAAGATGTTACAATGGAAATAAATATTTAAATTTGTCTAGAAAGATATGCAGGTTATGTTTATATAAATATTAAAAATAAAAATTGATCACTGGTAAAAAGCTATTACATTAACTGTAAGTTTTTAATATGCGCTCACTGTTTGTGAAAAAACGATAGCAAGCAGAGAAACAGGAAAAAACACACAGATATAACAGTTCATAAACCATGATTAAAAACTAATAGTGACCGAATCAGAAAAGATCAGCTGAGTTCAGTTTGTTTGCGTTCTGGTCTGTGGTGACTTTTTGATTGAGGACTATTGTGATATAACCAAATTGAAATGATATTCTAAAAGACTTATCTCATTATTGAGGATGATACAAGTGAAGCAGCATTTCGATTTTGATTTTGATAAATGTTAAATGTTGATAATTTTTATTGTTTATTTTTTTAAGATATATATTTTTCTCCCTTTCTTCGCATCAGGATGTATATTGAAATTATTAAAACTTAATTTATTTAACGCTTCTTAATGTTTGTTTTAGTAACTACAGTAACATCAACATTCTATGAATTATGTTTTAAATATTCATTAAAATGTTGGTAAAAATATTTTAATAAATCCGTTAATGAATATTTCATAAATAATATATTGTGTGTTATATTATTTTGGAAAAATCATACAAAACATTTTCATTAATATTAAGCATTGTAGTTGTCTTTAGAGTGCTCATAAAGATCATATTATATATATTTCCGTACCGTTCATTAATCACCCATCGAAGCAAATTGTAATCGGATGAGAAAAAGTCGGTCGAGTTCAGTTGGTTGGGGTTCTATCCCAGTGCTTCGTTGATTGACTCCTCTTACATAGACTTACTATAAATGTATTCTTCATTGGATTTAATATTTCATTTTATATAAAGAAGATATTATGAATAGAATTGAATAAAGTATTGCTTATACATATAAGGTATTGTACAGTAATTATTGTTTAGATTGAATTTTATTTAGGAACTTCCTAAAAGTATTTTTATGTTTCCTGTGGCTTAACTCACCTTTTTTTATAACATTCACTAAATCTGTAATTGGCCAGGCGGAGCATTATAAATAATAAATAAGAAACACTAAAATCACTTAAAAAGAAAGTGGCCTAAGTTGTTTTAGTGATATTGAGGCTCATACATTTAAAATGTAATGAGGTTATTTTATATCTTGTGTTTAATTGTTGCGGTAATCGATTTTTCCTAAATAAAATTATTTATGCTTTTTAATACAGAATAATTTTTTAAGTGACAGGGAAAAGTTTTTTTCTATATGTTTGTCTATGTTTGTGACAGTACGCAAGCTTTTTTACACTTAAGGTATATGATATTTTTTTATATTACCTCAGCTGTTTAATCACCTATTCGACAAAGATTTTACACGTGATGAAATTGTCTTGCATGATTCTTAGTACTGAAGGTATGGCATTTATTTTATGTTAAATCTTTGATGCTTGTTTGGTGTGGTTTTTTCTCCGACTCCGCTAGACTAAAGTCCAATCTAGTCGGAATATTGGGATGACAAATAAGATTTGTTACTCTGTGATAATCTAGTTTTGGTAGGTAAAAGAATGGGTTAAGTATTTATTGATAATAATTATAACTAACAAACAAATTTTGGTTTTATAATAATAGTATATATATATATTCTACAAAGAAAAGTTTTAAAGTTTTGGTATTGTCATAAATAACTCTCCCTCTTTAACTACAACTTTAAGGTTCAGGTATGTACAAATTATATTTCTATAATAATTTAAATATTTGTAATGTTTGTGTTCGTGTTGTATGAAGACATTAAGTTTATTAATTACACAGAATTGAAGAGACCTAATTAGTCATAATGAGATTTCATATTCTTTGTGAAATTGAAATTGAAGCTTGAGGATACTCTAAGTTCTTCCAGGTCTGTCGTGTCCAGAAAATCCAGTTTCCTGATCTGTAGCCTGAGTTAAATGTTAAACTTGCCGTTAAATTCCAAATCCCCTTTATAATATTGCATAGTTTTCTGGTGAGATACAACTTTATATATTAGTTCAACAACACATATTAATATTTAAAGAACAAATTTTTAACTGTGCTCATCTTATAGTGACATATAAGATGGCTATATATATGTTTTCGCAAGTGTAACAGATTATCATTATATTAGTGATATTATATAATATAGTTCAGTTGTAAATTTTCTTATATTTACTAATAAAGTAGTTTATAAAGAATGCCACTATATTTAATTTAAAGACATCTACCCAATAAATGTTTTGTGAACTTATTCATTTATTTACAAATTTCTAAAACATTACGCTCATATTATTTCAAAGGATGGAATATCTTTCAATTCATGGTCGAACTTCTAACCTTCGTGTTATTACTAAACAATGAAAGTGCGAAAAAGTGTAATAACTTTGGATTTCCCTTCAAGGGTCAAACAACGAGGTCAAATTGTAGGTAATTTTATAGCTTCAGAAATATCACATAACGCAAGCTACGTGAGAAATAAGTAATATCAGTGGATAAAATAAGCTATTGACACTCTGAACGCAGTTAGAGAAAAAAAATATTTTATTATCGTCTTCTATTCTTCTACAGTCGAATAGGGCGTGACTCCTTATACCTTAAGCAGCTGTCGTATAATACATACATTGCAAAATTAGTCACAACGAAAAGTCTTTTGGTTTTTGGTAGAAATTGGCGTAACCTACCTTTAAAATAAACTTTTCATTAATTTAATCCTTTTTTATATTCCTTCCGATAATCCTTAAAGAGAAATAAATAGCTGATTTATGATATTGCAGGGGAAGGGATAATTCCACAAGTAGTTTCTGAGGCTGGAGGGTCACGGATGTGTGGACTGGATAATGCAGTGGGCGCAAAAAGTTTCACCTCGGTGTTACTACGTGACACAGGCATACATTACAGTCTTTACCACATGTATTTGTTTCCAATGTTTAGTAAGTACGTTTATTTAAAATGTGTCATATAAAAATATTAAGACCAAATTAACCAGTAGTTTCGATATAATTCAAATGTTCCTGGACATTTCAATATGTTGCAACCGAATATACTTCAATATTTTATGAAAGCAAGTGGTAAATATATATGTGGCACGGATCTCAAACCAAATGAGAACGGCTTGTAATTTCAGCCAAATTGGCCAATGACGAATTTGGTAAATTTAATTCTACAAAATTTTGGAAGTCATATGTGTTAAAGGGCTAACTATTATTTATTGAACATAAAATATTATCTGTAAAACATTGTTGTTGCTAATGATTATATAGATATAATTATAATATAACTAGTAATTTTTGTGGTATGTGGTCCCACATTTGGAAAACTTAAAATTAATTTTTTGAAGATCTAGTCTAGGTGTTTATCTATTGTAATCCAAAATTATCCTAGAGTTAAAACAGTTTTGGTACATTTTATTCTGATTGTTATTCAACTATTACTTACCTTAAACATATCTCCATTTCCAAGTATCTATATGAAATTAATAAGATGGTTAAACAGTTCCTATAAATATGTAATCTATGAAGAAATTTAATGGACGTTTAATATCGCTACTCTGAAAACAATCAGTAATTTAATGTAACTATTTTTTGTAATGATCTAGAGACATTCATATATAGACTTATAATTATTGTCAGTAGTATTAGAATAATTATGTATTCTAAATCTCCTGCACATGCACCTTCACTACATAGAACTAGAGTAGAGAACATAGAGTATTCAACACTATATATTTTTTTTTTATGTTTTGGAGGCCAAACGAGCTTGCGGGTCACCGTTGGTATGAGATCGACGGGCAGCCCGAGCAAAATCGGGGGAATGATTCTCGCATTTTGCTCGGGCTGCCCGTCGTATCTGAGGCGAGCAAAGTATCGCAGGGAGGGGGTCCCCGGCTTCATCAAAGCCGGTACCCTCCTGGGGTATACTTTTTGGAGGCATCGCTATCATGTTTGGGGGAGGGGGCTTGGGCTTCCGGATTCTCTCACTCACCGACGGAACATAACCAAATGGATTTGGTTACTACACGTCGGTCTTCTGTGAGAGGGTGGTCCTTCCCCGGTCGATCCAGTCCAATACGAGCTGCAGTCATATAACTACAGCAAGGCTCTACCTACCACCACCACTCTATCTACCACTCTATCTACCACCTGAAAAATCTTTTGCTTAACTTTTTGTTTTATACAAAATAGACCAAATTAATCAAAATGTAGCTATATTTTTTTCAGCTACTAGAGTCAAACTTTTATTTCCGACCATGAGATAAAAAAAAACATATTTTTTTACAAAACTTCCAAACAGCGAGTACATCAAAGGAATTTATTCTTGATCTATAACATCTGCGCTAAATACGTGAAAACACATGTGAAAAAGGACAGAAAATCTTTCAGCTGAGTGAGTGGGGTATTTGAGTGAGATTTTGTATTATGAAACTTCACTCGACAGAATCTTTATTTTTCTAGCTGGTTGGTGACTTTGCTTGGCATATCTTCAATGTGCGTAAGGATCGTTGTTTAATTGAAAGATTTCTTGAAATGTACACTTTTGTTTTTTTGCTGATAATTAGTGTTTAAACACTCGATGGTGGGTTCTTCTAAATATTATGATCTGTGATATGTGTATATAGATAATGTACTCGTACCAGAACAGATTAATAATTATGTATCTTTAGTTACCCAAGATGTTACCACAGAGTTGTAGTTTTCAGTGTTACTTATAAAAGTAGCAGAAAAAAGTCTCTGAGATACAACATTATTGCAATAAAATAATATAACAAATAATATATTAAGAAAGTAGCCACGTTTCACAGAAAATAGTGACAGGGATATGTTTGTTAACTAAGTAAATCTGAATCTTTTAAAGTCAAACATAAATAAATACAGTTTTTCATTAGAAAAATATATCCAATGGGCAGATCTTTTTTTTATTTTTGTACCGAAGAGCGGTGAGAATAAATATTCTGTGAAGAGATCTTCTTTGTAAGAGATTGTATACACCTGGCTATGCTTAATAAATCACGGGTTTATAAATTTCTTCGTCTAACAAACTCATAACTACAATTCATTATTATAGTACAGTTTATTATTGATAAATGGCGTATATAAAATCAATACCAAATTATTTACAATAGGATAAATAAGATTAAGAAAAAGTAAGCATTTTATCTATAGAACTTTATGTAGAATGTCAATCCATCTCATGATCCCATCTCTCTTAGAACAATTAACTGTTTCTGAACAGGAAATTAGAGTACTTCGACACTTCTTGATTGAAATATATTGGGACAATTAACGAAGAATATTTGACGTTGACGAATTTGTGATTAAAATGTTCAATTAATTTTATTCCTTAATTAGTATTGAAAATTTATTTATACATTTTACCTTCAAAATGTAAAAAAAAAACTTTAATAAAATTATGCAAGCAATAATATCATATTATTAAATAGTTGATAACAAGTTAGTAGACTATATAACAAATACTGACCCTACAATAAAATAAGGTTAGTGAAAGTATAATTTATTTATGTAATTGTATTTTACAATTAATCTGTGTAGTGTTTATATTTAAGTTACCTACAAACTATAACGACCAAAATCATATTGTATGTTATCATGATATACCAGAACTCACACAACCTTCATAAACGTGTCTATGTCAAGATATACCTTGTCTAGTCAGCTTGTACCTGTTAGTTAGTGATGCAGTCTCGATAATAAAACTTTATAGAGTTGTTAATTATTTATAAACATGTGTCGGCGGTGTTCGTTGAGTTCGTTCATATTATATTGTATGTATATCACGTAAGTTAAAGATGTAAGGTAAATAATATAGTCATGTTAGCGACATTTAATTATCAATTATTTCAGTTGAAACTAATTGCACATAAAAGGATACATTTTAAATCGCACTCATTGTTTTACACTTACAGTTATGGAGAAGATTCAAAAATATAAGGAATTACTTTTTAAATCAGAATAAAAAAATTTAAGAATGACAATTATTTTAGTATGTAATTTATCTTCTAACTGCGGTTTCTTTCAAGACAAATATATAATACAATGTAAAAATAATTATTTCACCAATTTATTTCTACAACCCTATTTCTAATTACTTCTAGGGTATTAAAGAAATTTTTTAATTAACATGGACTACAAAACTTACTTTTAATGTTGTAATTAAAATTAAAGATTCAATGTTAAAATCATAGTGTGGTTCATAAATCACGAGGAAACGAAAAAGGAGAGGTCAGTCGAGTTCAGTTGGTTGTGGTTCCGACCTATGGAGTCTATTTGATTGACGACTCTAGTGTCACGTAATCTTAATAAAAATAAATGTAATAGGCAATATTGAAAGGACTTGGAAAAAAAATAATATTTACTTGATTTGAAAGTATTATAATGAAATAAGATTAAACATACTTATCAACGTATATCAATGTCAGATGGGATATTTTTAAGACGCTTTTCTAATATCTCCTCGTTTTCTAATTAGTTTGGACTTTAATAATATATAGTACAATAGGATTTTTAAAATATTTTTTATAGACTACAATTTTATTCACACTTCATAAAAGTATTTTTAAGTTTTGGTGTAGTCTTCTTGTCTAATTTATTTCCATTTTCACACATTTACAATATTCCTAATTTACAATAATATTTATATGTTTGGAAACTTATATTACATGATCTGAAATAGGTCTTGTTTCCGGATAAGGTATATATCATATTTACAATACGAGCTGCCACGTCTCTCGGGGAAAGTTAGCCAGGGGTCAAATATTTATACTTGTTATGAAATTATGTTGCACGATAGTTGTTGCTGAGGATCTAGTAGTAATTTTATGTTTATTTCTTATTTCTTCTTCATATTTGCTAATTTAAAATTTGATAAATATTAAAGTCTATCTAATGTAAAATTTGATTTTTTTTTTTTCGTATTATGTACGTTATTTGATTAGTCTGGACCTTGGAAAGGTATACAACAAATTATTTCTTGTAATTATGGTATATTTGTGAACATTTATAACTCTTTCTGTTGTCTAACACATCTTATCATATCCATAACAGCATTACAATTATAGGTCTATGCCTGACCGAGCACTATCAATAAATAAATAAATACGAAACTATGAAATCGCTTAAGAAACAAATCTTTAACAAGTTGTTCCAGTGGTACGTTCTCTCCTCTCTAAAATCCTCTGTTAAAAGTTTTTAGGAAACAATTGTTTTAAATATAAAATAAATCTATTTTACGTGTATAATTATGGAATAACTTCCTAAATAATGTAAGAAATAATTTTCTTCTATATATTTATATAACGTTTATAACAATACGCAACTTTTTACACTTAAGGTGAATACTGTTTATATATTACACCAGCTGACCTGTGTCCACTCAGCTAAATGATAAACATATTTATATGTACTGATATTATCTTGTGTGATTCTTAGTACTGTTTGGCATTTATTTTATCTGAAATTCTGTCTTGTTCGAATATTAGGATAAAAAGTATATTTACGTTACTTTCTGATAGGCTTTGATAGATGGAAGATATTTAAAAATAGTTAAGTATTTATTGTTAATATTTGTAACAAACAAACCAATGTTTAGTTTTATTATAAATAAAGTTTTTGTGTACTATAAATAACTTTTACTGTTTAATTACATTTTAAACTACTGCTATTTAATTTAAGATTGTAATGTAGAAATTAAATATCTATAATACTTTAAATGTTTATATATTATCATATTTATAATGTTGTTCGTCTTGTCTAAAAATTATAAGGTTGATTAATTATAAGTTGACAAATAACTGAAGACTTAATGGTTCTGTGACATTTCAAATTATTTGTGAAATTAAATGTTGCCAGCTTGAGGTTACTCTAGTTATTACAAATATTTAATAAAATATACAATATTTTATTTAATACTTAGAGTTTTAGTTAACTTATAAAATGTATATATTGATAGCTTCTAAATATTGTTTTAGAGTAGTTGTCATTATTTCAGACATTTAGATACTGCCTCGGTATTATTGATACAATAAGTATTATATCAATATGAAATCCATTTATTATACTTGTTCAATCCTGAAGGTAATCAGTTCTTTTTTTTACTATTTTATTTATTATCTTCGTTATTTGTTATTTCTAATTTAAGCACATTTAGTTTAACGTACTGTGTGTAGAAATACCACTTGTTTTATTTTCATATTTTTTAGTCTTCGGGTTGATTACATATTATGGATTAATCATAATTCTTATTGCCAGTACTTCACAGCATTTACTAGTTTATTGGAAGAATAATAAATTTATATATTTTTAAATAATAATAATCTTTAATGGAATCAAAAAATAATAAGTACATAAGAAATCAGTGCTGGAAAATATTTGCATTAGTTATAGGACTATGTCACATACTAGAACGCAAGCAAGTTTTATTCCAGATATAATACAATATAAACAAAATAATAATATAAAAAGGAATAAAAGAAAAAACAAAAAAAAAACATTTAAAATATTAAAGATCCTTATGTTGGTGTGTATGTTTCTGTGCACGTGTAGGTGTTTTTGCGGGTGTAAAATGCGGGGGGATTTATTAAGACTTTTATTAGTATATCCATAGCTAAGGCATTATAACCACTCCAAAACATGTCTTTTACATTCCTTTATACTACAAGGATAACTATTTGACAACTTATTAACTTTATTATATTAACTAGTAGACAATTGGAGAATCAGAGAGATATAGGTTATTTTATTGCTTGCGAAGTCGTTTTCCTCTATAAAGAGATTCTTCGTGGATTCGGGTAATATATATTTTTATCAAGGGCAGAAAAACAACTTTGCGGCATTGTCCTGAATGCTCAATCTCCTGATCTATATCTGCACTTAAATATGAAACCGTCCATTTCTTTCTTAACCCTTTTTATTGTATTGAAGAGTTTTTTGTGATGTACAAACACATATTAACATTCAACGTATAAGTGATTGACTGTGCTCATCTTGTACTAACTAACAAGGGGCTGTGTGTATGTCATCGCTTGTCCATTGTCGGTGGTGCCTGAGATTTTAGTAAAACTGATTATCATTATATTAATGATCTATTATGATATAAGTATTTAATTATTTGCTTTAAATGACCATCCGCTGTGTATAGCTGTCAATTTTATGTATTTATTTAAACTCCACTAATGAACCTCTTAATCAAAAATTAGTCAATTTCATGAAAATAACACTACCTAATAAAATAATAATTAAATAACAAGAAATTATTCAAATTTATTAATTCATACGTTTATTTTACAAAGAAATATATTTTCTCAAACTAAAAAGTTATGTACATATTATTTCATAGAACTTATTAAGGACTAGGAACCAATATCCTATTTGAATAAATATATGTAAATATAAGTTTAAATAAACAAGGTATAGACATAATAGCCTTAACACTTTTACAGGGTATTTTAAAGTAATAGTTATTTAAAAGAGAGTAAAAAACAATTTTTCAACTGCATGAGAAGGAATCTCTAAACGTCAAAGGGATATCTTTCAATTTATGGACTAACCTCTGACCTTCGTGTTGGTACTACATAATGAAAGTGTGAAAAAGTGTAATAACATTACGGAGATTTTCTTTTAAGGGTCAAATAACGAGGTAAAATTCCGGGTATTTTTATAGCTTCGGAAATATTAAACATGGGTTCATGTTAGGTGCAAAATAAGTATTTAAAATCATTGAACGAAATAAGCTGTCAAGGTTCTGAACGCAATTATTTTATTACCTTCTTGCTACTAAATGCGACTCCATTAAGCAACCTTCGTATAATATACTTTTCATTTATTCATTTTTGTACATTGTTTCTAATATATATAACAATAATAAATATAACATTTCACTACATAAAAAATTTATACAAGATAACCTAATTTATGATATGGCAGAGACAAGTGATCCGTTACATAAATGGTTAGAGTTTGAGTTGCAGTTGTAATTTAACAAGTTTCTGAATACTGCAGAGTCAGGGATAGGTGGACTACAGAATGTACTGAGTTCAGGAAATTTCATTTAGGAATTTCTGTGTGACACAGTGATTCATTACAGCTGTTACCACACTTATTACTTTTAATTTACAATAAATATGTTTAATTACAAAATGTGTTAAATAAAAAACATTAACACTAATATGAGACAGTCATTTCAATATAATTCAAATGTTAATAAAAATTAAAAATTATTACAAAACTAAAACATAAATTATTGTATATTTTAAAATATTGCAACCAAATAATCGTGAAATGTTTATGAAGGCGGGTGGTAAATATAATTATGGCACGTATTTAGAACCAGTTGAGAACAGTTCATAATTTCTGTCAAATTTGTCGACTTAATTTGTTACATGTGAGGAATTTGGTTAACTCAATTCTACAAATTTGCAAGTCAAGTACGAAAAGAATAAAATATTTTATATCGTATTTATAATACTATTTAAAAATACTATTGAATGAATATATAGATATCATTACAATGTAACTAATACTTTGATCCCACCTTTGGGAGACTTGAGTCTTCATTTTAGAAGTTCTTATAGTTGGTTAGATCTCTTAAGATATTCTAGAAAATATATATACATTTGATTCTTACTCCCACTCCATAATAACCATCTTCAAAAATCCGTTGTTCGGTGTAACTGTATAATATTAATAAGATTGTTAAACGCTTATTAAACGCTTATTAATATTCCATAATTTATTAAGAAATTTAATGTATTTTAGCGATGGTCGCTTAATACAACTACTCTGAAAACAAACAGTAACCTAATGTAAGTAATATTTTTTTATAATAAAAACACCATTATTAAAATAACTTATAATTATTATCAGTAGTGTTATTATATATTCTAATTTCCTCCACCAAAAAACTTTAATAATATTTTTTTTATTGTTTTGCATAAAATAGATCAACTAAAAATGTAACTCGACGTCGTCTAATACAAAAGGTAAACACCAATTTTTCATCAATAACTGTATAGTAACTTTTACGTTACACTGTAATAAACAAATATATCTGATAAATTTGTCTGTAGAATTTACTTACGTCGGTCCGAAAATGGCTGAGTCAGTCTTACCTGTAAAGACTGCTGAGCCGGCATCTAGCAACGCTTGCACGCTCATATTCTAACGATGGGAACAATATCCTTCTTGGTGGCTGACTCACTGGTATTTTAGATATTGAGTATTAATATCAAGTTAGTCTTTTTAAGGTAGTTTAAGTAATTGGGTTTGCTATAATTAACATCATATTGTAAATAAATATATTTTTTTAAACAAACTTTGCAGCATTTCAGTTAACTTATAAAATATAAGTGCTCTAATCATTTTTTATCTAAATCATCATCAACATCATTTTGTATCTATATGATAAATGCGGTATCTTGATATGCATCTTGTTTATTATTTTGTGTTGGTGTACGTCGAGCTCGTACATATTATGTTGCTTGTGAATATATTATGTAATTCAGAGACTCCTCTCCACTCCTCCCTATGCCTCGCCAAGTAACAGTATACTACACCTCGATTGTCAGTTTCGTGGTCATTCGAATTTCATCGCCGCACAGCTCGTAAAACACTAATAGGGAACGAACTCCTTTCGGCAGTATTTCCAAATCGATATGACATGGTTACTTTAAAAAAAGTCGTATACTTCTATCTCCATGGCAGGTAGCGCTCTTGTAATTCCTCGGATGTTGCAAGAGTTCATGGGCAGCGGTGATCACGTATCATCAGTGACCCACAAGCTAGTTTGCCTACTAAGCTTATGTTTGAACTACCTGGGTGTCCTATGTGGAAAATTACAAAGTTAAATTTTATTTCATCAATATGAAAGTCATATTTCATTTAAGCATAATAGAAGTGGAATAGTGTAAGTGGAATATTGCTCGTCGATGTCGATAAATGTCAAATGTTAAGTATATTGATGGAATGACTTTCTCAAATTCATTTTTCTTCGTTTTATATTTTTTTGCGTTTGGATTAATATGTCGATGTTTAAAGGATTGTTTATTAGACACAAATCGAAGTTGGATAAAGTTTAAATTTAATAACCTTCGTAACAAGATCAGTTTTTTTTTTATCTTTACATATATACCATTATATTAAAACATTTTTATTATATTTATATAACACATATACAACGTTTGAGTTAAATTTTAGTGATTTAAAAGTAGTTTAAAGGAGCGTCAGTCATAACACTGTTCATATACAATATTATATACATATCTGTTGGTTCTCAAGCGGCTATGTAAACTATAAGCCAACATGTTTTAATATAAACTTTGTGTATTTAGGTCGGAAATGCAAGTTGTATCTGACTGAGTCTGCATTATATAAAGTAAAGCTGATGAGAGTTTTATATCATTTATATGTTTGTTTGAAGGCACTGTTTCTTTAAATGACCAGTCTGATATAGTATTAACGATAATTAAGCGCTATACAAAATATTAAATGTAGAATCCAGCATTTTTATTATTACTATGGTGTAGATAAATATAACAAACGCAGTAAATGGTCAAGATAAACATAAAAATATTTAAATGATTCCTTTTGTAACTATATATACTCACAGAAGACCGACGTGTAGTAACCAAATTCATTTGGTTATGTTCCGTCGGTGAGTGAGAGAATCCGGAAGCCTAAACCCGCACCCCTCCCCCTGCCAAACATGATGCCTCCAAAAAGTATACCCCAGGAGTGTACCGGCTGTGATGAAGCCGGGGACCCCTTCCCCGAGCAAAATCGGGGGAACGATCCTCGGATATTGCTCGGGCTGCCCGTCGTATCTGAGGCGAGCAAAGTATCGCAGTTTGTGTTTTCTGAGGGCAAACGACGGCGAACAGCGGCACCCCGCTCCACTCTAGATGTGGACTTTTGCCATATCCGGGGGTTTCATTCGAACCTAAACGCCGTCCACCACCACCTTGAGACGGCGCAGCCGGCCTTGTTGTTTTTGACGGAGACGCAAATATCTCAACCTAGCGACACAGCGTACCTATCATACCCCGGGTATAAACTAGAACATCATTTTATACCACACGCCGGGGTATCTGTGTTCGTAAGGGAGAATATTTGCTACCGTCGCCTTCAGATTTTGGAAGGTCGGGACCTGTCCGTGCTCTAGCTGCGCGTGGACATGGACGATCACGTCAGAGTCTACGCGTGCCTCTACAGGTCCCATAGTGGTCATGCACAAACAGATCAACTGTTGGGCCACGTTCAAGCGAAGATTGACGACCTGCTTTCACAGACTCGCGCCGCCGAAGTCGTAGTCCTCGGGGACTTCAACGCACACAATACCGAATGGTTAGGGTCACGTGCAACCGACTACGCGGGGAGATTTGTGTTTAACTTTGCTCTGGCAAATGGTCTGTCCCAGCTGGTAAAGACGCACACTCGTCTATCGGATGTGGACAGCCCCTTTGGACGCCCTCTTTGTTGGATCTTCTGCTGACTACACATCCAGAAAAGTACCAGGTCACTGTCAAGGCTTCCTTAGGGTCCTCTGATCACTGTCTGGTACGGAGTGTAGTGCCTATTCAACGTCCGGCTCGCACAAGACCTGCGACTCGACGCGTTTGGCACTACAAGTCAGCGGATTGGGATAATGCGGTCCTTTTTTGCATCCTACCCATGGGGGCCGATTTGTTTCCCTTCCAACGATCCTAGTGACTGCGTTGCGGCTGTAGCTGTTGTGATACTTCAGGGCATGGAACTTTTTGTACCAATCTCTGTGGTACCACTTGGTGGTAGATCGTGGCCTTGGTTTGATGCGTCTGTCAGGGCTGCAGCAGCTGGCAAACGGTAGGCTTATCAAGCTTGGGCCAATGCGTTAGTCACTAAGGATATTTGAATGTATAGAAAGCACTAACCCTTAAAAGGATATTTTTGTATCTGCTGATTTATGTTTGGAGATGTCATAATTTAAACATTTCATGTAAATAAATATTTTTAAATACTAAGTTGAACAAAGTTGTGTAAACATACAAAATATAATTTAATTAACCAAAACTAAAAACCTAAAAGAAATCTTTTTTGAACTATTGAATTTGTCGTAAATACGATAAACATATAAGAGAAGCAGAAAATTTTGGGAGTGAGTAACTGGAGCATGAGTACGAGATTTCATAACGTAAAGCTTCACTCGGTTACAACTCAGATTTTCCAACTGGTTAGTAATTCCGCCTGGCATATCCAAGTGGAATTACTAACATATCTTAATTTGTATAAGATTTTTTTTTAATAAACAAATTAAATTTCTTGATATCCTAGCAAAAGTTGTTTTTTTTTTACGGGATAGATAGCGCTGCCATACGAATGCTTATCTGTTTATTGCAACGACGATGTACATAAGGGATAGGGTTAAAAACAGTAAGATAAGGATTAGGATAAAAATGAGAACGAGGACTAAAAATTCATAAACTGGTTTTAGTTTACATCTATCTAGTATATTTCACGTTGCTCGTGAATATATTCGGTAAGTCAGAGAGATTTAATAATAATCTGTGAAGATTTTAGGCATCACATGCTTTTTTTCCTTTTTTTTTTAATGTTAAATTCCTCACTTGAGCAAGCATAATTAGAAAGTGTGAACTCTTTAATGCCGGACCCAGTAATTCCATCAAATGTTCGTGACCCAATGGAAGGATTTTAACATTGTATAAAATATAGTCATCTTAATCACGTCTGAGATAACATTTATTAAGTTTCATTTCAATAAAGAATAAGATTGATCAAAACAATAATATTTAAAGGAACGAACGAATAATAATTAAAATAGACTAAAAAGATATCAGGCACGTTATGCTTATTTAAATATCAAAACGATTACATTTATAATGATAGCCAATATTCATTTCGATATACATTTAACTATAAGGTAACTAATAAGCAGAGAAATAGGAAAAATGCACAGACATCATAGTTCATAAATCATCAGGAATAACTAATGGTAACTGAATCCGAAAAGGTCAGTCGAGTTCAATTTATTTGCGTTTCGATCTATGGTGGCTTTTTGATTGACGACTATTGAAGTAATATGAGCCAATAATGACCAAATAAGAATGATATTCAAAAAGGTTTATCTAATATTTAAGGATGTTATAAGTGGAACAGAATTTCTCTTTTGATGTTGATAAATGTTACATTTCTAGAATATTAGAATATTGATTCTGGTATTCATTTTTCTTCCTGTCGTCTCGGATATTGCAAAGATTAAAAGTTTGTTTATTCAACTATTTTCTGATTCGGTTAAGGTATTTATTTAGGTCTTTACAATGTTAATAAAAATATTGCAATAAGTCTTTTGTGAATATTTAATAAACAATATATTATGTATTATATAAGTTTTGATACATCATATTAATCCTTTTTGAATTTATGAATATTAAACTTATTGTATTTGCTCTAGCGCTCATAAAAATCATATAATACAGTGCAGTTCATAAATCACTCAGCGAACCAAATTGTAATCTATGGGAAGAAGTCGGTCGAGTTCAATTGCTTGGGGTTCTAACCTGTAGTGGCTCTTTGATTGACTACTCAAGCCTTATATAGATGTACTATAGATGTATTCTTTTATATTGGAAAAAAGCGGTAAGAATTCAAGATTTTATATCGGGGATATTATGAGTAGAATTGAAATAAATGTTGTTTATTAAAGTCTAACGTGTTTATAGTCTCTTCAATTTTTGTTAAGATTGGTTCTTAGACAAGTGTAGTGTGTGTAGTAGTAGTAGTAGTAGTATCAGCAGCAGTAGCAGTAGCAGTAGCAGTAGCAGTAACGTTAGCAGTAGTAGGAGCAGTAGCAGTAGTAGTAGTAATCGAAATAAATCTATTTTTTGTAATTATTGTTCTAGATTGAATTTTTGTTAGGAACTTCGTAAAGGTATTTTATGTTTCTGTATGCTCTAATTCATTTTTGCTTGGTAGCATCCATAACACCTATATTTAGCCAGATCGAGCATTATGAATAAATATATAAGGAACACTAAAATTGCTTAAACACAAATTTGCCTAAATTGTTGGAGTAATATTGAGACTATGAGTCTCAATATCATTCCAACAACTTTTGTTTTTTTAATGAGGTTATTTTTACATCCTCTGTGTAAAACTTTCCGGAATTGATTCTTTCTAAATAAAACTATTTTACAGATTTAATAACGGATTTACTTTCTAAATAATGTTAGAATTTTATTTTTCTACATATTTATAAGTTGGATGGGAAAGATTTTTACATGTTATGAAATTATCTTGTGTGATTCTCAGTACTGAGTGTTTCAGATTTTTTTGTGTTAAGTTTTTCGTTGTCACTTGTTGGGTGCGGTTTTTCTTCAATTTCACTAGAGCATGATCCAATCTTCTCAGAATATTGGTGTAAAAAGTAACCTATGTTACTCGCTAATATTCTATTGTATTATTAATAGTATTGATAACTGAAAAAAAAAATTAATTTCGTTAAGTATTTATTTATAATATTCCTTACATGCACACAAAAGTTTAGTTTTATAATATTAGTATAGATATTTATTTCACATAATAAAGTTTTTGTGTTACTAAAAATAACTTTCGTGGTTTCATTACAATTTTAAAGTTACTTGAAATTGTAATGTAGAAATTTAATTTATTTAATTGTTACAATTAAATCTTTATTTCTTATTCTTTCTTTTAGTATAGTGTATTGTTGTATTGTTGTATTTATTATTCTTTCTTTTAGTATAGTGTAGTATATTATTATTTTAGTATAATATAGTTTACTTCATGTATATGTGATTTTCTTTTGTTTACTTGTTACCCTCATTGTTTTTATTTTTTCTGCTAACATTGTGGGTTGACTGGTAGATGATGCCTAGATGGCATTAGGTCCGCCAATTGTACAATTTTTTTTATGCAATGAAGTTTTTTAATAATAATAATAATAATAATATATTTTTATTATATTTGGCGATCGTGTTGTCTGAAGACTTCAGGTTGATTGAGCGAAGCGAACGAAGTGAGCGGAGCGTTTTACTGGAGACTTTTTGCATTCTTTGTCACGAATTGGCTCAAAAACTACTTGACGGAAAATTATGAAACTTTGCATATAAAAAGACACACATTAGGTGATGGGTCTTAAAAAAAATTTTTGAAAAATATCAAAAAAAATTTTTTTTTTTTTTTAGTATCATGTCAAAAAACTGATATCCCATTGAAGTCAATGGGAAACGATGAGTGAATACACTAGGCTCGCTTCGCTCAATATGCAAACGGCACCCAAGATTTCGCGAGCACAGCGAGTCGAAATTGAGGGTTTGTTGGCGCCCCTAGTTTATTATCTGCTGACAGCTAATTGCAGAAATTTAATTAGTCTGTACCATTTCGCATTCTTTTTGAAACAGAATGTTGCGAGCTTGGGGTCATTTTAAGTTCTTCCAAATATTTAAGAAAATATACAATATTTTATTTATATTTAGCGTTTTAGTTAAATTATACAACGAATATATTGATATCAAACTGCCAAATATTGTTTCTGTGTAGCTGTCATTCGTTTCAGATGTCTATATACTTTTTTATGTTGGAAAAATCAATAACGACAGAAACTTTAAGCAGCCTTCGTATAAAACATTTACTAAGTAGACCATCTCTTCGTTAACTTACATTACAAAATTCAACATTTACTATATTACATAATTTAAACGGGTAGGTTATTTCCTTGAAAATATACTTTACATTTATTTAATCTATTCCTGGATATTGTTTTTGATAACCCTTCGAGATACATAAATAGAAGATAACCTTAAGATAAGATAAATGGTTTGAGTTCGTGTACTAGTTGTAATTTAACAAGTAACTTCTGAATACCAGAGAGTCACGTATAGGTGGACTAGGAAACGCACTTTAAAAAATTTCATCTAAGTACTTCAATATGACACAAGAATTTATTACAAGTATAAAAAACCTTACGAGTAATATGGGACAGTAATTCCGCTTGGCATATCTTTAAGATATTTGCTTAATATTAATTCTTTAATGAACAAAATTCTTTATGCGACAAATGTTTGTTTGTCTATCGCAACGGCGGTAGGGATATAGTGCAAGGTTAAAAACATTAAGGATAAGTTAAGGACGAGGATAAAAATGAGGACGAAGAAGAAAACAAGGAATAGGATAAGTATAGGGAAAAACTGGTCGTAAAATAAAAAATAATAAAACTGAACCACACGATTATATCCTAATATTATAAAATAATAATTTTCAGGATATACTGATTTATTTTATTTAAATAATTTAAAGTCCATTATTAATAATGTTTGTGTGAGTTAATAAATATACAATAAATTTTAAGTGCTACAATTTATGTTTTACTAAATGTATTAGTAACTTAGTGTCATGCTTACAGTTGACGAAAATCAAGTTATCTTGCACTTGAAGGCGCTACTGATTTTAGTTTTGTACTGCAAAATATATCAAATATAAACACGGCTATGATAAAGCGTAAGTTACTGTATTAATTTATTTAAGATTCTGAGTCAAATTTGTGTGCTTATATATTAAACATTTCTCGACATAACGTTGTAAATACAAATGATTACAGTTGATAAGAAATGTTAACATATAGTATTCCAGTTCCACCTCCATGCTAAATAACGAAATCATAAAATTTTGTTCTTTTTTATATGACTTACATGTTTCTAGTTTTATTATAATCATATATATATATTTTAATGATTTACTGTAAAATCAAGAAGTCGTTAGGTTAATTTTGACTTGGATAATAGGTAACCATTTTTATCTTGTTTAGTATGTTTTACTTTATTTCTAGAGCTAATTAACAAATTTGTCCGTTTTTTCAGATACTTTATTTAAAAAAATTAAAGACATTTTTATTTGTTTTTAGTTATAACTAATACAATATGGATTATAGATAATGTATTAGAAACTGTCAATATTATTTTTATTGTTTCCACTTTTAATAATAATATTAAATAAAATAACTTATATAATATAAAATGAACAATATTAAGGGTAAGCATCCATTTAATCTATAGAAATTTATATAGAATGGTGATCCATCTCGTAATTGGGTTCCCTCTTAGAACAATTAACTGTTTCTGAACAGGAAATTAGAAAGTACTTCGACACTTCTTGATTGAAATATATTTGAATAATTAACGAAGGGTATTTGACTTTGACGAATCGGTGATTAAAATGTGCTATTAAATATATCCTTTTTAAAACAAATTGATGATTTACTTATATAGTTTACTTTTAAAATATTTTATTATAATATAAAAATGTACTTAATGTAAAACTTTCATAAACTTAAATTACGAAGAAACTTCATGCAGTACTTACAAATGTATTGTGAAATAAATGAAGACTAGTTCATAGAAATAGAAAAATAAAACTAGGTTCTTGAATGTTATATTTATCTAATTTTACATTGGTAGTAAACTTTACAGCGCTTATATTTTAGTTGCCTAATAATCTATGAATACCAAAATCTTGTATGTGATCTTAATACACCCAAAACTCCCACACAGATCATAAGCGCGGTGTCGTTAGAATTAAGTTATATATTCCAGTTTGCTTTCTTAGTAATGATACTATGCATAGTCACAAAATATTATAAATTTGCATTTCTCAAGCTCGTACTATACATATAATATTTCTCGTGTATATATTATTATTAATAATAATAATAATAAGAACTTTATTCAAGAAGCACACAAATTAATTAAGATTAACAATAAATAACTTAAATAATTAGGTATATGTATGCAACTGAAAAGGAAATGAACTCAGCTTAGAGCTGCTTTTCAGTTCAAGCCTCGTGCCAATGCTGCCACAGCATGCAGACCAAAATTGTAACTACACAAAATAAAAAAAAAGGGATTCTCAAAAAAAAAAAAAAAAAATACAATGGATTCTTATCAATCTGATTATGGTGAAAAGTTATAAAGTTGTTAGTGTTAGTTACTTAGTGTGAACACATAAGCTGTCATTGTACAGAATAAGGTATAAAAATTACTATAATTGAGTTACTTTTTAAAAAGAAATAGTACAAATGAATAGAAAATTTATAATATAAAATTAAAAACCAAAAAATAGTAATAGTTATAAAAATGTAAGCACAGCGCGACAATACATTAAACAAACTTTAAGGTAGTGATAGTCCAATTATCACTACCTTAAAGTAGTGGTAGTCCAATTATATTGTTGTTTTTGAACATTCAGAATCCAGTCTTTACATAACAATCTAAATCTTGTAAACTTTGACATTCTTATAGGAGGAGGAATGTCATTCCAACATTTTGAAGCTGCAAAACGAAAACTACCCCTGAAGAGAGAGAGCTTTGGTCTAGGTACGATTAGATTAATATTCCGCGATGTACGATATGTAACATTTTAATTTCTATTCTTCTGCCAGTATAAATAGAAAATATAGCGCTCTTTATAAAAATGTGTTTCGTTTATTATTGGTGAAAATCGTTCACTATAACAGAATGAGCAGATTAGTATCTACGTAAAAGTGAGATTAACAAAATTAATATTTTTTGTTATCTACTCAAAATGAATAATAGACCCCCCTAACCTATAAAAACAAACCTCACTATAAAACCATTTGATATAAGGATTTTTTCTAATTCCTTTCAGAATCGTTATATTAAGGTTGTTCTTAATTAGTTTTTAATAAATAAGTTATAAGCAGAATACCTTTAAGGGGTGTCTAAACATAACACTTATTTAGAGAGTAAGAAGAGTAAAAAAACAATTTCCTGTTATTGAAAGAAATGCTGAATGAGAGGGAATCTGTAAGGGTCAAAAAAACATCTTTCTTTTTATTGGTACTACACAATGATAAAAGTGTGGAAAAGTAATAACATTAAGAATATTTTCTTTCAAGGATCAAATAAAGAGGTATGTTTATAGTTTGAGAAATATTTCACAACCCACGTCAGGTTACTAAAGTAAGTAATAAATATCACAGGATAAAAGATGTCAAGATTCTGAAGTTGAAAACTTTTTATTTTAATGAGTTAATAAATATAGATAAATAAAAGACAATCTGCTTTATAATATTACAGTGATAATTGATTCGTTTCACAGATGGATAGAGCGTGAGTACTAGTTGTAGTTCAACAAATAGTTTCTGAATGCTGGTGATTCACGGATAGGTAGAGTAGCGAATGCACTGAGTTAAGGAAGTTCAACCTAGGTATATGACACAGGGATGCATTACGCCTATTATCACACGTTTTTGTTTTCAATGTATAATAAGTATATTTATAAACAAAATGTGTCTAACATAAAAAAAGAGACTAATATGAACCAGTTTCAATATAAAAATAAGAATTATCGCAAAATAAACGATACGTATACACACTTAAATTATTAATAATTAACTTAAATTTTCGGACATTCCAAAATGTTGTAATGAAATAATCGGGAAAGGTTTTTAAAGGCGGTTGGTAAATATAGTTGTGACACGGATTTCAAACCGGATGAGAACAGCTCGAAATTTCCGCCCAATCGGCCGAACGTATTGCACTACACCTTGATACCGCATGAATTTGTTATACGTGACGGATTTGGCAAATTCAATTGTATAAATTTTGCAAGTCATGAGTATTAAAGGAATAAGAATTGATTTTACAACCAATATAAGATATCATCTTAAAAACGTTATTGCTGCTAAAGAAAATATAGATGTACAATAATGTAACAAATCATTAAGCTATGCTTACGAGAAACTTACAGTAATTCTAGGTCTAGTTTAAAATACAATACAGAATTGTATTGTATTTTAAACTAGACTTAAACCAATTAAGATATAGTTTTGCCTCTCAATTATAAGCTACTTTTAAAACATCAGCTTTCCGAAGTGACTATATCAAATTAATAAGATAGTGATACTGCTAGTATCACTATGTAATCTATGAAATTAATCTAATCTATGAACCCACCGATGGCCGTTTAATATCACTACTCTGAAAACAGAAACTTATACAAGCTATTATTTTTTTTTACGTTAAAGAGACTATTAACATATTGTTGACTTACACTTATTGTCAGTAGTGGTAGAATATTTATGTATCTCAATCCTGCAGCACAGAACTTGAATAGATTTTTTTTATTGTTTTACATGAAATAGATCAACTAAACCAAAGCATAGCTCCATTCTTTTAACTACTGCGGTCTTATTTTTATTATTAATATAATGATAGTATAATCAAATCCATATACATTTTTGACAAGTTCAAAATAGCGAATACATCGAAAGAATTTCTTCTTGATCTAGTTGATTTGTCGTAAATATGTGAAAACATATGTTAAAAGGGGCAGAACGTATTTCGACTGAGTAACGGGTATTTGCGCGTGATTTTATATTGTAATACTTCACTCGAGAGACATTTTTGTTTTTCCAGCTGGTTAGTGATTACGCTTGGCATATCTTCAATATGTGTGAGCATAACTGTTTAATGAAAAGATTTCTTGAAATGTATAGTTTCGTTTTGTATCCGTCATTTATTTATTGCAAAAGATTGATTCTTAAATGGTCGATGGCGGGTTTTTCTAATTATTATGGTGTGTTGGTTTAATTGTTTGTCTGTTCACAACGATACAGTGGAATAGATAATGTGCAAGAAAAACTTTTTATGACAAACATATCCTGAAGATATTCATAATAATAACCTGAAAGTGTTGCCAAGTTTTAGTTTCCGTTGTTATAAGAAAAAATAATATCTGCAAGCTGCATCTCTAATGGAACTAATCCATTAAAAAGAAGCACTGTTTCACGGAAAAGTTTTATCATAAATCCAACAATCCTAAAAAATGAATCACAATCCAAAAGCCATGGCGGTTGAAAAAATGTTATTTTTGATTAAATTATTTTTTTAACTTTTCTTAACTGAATTGTCCGTGATTAAAAAATCAGTTTAATGTTGGTTACGTACGATTAAAGTAATTTTTTATACAAAATAATTTAACATCCATAGACATTCGTCTATGCTTTTCATTGTACTTTTAAATCAAGATTGCTATGATTTTTACTATGATGGTAACCTCACAGGAAATTGTACACCTGCACAAGTTTTCGAAAGTTATTTCATGGTGTTCAGTAATTCTATCTTGTAGTTATATAAAAAGATTAGTATAAGTAATCATCGTAAATTTAAACTAAGTTAATCAGTTATAGGAAGTAATTAAATAAGTCTTCTCAGTTATTATGCCTAGGTGCAGATGTTTACTAACTTTTCCATAACCTCGGAGTCGCGGTGAAAAATTGCCATCTTGAGGTTGTACTCTATAAGGATTCTATCGGATGTATCGCCGGCTCACTTAATGAATCTCGCAATGGCTTCTTCCTCGATATCATATCAAGTTTATGTCGGTTGAAAGTTCCTCTGTATCCATTTCGCTTTCTAATCTCTTAAACATGAGTGAGCTCTCCATCTGATTATTCAGGGTCACATAAGTCGCTACGGATTGCTTATTTCGCAGATGGTGATGCTAATAGGCATTTAAATACCTGTTCGTAAGTGACAGTTCTCTTTATACCATATGTTCTATGATTCATTTTATTTCTATTAATTTTACATCGCGGAATGCTAACGATCTGCTTACCTCCATCTCGTATGTGAAAGGGATACTGGAAGTATAGAACTCTAGTGACTAAGTGACTGTTTCAGCCTGGCTATGCAAGACGATTATAGGAATCGGGATTATAAACTTCTTCGTTATTTAACAAGCTGTCGTCACTATAAGTGAATATTATAGTTACATTTCGTCGTAGACAAAAAAAAACTTATATAAGATTAACGTCAATTTATTTACAAGATGATATAATTAAATGAGATTAATTATTGGCGATTCGTCTTGTAATTGGTTTCTTTCTGTTTTGGGATAATTAACTGAACAGGAAATTTTAAGGTACTTCGACACTTCTTGATTAAAATAAATAAACAAAACTGACCAAATAAGACTAGGTTTATAAAACTTATTTATCTAATTGTACATTCTAACTAAGCTTTGAAGGGTTTATATTTAAGTTACTTAATAAACCATGAGCAGCAAAATCATTGTATGTTATCATGATATACTCAAAACTCATACAAACTTCAAAAACGTGGTTATGTAATGATACCGTCCTTGGGTTAGGTTCGGCTTTTAGTTTGTAATACAGAGTTGATAATAAAACTTTTTACAGTTGGTGAATAATTTATGAACTTGTGTTGGTGTAACTTGAGATCATATATATATCACTTACACCATATATATTATATGTTATATTGCTTTATGTACATTCTGTAATAAAAACTAAAGAAATAATACAATCATGTAAGCCACAATTAATCATCCATTATCTCTGTTAAAAGTAATTGCACATGTAAAGTAACATACGGCTGTAATATAAACATTTTATTTAACTCTCACTCATTGTTTTTCTTATAAGATCTCTACACGTATAAAAAAGCTCTAAAACTTGATAAACTTTATCTTAAATCACATAGGCATATATTCCTTTCTCCAAGGCCGGCAACGCTCTTGTGTATCCTCGGATGTTGCAAGAGTTCATGGGCGGCGGTGATCACATACCAACGGTGACCCGCAAGCTCGTTTGCCCTCCTCTAACATAAAAAAAATAAAAAAAATAAAAAAAATAAAAAACAATAAGCATTTTAAGCACAATGTTCTGAATGAACAGAATAATAATTATTTTAGTATCAAATATATCTCTTAACAGTTGTTTGTTTCTATTCAAATAAATAATACAAGTTAAAAATAATTATGTCACCAATTCGTTATAACAAGCTATTAATTAATTAATAATAACTAGATTTATACAAATAAATAGATTTATAGATAATTTCATATGGTTTTTATTTTATTGTAATTAAAGTTCGAAAGATATCTATAGCGTTTAATCTAAAAGTCATAGTGTGGTTCATAAATCATGAGGAAAATCTAATGGTAATCCAATAAGAAGCGGCCAGTCGAGTCACTTGGTCGGGGTTCGGACCTATAGTGATTGTTTGATTGACGACTATAATGTTCAAATTTGAAAATCCTATTTAATGGTAGCATCAGTGGAATAGAATATTGCACTTCGATATCGATAAATATCAAATGTTAAATATAATGTATGGGGTTCCGATTTTTAGTGGATGTTTGATTGACGACTAGTCTTACGTAATCGTAATATAAATAAATGTAATCGGCTATGTCGAAAGACTTGGAAAGCATTCAATATTTTATTTGATTTGAAAATATTATGGAATAATATATGTTACTTATCAAAATATATCAATGTCAGATGGCATATGTTTGAAACGCTTTTCTAAAGTCCCCTTTTTTTTAATAAGTTTGGACTTTAGTTATATATATAGAAGAATAGTTTTTTTTATAATAATTTTCGTAGATTGAAAATTGTTTAGGGAATTTCTTCTGTATCTCAATTTATCTTAATTTTCTTAACTTTCAAACCCTTATAACACATCTAAAAAAAGAGTTTTATGAAGAAATACAAATGGAAAGGAATCGTTAAATAAGAATATTTGCCTCGCAACTTCCAAGTAAGCTCTCCGACATCAATCGAACATCAATCTGGTTCACAAATTTTTATTATAATGAAGGTATATTACCCGTTCCCAACTTTAGGAAAGAGATTCTTTCTATATTATATAGGCAATTTTTATATTTTTATATATTTATAAAATGACATTAAGTAAGCTGAAATCATAAATATTATATGCAGGCAGAAATCAAATTTGTATTTGAATAAAGAAATTATACATTTTCAATGTACAATTTAAAAGCATAATACATTTAAAGGTTATCTAAATATAACACCTGTTTACAAGAGAGAAAACCATTTCCTGGTATTTAAGGAAAAATTGCGTGAGAAGGCATCTTTAAAGGTTGAAGGGATGTCTTTTAATCTATGAACTAACCTTTGACCTCCGTGATAGTATATAATGAAAGTGCGAAAAAGTGTAATAACATTAAGAGTTAAATTTTAGTTACTTTTATAGCTTCAGTAATATTACACTTGTGTCCATGTTAGGTGTTAGGTAGAAAATAAGTTATGAGTGTCATCGAACGACAAAGCCTTATAATAATAATAATAATAATAATAATAATAATAGCCTTTATTAACAATCTTATATTCTAATTACATTTAATCTTAATTCTAGTAAGTGTTACATTAATAACATTTATAATTATAACATATATATTATAATTTTCATATTAGACACCGGTTTCTTGATTGTCTTGCTTACCAGCATAGGCCTCCCCAAGTGTTCTCCATAAATATCTATCGTTTGTTTTCCTCATCCAAGTTACTCCTGCCACCTTTTTAATATCATCTTCCCATCTTCGATATTGCCTTCCTTTTTTTCTCGTTTTGTATCTAGGACACCATTCTGTTATTTCTTTGGTCCATTTCCCTGTCTTGCTTCTCATTATATGACCAGCCCATGTCCATTTTAACTGCTTGATCCGGTATTTTATATCTATGATATTGGTTCGTTTCCTTAAAGTTGCTAACCTGATTTTATCTTTTAGTTTTACATTAAGTATACTCCTTTCCATTCTGTGTTGACAAGTTTCTAGTGCTTTGATATTTTTGTTTGTGCAACTCCAAGTTTGACAACCGTAAGTCATGCTGGGTAGAATACACGTGTTGAATATTTTTGCTTTTCCTGTAAGTGGTATGTCCGGGTTTTTCATAACTTCCTTTAGAGCCCAATATTTTTTCCATCCTATGGTTGTTCTATTGTTTATTTCCTTTGTAGTTAGGTCTGTAGGAGATATTATTTGGCCTAGGTATGTATACTCCTCTACATATTCCAAATTAGTAATACTTTTAAGTTTAATAGAAACTTTAACAGAATTAGTCATCAACTTTGTTTTACTAGTATTTATTGATAATCCAACCTGCTCACTTTCATACACTAGCTGATTTATCATGACCTGAATGATTTTTGGACCTTCGCTTATTAGTATAAGATCGTCGGCGAATCTTAGGTGGTTTAGTAGGACAAAGCCTTAAAGAAGCCAAACACCGTTAGAAAGTGACTTTTTTATCATTTTCTAACTTTTTCCCGAACTTTCTTCTGCGGGGATTATAGAAGTAAGGATTTTTAAGAACGATTGTATTTCGAAATGATACAGTACGAAAGTTGACTTACAATTGAACGTTTTTGATCTACTTAGTTTTATTAGTTCTCATGAAATGTCTTTTAAGCAAAATGGAAAAATATGCAGACCATTTCCAAACTGGATTCTAAATATTCTTTTGATTGAGGATAAATAGTTTCGAAGATTGCTAGAAAGACTCACAAACTTTAGCTCTTTACAATATTAGTTAAGAATTTATTTCTTATACATTCGATAACTACTTTGATAATAAACTTTTCGCAACAGCTTTTATAACATAATTTTGTTCACTACTCTGTCTACTACAACAAATAAATAATACTATGAAGCAAGACTACATTTTGGTGTCTTTTTTTTGGCATCTATAAAATATTATGTGATAAAATATTACATTGTTTTATAATAAACAACATCACGAGGGTCAGTTAAGTCTCACTACGCTAATATAGAATTTATGTTAATAAGCCACATGACATCTCCCTTATTTTTTCTGTTCCATATATTAGCCTAAAAATATCTTTATAACTGGACAATAATACTATGTAACTAGAATAAGCAAAGGTTTAAATAGGTAACGCCTTTAAGTAATAACCTTGGCTTCAAACATTATGATATCTCCCTCCTGCCTTTAACCCACACTCGGCTATTAAAAGTGTATTAAGACTGAAGAATAAAACCGCTCTTATAATCATTTTGTAAACTTTTTCCTTAGTTTAAGGGTCATTCGTGAACTCGGATCAATCTCATCTCATTTTATCTGATCGGCACTTATACGATTTACCTGTTTTCGGAGAATAACGTCGAGTATGTATGAAGATTGCAAATTGGAGACTGTTACAGAGTGCAGTTCAACTAAATCTAGATCAACCTCCTAAATTACAACAATAATAAACATGTTTAATATTTTGGTCCAACTGACCAAATCAAATAGTGAATATGACTTCATTCAGTAAATATTTCCTTAGTCGTCTTTAAGTAGTTACTCTAGTTTAAAACAATACGAATATATATATATATAAATGACATATAATGTAATATGTTTATAACAAAATACAATAACAAATCAAAGAATAAGAAAGTAGGCACTGTTCACAAAAAACAGGGAGAGAAATATGAAATATTAAACTAACTTTACTTAATAAATCTGAATCTTTTAAAGTTTATTATTAAAAAACAGACAGTTCTTCATTGGAACAATACATTCAACAGGCAGATCATTTTTTTAGCTCTGAAGAGAGGGTGAAATACATCTTCTGTGATGAGATTTTCAAGATTCTTTATCAGTGACTTTGTAAGTCAGGCGAAATGACGGGTTATTGAACATGTGCTTATAAACTTCGTTGTTGTCTAAAAATCTTTATTCACTAAAATTAATTATTACAGTAGCGTTTTATCGTAGATAAAAATAATTTATAAATGATCAACCCTCAATTATTTACATGAAGGTAAATAAGAAAAAAAGTAACCAAAAGTATGTAATTTTTTATGTAGAATGTCGATCCATCTCGTAATTGGGTCCGTCTGTCTTAGAACAGTTAATTGTCTTTGAACACGAAATTAGAAAGTACTGCGTCACCTGTTGATTGAAATAATATTTTGTCAATTAACGAAGACTATTTGACGTTGACAAACTCTTGATTAAAATGTACAATAATTATATCCTTTTGGATTTAGGGAGATTAATGAATAAATAAATAAGAAACGCTGGAATCGTACCGACTAATATATTTACAAAATTTAATTACAATGAAGTTATTCTTTTATTACCCATTCAGAATTTTTGGGGACGAATTCTTTCTAAGTTATATAGGTAGAATTTTTCATTCATATAATTATAGCATCATGCCATTTTATGCCAGCTAAAATCGTATCTATAATTAATAAATAATTCTAGCAGTTTTTAATCGTCTTATATATAAATGAAGATATAATATATTGTATTTACATATAAGACGAGTTGACCCATGTCCACCTAGTATCGAGTTAAACTTGTGATTAAATTATTTTGTGTGACTCCTAGTGCTAAAAGTTAATATAAAAAATATATGTAAACCTACAACATTTTATTTTGGTTATTTACGTGTGAAATAGCTTTCGATAGGTGAAAGAATTTTGAATTCGGGTCTGTAGTTATTGAATCTATTCGTTACATAGTAAAAACAAACATACATAAAAACAAACCTTTAGGTTAATAATATGGTATACAATAATGTTTTACTATAAATAACTTTCGATATACACTTTGTTTGTTTAGCTTTCAATAATTGACGCAGTGTTGATAATAAAACTTTGTAACAGTTAGCGAATAATTTACAAATTTGTGTTGGTGTGAGTGGAGTTCGTACATATTATATTGCTTGTATATATATCATATAAGTCAATGAATTAATTATATTATTTGAAATTGAATGAATTGAAAAGGTTGTAATATAACCTTTTTAATTTAACCTGCACTCTTTGTTTTTAGTATAACTCACACTTATAAAAAGGCTCCAAAACCATAAGAAAATTTATCCTAAATTAGAATAATTATTTTAAATCAGATTGAACTCGATACTTCATATTTAATTAATGTTCTAATAATTATTTATTTCTGGATATATCAAAAATAAAACTTAAAAATAATATTTTCAACAATTTATTTCTACAGGTCCTTACCAGCTACTTCCAAATAATTACCATTGATTAATAATAACTAGAAAGCTATCTTTATGTTTAAGCTTGTGACAGATTTTATACTATTTTATTTATATTATTTTTTTGTTATTAAAATTGAAGAGATTTCAGTATATTTCATCTTAAAATCATAGTGCGACTTATAAAACATTAGGAAGAAGTAATAGAAAGAAGAGGAAAGTCGGGTTGAGTTGGTTGGGCTTTCGACCTGTGGTGGCTGTTTGTTTGATGACTATTGTATAATGGTCAAAGTTGGAATGAGATTATGAAGAACCTATTGAAGCATGATACAAGTGGAATAGAATATTGCACTTCAATATCGATAAATGTCTCAAATGTTAAGTAATGAACGAGACGTCGGTCGAGTTCAGTTAGTTGGGGTTCCAACTTATGGTTGACTTATGGGTGACTTATATTTACGACTAGTCTTACGTAATCGTATTATAAGTAGATGTAATTGGCAATATTGAAAGGACTCGGAAATAATTCAATATTTTATTTGATATGATATATATTATTAGTGGAATAAGATAAAATGTTACTTATGAAAATATATCAATGTCAGATGGAATATTTTTGAAACGCATTTCTACAAGCTCCTCGTATTCTGATTATTTGGAGTTTTAGAAATGTGTAGTAGATTCAGTTTTTTCTTGTAATAATTTTCATAGATTGTAACTTTATTAGGGGCTTCATTAAAACAAACATTATTAAAGTTAGCGGTGTTTAAGTCAGCATAGTTTTCAAATATTCGTTTTTATTTTAATTATTCAAGAAATGTCTTTTTTAACTAAACGGTTGCGTACATATTATTTAAAAGAACTTAATGAGAGGCAGGAATTAGTATTTCATTTGAATAAAGAAAATATCAGTTTTCAATTTACAGTTCATAAACATAACACTTTTAAACGTAACACCTATATAACAGAGAGTAAAACAATTTCCTAGTATTAAAGAATATATTGCATGAGAAGGAATATTTAAAGGTTAAAGGATATCTTGATAAAACTTTTTAGGATTTAGAAATCCGTATATTTATAATAAATACAATTAAATTGTTATGAGCGTACAAATAAATAGACAAAAAAAAATATAGTTATTTTGAGATTTAGGACGTCTACCACACACGTTAGTTATATACTTTTACATGATAAGTTTACCAAGACTGTTATAAGATAATTATAATGTTGATACAAAAGATAAGCTAGGCAATGAATTTCAAAATAATTTGGCTGAAGTAGTACGTACGTAGGTTGAATAAATGACAAGATATAATTTATTATTATTCTTTAGTACCATATAAGTCACTGTACTCTTTAAAAATAAATTAAAATATTAATTGAAAACATTCAGAATTAGGTAATTACAGCCATTAACATTTAATATATATATATATATTAAATGTTAATGCGTATATGTTTGTTTGTACATTACGTATGTTTAAGAAACTGTCATATAAAATAGTTTAATATTCCTATAGAAAGAAAGAATTCCTTCAATATTTCTTTATAAATATAAATATTTACAATAACATAAATGCTCGAATAGTAAAAAATGTTACCACCGTTTAATGGTGAAAGGTTTATGAAGGCGGGTGGTAAACATAACTATGTCGTGGATCTGAAACCGGAAGAGAACAGCACGTAATTTCCGCCAAATCGACCCAACGTACAGCTCTATATCTTGATACCGCCCGAAATTGTTACATTTGACGAATTTGGTAAATTCAATTCTGCAAATTTGGCAAATCATGTTTATAAATCATTTTTATAATGTCATGTTATTATAATAATGAACAGATATGTAATGATGTACTTAAATATATTGTAAAATGTCTTATCTAATATAACTAACACTGAAATACTCGTATTTCTAACAGTTTAAATGACCAGACGATATTGTAATTCAAAAAATTTTAAAAGAAAAGTATGCAGAACTTCAATGTGATTTTTTAATGAACATATTTCTTTATTGCTAGTAAAAATTTTATTTTTGACCGCTAGATGGCACTTCTTAACAAATGTTTATCTGTTTATTGCTACGACGTTTTAGTAAATATAGTGAAAAATGACAGTTAGAATAAGGATAAGGGTAAGAATAAAAATGAGGACGAGGACAGGGTAAGGATATGGATCAGGATAAGGAAAAAGCTAGTTGTAAAATAAGAAAAAATAAAAACAAGGATCCACCAACAGTGCGCGGCGGGTGTTGAGCTGAGCCTCTCTCCATTCTTCTCTTCTTGATATCTTTTGAATGGCTAAACATTTTTTCAATCTGTTTTCGCTATAACTTTTAGCTAATTATCTCGTCGCATTCTGGAGACAAGTAAACACAAAAAAAGATCCCCCAAACGGTTAAGAGCTTCGCTTACACTCAACTCAATGATAGATGATTAATTTTAGGGACTTTCTCGTCGATTCTCTTTATTTAACTTCTGAAATCGCTCAACTAGGATCTGAGTATTATAGAAAATTAGGATTATAGAAAACATATAAACTTAAATACCACTTAAGAATTAAAACATTGAATTCAATTTGTTTATCCATTTACAATAATATGTAAAATAAACAATATAAAATGCATTAATTGTATATTAATTGATTCTACTCTATAAACTATTGTAGGACCTAGATGGTTAGTCATTACCATGTTAGAACACTAATTAATCATTGTGATGGCAATTATAACAAATAGATCACTTGATAAATAATTAGTTGGTAAATGTTGTGTACATATTTAAATTATCCATATTAATATTATTTCTTTATATCTTGAAATCTGCTTTAGTATACGTTACTTGACGTTACTGAACTACCTACTATTGATGTAAGTATTAGGTAGGTTGTAATTTATTCTAGAGTTAATAAACAAATATTGTAGATAAATAGATAAATCTGTTTTTTGTGGAATAATACATTTTTAATATTTTAATATTTTTATATGTATTTTAAATGTGTATGGATTTTACATAATACGAGTAGAATCTGTCTCATATTTTATTTGTTCCAGCTTTTAAATATAAACTTTTTGAACATAATTTGTATTATTTTAAACTAATAAATTTATAAGTAATTCATAAATATAATTTTCAACTGCATTAAAATAAAAGAATTATAGATAAATAAATTATTTAACATCCAGATCGAATTTTGAACAGTTTTGAACATTAAATTAGTAAGTACTCCGACAATTCTTGATTGAAAGATATTTGGATTATATTATTAAAAAATATTCAATGTTCATGAAATAGCAATTACAATGCCTAAAGAAAGATATCCTTTTCTAAGACGAATTGATAATTGGTGTTGTATTAAAAAAAACTTAAATAAAATTTTGTAGACACTTCAAGCAATACTAACAAGTGTATTGTAAAATAATAAATAACAAAGTTTCATTTATTTATCTAATGCAGCATTAACATTTCAATTGCTTATTAAACTACTTTAGTTACTTATATATTATCAAAACTTGTACAAATTTCATAAGCGCGGTTTTGTAATGATATACATCTTGTTTGAGTTATGTTGATTATTCTAGTTTGCTTTGTTAGTTATGAAACTTTATAAAGTTAGCGAATAATTTATAATTTATGTTAGCGTACATCGAGGTCGTACATGTGCTAATGACTATATTACGTAAGTCAGAGATATAAGGTTAAGCCAATAGCTGATTTGACTGTATTAGGTAGGAACTCATATTTGAAATTATATAAACATTACAGACATTTTTTTATGATAAATTCTTCGCTTAAACGAGTATAATTTGAACATGTGATCTTCATGATACCGGTCTCCGCAATTCCACCAACTATCGGTGCCGTTATCCACTTTGGTGAATTGAACTACTGTATTAATTTTAAACTAAGTTTTTTTTTAACTTCACCATTCTAGCTTTATAGTTTATTATTTATTTATTTATTTACTTTCACGTCATATCCCTTGCGGGGTAGCCAGAGACGACGGAGCGCCAAACGCTACGAGCTTTATAGTAATGATAGATTTTAGAAGTTTGTTATGATTTCCGGTAAGTAAGTCAATAGTTTTGACTTGGATTAAAAGTAATCATAAATATATTAAATTTTGTGTAGAATATTTTTAAATCTATATTTGTTTTAGTTATAACAAAATCAACAAAAAAAAACAATAATTATTACATTAAAAAAGGTTACTGCAGTCAGTCCGTGAGTAGGCTACTACCGGCTCGGAATGTTGCTCTTGTCTGTCGAGTTTCTGGCAACAGTAGTTTATGCTGTGTCATGGCCGTGTTTATATTATATTTTGCAGTACAAAACTAAAATGATTAGCAATATCAAGTAAATGATAATCCGATAGTCGTCAGCTGCAAGCGTTAAGCGGTAGACAAACATATAATACCATATCTTTATCAAACCCCTCATACAAACCTTATTAATAAAGGATCTTAAATTATCTACATCAAATAGAATCAATAATATTAAATTTCACTAGATGATTTTAGATAGTTGATGCAAGTGCTTACTAACTTACTACTACTTAGATCAATATTAGTTTGATAATAATACAGTAGGGACATCAAATGATTTCAATTATTATTATATCAGCGACAGTAATGCATAACTAGAGGTATTTAGACGCATGTATGTATGTATAGTATTTATAATTGAGTACAATAACACATAAAATGATCATCACTATGATTAATGACCTTCTCAATATGAAGTAACTAATGAAATAACTAGATATGAAGTGGATTAAATTAGTAGTTATATATGTTAATTATATTTTAAGATTTTCTTATTTTTAAGTGAATTTCCATTATGAAAACCGTAAAGACCGTATTCTCTCATCGGTTTTGATATTATTGTAACAACGTTAATACCTTTTTAAGTACCACAGCACGTAATAATTAATATGAAGACCATATTATAACAACGTTTCACAAAATTATATATAAGACAATAACGAGATACCAACTTGAAATGATTGAACCGATTTTAATCGAACGTAAATAAATTACAAATAATTAAAAAAGCTACAAACGGGTTACAATCTTATCAGCTGCCTCCCTCAACCCCAAAGGGTAAAAATATTGATATACAAATAAAAGATAGCCAAAATCGATACAAGAATAATATTTCAAACATGACCGATGCAGCCGCGAATGATTGAAGAGAAATTCTCAGAACTTGTGCGATTTATGTTTGTAATTTTAACTTCGCGGACCATTGTAATTTAATATATAATTCCTTACAACGAATTATATAATATATAATAAAATTTTATAATATATAATATTTCTTATTTATTTTGTATCAAAACATTACATTATTAATGTTATTTCTTTACTCCCAATGACCATTCCTAACATCATTCTTATTCTAATTCTAAACCTAATTCCTTTCACTCATGTCGTGGCCCTTTCAAGGATGTTCGATTTAAGGCAAAAGTATCCCAAGGAATGCAGATTAAACTATTTTAAATGTAATCTAATGATCTGTAACGATAAATCAGTAAATCTTTACAAAATATATTTTATCATAAAAGGCAACCTAATTTCCTTGTCTATCTATGCCACTATATTGCACAAATAAACTAAAAGACCAAAACATTTTGAAAAACCGGAAATGTAGCGCTTAACAATAAATAAATAAATGAAATTATATGTATGTATTTAAGTAAATCCTTCCATTAGTTAATTATGCTTATATACATTGAAGATATGCCAAGCGAAATCACCAACCAGCTAAAAAACGAAACTCTCTGTCGAATGAAGTTTTACAATACAAACACTCGCACAAATACCCCAGTTACTCAGCCGAAAAATGTTTTGTTGTTTCTCACATGTGTTTTTACGTAATTACGGTGAATCTAATAGATCATGAAGAATTTTCTTTGACGTATTCGCTATTTTGCACATGTCTAAAAATATATATGGGTTTAATTAAATAATTGAAAGAATAAAGCTTTGTTTTGGTTTAATTGATCTATTTTATATAATACAATTATTGTATTGAAATTTTCTGGAGCAGACGAATTAGATTACATAATTATTCTAATATTACTGAACAATAATTTAAAGTCCATTTACATAGTCTCTTTATCATAAAAAATAAAAATTACTTACATTAGGTTACTGTTTGTTTTCAGAACAGTGATATTAAACGACCATCACTGGGTACGTAAATTAAGTTTCTTCATAGATTACAATGTATTAGGAACTGTTTAACTATCTTATTAACTTCATATAGTAACTTCGAAAGGAATATATTTTTAAAGTATGTTATAGTTGAGTAAGAATAAGATATATCATTTTTTTTATTCTAGAATATTAAACTACTAGATTTTCAAAAATGCAGAATCAACTTTTTTAAATGTGGGATCAAATATCACAAAATAATTACAACATTTTGTAAACATACATTGAAGACAATTATGTATGATAATGGTCGTAATATATCCTTGTATGTGTCATATTGCAATATTTAGATGAAACTTTCTAAATTCAGTACATTCTCTAGTCCACATATCCGATGGTCACGGATTCAGAAATTACCTGTTGAATAACAATTAGTCCTTACGATGAAAACTATTTGTAAAAAGGATCACTTACTTCTGTAATGTCATAAAGTCGGTTATCTTCTATTTATTTATTAAAGATTATCAGAAACAATAAACAAAAATGGATCAAATGAATTAAAAGTTTATTTTCAAGGAAGTAATACGTTTAATTCAAAAGACTTTTAGTTGTGATTTTAAAATGTAAATTGAAAGAACGGTATATCAAATGTTTTATACGAAGGCTGTTTAATGTAGTATACACACAAGAAGTACCGTCCAATATCTAGACTAGCTCTAACTAAAGGAAAACTTCATTTTATTATCGTTAGTATTAATAGCAATTGCTCTCAGGATCTTGACGGCTTATATCCACTGATATTAAATACTTATTTTGCACCTAACATGAACCCATGGGTTATGTTTCTGAAGTCATAAATGCCCACAATTTTACCTGGTTATTGGCCCTTGAAAGAAAATCACCGTTATGTTATTACACTTTTCACACTTTCATTGTCTAATACTAACACGAAGGTCAGAGGTTAGTCCATAAATTGAAATATTTGACCTTTAGAGATTCCTTCCTTTTCCTTTTATAACAGAAAATAGTTATTAAGTCTTTTTTAAATAATTACATTTACACACATTCAGGGTATCTGTGACAATGATAAACGCATTATGTTTATACCTTGTTATTGTTAATTTATATTTACTTATGTTTATTCAAATAGGATATTAGTTTCTACCTCTCATTAAGCTCTTTCAAATAATATCTACCCTTTATATAACCTTTTAATTTAAGAAAAAAGATATCTTTTTAAAATAAATTTATTGAGTTCAGTAAATAAAATCATGTTTGAAAAAGCTCTTATTATTTAGTTATTTGTTTAAAAACCACATTTCCATTAATATTCTTGATGAAGTGTTTTATTAGTGGAATTTTAATAAATACATAAATTTGACAAACACAGCGGTGGGTTACACTTAAAAAAATAATATCATATAAGGTCACTAATATAATGTTTGTCAGTACAAGATGACCGCAGTTAAACACTTATTCTTTAAATATGAACAAATTTATAAAGTTGTACAATACCGAAATGCTCCTCAATATAATTAACGGGGATCAGGAATTTACTGGCGGGCTTCATATTTAAATGAAGCTATAGATCAGGAAATTAGACATCCAGGACAGCGTCTCAAAGATTCTAATCTTCTCTAAATAAAATATATTTTTCCCGTATCGAAAAACAAGGAATAAAATAGAATTATTTTCTCCAATACTCCAATTTTCGAAACAAGACAAATAGAAATATTCTTCCAATAAACTTAAACTTGAGAAGTATCGGCAATAATAATTATGATTATTTCTAATATTTAATCGACCAAGCTAATTATAAAATGAATCTCGGAGTGCTTTTGATAAAAATAATTCTAAAGATCTCTACAAAATAAAACCCGGCCAGAAGATAAGCAAATAAAAAAAAAACGAAAAAGTATAATAAATTTATTTCATATTGATAAAATATCTACCTATTATATCAAGAACATTTAGTAGTTTGCTATTTATATATAATATATACCTATTATAAGTTATATTAAATGAAACCCTAAATATATATAATAAAATGTTGTCTATTTTTCTTAAATATTCTTAATAACTTAACCTCAAGATGGCAACATTCACCTTCTAAAAGAATATGAAATGTCAGTCAAATTAATACTTTAATTAGGTGTCAACAGATAATATATTCAGACGATCGACTAACATTATAAAAATGAAAATGTATAAATATTTTAATTATTACAGAGATTACATTTCAACAATACAATCTTAAGTCAACTTAATTTTTAAATACTTATTTAACAATAAAAATTATTTACAGAAATACATAATGTCATTAACATTATAATATATAAATATATGGAAGAAAACTTTTTCTTACATTTTTTAGAAAATTATTTAATAATTGAGCTGAGCGAAGCGAAGCTCTTTACTGGTCAAATCGCAAAAACTGCGAACTCTCTGTTCTTAAAAACTATTCGAGCTACGTTAACGAAACTCGCCACAACGATTGCGAACATAAGGCACTAAGCATATATTTATTTTTTTAAAAATCGTAATTCTAAATTCAGTATAATTTACTAATTCAGTTTGGGACAATTTCCGTGCTAGCTATCATTTAACTACGCATACCAAGGTTTCGAAACTTGGCATGGTGTTAGATGCCACATTATTTTATGAGTATGCAAAATTTCGGATAATTTCGATCGACAGATCTTGAATAATTAACAGAATTAATTTAGTTCGATTAGTCACTCGACAGCGAGCGCGTGCTTGATGCACGAGGTACAAGTGGATTGAAATCTAAGAAAGTTTGTAACTACTCTCATACATAGCAGAACTGACTATAAATTCGTCAGAATGCAGTTTACATTGAGCTCGAAGCACACTAAAAGAATGGTAAGTTTTCGAAGTACAGAAAAAAAGTTTCAATTCACCAGAAAATTGTCCATAGACTTATGATATGGAACGTCTCATACCGGCGCGCGTCCCAAGTTAAAAGAATAGCAAAATAGAAGGAACAACTGAACGAACGCTTTAGTTGCGTGTGAGGCTTCGAACAGGCAAGGTTCGGTCCGAATATTTTCTTTCACTTTTATTTTTCATTTTGCTATCCCAATTTAATATTTTATATCCACTTGCTAAACATTTCATGAAGTTTCATCAAGGTTTCATTTAATTATTGCTCATTATTTAATTATTTCATTATTTCATTTAATTATTGCTCATTATCATAAAACGTATATCAAATTTGACATGTTTGGCAAATGATTTATTGATAATATGCTATATTTCCATTTAACTCTCGTAGCGTTTGTAAGGACTAAGATAAAGAACATCGTAGTAAATAGCCTGCCGTGCACAGAGCAAAAGTTAGCTCAGCTCACGACCCCGCTTGCGTGACCTAGTTAAATCATAACATCAAAAATTTGATTTGCTTTTACGAATAAACAAAATATCAAAAAATACATTTATAGTAGGTCTATATAGTGCTAAAGTAGTCAATCAAAGACCCACCCACTCTATTTTAGAACCCCAACCAATTGAACTCGACCGACTTCCCATAGATTACAATTTGCTTCGCAGTTTGATTTATGAACTGCACTGTATTAAATCATTTTTATGAGCACTCTATAGAAAATACAACCACAATGCTTAATATTCATAAATTGAAAATATTTATATTAATAATTATGTAACGCTCAATATATTTCTTATTAATATATTTCTTAATATTATTAATAAAAATTGACAAAATGAATTAAAACACTGACCATGTTTTTATTTATTTATTATGTTATTTATTTATTTCGATAAATAGTAATAGTTAAAGTAACAATTTTATATCACTAAGATAATATATGCCTTATGATATATCTCTGCCAAAAACCATTGTTTAATAGAGATACTTATTGCTACGGTTTATCTATCCATCCAGATGTGCAAAAACGATAAAGAACCAATATCAGAAAAGCAAAACAAACAATATTCTAAGCATTTGTCATTTATAAAAATCAAAAACGAAATAAATTCTATTCCATTTGTATCATCCATAAATAAAAGATAAGTTTTAAGAATTTCATTCTAGTTTGGTCATTATACTGCCTTATATTATCACACATAAAAAGTCACTAAAAATCTAAACAAAATAAACTCGACTGATCCTATTCGGTTACCATTACTTTTTTATTACGATTTATGAACTATGTTGCTTAAGAAGTAACGCATTGTTAATATATAAAATAAAATAAAAGGACAAAGGTTTATTTTTCCTGTTTGTCTGTTTATTAGTTGCTTTATAGTTTTAAAGGTTTGCAATGAATCTTGACTATCTTTATAAGTGTAATATTTTCATTCACAACGAGCGAGAGCATATTAAATATTATTATAATTTATGCAATAAATTTTTACCCGAGATTTAGTTTATATCAGATATTTGATATTTAAGTAAGCATAACATGGTCACATCTTTATAGATAATTTCAAACATTTATGTCCATCTTTCAATGTTATTATTTACTGCATGGTTAGAAAAGTGTTATGATTTTGAAATTAAACCTAGTAAATCTCATCTTCAACCCGATTAAGACGACTATATAATGTAGAATGATAAATTCGTTCAGGTGGGTAACAACACCGACACTTAATTGGTGGAGTTCCAGAGCCGATATCACCAAGGTCGCAGGTTCAAGTTATGCTTGTTCAAGTGAGTAGTTTTTTATCATATAAAATATGAAAAAAGTGACTTGGCTAAAATGAAAACTACAACATCAGACTCATTAAAATCAGACAAGAGCCTTAAATTATATCTCTGACTTACAGACTACACCCAGGACCTGTATAACATTTACCGGCTCGATGTACGCCAATATAAAATTATAAATTATTCGCTAACTGTATAAAGTTTCATTACCATCACTGCATAACAAACTAAAAGCTACAACTTAATTTAAACAAGATGTGTATCATCACGACACAGTGCTTATAAAGTTGTATGAGTTTTGGGAGTATTATGACTATATACAATATGATTTTGGTACTTATATTTTATAAGGCAACTAAAGTATAAATGCTGCAAAGTTTAATTGAACGTACAATTTAATAAATAAATTTAACATTTACAAATCTACTTTTATTGCAGGATCAGTTTTCATTATATAGCCTATGAAGTCATTATCAAATATTTAATTATATTTTCTTAGTATTGGGGTTTCTTAATAATTTTATTTGTTTTTTAATTAAATATTTTAGGAATAACATGTATAAATGAATTAAATGCCTCTTAAATAATTAAATTAAATTTGAATCACCATTTTAATTGTACAAATATATTTCACAAACAAGAAGTGTTAAATACTTTCTAATTTCCTGTTAAACAGTTAATTGGTCTAAGATAGACGGGACTCAATTATTAGTAAAGTAAGATTAAGGAAAAGGTACCTACATTATCACTCAATAGAAATTAAAATAAATTAAATTGTCACTTTTCCTTAGTCTTATTTATCTTCTTGTAAATAATTATCTACAGATATTTTATAAGTTTTTTTATCTATTATTATTTTATAGCAATGTTGTTGCTATAAAATAATCATAGCTAAAATAGTAAATCTAGATAAATAGTAAATCTGGAAATAATAATAATTTATAACTTATAAATATATTGATATAAAATAATTCCTAAAATGCAAGGTGATATATTTAAAATTCGATAAATAAAGAAACAAATAATAAAGACCGTTTTTAATATCTAAATTCTATACATGTTATAACTAAAAACAAATAAAATGTATCTTGCACATCCTACACAAAAACCTTGTCTGTTTATCTATTTGTTTAATGAAATCTATAAAGTATAACATAACATTAACAATACAATAGAACATTAGTGTGGATGTGGTAATAAGGGGCGTTAATGAAGTTTTAATTCCAATAATGCTTAAACAGATGAGATACGCTTACGTACGTAACCGACATAACCTTGAAATGGATGAACAAATTTTGATCAGACGCAACCATCTTTATTAAACATATTTACACATAAATAAAAAAAGCAACCCGTTTGGGAGCAGTAATGTTACTAATGGGTTTCAACCTTTTTGTCGCGTTCCTCAACCAGGGGTTAAAAAATATTGATATGTAAATAAAAGATGACTAAATCGACACATGAATAATTTTTTAATCGACGCAGCCACTAACAGTTAAAGGATCAGAGATGATTTATGATTGCAACTCTAAATCCAAGAATAATTTTAATTTCCATGTAAATTTTAGACTTTACCATGTGTTGAAAATTATTAACTAATAATATATGTCTTCGTTATGTTTATAAAAAACGTTCTATCTTTATTTTTACTTTTGTTTTAAAATTGCCTCCAGCCCGGGGCATTGTCCGATCTAATCCAGACTGTGAAGAGTGGTTATGATGAATATGAACGTCATGAAAGTTTTAAAATATGCAGATGAAAACTTTCCCCTAAATAGTATTATTTAGGAAACGAATCCTTAGTAAAATCCGTCAAATATGTAGTATTATTTAAATACTAACATATCAGAACTTAAAAGTACTTTAATAAACACGAATAAAAGTACAAGTTCAAGTTCAAACTATGAAAGTTATTATAAGCATTAACTTATTATACTATAGTTTTTCAAACTCGAAACTGTTCGGAAAAGAAGGACTTTAGAAAAACGTTTAAAAAATAATCCATCTTACATTGATAGACTTTAATAAGCAATATTGCTTCTTATAATAAAGTTCTTACCCCTCTTTTTCCAATATCGAAAAAATTACATTTATAATATGTCTATATAAGACTAGAGTAGTCAATCAATGAGCCACTATAGGTTGAATCCCAACCAATTGAATTCTACCGACTTCTTCCCATTCATAACAATTTGCTTCGCAGCATGATTTATGAACAGTACTATATTAAATTTGTATGAGCACTCTTCAAAAAAATACAACTAAATAAATTACTCTTTATTAAAATACAACTGTACTATATGTACAATGCTTAATATTCATAAATTCAAAAATGTTTACTATGATTTTTCAAAAATAATCTAATACACTATATATTGATTATTAAATATTCATTAACGAAAAGTTATCAAGATTTTAATCAAAATTTAAAAAAATATATAAATAAACACCTAAATAGTGAATGTTTAATAAACACTATAAACAAACATATACTAATAGATTTTTAAAAAACCTAAATAAACAATGTTTTAATTTGTGAAATATCTATCCAGAAACAAAAAAGTAGACAATAAATATTCAAATTATTTGATATTTATCAACATCAAAAGAGAAATTCTGTTCCACTTGTATCATCTTTATGTCTTTTTGAATACCATTGGAATTTGGTATTACACTGGTTTATATTACCACACTAGTCGTCAATCAAAAAGCCACCATACATCATAATACAAACAAACTGAACTCGGCTGACCTTTACGGATTCGGTTATCATTAGTTTTTCCTGATGATTTATGAACTGTGACGTCAGTGCATTTTACCTGTTTCTTTGTTTATTAATTGCTTTATAGTATTACCTTTGAAATTAATGTTGGCTATCTTTGTTCTATATACAAGTGTAATCCTGAGCATATTTATGAAATAACAAAACATTACCATATATAAAACGTACAGTTTATATAATAGCTTTTTAATCAAGATTAAGTATTATTTCAGATATTTGATATTTAAATAAGCATAACTTTATAGACAATTTCAAATATTAATTTCTATTATAGCATCTTTCAATGTTATTCTTTAAAACACAATTACAAAAAGTTTAAGATTCTATTATGAAACTTAATATATGTCGCCACAAAGCCAATTACGACTATAATAATATAAATAATGATAAATTAATCAACGAGGGTAACAACACCGACAGTTAGTGGAATTGCGGGGACGATTTTTCCGGTGTTCACACTTACAAATTATGCTGATTAAAATCTGTAATTTTATCATTATAAATTATGGAAAAAAGCATCACATGGCTAAAATGTTTATAGATAATTTTAAACATTAAAACTTCGACATCAGATTTAGACAAATGATACATACGCTTAACCTTGTCTGACTTCATCCAGTAGCAATATAATATTTACAGCCTCCACGTACAGGAACATAAAAGTATAAATTATTCACTACATACACTTCACTGTATAAAGTTTCATCACCAACAAAGCTATAACATAACTTAAACAGTATGTATATTATTACAAATTGTTTATAAAGTTGTATGCATTTTCGGAATATTATGATTATATACAATATGATTGGTACTTATACTTTATAGACAACCAAAATATAACCGTTGCAAAGTGAAACTTACAATTAGATAAATAAATTTAACTTTCACGAACCTAGTTTATTTTAGTCAGTTAACTAGTCACTTGATAAGTAGTTTACGAACTCGTTATCAACTATTTAACAATACATTTGTTAATATCGCTTGAGATTTTTATATGATTTTATTTATTTTTTATAATTAAATATTTTAATATAAGTTAAATATGAAGTCCTCTTAAATAAGAATATCATTAATTGGACATTTTAATCACAATTTCATCGAATCAAATACTCTTTGTTAATTGTCCAAATATATTATTCAAGAAGTATCGAAGTACCTTCTAATTTCCTGTTCAAAAACTGTTAATTGTTCTAAAGGAAACGGGGCCTCATCGACTACTATTGTCAATAACATTCTATATATTAAACGGTCACTTTTCCTTAATCTTATTTATCTTTTTGTAAATAACTATCTATAGGTCTTTGACAAGTTATTTTATCTATGATTATTTTATTGTAATTTTATGTTAATAGTACAACAAACAAACAAAAAACTATAACTAATAAATTACTGAACTGCAAAGTACTATATATTTAAAGGACAAAATATAAAAAACCAATATTTTTTTACATTTTGTAACTAAAACAAATAAAATATACGAGTATCTTGCACATCCTACAGAAAAGCAGATTTATTGATTATTGAATAAACAACTATTTGTTAATAAGCTCTAGAATAAGCTAAAATGCCGAACAGTTTCTGATAAAATTGTATTGGGTGACTTTTATCCAAGACAAAATTGAGAAGAAAAATTCTTGATTTTACTGAAAATCATAAAAGACACTTTTTAAACATATTATGATAATAATAGTGCAAACGTAAGGGTTTTATAAAAAGAAAAAAAATAGTATAATATATGATTTATTACTAAGGACAAACGTGTAACAAGAATCACAAAAAAATATATATTTTTAATCAGCTTAAATCTTATGCATTTAGGACGTTATGATGAGTAATATTTAATACATAAGCACACTATGAAGTTTCTCAGTATCTTAAATAACTTAATACAGTAGCTTACGCTGTCTCACGGACGGGTTCATTTTGTATTATACAAAATTTATAAACATATTTACTAAAGAAACATTTTAAAATATTATTATAATGGGATTATTTATTAACATTCCACAAACCTTAAAATATCTAGATTTAAAATAATAACTATTTCCTAAGCTGGTGCTTCTTATATATATGATATAAGATGATTCATAAAAATTAAGTAAAATAAATTAATTGTTTTATGATGAATATTTTTTTTATAATTAACCTCTTTAAAACGAGAAATAGAATTAATAAAAAGGCAATAGAACGTAATAATTAAACAAATTAAGATGTTTAAGACAACAAACTCACACAACCTTCAAAAAGCTAAAGATATTTTGATAAAACGTAACCATCTTTATTAAACAAAATTACAAACAAGGTAATCAGACCGTTACAAGGTTACAACCTCACCACCTGCCTCCCTCGACACGGGAGTTGATAGTATTGATATGCAAATAAAAAATGACCTATATTGACGCATGAATGATTTTTCAATCATGACCAATGCAGCCACAAATAGTTGAAAGAAAAATTTCAGAGCTTAGCCGATGTAGGTTCATGTCATATTGTCATTACTTTTACATGTTATTAATAATATTACCTAGATATTAGACTTTTATGTATTCAGAATAATTAAGTAAAGTACAGTCGTCATTTTATATTTCTCAGTTATAATGTTGTTTTAATATTTAAACGAGTTGTACACATTTTAATAAAACTATTGTACATATTGGTTATACTTTTATTTCATAATGACGTTTCAAATTGCAGCAATCATGTTCATGAAAAGACGAAATGTAGCTGACTGTAATTTTAAATGTAACTGTCACCATCACTATCACTGACACTGTCAACGACACTACCACTGTCGCTGTCACTGTCACTGTGACTATCTTTGTCAAATGTCCCTCAAAAAACCAAAATTAATCAGCCGAAAGTTTTTCTGCCCTTTCTTACATGTTTTTTCACCTAATTACGGCAAAAAACTAATAGATGAAGAAGAATTTCCTTTAGCAAAATCGACACATATATTATATTCAGATGGTATCAAGGTATAACGCAATTGGGCCGATTTGGCGGAAATTACGAGCTGTTCTCATCCGGTTTGAGAACCGTGCCACAGCTATATACCTTCATAAATTATTTACCAATATTCAGTTGCAACATTTTGTGATGTCCGAGAATTTATTTAAATATATATGTTTATGTAATGTTTATTTTAGAAACAAATTTTTATTTTCTGATAACATTTGAATTGTATTGAAATCACTGGTTGATATTGGTTATAGTGTTTTTCACAATATATGACAAAATTTCATATACATACATACATACTTATTAAACATATAAACATATATGTGGTGGTGGCTGTAAAGTGTTCCTGTGTCATATTGCATTACCAAGACGTAAAGCTTCTCAACTTGCATCCTTTAGTCAATAATAATCCGTAACTCTCAAGCATTTCGAAAAGGTAATAAAATCAAGCGTACCTACTTCTTCGTTCAGAATCATTATAGTTTCACTCAACTACTATTTACTACTTTCCACCTAACATTGATGTGATATTTTTAGAGCTACAAAAGTTACCACAATTTTACCTCTTGCTATGACGTTTTTCCTTAAATAACAGAAGTTATTTTGTTACTCTCTTTTAAGTAAGTCCTATGTTTAGATAATATGTTGAGGTATTATATATAAATTGATATTTACTTTATTCAAATAGGTGATTTTTATCTCCTCTTGAGTTTAAATGAATATGTACTTTTATTGAAAACGTTTTTTTATCAAATAAATGTATTTATATTACTATATAATGTAATATTTGAGAAAGATGTTCTTACTTATTTATTTTATTAACCGTTGGATATCTTTATTTATTTTATTAAATAAAATACGTTCGTATCCTTGATGGACTCCTTTGATAGTGGAATTTAAAAATGCATTTAATACACAAACTTTATACCACTATAATATTAATTTAGACGTCAACAAACAATTAACGAAGAATAATGTATATAAAAAGTCATTCATATACGAGTATTTAACATGTGACATTTATCGACATCGGAGTGCATCAGTCTAAACCTATTATATAACCTTTAAATATGAAATATGACTTTTAGTATCGTATTTTAACCATTATATTGGCGTACATCTACATGTATATGACCCAACTGATCTTGACTGACCTCTTCTTATTCGATTTCCACTAGTTTTTCCTCTCGTTCTGTTTTACATTAAACGCTGCTACATCTTTTAAATTTTAATGACAACAATATAAAAAACGTTGGAAATTTGTCATAAATTTATACAAAAAATATTTAAATCGTTTTTCTTAACCTTATTTATCTTCTTGTAAATAATTTGGTGTAAATAATAATAATTTCTTGTAAATAAAAAAAACAATATTTATTCATTAATTATAAATTTATTAGTTTAAAATAATGCAAAGTACGTTCAACATATATATATATTTCAAAGCTGAAACAAATAAAAACTAATATAGACAATTTCTTTTATTTATAATCTATAACTGAAAATTAAAAAAAATAATCAAACAAAAATAAACTAAATTAAAAATAGAATATATCTTATACATTTTATAAAGAAACAGATGTAGGTATGTTCATCTATTTGTTTATTAAATCTATAATATAATAACAATTACTGAACGCTTTTCGATAGAACTGTCGTAATTACTTTTTCTTAAATATATAATTACAATAAAACGTTTCTAATGAACGGATTGTGCTAAATGGAACTAAATTATATAACAGTTAGTACGCTGTGTTAATATTGTATTTTGTAGTCTAGAACTAAAATCATTAGTACCAGTAAGTAAAGGATAATCCGATTGTCGTCAGCAAGCGTTAAGCGTGAGACGAACTTATTAATACATTTAGTAAAATAAAATATAATACCATATCTTTATTAACGTCTCATATAAACCTAATTAGTAGCAGACCCTAAATTGTCTTAATTAAATGTAATCTGTAGTTCCTTAACATCTGACTATAAAATATTTTGATTTCATTTTGTTAATATTGTTGAAATTTTACTAAATATGTAAAATAGTATTTATAAGTACTTACCTACTAATTACATCCTAAGTAATTAAGTAGTATCAGAGTATTGACATCAAATGACCTCAATTATTCAAATCATTGTTCTGTATCTAAAGGTATATAAACAACAATGGTCTGGATATGTGTGCAATAACAAAAACATATATAAATAATATAAATTGATATATTTGAGTAACACTAAGTTCACAATTATTAATGAGTCTCCTAACTAATTTGATATTTTAAACTCGTCTGAAAAATGTATGTAAATTAGATTACAGTTTTAAACAATTAAATTCGCTCTTCTAATATAAAACAATAAGAATTTCTGTTGGCAAGTTATCTTATGCAGGAGAAATGAAATATACAATAATTAAATATAAGGTTATTTATATATAAACAAAGGCTCTAATCGTAATAATAAAATATATATATTCTAGATTATAGTATCTAAAATACCAAACTGTTGATCAAAACCTCCCAAACTTGGAATCGAATATTAAAAAAGAATTAATTAAATTGTTAAATATCTTTAATATAGCAATATAACGTTATAAAAAAGTAAAAAATAAGTCGTATGATGTCTATCCAAATTTGTAGAATTGAATTTACCAAATTCGTCACATATATCAAATTCAGTTAATATCAAGGTGTACCGCAGTACATTGGACGATAAGGTCACACTTTACAAAGCCTGCATACGCTCCGTCATGTCCTATGCAAGCGTTGCCTTCGCTCACGCGAACCTGAAGCCCCTTCAGGTGCTTCAGAACAGATTCATGCGGCTCGCCACTGGGGCACCGTGATTTATGCGTAATATCGACTTGCACAGAGACTTAGACCTACCGACGATCGCACAATATTTCAAGGGGCTCTCCAAAAGCTACTTTGACAATGCTGTGGGACACCCAAACCCGCTGGTGGTTAAGGCCACAGGATACACGGCCCGTAAGACTCCTAAAGTCAGAAAGAGAAGACCCAAGTCGGTACTTTTCGATCCGGACGACGCGATTTCGTTAGGGAACGCTATGTAAAAGCGGCAAAGCGAACATAAATACTACACATACACACACACACAGCGTCTTCGCCGGCGAAGACGAGGTCCCCATCCAAGCACGTTGCTCCGGCGTTCTGCCGTCGGAGGACGTTAGTGTTAAATCCTAACCCACATCCAGCCCTCGTTTCCCACCTAACGGCGTCCTGAGCCGTGGTCCGAGCCTCACATGAGGCGCCCTCAAGACGCGCATTCCCCTGGGGCCCTTCAGGCCCCCCTTTTTCAAGGGCGGGTCTCTGCACCCGTCCATTCCACCGGTGACGCTGTCATGGCCAGTAGGGCTAACAGCAGAGACAAAAAAAAAAAAAAAAAAATACGTTGGACCGATTTGACGGAAATTACGAGCTGTTCTCATCACGATTTCACGATAATTGTTTATAACATTTTAATATGTTTGAGCATTTATGTTATTTTAAATATACATTGTAATACCACTAACAGTAATATATATATATATATATATATATATATATATATATATATATATATATATATATATATATATATATATATATATATATTACTGTTTCAACTCAACTTTCAACTAAATTCATTATATATTATTTTCTGTGTTTATGTACACAAGAAGTTTAAAATGTGTCATTTCTAAAAATCAGCAGATACGAAATAATCCCTTAAAAAATTACTTCTGTTGTTACTTTGCCTGTATTTTAATTGTTAATTGAGTAAAGAATTGTGAATTTTATATTCTTTTGTTATGATTATATTTATTTATTATTAAATATGTTATTTAGTATCATTTTTTTTCCTTTAAATAAGTCCCTACTAATGTACTTTTGTATATTTTCCATATATTATATACTTTCATATAGCTTAATTAATAGATTTTCAAATTGTAACCGACTCCTTCACGAGTCGATTACAATTTGCATCACTTCGCATTTATTACCAGTCTATATATTATGATGATCTATGAGCATACTAAATGAAAGAAAATACAGTTAAAGTACACTTATATATTCATAAATTAATATATAATCTTTGTATTTATTTACAAAAAAAAAATACTTTAATAGTTTGTATTTATTTGACTTGCTTTTATTATTTTTATCTGCACTATTATAATAATAAAATACTGGATTACAAAATTGTAATGTAATATTGTATAACGCTTAATGTTCCTTAATAGATATTTATGTAGTTTATCTTACTAGTTAATTTATAAGACACTGCTTTGAAACAAACATAAAAGATGGAAAACACTCTTCGACTTTATATTATATAATGTACCCTCGATCAGATATACAACTTGCATTTCCGACCTAAATACACAAAGTTTATATCATAACATGTTGGTTTATAGTTTACATGTCGTTTGAGAACCAACAGATATGTATATATTATTTTAGATGAGCAGTATTATCACTGACGCTGCATAACAAACTAAAGTTTCAGTCAAAGATTATGTACATTATTTGAGTTGATTTATGTAATAAAATTTTTTATATAATTATATTTAAAAAATAATAATTTAAATACACATTTGAAATGCGTCTAACAAACAACCTTTAATAATCTAGAAGGCAGAAGTATGAAAATAAGAAAGTCATACAGTCAATATACCATATAATACTTACCAATTGACATTCGTAGATATCGAACGGCAATAAATTATTTGAATTTTATCATCCTTAAGTATGAAATATGACTTTCAGAATCTCATTACTACATTAGTCGTCAAAAAGCCGCCATAGATCGGAACCCCAACCAACTGAACTCGACTGACCTCTTCTTATTCGATTATCAGTAGTTTTTCTCGTGATTTATAAACCACATTGTGATTTTAATATTTAACGGTACTGACATATTTCAAATTTTATCACAACTATTTTTAAGACGTATAAAATTTTACATAAGATAAAATTTGATATAAGATGACATAAGATAGGTATAAAGATGGCTTTCTAATTATTATTAATTCAATGATTCTGTAGTATTTAGTAGTTGCTGTCAAGAACTTTTGTAAATAAATTACGTATATAATTATTGTTAAGTCGGTTTTTTTAATATAATAAATAACTCTTAGAACATTAATTACATACTGAAGCAATTGTAACTGCTTATTATACTTATTACAAATCAAAACGCTCATTCCAATTTAAGATATAGTTTATAGTTCTGATACCTCTGTAGATGTAAAGAATTTGTATAAAAAGTGAATGTACTAAATAAATACTGTTTATATAATTATATTTTATATGCATTTTGTTTTATCTGAGATATTTTATCATTAAATAAGCACAGTGTCTCACGTGATCACATTATTTTCCTTAACTACATTAACATAATTATGTTACTTACATTGAGTACGCCAACACAAATCTATAAATTATTAGCTCCACGTATAGTTTCATTATAAACATCATCATCATCACGAACTAGAAGATACAATACAACTCAAACATAACGTGTATCATAACAAAACCAGGATTATGAAGTTTGTATGAGTTTTGAATATCAAGATAACAAGCAATGTGATTTTGGTACTTATAGTTTATTAATTCATTTAAATATAAACGCTGCAAAGATCAACTAAACCTTGCACAATTGTATGAAATTAATTTAACTTTCACGAACCTAGTTTAATTGTACGATGATATTTTATTCCATTATCCAGTGCACTTATTAATTATATATAATATTATAATTTCAATTTTATTATTAAATGTTTCAATATTATTATTAAATGTTTTTTCAAAATAAAAAAGTAAAATGTCTTTCTAAATTTACAATTAGTTCTTTATGTGAAAAGCATCTAATGAATTAAATGTTTTAATCACGAAACTGTCAAATAATCTTCCCTCAATGTCCAAACATATTTTAATCATAAAGTAACGAAGTAATTTGTAATTTCCTATTGATTCCTACATTCCATGGTTCTAAGAGAGATGGAACTAAATTATAAATAAAATAGATAAGTATTTTAAAAAAAAACCATAGATTAAGTGGTCACGTTGAGCACTTAAAAGTTTTTTTTCTGCTAAACTTTTATTGAAATTAAGCTTTTCCGGTTAACATTATTATAACACGATATTAATAATAAGTGTACATACACTCTGTCAGGTTTCTGTATATAACTTAATACAATAAGAAACTTACAGTGTCTCATAGCCGTGTTTATGTTGTATTTTGTACTGCAGAACTAAAATCATTAGCGATTAAGTGAAGGATAATCCGATTGTCGTCAGCTGCAAGCGTTAATTGTGAGACAAACTTATTTATATATTTAGTAAAAACATAAACTCTAATATCTTTATTAACGCCTCATACAAACCTAATTAGTAACCTTAAATTGTCTAGATTAAATAAAATCAGTAAGTCCTTCCTAAACATTATTACTATTGTGAAGTATGTGTTTGATATTCAGTTAATTAAGTTTGGTGGCAGCGAAGGATGCAAAGAAAAACAATTATTTTATAAAATTATATTAACGAGTTACAATTAAAACTTATAATTAATTAATACTAAATAAAGGTGATTCCAGGTCAGCGATTGACCCAAGAATGAATATATTTTATCCTCGATTCCCATCGATGGTGAGAACGCAAGCCGTATGGTGTCGTTTTCAGGATACTCGAAGCGTGGTGTCAGCATTTAATCGTGTGAAACCAAGTTGGTTCTTACTATAACAATTGCCCTTGGCTATGCTTTCGTAACACCTCCCCCCGTAGAACAGCGACTATTGAAGACCTTCGTTGTAAATTGCGCTGGAAGTTCTGATTCATCCCTTTGAGTTTTTTGGATGGTGTGTTTCGTATGTTTAAGTCGGTATTTCCGGTATGCAAGGCCGCTAATTAGTACACATGCACCGAATAGTAACGCATATAAAGGTATTGTTGTATGGTAGACGCTTATATCGTTGTTCTTGCTTAAGTTTACTGGTGACTGTAGAATAACCTCTCTATTGGTAGCGTGAAGATTAGTCAAATTAATGGAGTTAAATTTGAATATCAGATGTGCTGCTGAACTGAGTGTATTTTCAATAGGGACATCTATTATCTTCAAGGCTTGACCTTTTAGTCGATCGTTGAAGTTCGAGATGATGAATTCTGTTGTTTGAATGAAACAATCATATGGAATTATAGCGAGATAACTTCCTTGCAACATCTTGTAGATATCTTGATCGCAGGATACTTTAGTAAGAGTTGGAAAGCTGATGGTGTAGTGGCGATCGTCGAGCTTCTCGAGTAAGTAGGGATACGGTGACTGGTTTACATTCGGGGAGTTTTTGCTGCGTAGTAACGAGGGCTGTTACACAATCCGGCGATGTAGGACTATGTATGTTGTGTATCTCTTCACATAGATACCCTTTAGTGAACTTCGGGCATTCAGCCTCTATGTACTTGAAATCTTTCAAATGGATTGCAAGGAATTGGTGTTGAGGAACAAGAATTTCATGATTTTTGTTAGGGATTATGGATATCTTATATAAATTATATATTTGGGATTTTATAATTGGGAATTTATATACTATAACTATTTCATTTCCTAATTGTATTACGTCATAATACTCTCGGGCCTCTATATCTAGTACTTTATTACTACCATACATACTACGTAGCTTTCTAATTATATTTCTAATAGAACTTAAACTAATGACATCATGATGAGCCGTGGATGTCCTTGTAAATGCTAGCACATTCTGTAACTTAGACTAATGTTTTTTTACTAGTTCCGCTAATTTGTTCTGATTATCTACTATTTTATCTATTATTTTAGAGTGCTGAGTTATCCAATCTTTGGTCAGGCTTACATGACTGTTAAATTCCGTAACTAATTTATTATCGTTTTCTTGTAGTGATCTTATTGCGTTATTAAACTGTAACGCATCTGTATAATCAAGATTACCGGTAATACTTTTTATTACGGACCCGAGACCATCAACGAGACCTCTTTTAGAGCGGCTAATTTCAAATGACTGCAATTGTTCTATAACGACTTGAAGCTTTTCTTTCAAATAGTTAGTATGGGGCTCAAACAAAGAAAAAGTTTTATTATTAAGATTAGAGATTATATTGCTTAATTGGATATGAACTGTATTTACTTTGTCTTGCAATTCGTGGATATCGATATACTTCAAGAATGAGTGATAATGAGACACTATGCGACAAGGACCTAGTTTAAAAGGTAAAATGCCGGGACCATCATCTAGATTTTCAAGTTTTATTTAAGAACTCTCTTTAATCTAGACTTAGCAATTGGCCCGCCTTTTTTGCACGTATATATATGTATCGGGAGATCAGCTATAACTGTATCATGTGTGTAACGCGGCGCTATCTTTTGACGAACAGCAAAAGGGTTTCTAATAAATATTTGTTGATCGGGAGAGAATTGCTTTTCGGGCTCTCTAGACTTATTATGAGTATTTGTTAATTCATTTCTGTAACTTAAACTAGACTCATGAATTAAATTAAAAGCTTTGGTCATTTTATTTTTATTAACTTTTTACTCTGTATAGATAATAAATCTAGGTGAACAACTTCGAAAGGCTTACACGGTGGAGGGACAATACGAAATTGTTGTCTAATAGGGTTGCGATCATATTTCGCTTGACCACAAATTATACATTTGTTAATGAACTTGGCCTCGCATTTTTGGCCAATAATACCTATGAGATAGGGCGAGATGACATTCATTAACACCCCTATGATTAGTTTTACCTACGTGGTATTTGCTTATTATTTCTTGTTGTTTTAAGTATTCTTTTATGTTTTCCAATTCCTTTTTAACTAGTATTAAATTCATAGCTGAACTTTTAAAAGCTTTTTGTATTATGGGAATAACCGAGTACATTGCTAATGGGGGATTTATGAGTAACCCTGTTTTAATTTTGGGATGAACATATTCTTTGATAACATTAATGATATCTTCTTCGAGATTATTTTCTGACAATTGAACAGTGATACGTGTGTGTGTTTCAAAAGGTTTTGAAACTATTGGTCTTCCTTTAATATTGCTTACAATTGTTAAAACTAGCTGTTTTGTGAATTTATTTAGGGGTTCGTCAGAAATCGGGATTTCCAAAATAGGATTTTCATTGTCGGTATGAACTGTTAGGGTATTAGAATTATCTCTATCAGCTTCTGAAGCTGTAATAGTGCTAGTCATTTTCAGATGCATTTACTGCTATTGAACTTAGTTCTTCGTTATGAATTACTAAACGGGATAAGGCATCAGCATTTGTATTATATTTACCTGGCTTATAAATGACTGAGAAATCGTATTCCGATAATTTTAATCGCCATTTGGTTTTATCCGAAGCATCTGCCTTTTTAGGGACCACCTAAATAGGAGAGCTCCACGCGGAATCCGAAGGTCTAATTATATTTTGTTCAAGCATTTTATTGATTTGACTTCTAACCTCTTGTTTATGGACATACGGGTACCTATAGCTTTTAACATGAACTGGGATCTCATCATTTGTTTTAATTTTATGCTTAATTTTGTTCGTAAATGTTAAGGGTTCTCCGTGAAGGTAAAAAACATTCGAATAACGTGCACATAAGGTTTTTAAATTAGCTATTTCCTCTGGGTTTGTAATGATAAATCGTTAAATAAAAGTGGTCTCGTCTCGATGGTCAGCAAAATTATTAATAAGTGCACTACGAATACCGAACTAATTTTCAGGAATACCTTTGGAATTTATCAATCGAGCTGCAGAGCCTGTGATCTTATTTAATATACCATTAATAAGGGCCAAATTGGTTAACTCATAACCCGGTTCTGTTTTAAAATATGCAAGTACTAATTGATCACATAAATTTATAAATCTTGTTAGCACATGGGGGTTACCGTCAAAATCAGGCAAAACTCTAAGTGACTTGTATATTTCACCCATTATATCTTGAGACATTTTAATATTAGGTATAACAATTTTTTTAACTGCCTAAATTCGTCTATAGTATCGAGCCTGCTAGATCTACCCTTACACAAACTACGGCTACTGTTTTCTCTCGGATGAAAAATTTTGAACACTAATCTAACACTCTAAAAATTATATATAATAGTATTTATATATTAAATTACTTGGACAATCTAATGGAATAATAAAATAAATTGAAAGGATAAGAATAACGTTAAAAATTAGGATAGGTAAGGACTTGAAAGATTCAGAGTACTTACATGAACATGATTTTCTTTGCCGAATCGACTTTCGGATTCACCTCCGCTGGCCTCCACGATGTATGTAGATTCGGATACTCGAAATCGGTTAGTCACGCGGGATCTCGCACCGATATTAGGGGAAATCTTGACGCGACGCGTACCGAATATATCTCGAATATCCTACCGACTGCGCCAATTAAGTTTGGTGGCAGCGAAGGATGCAAAGAAAACCAATTATTTTATAAAATTATATTAACGAGTTACAATTAAAACTTATAATTAATTAATACTAAATAAAGGTGATTCCAGGTCAGCGATTGACCCAAGAATGAATATATTTTATCCTCGATTCCCATCGATGGTGAGAACGCAAGCCGTATGGTGTCGTTTTCAGGATACTCGAAGCGTGGTGTCAGCATTTAATCGTGTGAAACCAAGTTGGTTCTTACTATAACAATTGCCCTTGGCTATGCTTTCGTAACAAGTTAATATTGTTGCTATTTGAAACTAAATTAAATATTTCTGAAATATATTTCAAATCGAACAAAATAATATCAAATAGTCAATGTAAGTTCTAATTACATCCATATTATTAAAGTATTACCATCCAATTACCTTTGAAATTTAAATAATTATCAAATTTCATTATTCTGTATCTAAAGATATATAAACAATAATAGTTTGGATATATGAAAAACAAACACATACACAAATAATATAAACTGATCCATTTGAGTAGAACTACGAGCACAATGATTAATGAGTGACCTAACATGTTAGTGACTAAGCAATCCCCTAGTCTTAGTGTATAGAGCAAAATAATTTAATTTTTATCCTGCTATAAGACCTACAATTTAATTTAATTCTTATAATAAATTTTCAATATCAAGATATATTTAATTTGTATATAATGCAATAAAATCCTCTACACTGAAGCAAGTTTATTAATACTATACTTACCATACCATACCATACTTCATACGTCTCGAAATTATTGTAACAAATTTAATATAGTTTCTGCTGCAACAGTAAGTGATAATGAATTATTACATTAAACAAAACACACGAATATACAAGTATGGCAAACGGAATTACCACCACCACCACCACCACCAGTTATAACAATGAAAGGAAACTATAGTTGTAGATGGTAGCTTTGCTATTAAAATCTCGCACTCATGCCCCTAATACTTTGCTGAAAGATTTTCTCCATCTCTCATGTGTTTATTATATTTACGATGAATTTGAATGATAATATAAATATGTGTGAATATTGATAACATTGTTGAACAATGAAATCAATTATTGATCAAATATACAAGGGCCACAATAATCATAAATATATAATTACAATTATTTCGTAAGTTGTTTTCTTATATACGTCGTACCTAATTTAATAAATGACAATCGCTGAGTACATAAATGCAACTGCTTCATAGATTACAGAGTATGTTTAACTATACTGTCGGAACAGGCTCTTTCTATTTACTAATAGTTGAGCAGATACTAAAAGTACTAAGAATACTAAATTCTCTGAAACGTATAAAATATTTAAAACGTATAAATTTATATTACAATATTAAATAACTATAACAATATAACATTATGAAAATAGTTTTTTGAATTCGATGTAAAATAATTTTCGTATGATTTATAAATATGACTTATCAAATTTGTACAATTGTACAATTCGTGACATACAAATAAAGGTGGTATCAAGGTGCACCGCAGTAGGTTGGGCCGATATGACGGAAATTACGAGCCGTTCTCATCCGGTTTGAGAGCCGTGCCACAGCTATATTTACCAACCGCTCTAATAAATTTTACACACATATTTACTTGTAACATTATCATACTCGTATGTTCAAGAATTTGTGTTATTTTAAATACATATTCTTAGAACATTTTAATTATTTGTTAATTGATTTAAATATGAAGCGATTTTAATGATTATACTCTAGCTGTCTTAATTATAATATTTTTTAATTCAATTTACATTACAGTACATTTGCTATAAATGTAACCACTGTCATATGTTAACTAAGAATACGAATAAATTATTTTTTGCATGTTCATGATTTAATTCGACTTACTATTTTAAGTAAATACTTATTATGACATTCCTTACCTAACTCTTTCTTTGTATAGATATTATTATTCATATTATCAATCATAGCAGTTAAGTAAAATATTAAATACTTATGAATTTTTTTCTTAGATGAGAATTACATTTACTGATATTACGACCATATGCAATAAGAATAGTCAATCAAACACAAACTATAAGTCGGCAACCCAACCAACTGAGCTCGACCGACTTCATCCTGTTATATGTATATATTATAAATTGTTTGATAGCGATCTATGATTGTCTTTGATTGATATGAAAAAAAAATTATAGTGACCAATCATCCTTATATATATTTTTATTTTTCATCCGACTGTTTCGTATATTTCAAAAATATTTTATATGAAGATGCTAAAATAATGATTTCAGCAACATAATTTTTATTAAGTAAAGAAAACATTTAAATAATTTATATTTAAGATGTAACTTGCGTTTATTGTGTGTATATATTCTACAATAATAATAAAAATACCATAACATTGGATTCTAAATTTATCGTCTAATGTAGCATAGCGACTAATTATCCTAAGACATATTTTTATATGTAATTCGACTGGTTGTTATAAACACAAAAAAGACATAAAACACTGTTTAGATTTATTTTATATAATACAATGTAAACTCAATCAGAAACACAACTTGCATTTCCGACCTAAATACACAAAGTTTATGTTGTTTATACTTCAATGTACACATGTTGGCTTATACTTTACATAGTCGCTTGAGAACCAACAGATATTTGTATATTATTTTATGTGAGCACTATTATCAGTGACGCTTTATCACAAACTAAAATTTTACATAACTATTGTGTACATTTGAGTTAATAAAAACTTTATAAAAGATATAAAATTAAAAGTCTAATCATGTTACTAAGATAATTTAAATACATACCTACTCAGAATTTGAAATGCCTCTAACAAACAACCTTTTAATCATTGAAATATTCCTTCAGACGAGAAGATATCTGGAACGAAGAAGAATGAATATGAGAAGTCGTTCAATAAATATACTTAACATGTGATATTTATCAACATGAAGAGCAATAAACTATTACACTTGTACTATCCTTAAGCATAAGATATCACTTTCAGAATCTCATTCCCATTTTGACCATTACATTGGTAAATATTACTTCGTCAGTCATCAATCAAAAACCCGCCATAGGTCGGAACGGATGAATTTCACTTTCAAGAGTCTAGTTTTATAGTACGATTAGTTTATGTAATAGGTATATTAGTATTGATGCTTATAAAATAGAAAAGTTGTTTAATAAACTGCTCTAGATTAAGTGGTCAGTTTGCTTTAATTTTTATAAGTTTTTTGTCTGCTAAACTTTTATTGAAATGAAGCTTTTCCGCTTACAATAATATATCACGAAATACTTAATAAGTATACAAACACACTGACAGGTTTCTCTATATAACTTAATACACTAAGATACTTACTTAGCCTGTGTCACGGCCGTATTCATGTTGTATTTTATACTGCAGAACTAAAATCATTTGCGATTAGGTAAAGAATAATCCGATTGTCGTCAGCTGCAAGCGTTAATTGTGAGACAAACTTATTTATGTATTTAGTAAATCCTTAAACTACAATACCATATCTTTATTAACGCCTGATACAAACGGAATTAGTAACGGATTTTAATTCTTTATATTAATTAGAATCTGTAGAATCCTAAACATATATTGGTATTTTGTTAACGTTGTTCGTATTTAAAACAATAAAATATTTCTTGAATTTGACTAAATTATAATAAATAGTGTTTATACGAATAAGTACTTACCTACTAACTACATCCACATTAATTAAGTATTAATAGAGTATTGACATCAAATGACCTCAATTATTCAAAATTCATTATTCTGTACCTAAAAGTATATACACAATAAGAATCTGGATATATGAATAAAGGTGTGCAATAACAAACACACATACAACTAATACAAACTGATATATTTGGGTAACATTACTATCACAATGATTAATGAGTGACCTAACATGTTAGTGACTAAACAATCACCTAGGTCTTAGTATATAGAGCAGAAAAATGTTATCCTTCTAAGGACCTACATTTTATAATAATAATTACTATAAAGAGAAATTGAATTTGAACGTAATACAATAAAATCCTCCACTAAAAAGCAAGTTCGTAAACACCATAACAGTTTATGCGTTATGATATTGAAATTGTTATAACAAATTTAATATATTATATTATAGTTTACATATTATATGAACTGCTGCAGTACGTGATAACTACTGTTTATATCTAAAAGAGAAATTCATTAAAGAAGTAATCTTAAACTAATAACCCTAGAAACATAGACTACGTAAAATATACGCAGATATTACACTCTCTTCTCAAATAGAGCGAATCCGTTGTTGTGCGTCTAGGACTCTCTCTGTCGTTGCTTAGTTCTTCTAGGAAGAGTTCATGTCAGTGAAATAAGTGTTACCTATTTCGTAATATAACTAGAACGTGAGTGAAAATAGCGCATGATTATTTTTTGTGTGACTTTTAAGAATTGAACCTAAATGGATAATTGTATTGTTTTCCCTCATGATTACACTAGTTTTGATATTTCTATTGTTTTTGCTTTTTTTACATAGTTAGTAAAAAACGCTAATAGGCGCTAGATATTTAGATAAAAACTGTATACTGATCGTTCTTTTAGAGGATGATGAGGAACCCATCTACGAGAAAACCAATAGCGAATTAAAAGACCACGAAATTGAAACTGACGTGCAGAGCAACATAGAAAAGCTTAAATAGTTGAAGAGAATGAAAGGGGACCCGACGCCAAGTGGGAAGAAAATCTTAGGTGAACAAAATATAAAAGAACAGCCAGCTTCTTCAACGGCCTCTAATAGAATACTAGGCTTGCAACGGAGCTTTTAATAGTTAAAGGTATGAATAGGCATTACTGCTCGACTTTGAATTAAACACGATGTAGCCCAGTCCAAGCTGTGATATTTGTTAGGTCTCAAAGCGATCCGACACATACGTGTATCTGTTTCCGTTTTTTGATTGAATTATCGAAATAGTGAGCTGAACTACGGCTAATTATAGAAAAATAAACTGTGATTAGTAATTAAAGAAAAAATAACCTTAATTTTTGATACTTATGCAAAGGTTAAAATTTTTTGTAATGTTCTTTAAAAATTAAATTAATTAAAAATCATAGTATTGCATTTTATAGGAATGGTATTATATAATAACGATTGTTTTAATATTATCTAAGAATAATATTCGATGCTATGGCTAAGTTAAGATTATGTTGCTAGTGTTAAAGATATGCCAAGCGGAATTACCCATCAGTTGAGAAAATCTGAGCGATAGCCGAGTGAAGCATTACAATACGAAATCTCGCACTCATGTCCGGGTAATTCGGCCCGAAAGATTTCTTGACATGAGAGAAGAAGAATATCATCGTATTAACTGTATGATGTATTTGCTATTTTAGAGTTGTTTAAAAATGTATGTGGATTTGATTACAGCGTTAAACAATTAAATTTGCGATTTGTAACATAAAACATGAACTATTTCTATGAGGTAGGTATGCAGGAGAACTGGAATATATAATTATTATACATATAATGACTTACCAAATTTGTAGCATTTGAAGTTTCCAATTTCATCACATATACCAAATTCCATAGATATCAAGGTACCGATTCGGCGGAAATTACGAGCTGTTCTCATCCGGTTTGAGATACACTACACAGCTACAATTACCATCCGCCTTCATAAAGCTTTTACGAATAATAGTCGAGAATTTACATTATTATAAATATATTATATAATATTTTAAATATATTATAATTGAAATTAATATAAAATAGTATTTTTCAATGTTTTCATTGAACATTGTTTCGTATTACAATATAGTTTAACTATTAAATGCGGAAATCTTGTTATTTGTGTTTTTGATTAGATCATACTTAAATATTTATTTATTATTGCAATTTTAATTTAAACAGATTTAGAGAAGTAAGTTAATGAAATTTTATAATTTAATATAAGTATTTGCTCCTTAAATTTGTGTAAACTATTTAAATCTTAGGGAGACAATAGTGTAATCCTGTATTCAGAGTCCATATTTTTCCTGAAATATTGAATTAAACATGTAATTCGTTCATTCAGATTATTTTCCTTGAAACAATAATATAAAATAAAAATTAAAATATACAGTTTTCTTTTCGAAACAATATAATCATTTAATGATCAAAGTATATACTACAGTACAATACGGAAAAAAAATCAAACAAAATATAATAAGTTGGCATTAACTTGGAATGGATAAAAAGATTTTGATCAAATGTTACAATGCAAGACCCTCATTAAACAGGATTATTAACAAACGACGAAGCAATCTTCATGTTTTTTATTTCAAATAAGACAGAAGTAAGAATGAAGCACGGTTCTCTAAAAGATTTCATGGAAAAGAACCGATGGGCCTATCCCTATCCCTATCCCTATATTTATATATATCTTTATCCTGATCTATTTCACTCCACCCCACTCAATAAATGTTCTATATTATTAATTTTAAAATATTTTAATTAACAATTTAAGATTACAAAATAATAAATTATATTATTAAATATTTGCAAAATAATATAACATCATGACTTTATGAAGATTTTACTTTCTATTCGATATAAAAAATCATTTTCTTGTGCTTTATACACTTAACTTGTAAAATTTGTAGAATTTAATTTACCAAATTGAAATATAACAAAATCAGGCGATATTAGGGTAGGCGCAGGCGCAGTATGTTAGGCCGATTTGGCGGAAATTACGAGCTATTTTCATCCGGTTTGAGAGCCGTGCCACAGAAATATTTACCACCCGCCTTCATAAACCATTCAAGAACATCGATTTAAGCATTTTGGAATATTCGAGGAATTTGTTTGTATTATTTTTACTTTCTATATTTATATACATTCTAATAATATTTGAATTATAACATTATTTAAACAAATATAAATCTGTACTGGTGCTGATATTTTTATATGCACACCTGCTTATAAAACAGTTGTTATACATATATGTATCGTAATAGTATTTCTTAGCTGTTGTAATTCTAATACTGACCTCTTCTTATTCGATTACTACTAGTTTTTAATTTTAAACGCTCGTTTGAGACTTAACGACACTGATCTATGCATACATATAAATTCAAATTCAAATTCAAATTCAAAATATCTTTATTCAAGTAGGCATTTACACGCACTTTTGAATCGTTAATTACTACAATACAAAAAAGGTCAGTGTAGTCAGTCCGTAAGTAAATTACCTAAAAAAAATAATAGTATATTTTTGTAAGTTTTACTGTTTAATAATGGTTGGATATTGATTTAATTAAGACTATATAGAGAACCTTTGACTACAGGTATATTTTTCTGTTACATTAAAAAACTCTTTATTAAGCTTTAAACAGAAAAGAAAATGTACGGATCATGTGATTCAAGATAGAAAGATGGCGTATTTATTATTGTTAATATTGCTCTGTAGTTATCAAGAAATTTTAGAAAATCTAATAAATGTCTTCTTTATCCCGATAAAGATGACCTAATATAAATAATACCATTTTAAGGCAAATAATGTTATCTGGGTTAATAGAGACACGAATATTTTCGAATAAGATATAATCAATGTAACATTTCAATCAATTTGTTAACGTCAGATAGTATTCGTTAATTGTTCAAATATATTACCATCAAGAAGTTTCGCAGCTATTTCTAATATCCTGTTCAGTCATAGTTAGTTAATTGTTCTAAGACAGACGGGACCCGTTAACGAGATGGGTCGACATTCTACACAAATTTATATAAAATTAATGATCACTTCTCCTTAATCATATTATAATAATTTGATGTTGTTCTTGTTAGTTTATATTTAACTCTTTAATTTAATTGTACTTATTTATGATTTTATACATTTTGGAGACAATCAGTTTGTTTATTAGAAAATAATAAAAAAACAGGACTGTTTTTGATGAAAGTAGGAGTTTAGCTTTTGACTTAATTAACATCACGTACGGACAGAGTATCAATTCCACTGGCAACAACAAAACTATATTAAACCGATTAGAAAAATATAATGTCTTACAACTGAGCGTGAAAACGGAATCACGGCAATATTTTTTAACAACTAAAACCTTTTGTTTTATATTAATATTTTTTTATATAAGCTTCCTATCAAGGTAAGTAAGGTAGGTTCTCTGTATCTTAAATAATTATAACATTAGCTGTCGCTGTCATGGCCGTGTTCATATTATATTTTGTACTGAACTAAATACATTAGCGACATTAAGTGAAATATAATCCAATTGTCGTCAGCTGAAAGCGTGAAGCGGGACAAATATATACTCTCATAAATACCACACCGTTAATAATTACATTATTTTTAACACCTCAAAAAAAATCTAATTGGTAATGGATCTTAAATATTTACACTTAATAGAATTAGTAGATTCTAATAATTTAATTATTATGAATTATTAACTTTTGCTGGCGGCTTCGATACTTAACTTGGTTCGACATTAGATGGTAAGAATATATGCGACTTTATCACTTTCTTTTCCCTTCCCGCTATGCGCAATCGCCCCTCACACACTATTGATAAACAGAATAATCAATTAAAGGGTTTATAGATCTCTTATATGGCGTACCATTTGCGCTATTATATTTCCTTAGTAAGCAACTTTTATCCAGGTCGATCAAAAGGATGTTGAGTTATAGAAAGATAGTCAGACAGACAGACATATAAACAAAAATGGTGAATTAAGACGATTGTTTACCACAAAAATAAAGAAAATCAAATATACAAAACCAAATGATTTAAATAGTAGTATAGATTTTGTTAGTATTCGAAACAATAAGATTTCTTCACTAACTTAATGATATTTAATGATTAATATAAGTACTTACAGCCAATTACTATATACAAGTACTACCTAATTACATCACATCACCTTCAAATCACCTTTTCATCACCTTCGTTGTATACCTAAAGGTATATTGCAAATAAATACATTAAATAACAAACACATAACCATTTATCTGACCTTATTTTAAAATTACCATCACAACAATAAATATGTCACAATATAGCAAATAATTATAATAATATATCAAAATGAATACATATTTAATAGCTTATTTTGTAATTAATTATCAGTATGTAGATAAATTTAATTTACATATATTATAATGCAATGAAATTCTTAATTAAAGTTCAGTAATACCTTATTTTGAAATCTCTGCAAGAACCTCAATACACTTCTAAATAATACTTTAATTACTAATAATTAATCTTAAGAGGTAATTCTAAAATTATTTGACCAAATTAAGATATAAGATTGAGAATGATCTGAAATGGTTAAACAGATTTTGATTAAAGTCAATCAAGCAACACTTAAAGATTACAAACAAACGTAAAAGCAATCTGTTTGAGTTATTTTGAAACTAATAATTTTTCAATTATAATTGAATTAGAGAATAATTAATGGGAAAATATCAGAGTTTGAGAGTTAAGATTGTGATTTGAATTCCAAGAATAATTAAATAGACCTTTACTCTCATCCCTATCCATAACGATAAGGATGTGGGTAACCATATCCTTGTTCTTGATCTTCCCCTTATTTTTATCCCTTATTTCTTCTCATGCCATGGCATTGCTTTTTTTCAGTGTGCTTGTTATTAAATAATGCATTTTAGTACTATGATATTAAAGTTCAAAATCAATCGATTCTCTCGACTTGCTTTTCTTGTATCGCAGAGGAAAATTGCAGATTAAGCTCTTACATGACTGAAAATAAAATTAAAATGTCGACGGCAACATCTTCTGGCCTATAATAATTAGTTATAATGTATAACAATAACAATTTTAAAACAAAAGTTATCTAGTTCAGGAGGAACTGAATGTATAAATATTTTATATTAACTAATTATTAGTGGATTTTCAAAAGGTAATTTTTGTTCTCAGAATCACGATATTAAACTGTAATCGCTGGGTACATGAAAAGAATTTCTCCATAGAATACAATATTTTATTTACTGTGTAACTTCAAAAGTAAAAACTGATATTTTTTTATAAAGTTCAGATAGTGAAAAAATACGAGTAATTCACGAAAAATTAATTTCACGAATGTTATAAAAAAAATATTTTCTTGTTAGATATTAAATAATATTTAGACACGTCAAATATAACAAATTTAGATGATATTAAGGTACAATGCAACACGTTTAGTCTGTCTGAAGGAAATTACGAGCTGTTCTCTTAAGCTTGAGATCCGTACCACAGTTTACCCTTCATAAACCGTTCAGGAATATTCGGTTGATACATTTTCAAATTGTCGAAAATTTATATTATAATATGCTAATAATATATGAATTATATTGTAAAATAAATTAATTTATACTAATACGTTTAAATATTTCAGTTTCTTATCATGGCTATACTTTATCAACTAGCTGTAATGTAGTTGTCCCAATTCTAACTTTTCTTCAATTTACATTTTAATATATTAAATATAAAAATGAATAAAGCAGTCGTATGTTACTAAAGATATAATATTTATTAACGATATCATGAATAATAAATATTGAATGTAAATAGACATTATTCTGTTTATTTCAGACATTTTATAAAAAAATACAACAAAAAACAACATTGAAGCGAAGTTTACCTAAAAAATAACACTTTCCGTTCGTTACTCAGGGTACAATAGGTTACCAGATCTTGTAATAATAAATAATTGATTAGAATATTATTAGGCCAATGAATTTAATCAATAAACATGTTAATGCAAGCCATTGTTCAATTTGTATTTAAAGGCGCAGATCGATACAGTCTCGTACAGTGTCAGTTGGTGAGTTTCTTATACATCAGTTCCATGTCTATGTTCATTCTGAAACAAAAATACCTTTATATAATAATTCTACATACTATCCATTGTTTTAATTATTTAAAGTTTTTCTTTCTTAAGATAGTTTAGAACTTTCTCTATATAGCATCGCGATATAGGTGTTATTATCAATATATATCTTTATCAAATTAAATTTTTAGAAAATGCCTCCTCAAGCGGACCCTACACCGAGTGGAGTGGTTTTTGAGACCGACACCCAAACTCCAGACTTGGGTCTTGATAAAGATGTCTCAGTCCTAAAGACGGCCAGACCGAGGAAATTTGAATACGTGTGGTTTAATATTTCGTGGTTCCTGTTTCTACATGTCGCATCGGTTTATGGTATTTACTTAGGATTAACATCAGCGAAATGGCAGACAAACGTCTTTGGTATGGGTTTTTCGGTTATTGCTATATATTTATATTCATTTCAATAATTAATTGTCTATATGTTACAGCATTCGTTGTACATCTAATGTGCGCTACTGGGATAGGTGCAGGATCTCATAGACTGTGGACACATAGAAGTTTTAAAGCTAAAACACCTCTTCGAATCGTTCTTATGATTTGGCAGACTATGGGTTTCCAGGTACATAGTTTAAAATTATAACTAATAGTATAAGTCAACGATAGGCATTAACTTTTACCAGGACATTTGACAATTGAAGAATATGCTCCTCAAAAATATCTGTATAAATTAAGTAATAATAATTAATTATCCATATTTCACTACGAATATTTAGAAATACTATACAATTATTATACAAAAGCAAGTGGAACATATATTTCTGTCTGCTGTAGGATTGCATTTTTGAATGGGCTCGCGACCACAGAACCCACCACAAGTACGCAGACACCGACGCAGACCCACACAACGCTGAGCGTGGTTTGTTCTACTCACACATGGGCTGGCTTTGCGTCAAGAAGTCCCCTGAAGTCATTGAAGGTGGTCGACGAATCGATCTTAAGGATCTTTACGATGATCCAGTTGTTATGTTCCAAAAGAGGTAAGTAATTAAATTATTCTACTTCTACTGATGAAACTTTGTGGATTTCGACCTGGTGAGGGTTTTCTTCCATCTTTTCTAAATCTCTGTGATGTATAATCATGCTTAAACAATCCATTTCGATATATTGATTGTAAAACTTCAAATGCTATTAATTTTGTTAACTCAAAATGTTATTAAAACATATATATTCTCAACTTCTTTAATTTATACTGGAAACAATATAATATATCTAAATTTGTCGTTTCATACAGACATTACCTGAAAATGATGCCAATCTTGTGTTTCGTGTTGCCAACTATCATCCCCGTTTATTTCTGGAACGAGACCTGGTTGAACTCCTTCTTAATCCCCACAATCCTGCGGTATACGTGCGGAATTAATGTTGTGTGGTGCGTTAATAGTTTCGCTCACGTCTTCGGTTACCGACCATACGACAAGTAAGATTTCGTTATTATGTATCATGTACACACATGGTGTGTTTATACAATTTGTTCTGAATTTGTCTTATACACACATCGTGTGTTTATATAATTCGCATAAAATAATATGAATTTAATATATATTTACAGCATTGAATATACAGCAATTTTTTTTTAAATATGCACAGAAGATCATTTTGTTCTCTATAGGTTCAGATTTTTAGTGCATAATATTAATTATTAATAGTTTTTTGTATGTATGTCTATATTATGTACGTGTTACTAAGAATGTTTTTTAAATCTTAAGCTATTATTTATTATTAAATCCCATCATATTTCTAGATCATTGAACCCACGAGAAAATATTGGAGTATGGATGATTTGTGTTGAAGGCTTCCACAATTATCACCACACGTTCCCGTGGGACTACCGCGCTACAGAGCACCCCCTACTGAACATGTTGACGCCCACCATCATGTTTATTGACTTCATGGCTCTGGTAAAACAATTTACTACATTACGTAGTGCTAATAGTAGTGCTAAAGTTACAAACCATGAAAATTGCTGTTAGTTAATAACGATAAAAAATAATCAGACTTCCTAGAATTTGTCTTAAACTGTCATAGAATTTAATTCAGACTAACACTTTATTAATCAATTTTCTTTAAGACTTCAAAAGTCTAGGTGGAATTCTGTCAAATTATTCTTAATAACAGACTACAATTTTTTTATCCACCTACATTACCTTTTTTGTTTTCAGATCGGTCAAGCCTACGATTTGAAGACTGTAAAACCCGAAATCATAAAACAAAGGGCTCAGCGTACCGGCGATGGCACACACCATCTGTGGGGTTGGGACGACCCTGAATTCACTGAAAAGTTAAAATTGCGGTGCGGTATATCAAATTCTGAGAGAAAATCAGATTAAATAAATATCAAAACATTAAACATTATAAGACTGTATGTAATATATAACATAAAATTTTATATTAAAATTTATATTTGAGTGCAATAAAAAATTCTAAATGAAAAAGTATTTTAATTTTTAATATTCTCCCATCGTAAGTGAAATAAGGCTAAAACATTTTTTCCGATGTCACAGCTGCTCTAGTAGTAAACGATAAGTGAAAATCAATACGAACCACTTCCATTAGCGTATAATTAATGCAATGCAATAATGTTGCTGAGAGCACTTTGTACTGAATGTCTTCATGTAACAAAAACAACACACTAATTAAGTATCTATATGTAATGATACGATAATTAAAAAATCTATGGTTGGCTTCTGTTTCTGCTATATTAATATTAATAAAATACAATATTATAAAAGAAAGATTGTAACCTTCACATTTAATGTGAAAGAATATTTTGCGGCAATTTGGAATTGTTGATTATTTTATCAATTTACTAAAAGCAAGTATACCTAACCTAATTAGGTATTGACCAATAGTGGATTTGAAGATACAAGAAATAACAAACATGCTAATAATGCTATACAAAAACACGTTTGATAAATAGATTCCAGGAATTAATAAGAGTAGACAACAATTGCATGACCTCCAGTAAAAGGTTAATCAAATTGCATTGACTCAACATTAGATTATTCAAAAATAGTAAATACAGTTTGTTTACAGACCGATCTATTAACATGCGAGACTTAAGTAACAATACATTGTATACAAATCATGTGACCTAGAAAATCACAAAATGCATTAATCTGATGGATATAGCATTATTATTATTTATTTATTTTATACTATCTAGGTTAATGCTTGACTACATTCCACGTGTTGGAAAGTGAAAATATAGTCGTAGATATAGTAACCGATTCACTCTTCTCTTGAAGACACCCACATTGTATTCTGACGGAAAAACCAACGCAGACAAGCTGTCCAGTCCTTCGATGTACGAATTAAAAAAAGACTAAGCGTAGCGCTTCTTTCGGACTGGGGGAATGTCCACAACGTAAGGATGGATACCTGCCGTGCGTCGGAACATCTTCTGATGGGAGGGGGACGGAGGAATTAATTAATTGTCTAATAAGGGTTATGGTTTCATATTCAATTTAACTCTTCAAATCATAATACAATCAGATAAATAAGCTAACACTGTTTTTAAATTATTAAAAATATATATATAAAATATACCAGCTGCCGCTAGTTACTCAATACTTAAATAACTTCTTAAAATGGTAATTAATTTTAGATTTCGAGAGTTGAATCCAAAGATATTACAAAATATTTTTATAATTAAGAATACTTCCAACTTATGGGGGATATCCGTAGAAATCATTGGTTCAAATATGGACCTTGTTCCGACAATGTTAGCGGCCATTTTTAATGACTGTAATTTTCTTGAACGTTTCCTGTCTTATCTAATGAAACATAGGAGAGTTATACCCCGTTTAAATTCCGGCAATGCTTCAGATTCCTCCGATTACAGACCAACATCAATATTTCACTCTAGTTCGCCAGCATCTTTCTGAGCAGAATCACAAGACGCTTTTAAAGTATTCTGTTGTATGTATTGATTATGCTCAGCATAAAACATTGCTCAGGAAATTGTACTACTACGGTATTTAGAAGAATTGCAATCTTCAAGATATTTCTCACATGTCGAATAGAATGCAGTCTTAAACCTATTAAACTTAATAATATGAATCGCCCCTTTTTAAACCAATATTTAAACTTTATTACCAAGCTCCTATTCAAAATTTTTATGTAATAATTTAATTAAAATAATTGTTTTTCTATTATTTAGAACATAATGCACTGTAAATAAATAGCGATCTTTTACGAGATTACTACAAGATTTACTATTAATGTAATTTGGCACAAATTGCTCTCAATAAGATTTGATTAAAAAAAAGATTCTCATGTAAGAATACATAACAAATTAAATTTAGTTATAAAATAGGTATATATTTTTGTAAAATTCAATTATTAGATCTCAACAATAAAAATTGTGAATTGCAATATCACTCTACTCTATTTATAAATTATTTTTATTTTTATGAGGTCTACTTTTCTACTATTACTATTTAGACACAGACACACAGAGGCTGTATGATCTAAAGATTTTTCCCCTCGGGTAGAATTTAAAAACAAATAATGACACTTGACAGTGACAGTTGTCAAAGAAACAATTATCAATAACAAACAAGTTGAAAACGTATAATACTAGATTAAAATTATTCAATTTCAATTATATATATATATATAATTATTGATATTGGTATTAATAATACATTGTTGCAATGCTGTCATCTCTCATTAAAGAACATCAAGCCAAACAATCGTCGAAAAGAGTTATTCAAGGTATTGAACTTTTAAGTACATATCATAGAACGTTAATATCTAACCCGTTACATTTTCCATAAGAATTTGTGTTTCTTGTTTTTTTTATACTTATTTAAATATATCATTTATTAAATTAATTTCTAAATAATTATTTTTCAGAACAAAAACGAAAGGAATGCATAACAGCTGCTAATGATTTAACCCAGGCCCTGGTAGATCATTTAAATGTTGGGTAAGTAAAAGAATAGAAGACAAATTATCGAATTGATTAAAATATATGTTAATATTTCAGGGTAGCCCAAGCGTACTTGAACCAAAAGAAATTGGATGCTGAAGCTAAGCTACTTCACCAAGGAGCTAGAAATTTTGAAAAACAGACACAGCAATGGCTTGCACTCGTAGAAAACTTTAATAGTGCATTGAAAGAAATAGGGGATGTTGAAAACTGGGCCCGGAGTATTGAGAAAGACATGAAAATAATAACAGATACATTGGAAAGAGCTTATGAAACAACGCAAGATAAACCCAGCAGTAGTCAGTAAGATTATATTATGTAAGAAATATGTTTATTTTTGTTATAAGAGATTTTTTGTTTATTTATAATATATAACTTTAACAGATAATGTTTTGTGGAATTATAACAATAATACAGTAGAGGCCGTTTATTATAATCACGCTTAATGTTATCAATCGGCTATTGTTATCAAAAATGGTCGGTCCCAATTCACCCTATTCAAAATACATTGAAAATGATCCGTTTATTGTGATCAAAAATCGTTTATTGTTATCGATATTCAAAACAAAAACTTTTCTTTTGAAGCGATTTTACTAAATTTACGGATTAAGAACATGACTTTCGGTCGGAATTTTGACCTGAAGAACCTTTATTGAAGGTTTTTATTGTTCTTAACTATCCTAATATTTTTTTCTCAAAATCTCAAAGTTCCTATTCAATGGTTTATCACCAATTCATCAAAACAAAATGCTTTTCTAGAAAAATTGGTTGTCCTAAAATTTCAAAATCCAGTATGAATTTATGGTTCATCTCGAATGATCGTAAAAGACAATTCAGCCCCTCCCTTAACAACAATTGCCGTACCTAAGGTAATGTAAAAATTTGTCTATAATATATCATTTGTATTATTATTATAAAAAAATCTTGTTTGATATTTACTGTTCGCATAATGTAATCATTCGGTTAATGTTATCAAATGAAGTTGGCCTAACGTGATCACACTAAGCGGCTTCTACTGCAACAACAATCGTCTTTATTAAAAAAAAGACGTATATTATATTTAACACAAAGTAATTATTATATTACTTCGGTATCCCACTAAAAAGACATTAAGCTGCTTCTCAGTTCATGCCTTATACTAATTCTGTATTGTATGTATACTGTATTCAGCATACAGACAAAATTTAAAGAAAAATACAAAAAACTGACACCATTTTACGATAATGAAGTAAAATTTAACAACTACCATATGAGCTATTATTATATTATATAAGTTTCATTTAATTAAATAGTACAGGTTTTGTAAGCTGAAATTGTTATTGAAACGGCACATATTGAAACGGCAAAACAAAAGCTACCTCTAAAATAAATTAGATTAGGTTTGGGAAATGCAAAATTTGTCATTATTCTTCTATTATTAACATTATCATTTTTATTTGAGTCAGTAGAGATTTGGTAAGTGCGGCAAATAATATATTTATAAGCCTCATTAAACAGATTGAATACAAATGATTATAATTAATATATTGCAGGATTCACTATGACTGATGAATGTATGCCGTCTGTAAGTAGAAAAGTATAAAAACTGACAATTAAATAAAAAAAATATTGCATTTTAAGGCCCTTAAAATGGTTTTATATAAATAAATACATTTGCTTATTATCTATTCCTTTCGCAGCCCATCATTCTGATCCATACAAACTAGAGATCTTCTTTTGAATTTCAGTCTAAGGGAAAAACACATGCCATGTTGTTTTCGTTATCTGTCACTATTCATTCATGTTAATACTATGTTTGACAGTTAGATTTATGAGCTAGGGTAGCGAAAATAAATTTAAATATTTAATGGATTATTGCCTTGCATCTATGGCGCAAATCGGATGACCGCCGAAGAATAAAGTATACATTTTAGAAACTGGTTCAAAACCAGTTTCTAAAATGAATATAGCCAATACTATAAACAAAAAATTGTCAATTTTCCAATCCGCTTGAGACCCCAGGGCCGTCAATCAACAAGAATAATGACAACTGCGAACAAAAAATAGCAGGGTGCCTCTTTCTATATATTTATTGTTGATGCAGAATCCACTGAGAAACTAAAACTGTAGGTGTTACTGGGGTTCCTGAAATTACTTAGACCAGCTCTACATAGCACTGCACATCCTTCTCTTGCAGCCACTACCACAAAATCTTGCAGGATACAGAATACGGTATAAAATAAACGCAAACTGGATGATCTTACTTTCTTAACATAACGTTTTTCCGTAATGCCTGATATGAACTGTATCAGTCGACAGTTGCTACAGTCTGGTTGAGCGATGCGAGCGGAGCGCTCTACTGGAGACTTTCATATTCTTTGTCACGAATAGGCTCGGAAACTACTTGACGGAAAATTATGAAACTTTGCAATAAAAAAAACACACATTCGGAGGTTTCAAAAAAATAAAAAATTCAAGTCGTTGAGGAATTATCGTCAAAAAACTGATATCCCATTGAAGTCAATTGGAGAATTGGGATAAAAAAATGGATTTTTTAAAAACCGAATTGGACTGTCCCCTTGTTCGATTTTTTTTTCGCGCAGGCTCGCTTTGCTGAATATGCAAACGGCACCCAAGATTTCGAGAGCACAGAGAGTCGAAATTGAGGGTCTGTTGGCGCCCCAAGTACAGCATCGTTACTCTTGCAATAACTTATCAAAGAACAAATTCAGCATACATCTACTAGTAACCATCAGGTCCATTTTTCGTGCTCCGTCCTGTCCTTCACTTACTATATCAAATAAATAATCTCCAATCTCCTGGTTCTTCAAAGTATCCCATCGTTACTTTATTGGTACACATCACGAGAGCTCTTCCAATATCATATTTTAATTTTTCATTTCTAACTTTATCTCTCCTCCACCGTCTTCATAACTTTCTTTTTCTCTCTTTCACAAATCGGTATTCTTCACATCTTTAATTTATTGATGATTGATTGATGATCCTAATACAGTCAACATATTTTTGCCTAGCCGTTTCGCTACCTTCGCATGGGCAAAAGGTAAAGAAATGATTTACTGTTCATTATTTTCTATTATACCATCGGTCTTGTAGTAAGGAAACGGTGAAGCTTAAAAATTTTGACACGGGATAGAGTTAGTAAAATTAGTAAGTGCACGGATTTTTAAGCTAGATTTGCACCTAACACAATAAAACAATCCTATAATCGATAGAATCGATGGATGTGATATTGGAATCTAGTCATGTGAGACATAAAAGATGAAGAAGGGCTGCTGACAATAATTAAGAATCGTAAGATGACCTTTTTCATTGAAGACACGCTTTTAATTAGAGTTTTAACAGAAGTGTGTTACATAATACCTATTTTAAAAGATAATAATATACTTTGTATTAAATATACGTGTACTCTACACGTGAATTTGAGTAGGAGGAGGGGTAATTTAAAACTTCACTAATTATAACCATGTGGAAGGGGTGCGGTTGCTTAGATAATTACTAAACATCACGTAATTAATAGACGACTCCATACGAGCTACTATAAAGTGACAACAACTAGGCTCTACCACCTAAATAGGCTCTCCTACCTTAGAGCTTACACACAGTATGACGAAGGTAGAGCCTATACCGTAGAGTAGTACCGATAGTAGTTAGATGTGTATCTATGGTAGTTACTTAAAATTGTCATTGGTCAAATGTCATTTGTAGACATGAACTTGTCAAGTGTCAACTCGTTCATTCAGGTTTTCGTTATCAAATGCTCCTTATCAGTTATTTTTTTGTCATTCTCCAGCAGTTTTTGAAACCGGCAGGAGTGGAAGAACACTACATTTCTATATAGTTTATAAATATAGAAGAGATTTTTATAAAAATGTCTCAAAATTCAACTCCTAGAGTACTCTCCATACAGAGTCACGTAGTGCACGGATATGTGGGAAATAAAAGCGCTGTTTTTCCTCTTCAAGTGAGTATTACTAATATTTAGAATATTTATTAGTTGCAGTTATTATGTAGTTTATATTTTACCTTTTGAACCAAGATATATTCAATATTTATTATTAAAATTTTTAAACTTAGTTAAACATTTTTTTTTTATCTAGTCGGCAAATATGTGTATATCCATTAATAATAGAAAGGGATGAGGAAGAGGACACAGTGATTAAGAATGAAAAGAGTTGATTTTTGCCTCAGGCTCTTTCATTCACCATTAAAAAATAAAATTATAATTTTTATTTTTATGTTAATCTTCTTTAAGAGGAAGGTACCCCATTTGAACCAGCCCGTTACAAAACGTGACTCCAATTCCATTCATATTACATTTAAATACCTTAACTGTATGGAGTATTTCATTTTTAACCCTACAAGCCAAGAAACATGCTGAAGGCTTAAACAACTCATAACCATATATAGACAAAATTGCTTCAAATTCTATGTATTCCTTAGGTCCTAGGTTTTGAAGTAGATGCCATCAACACTGTGCAGTTCTCAACACACACGGCCTATAAGCATATCAAAGGGAATGTCTTACAAACTGATGAAATGGCAGAACTTATAGAAGGGCTTGTGTTAAATGAAGTCGACTATTACACACACTTCCTTACCGGATACTCCAGATCTCCAGATTCCTTAAAACAAATTGCAAGTATCATCACAAAACTGAGGCAGAAAAATCCCAATTTGATATATGGTGATTGCAAGTTTTTATTACATTAAAAAAATATTTTTAAAAATATATATAATTTAATTACATTAAAATGGAATATAAAATATCATTGTATTAGTATTGTTGATCTATTATAAAAGTAAATGCAAATTTCTATATTGTTTAGAACTAAATTAGCAGAAAAACTGCTAAAAAATGGTGAAAAAAGTAATAATTAGCTTTAATCTATACTTCTATTGTAAAAAACTTGTTATTATTTATGAACAATGTAAAGAAATTACTATGTAATGTAATACATTAGTGTGAAATTAAAATCTATGAACAAATGGTCGTAAATCAAGACTTCCTTGACTTGTTATCACTTATCATTGTTTGTGAGATTATTTAAGAAGAAAATATAATGTAATGTAATAAAATGCCTTACTTATATCATAATATATAGAACTTCATTAATTATATGTATTTTAAAACAAAACAACATTGCAGTTTGCGATCCCGTGATGGGGGATAACGGTAAAATGTATGTACCGGATGATATTCTACCAGTATACAGGGATGTATTAGTACCTCTAGCCGATATCTTAACTCCGAATCAATTTGAAGCTGAACTGCTAACTGGATTGCCCATGAAAGATCTGAACGGAGCCTTGAAAGTTATCGATGCTTTGCACAGCAAAGGTGTGAAGAATATAGTGTTATCCAGCACGGATCTTGGAGATGGGGACAATATGATCGGAATTGCCAGTAACAAAGGTAATTCATCTAATATAAATTGAGTTTTTTCTTATTTAATACTAAACCTACCAAGTACCGGTCAAATTGACCATTCTTAAACTTTTGTAAAAGTTACACATTTTTAAACGTTATAATATCGTTATCAAACTACATGACAATTCTTAGAATATGCATATAATATTTATTCACTCTTTACTTTTAGTTATTTCCATTATTACCTGCGTTATATAATAAAATAACTTTTAATTACCGGTCAATTTGACGGCGTGCGGTAGCAATAGGTATACATGAATTGTCAGTAGGTTTATTGTTACAAAAGTTTAGTTATTTAATAAGTGAATGAAACATATTAGTGTTAGTACTGACTCCACTGGCCTTATTTGCCTCCATATCCAATTGCCTGTATAATATTAACAAAAGCTATTTCAATGCCATCCACACATATCATTATTTATAGCACAATTGATGCTATACAATATATAGCACATGTGAATAAATCAGTTTTAATTGTATAAACTGTGAAAAAATTTTTTTTAAAAAGTACTGATTTTTCTTATTTTTAATCTATTATTTACGTCTATAAAAAATAATTTGCAACGTTCTTGCGGCGGACTGTTGCTTTATTTCTTTAACAAATAAAAGTTATATTGTTTTCAATCGTTCATTCAAATTTTATCGTGAGAATAATTGCGTATTCTGAGATCTGTTAACTAATTGACCCACATTTTAAGGGTCACAATATTTAATGAAGGTTAACAAACCTTGTACTCTTGAGTCTTACATTTACTTGTTACAGTATTTACATAATGATAAGATAAATATATCTCAACAATGAATTATAATAATATTAATATACAATGATTGTAAAATACGTAATAGTCATGAGGTTGTGAATTTAAAATAGACGTTTAAGAGAGAAAATAAAAGTATATACAATCCTTAAAACACAAGAATGGATATCTGTCATCGATTAATTAAAAAATCGATTATTCGAGCTGAAAATAAAATATTTTTAGATCTATATTAGGTAATGAATCGATGTAGTGAATAGTTCTCAAGGTCACTAGAATCGATATTCGATTTTTTTCTATCTCTATTTCAATAATAAGCGGACGTATAATTAAATTAATTATTAACAATTATTTGAATATGTTTTTTATGTAAAATGTATAATATATTACAAATATCGCTAATCCGAAATTCTTTATATTAGTTATTTACTTCTAAAAATTGTATTTAACAATTTTAAGACGAACAGTGTTATTAACTATACACATTGTTTAATAATGACTTGATGTTAATGACTCAAGGTTAAAATAATAAAATTTAGATAATTTTCTATAGAAATGGAAGCCGCGGTAAGGTACATAATGAAATAAAAGTTAGGTATTTTATATTTTATTTATCAATATATCCCTTGTAAAATATTTTTTGCATTGCGAATATAACATTTTCCACCATATAATATTCGTTAGTTTGCTCTTCAAAATGACTTTTTAGTGCCGTCTCAGTGTCGTCTGAAAATCTTTGGCCCCGTAACTTTCATTTGGAAAAAGGGAAATAGTTACTGGGGGTCCAATCTGGGATATATGGTAAATTTCTAAACAGCCTGTGTTTTTCAGAACTTGTCTTGCATTCCGCGCGTGTGAACTGACATGTGAACTGACTGAGTCTCTTCTAAACAACTTCTTCATGTGTCAGAGCTTATAAATTTTGACAGAGCTTAAAAATAATATAGGCCATTCATTGCATTCATTCCTTAAGTATTTAATCTATTAACAGAATCCCCTCGCTATCCCAGAAAATTGTCTCTATAATATTAGACGTGGCTTTTTCGCCTTTGAATTTCTTTGGTGGCCTCTCCTCCTGTATAAAAACAGGCATTCATTGCATTGTCTTGTTTGGAGTCTGGATCATATTGATGTTTCACTAACGATCACTTGGTTACAAATGTTATCCAGATCATCTCAGCTCACAACTCGCCGCTATTTGTCAAGCGGTGTTAACATTTGCCCTAAGAGTAGAAATTTTCACGTGCGAATATTTATGTAAAATTTCCCTGATTCATTTTTACTAATAATTTATTTTTCGGATATTTGTCACAATTTAATTTTGCGGTCAACTAGTTCTACTTTTTGAACCTTTTTCTTCAGTATTGCGGAAAAGGGAGGGTGTAAATATACACAATATAATAAATAATAATAATTACTATAGTATTTTTTGTGTAAATTGTTATCAGTTTAGTATTATTATAATTTTATGTGCAGTATAAATTATCTTCACATACAACCAGTATTAGATATATCAAACTCGTTTATTATATAAAGTTATTATCTTATATATAATACACATACATAATTAATTAGGGAATGTCAAAGACCTTTTAATTTATTTATATGAATAAATTTATTTTATAATTTAATCTGAATAAAGTTAATATGATAATTATTAATTTGAAACCGTAATTTTCCAAACATCCCCACTCTTAATTCTACTAACACTAATTAAGGAGGAAAAACTCATTTTTGTAATAGGTATTGCATTTATCATGTAATTAAGGTGTCCATAACATAACAACCTTTTCACTACCCGATGTGAGTGTGCTAGTTCACCTAGCGTTCGGTTAATTGGATAAGGAAATGGCTGCTTAACAAAGCAATAATCAATATTCTCGTCCAACAGACGCGATAACATATATACATACATATATATATATATATATGTATATATATAACCGAAAGGCAACTTGATAAGAGGTACTTTTAAATTTGAAGGACATAATCCAAGTATTTTTTTAAATATATATATTATAAATATGTATAATAATAACTAAACTTATGTATTTACCCTACTTAATCATTAAACTATATTTGATACATATCCTATATCGCGTCAACATATATATATATATACTTCAGATGCCTGCTACAAAATAGTGATGCCAAAGCTAAGTGCAACGTTCACGGGCACGGGGGACCTGTTCGCAGCACTCTTCTTGGCTTGGTCCCACAAGACTAAAGGCGACCTCAAACTCACCCTGGAAAAGACAATAGCGACCCTGCAGTATATAGTCAAGGACACCTATGAAAAGGCGAGAGGTAATGTATATTAATATTGGATTATCCGTACAATATGTTCTGAATTTTGTGTTTAAACTTTGGATCATTATTATTTGGGTGGTTGGTTTGTATCGGAATTTGTCGATTAGTTTTGAACCCATGCTAGGCTTGACCCTAGTGGTTGAGTGGAAGCTGGCTAAATATAATGTTTTAAATAGATTGTTCATTAGAAACTGCAATTTATGTCTTGATAATCAAAATTATCGTTAAAATGTTAAACTACACTAAACTATTTTATAAGTGTGAACATGTTTTTTTTTTCAAGTAATACGTTCTTTTAAGGCCTTGACGTCGATTAGATACGATATAGATAAGTCACGGTACTAATGAATAGACACTAGTTTAAAGTCGCTCGGATTTTGAAAAAGACCTTGAATTTTACGGAGAAATAGTAAAAATTTCATATGCAAAATGCGTGGATGTATGTACTTTTTTCTGAGTGAAATGAAGAGAGTAGGATAGGTAAAAGCTAATTTAACCACATTTGATAAGATTAAAGGTAGCATATATTCCAACAGCCAACGAGTAATTTCAAGTTATTGCACTATTTACGTATTCATGTTTTTTTTTTATACCGATATATTTTTTTTTTATTAAATTAATTTTTGAATTCTCCTATAATGTAAAATCATAACGTATATGAAGATCGTCTTAAGACTTCGTTTACAGTCACATGAGTCACAGTTATATGGAATGAACTTTGTTTTTAAAATGAATGGCGCGTGGCGAGGGTGCGTTTGTATCAAAAAGAACTTTTATTAATTTGTTTTACACGAATGTAACAAAAAATATGCAAAATATGTAATTTGTAAATTTGAACAAGTTTTATAGAAAATAAATTCTGGGACTTAAGTACGTAGGCTTGCAGGAAAGGATTAATATACGTCCTGCCCCCACGACGATATAAAGGGAGTTATAGATATCGGACTCTAGATATAGATAATTAGACGGAATAGATTAGATAGGAATATTTTTTCTTAAACCTAAGAGCGGGAATCCATCTTGGGTTACCAAATAATATGAAGAAAATATTTTTCATATAATACTTTTTATTTTTTGTTTTCGCTTCTTCAAATATATTATTACATTGATATTATATGTATTTTCTTATTTTGTTTACAGAAATACAACCAACAGGTAAAATTCCTCCATCACTAATAGAATTGAGACTCATACAGAACAAAAGAACCATAGAGGATCCCAAAATAACTATAAAAGCGACCAAAATAAAAGGTTGAATGAATTGTAAATTGTATTTAAAATATATATGTAATTGTTGTTAAAATATATATTAGCTTGTGTGTGATTTAATTTATATAGAAATATTTATAGCAAAAAGTACAAAATAATGTAAACATTATTAATTTATGTACAAACTTCATAAAATAGTGTTAATAACAATGCCATCTATTGGAAACTTATGAAGTGAATGAAAGTGAAATTATGTATAAAACCTAAAAAATATAACATTATTAACCGAGATATAAACTATCCCATCTTTCAAGTTGGGTTAAATAATAGATATCTATAAATTTTCATCAAAATCGGCTCAGTGGTTTTAAAAATAAGCGCATACAAGCGGCTCTAATATATTTAATATATATTAACAAAACTATCATACTATAAGTATAATAAATATATGTATATTGTTATTGGCATCTGCTGATTAAGTTATATTCTCACGAATTGTTATAATGTAAAAATATGTTTTTGTTGTCTATGTGTAAGTATTTATAGATTGCATAATATTATACAATGTAATAGTTACAATAACAATATTTATTTATGTTATTAAGTTTTAAAAATATTTTCTAGACCAAATAATGTCTTCCACTTAGCTTGGCTGTGATAATAAAAATTCCGAATCAATAATGTTTTATTTCTAATTTATTAATAAATAAATATATTGTCTATGGAGGACTTCATTAATAATATAGACTTTTTTTTCTATATACCTCTCCTAAAACTAAACAGTGATAATTGCAAACCCGGTAAGAAATTTCTAAGAAAATCGCCTTTACGCAGGTGGATAGTGCGTTTTCAATAAGGTTGATAATGCCTCTTCAATACGGTTGATAATGCCTCTTCAATACGGTTGATAATGCCTTTTCAATAAGGTTGATAATGCCTCTTCAATACGGTTGATAATGCCTTTCAATAAGGTTGATAATGCCTCTTCAATACGGTTGATAATGCCTTTCAATAAGGTTGATAATGCCTCTTCAATACGGTTGATAATGCCTCTTCAATACGGTTGATAATGCCTTTTCAATAAGGTTGATAATGCCTCTTCAATACGGTTGATAATGCCTTTCAATAAGGTTGATAATACCTCTTCAATACGGTTGATAATGCCTCTTCAATACGGTTGGTAATGCCTCTTCAATACGGTTGATAATGCCTCTTCAATACGGTTGATAATGCCTTTTCAGTCTTAGTGTGATGTTATCATTTTAGCATCTTTATCAATAATATTTTTGAGATTCGAAAAGTTGTTCTTAGTGCTTTCATAGAGGCTACAACTTTTAGCTGGATATAATTACATTTTGAAGTAAAAAATATATACCGTTGGTTATAAAATTTCTGGTAAATGTTAAAAAAGGAGGAATTAAAAATAAAACAAAACATTGGTTTAATTAATAACATATATGTTAAATATTTAATCCCTTCTCGTTTTGTAAAGTATTATAGAGAGGATCATCATAATAAGTAATATGAAGTGAAAAACCCAACATATGGAGTTATAATACTTCAGTACGATTAAAGTATCGCTGACAACGAAGCACGGGGTCAGGTAAAGGAGGCAGAACATTCTCATGATTGAAAACCCTATATCCCAGGGTAACTTCATCTGAATCAAATAGTTCAATTGATAAGAAAATGTGAATTATATTAAGAACAGTTTTTTGTTTATATCATCTTACCGGACCGGTTGTGTCATACAGAATGCTGTATTCGGCTTCAAGATGCACATACACCCAGAGGGTTGATGATATTATAAACTTTGGTATAGTTGGTCCATACCAGAAAGTCCAAGCCAGAAATGAGAAGGCACTTCTGTATTAGAATATGTTAAAATATCTATCATAGATTAAGTGATTTTTACGCATCCATAGTCTGACCTGACTTCCTTGTTAGATTTAATGAAACTTTTGTGTATATAAGCCCAGAACCAGAAACGAGTCGGCATGTCATAACTCCTCATGGTTTCACGCATTTTTGGTCCAAGTACCAAGCGTTTGTTGTCAAAACATTTAAGCATTGAAAAGTTATACTCTTCATCCAATGCTAGGTCCGGAGAAACGGCTCTAATAAAAATAATAATGTTAAAGACAACATCAAAAACAGCTGATTTCTATCAACAGAATTAGATTTCTTACGCAGAGTACTATAAACTTTTTTTAATACTTAGGTAGTTCCATATAACCAGAACTGTTTCTTTGCTTTTAACACTTACGCTAATGTCAGAAAACTCAATTGAGCAGTTGGTCCATATCCTGGTACGGGTTGGCACTTGGCCGGGTACACTCCGAAGCCGGCCTCAGTGAACACGCTCGTACACAGCATCATCACAGCCTCGTATTGGAGAACGTTCATCGCTAATTGCGGTATGTTGTAGAGGTAACGGAAGTCTGCTCCGTAAGTCGTGTAGAAGATGTCTTTGTAATACAACTGTAACCCCATTCATAATAGAAAAACTTTCTAAAAGTCAAATGTACTGCCTGGTGCTATTCAAAAGAGGACTAAACTATTGTTGTTATACAACTTGTGCAAAAATTATAGCGAAAAGTCACCTCGGGAGAGTATTTCATGTTTATAATCAAGTACCCCAGACCGCAAACACAAGCTTTTTTTAATTTTTGTTCAGTTATAATCCTGCAATCGCCTAGAACTCCAAAAGGACTATTGAAATGATCATCAAATGTTTTCCATCTATAATAGGGCCCTAAAAATCAAACAATGACGATATATAACTATGTATATCACACAAAATGTTGACAGCATAACGCAGCCAGTATCTTACATGTTGATCTTATGTTTTTTTGTATATTCCTAAATTTAGAATGAAAAATCCTGGAAAAACCATCAAAAGAGACAGGACTTATTTGAATTATGGAATTGTAAGCACACTATTTGACCCCAAAAAATCGAGTGAAAAGTGCCCACTCCTTTACAATGCGATATTAGTATGCTAATTGATTTAGTGCCCGGTAAATCGAATAAAGAAATGACAAATTTAAATGCGATTTATGAAGTATTATTAAAACAAAAAAATGATCTTAAGTACAATTTCAATACCTCTATGAATTCCAATAAAATAGTAAGAGTAAGCAATGATATCAGCGGCGGTTGGCTCGGGAGGACCAATCTCATTGTCGCCCATGTTAATTTTAGATACGGGACCCTTCCCTTCAGCTTTGACCTGAACTGCGTTCATTTCGAACGCCAACCCAACCAGCTTTAACGCTAAAGCCTGGTGGATCCATATAACGTAATTATTCACTATATTTGTATGCAGATACAACAAATGTATCCATGTATACGCCATGCTGATTTGATGTAAATATCTGCAATTTGATATTATTTTAAACTACTATTATATGTAAAAATTATAAATAATATATTACCTTCGGTCACAACATTTTATTATAATAATATTTCCCCACACCATTAAAGCCGAGTGATATATGTAAGTGCCACATATCAAACAAATCAGGAGCAACCCAAGACCGGTTCCGTAATTTCTTTTCATTTCAATATTTGTAATTTTTTTGTAATAACTGCCCAGAGATATACAAACCAACAGAGATGAGTAATATAAAATATCGGAACCCGACATAATCTTTAATTTTGTTTAATTATTTAATCAAGAAATGTCTTATGTATTTGTTTGTATATAATTTTGTACATGTAAAAAAAAAAAGACATTTGGTAAACAACAGAATGACAGATCAACAAACATATTTTTAAACGGACAGATAAAAAATATATAATATAAAAAAAAAACTTAATTTTGATCAATATATATTTTGCTACAGCTGTTTTAAAATTAATTTTTTTTTTCTTTAATCAACACTTGTGTACGTCAAATGGAAGTGTCAGATTCTTTTTTGATGGCATACTTATCGAAAGCCCTTCTGAAATCACTCCAACCTGAAATTAAAGCTACGAGGGTTGTCAGCTGAGAGATATAGTATATAAATAAAACACAGTATGATTAAATAAACAATTTACTACACAATGTAGGTTCACAATTAAATTATCTAAAAGAGGTATGTACGATAACGTCTGATACAGATCTAGATGCAGCGGTAGTTGACCACACTAGAATGATTACAGCAAAATATTAAATATAAGCGAAGCAATGTTCAGTAAATGAATATATATATAAATTAAATGCACTTTAACATTATTTTAATACTAATTTGGCATATTGGAATGTTGAGAATTTCCAACTCCACTTTTGGCCTATGGTCTGTTAAAATTCTGTTAAATATATTTTTATAAAACTTTGCACTTGCTAACTTTGCGGTTGCTAACTTTGCGGCTGCTAACTTTTGCGGTTGCTTTTAAAGCATTTTAGCTTAACATATAGATAGATAAGAAAACTATATATATATATATATATATATATATATATATATATAATATGAACACGCTAAAGCCTCCTAAGTGAACAATGCTTTAAAATAACACACATATCACATTCACGAGAATGATTTCATCAAACCTAACCTATAATACTGTTCAAGCTATTACAATTTTTTATAAATTCATATATATATTTTTTTCATCATTTATGTAAATTCAATTGACTAGCATCTAATTAATTCTATTTATATTAATATGTTAAATAATATGAAAACTTTAAATAAATTTACAAAATGGTACATAAAAAACTAATCTTACCATTACAATAAATATTCTTATCATATAAGTCTATCTCTGAAGTGATTTTATTTTAATTTTTCTATCACCTTAAAGAATTATTATATTATTATTCATAATAAATAAGTTTAAAAATTTCTAAAATTAAAACCATTGCAATCAATAAGTATTGAATAATTATAACTGCTAATAAAAATGTAATTTTTGTACAGACCAACGAATCATTCTATATATGTGTAATTGTGATCAAAATAGCTAATATTACAACTAATATCTACTTAGTAACATACTTGGGATCGACGAATCTACTCTGATTACTTTGAAAAAAAAAAAAACAGCAAAACTATTTTGGTCGCTATAAACAAATCACCAGGAATCACCTAACATGCTAGTAGGATTTTTTTTTCGCGTACCTTAAATTAATTTATAATATTATGTACAATTAAAATTTTATTGCATTTTATTCTATGTTTACAGACTATATCCATTCATAGTATATATCCTATCCTGTCACTCATATTTTTAAGGAGTTATATAAAACTCTCACAGACAATTAGCAGTTGAGGATTTAAGATATTTATTCATAGAACAAAATTAAGAAAATTTTGATAGACAGACGTATATAAAAAAAATAAATTTATTACATATTAATAATATATTAGGATACAACTAAATCTGCATCAGACACGAAAAACCATTTTAAAATAAAATAAAATAAAAAAAAATTGCATCATTATAAAACATACAAATGTCACCGCAAAATGCGCTAAGACTCAAGACTCAAGACTCACCGACATGGAATATCTTATTTCTCTCTATTTTATTTATTTCACAACTATTGTTATTACCACACCTAAGACCTTTATAAAAGTATCGCATCTATTTATATTAAAGAAGATCCTACTTATATCGGTTACTATGTGAATAAATAACAAACTTATTGTACATACAACGAGATATAAACAGATATTAAGTACACTTTAAATAATATAGTTGAAGAATTCAATTAGCTACTACGATATGTAAATAAAAAATATATATATAAGATTGCACAAGAGAGCCAGCGGATATAACATAACATAACATAACATATATATATATATTGTGTGCAATAGACAGTCGTAACGGAAGTGCTAAAAATATGTAATTACAATAATAATATTATTAATTTAAAGCATCTATAATTATACATATTTAATTCAATTTCGAATAGAAATGTCAAGACACTCTAATTTTTTATTTGTTTTTTTGTCTTCCATTGGCATTAAGAATTACGATTTTAGTATTATTATATATTTTTTTTATCTATTGCACAAACACAGACATATATGGGTAATTTCTATTTATCTACTAGATTTTTTTTTAATTATTATTAATAATTTTATACATAGTTAAATACAACATCCAGAATGTTACATTAGTAATTACAAAATTTAATCAGTGCAAACCATTACAAAATTTATCATCACTGTAAATGAATTTTAATAACTTTGTTTTTTTTTTACATTTCATTAAATTGTATGCAATGCGTCCTATACCGTTAATTCGTTCAACAATAAAAAAAATGCGAACAGCATTTATTTAGTAATAATTGGCAGTCCTAATAGTCGCTATAGTACACCGTCCCGTCCCAACATTCAACAGTACTAGTACTCCTTCTAATAGCACAGGTTACTTGGATATACTTGATTGAGGCTACACTAACACTTTACTTCACTTCACTTTGCTTTACTTAGTCTCACACACAGTTACAACTACACTCCGCACGCTGCCGCTACGCTCACTTCACTTGATGAGCTGGGCGGCGCTCTTGGAGCGTCTGAACATTTTAGCGCCCTTATTGGGCGCTAGCTCGTGCTAGTTACTCCCGTTGGGAGCCCGTGTGAGCGCGGGCGAGGCAGCCGGGGCGGGCCGGCCCAGGGCTAGGGTTTCCTTGGCACCGTCTGTACCGTATATTTTGCCAGCCTTTTTCGCCATAGATGCGAGCAGTTCCTGGGAGCATTTGTGAGCCGATCGCAGAGATAGCGCCCACTCTTTGAGTCCTATTTCATCCTGAAATCATACATTTTGATTGGTACACATACAATGAAAATTTTGAAATTTTATTTTTTGTTAATTATTTTTTGCCAACAATGTGACAAACAAGTGACACTACGATTATAATATCTTGAATTTATTTCTTAACGTTTATTCTACTTCATCACACTATTTATTAAGAAAATACATGTAGCTACAAAAGTAGTGACCTACTGGAGAGAATGGAAACAGAGTATTTTTTTATCTTAGTATAACGTAATATTTCGTATAACTCACCGCATTCGTGAGGACGATCTTAGTATCGTTCCTGGTCCTGAGGACGATGCACTGCTCGCTCTTAACGGACACCAGGTCCGAGGACACCTCCTCCACCGTGTCCAGGAGTATCATCTCGGGCTTGGCGCTGTTCTCGAGGTGCAGTTCGAGGCGGTTGGGGTACAGCTTGGCGTAGCGCGTCTGCCACGCGCTGGCGAAGGGACCGCCGAGCTTCTTTATATAGCCGTGCAGGATACAGTCTGATTCTGTAATTTATTTATATATACATTTTAATACAAAATTTAGGTTTATTTTATGTAAATTGGTCGACAAAAATGGTCATTGATGGACGAACGTGTAAATGCACACACACCCAAACGCACGCACGCACACGCAAGCGCTCGCTTACATACACACATACATGCCTACATGAGTCCATCAATATCTAGTTGCGGCAAAGTATTATATAATACTTTTCTCAAATAATGCGCAGACATAAAAATTAAGTACAGGTAAAGGGACATTTATATAAAACTTTTGATAAACGATCTCCTTTATTGGCACGTTTTGGAGTAAAAGATTGTTCCATTTTAAAAATACACGATAGATACGAGTTAACATAGTAATTTATTTACTGCCGAAACAGGACAAATATGGATACATTTGTCTGTGTAGAAAATTCAATTTGACAAAAAGAACATTGTCAAAATAATGCTCTAACTTTCAAGGATATTTAAAAAGAATATAATTTACAACTTTTAGATATCTTTTATAATGTCTATGGCTCGTAATACTTTAAATCCATACCCTTTTCATCAGCAACGAACTTCTGCTTCTGCTTTGACTTCTTCTTGAGTTCCATCTTGTCGGCCTCCTGGTTGATGGTCTCGAAGACGGTCTCGGCCACCTCCGACTGCCAGCGCTCCGATATCACCAGCGGGAAGTCCTTGTACTGAGCCTGGTCTGCCTCCGTCAGCTGGTGGATAAAGATACATTTAATATAAAGCGTTAGGATCAAACTTTTTTTTGTGTAGAAAAAATGAGTTCTGAATTCATATGATGATAGGAATCACTCGCTCTCTTTATTTTAAGTTTTGTAAAAACTAATTTTTTGATCAATCAAGAATCAATAATTAAATGAGTCGGGCTTATTCTGATATATTCAACGTGAATATAGCCCATAAAATATATACTACAAGTGAAGTTATTAAAATAAAAATTATAAGAGTATGTATGAGGTTGAAGTACTACTTATTCATTTTGCCCTAATCTGGGACGACTTGTATTACCTTAATCCCCTTGGTGTCCTCCTCGTCGAAGCTGCCGATGTCGAAGGCGTCCGCGGCGTTCACCTCCCCCCTGGGGGGGATGAGGGGGGGCGTGTACTTCTGGTGGTACACCTGCTGCCAGTCGATGCCCGCGAAGAACACGTGCTCCTTCACCTCGTCCGCGCTACCAAGAGAAATTGTAACTAATTAGATCTGGGGTTTGGGTTTGAAAATCCGAACCATATTAAATTTAGCTATTTTTATAAGAATTTAAGAATGGGATAAAGCTTTCAAAAATAGTCTTTTAGGGGTGATCCAAAAGTAATGATAACCGCCTTTTTACAGTCCGCACTAAAATCCTAATTGCTTTCTTTTAACTTCTTATATACTACAACGGGTCAGTATAAAAAATCGTATAGACAGTCTATAAATCCCGTGAAGTAGATTTAAATCTCGTAATCAAAGCAACATCAAAATGGAGAAAGACGAAATTAGAACAATCACTAAATATGTTTTCGTAACAAGTGTCTTCTAAGACATTCACAGCGAATAGTTAGATACCTTACGGTACTCTGCTCCTCCATATTTCACAGATGCACGTTGGGTCAAAGAGTATAAGCTGTTCAGGGCAACTACTGAAGAAGAACATCGCGAAGGATGCACATCCACCACCCCCACTAAAGATCGTAAGACTTAAAAAAAATCGAAGATGTTGTAGTTGGCAGTTGGCATTGGACTCCGAAAATGTTAACCGACGATCAAAAGCAAAGACGAGTCGACATTTCTAGGACGAATCTCAAAAAGATCCAAACAGAACGAGAAAAAAAAATTGTCTCGCCTCAATGAACCTTTGATGATCATTGTTCATCAAGTATGATCTCTGTTCTTTGGTACGTTACAGAGATAATTATTGTAGATTATTTAGAAAAAACAACTATTGAGAGCTCCACACACACACACACACACACACATAGACCAAATAAAAACATTGCGAGGAGCGATTAGGCAAGACACTCAAAATTGTGAGCTGGAGTGCTGTAACCTAGAGAATGCTCCAGCTTATTAAGCCGCAATAGGCTGCTTTAAAAAAATCGAATTTCTTGAACTGAATTTTCTGAATATTTCCTGTAGAAAACTTCATAGGCAAGAAATTTTAAGACTATAGCAAAGTGATGAACGCTTTTGAGGCATCTGAGGAGAGTTAAAATATTGATTTTATTTGCTAAGGAAATGCTCGGTTTAGAAAAAACATGAACTTGTAATGTAATCAACGCGAGCAGAGTCGCGGGAAAGTATTTATGACTTGTATATATAAAAAAATTGTAATCTTACCCTCGTCCTTTACACCCAAGACGCTTATTGATGTCTCTCTGTAACAACCCCTCCAATAAACTCTTCAGACTTGGACTGAACGACTCCGGCAGCTCTACATTCTGCGGAACGGACAAAGAAATATAAATATTTTTATTATTATATATATATATATATATATATATATATATATTCCATTTTTTTTCCCAATGAACACCATATCGCCCCTGCAAAAATGTATACATAACTTCAATAACAAATTAAATATAATAATAATTGGTAGAACTTGTTTGTTATTTGCTATACAAAGATTTGTTACTAAATACAGATATATAATTTGTTGAATGATTGACTGATTGATTGACACTTAAATCTAGACTCACCCAGGTATGATAATAAAAAGATAACAACCAAAAATCGACAATTACTACCATAGTGAGAGTCATCCTGTCTATCTCGTGTTTGTCCTTTGTCTTGTGCTGGCGGAAGGGGGAGTGTCCCTTGAGCAGCTTGTACAGCATGCAGCCGAAGCTGAACCAGTCCGCGGAGGAGTCGTACCCCGTGCCCTTGGACAGCACCTCGGGGGCCATGTAGCCGTGGGTACCGCTTTAGTTTTAGGAATTACATATATTCATTATTACAGACATTAATGATAGATTAGATATAGATAAGGTTTTAGAACTAATTGTCATTGAGGGAGGGTCACTTATGATATTATCCTCGGTGGAGGGGTCACTAAGTTCCTGAAGGGATCATTAATGATAAATAGATCAGTTTATCTAATGTAGATAGTTTATCTAGTATAGATAATTCATGGAACTTATTGACACCATCATTTACTTTCATGAATTCTTTTTAAGGGGGGATTAATCGAATCTGTAGTTAATGATCATTGAGAAAGGGGACATTGATTTCCTGAAAGGAGTATTAATGGCGGGATCATTCAGGGATAGATGTGTGAGTGGGATCCTATGAAATAAATTATAATTTAGGGAGGAGTCGATGTCTTCCTTGTTATTATAATAAGGGTGAGGAGAAGAATCATTAAGGCCCTACTGGCAGTGGGTCTTGGACATATGATATTGTATTTGTTAATATTAATAACTTTAAGCGGTTAGAAAGTCTTACAGATATTTGACACACCAACAAAAATATTAAAACACTCAAAGGAAAATATAATTAAAAATTATTACATTATATAAGAACAGATGATAATTTTTTTTTAAATGGTAAAGGTGGTGCTGGAATTTTGAAGAGAATGAATGATTTTCATGTATTATTATTTAAAAAACAATGAAGGCTCTCACTAAAATGCACTATATGGATTAAAAAAGCAAGAAATATTATAGCAAAGATAGATTATAAGATACAATTATATTTGAACTTGAGCTTAACCTTAAAGATGAAATAAGAAATAGGAAATAAAATATTAAACGTGTGTCGAAGGAAATTTCAGTGATTCTTAAATGTTTTTGATTTTCGACAAATCCATTTTTTGAAATCATTTAATTCTCTGGAACATTCAAATATATTTTTTGCGGTTTTAAACAGACAAATATTTTCATTTAAACAAATATCGCATCCGTATCGATTTAATTTCAGTGATTGACGAATTATTTACAAAACTTACTTTTACCAGACCGCACTTTGTATACTTTCAATACATTCAAATTAAAATAACGAATACCATTTCATATAGATGTTTAAGTGATGAAAAAAAATTATATACGTAGTATATATGAACTTATAAATAGCATTTTATATATTGAAACCTATTTATTTTTAAGGAACCATATCATCTTTTAGTTTATACGTTTTTGATATTATAACGTTTAAGAGTTTTTAGTTGATCGAAATATGTGTTGTTGAAACATTTGCAGGATTCATATTACAATGTACATCACCTAAGATTGTTATATTTCTTTTAAAAAGAGTTTCCGGCCGTCTCTTCTCAACAGAGCAGCATTCCGACCCGGTGGTAGCTTACGGACTGACTACACTGACCTCTTTATTGTAATAATTGACGATTCAAAAGTGCGTGTAAATGCCTACTTGAATTAAAGATATTTTGAATTTAAATTTAAATTTGATAGGGCCAGCCCTAGTAAAGGGTAAACAGAGAAAATGTTCTAAAACGTCAGGAGTATACATACATATATACTCGAAGCATATACATATACTAGAGATAGCATAACAAAAATCCGTTGAAACCAACATTTATTACGTTTTGTGACGTCATGTTCAGGCAAACACAGTAGGCCGTTTATAATACAGAAACATATGAAATTAAAATGTTAAGCTTTACGGTGATTTTAGCGCGATAAAGTATAACGATTTCAAATTAAATATCAGGGATTCAAAAAATATATTAATAATGTTCTTACTTATTAATAATTCTAAATTATATTGTATACATTTTATTTAAAAAAATGGTTCATTCAACTTGAATTGAATAAGCTTTATTAATTTACATGAATAGTTCAATTTCAATTTCCTTGACTACTGAGTACACTATTTACCATATAATGTAATGTATATTTGTTGAACTGTGACGTCACGTTAAGGCAAAACAGAAAATAGATGTTGGTTTCAAAGGTGATTACAGGCTCTATGCGGATGCTCGAAGGTGAACGGTGGCCATTTTAATTGTACTTTTATCCATCCAAATTATAATAACAACAACTCACACGCTGGCGTGTGGTTTCTTCTTGGAGAAGTCGCAGGCCAATCCGAGATCCGATATCCGCACGTGTCCGTGCTCGTCGAGGAGAATGTTCGCGGGCTTCAGATCTCTGTACACTATGTGACGTTTGTGCATGTGTTCCAAACCTGAAAATGACGTTTTTTTTTTTTATTTCCAATACATATATAAGTCGGCAAAGATCAAGGACCACACAGCCTATTCCAATATATTTTTCTATATCGGCAATAGGTGGGAGTTTTTTTTTTTCTTAAATCACATTGGATTCTGGGATATTTTCCACCAATATGAACTTTGTATATATTTTCAGAGGTGCCATAATTCAAGATATTTTTGTTGTAATATTACATAAAATTATTCATTATTGTACGAAAAAAACGTTTCCTCGAAGTTTCAAAGAAACTAGATGCATTGAAAATTGTAGAAAGTAGTTCGTCTGTAGACAAAGACAGAAAGAGTAAAAATACTTTGTCCTTTATAAAAATATGAAATCATAGACATTGTAAATTTTATGAAAAAAAAACAATATATTAATTTAATTAACCTTGTAATATCAATGTAATAATGTAAAATAAAAATATTAATTATAATGTAACAAGAATAAAACAATGGACGTTTGCGTTATCCGGTTTCAAAGTTTAAAAAAAAACCTGTATCGATACACACACACATACACACACATAGGAATAGTTGTTAACATAGATAGCAATAGTGTTAGAGATAAACTTAACAGAGTAACACAAGTAGGTCAGATGTCAATACATACATACTATATAATACGTATCGATATCTCGTCTATTATTTATGTGAAATGTAATCGATAGAGATTTTTAATCGATTCTTAATATCGATATTTTTACAATTATGAAATGTATTGGAAATTGACATTTTGTCAGAATAATATATGAATCGATTAAAATAGATACGATATTAAATATCGATAGCTCGACAGATAATTCGATTAATTTTAATCGATTAATCTACAACGTTATACGATAACCAACAGTATGAGTATGAGGCCAAGGTTAATAGATATTAATTCATATTACGTGTACAGTCAGCGACGAACGTACAGCATATTATTATTATTACGTATGAGGAGATATAGCAATATATATCGTGTTAGGTGTTGTGTACGGACGCGGTCGCAGCCAAAGGTTTTGGAGGGAAAGAGGGGTCATTAATTTTTTTTTAAATATTTTGTAACAAGTTCCCCCATCTTCCCCCCAAAAATCAAAAGTAAAGAGAAATATAGTCAACATAACAATTTAAAAATAATTGCATATTATGATTGACTATTGAAGCAGGAATTTAATAATTTATCATATTTCCGTAAAATGTATATATTTACGAGATTGTAACAATTGACTTGTACGATTTGGAGGAGAGGGGGGTGAGGGTCATGACCCTTCTCCTCCCCCTTCGGACCTCGCCCGGTTGTGTACAGGATGCCATTTCATTATGTTCAATTAAAAACTCAGTGGGACTCCGATTAGCCGAGGGGGGGTCCGTCTATATCTCAAGTGGGTGCAATTGCAAGTACTCGAATGCGGGCACTTCCAACGACTCGTTGAAACTAATTAACGAACGATAGGTTTTGTAGATGATAGATATAGATTATTTTTCACTTTCGTATAAGTAATTTTAAAATTAAATTGTCTATGTCAAAATATTAAATGAATAAAGAATGTTAAATAACGCCGGGAACGGCACTCGAACCTGGGAACTTTTGAAACGGAGTCGATGTTTGTTATACAACTTGAATGATTAGAAAAACTATGTTGATATTAAATTCCTTTTAACTATAAAAAGGTGAATACTGAAACTTATAACTAATGAATCCAATATTAATACTTGACGAAAAAACTAGCAAAAGGGAAAACCTGTAATACAAAAAAAAAAAACATTTACCCAATATAACTTCAGCAGCGTAAAATTTCATCTCCGCCTCGTTGAAGACGCCGTGCTGCGACAGGTGGTAGTGAAGGTCGCCTCCATTCATCAGGTCGAGTATGAAGCACAGCTTGTCCGGAGTGTGGAAGGCGTACGTCATGCACACAATGAACGGACAGTCCACCTGTAAATAAAGATTCCGTGAATTACATTCAATACAGCAGCGTCACCGCCGCCATTGTTATATATCTACATTAACATTAACACTGAATCATTTGATTACGTAGTTTCATGATACGTTTAAGGAAATATATATACATTTTTAAAGATCTGAATCCGTCCTAACTATTCAATATTTAATACGTTCCATATTTAAAAAATGTTCTATAACAATTGTTTTCATTTCATATTAATTTTCTGACAAATTAAATAAGATATGTCGGTGTGAATTTTTGAATATGAAACACGTTCCATATTCAAAAATATTTTGCTTTCAATTATTTTCACTTAATATGAAATTTTCTATAAACTTGACAGTGTGATGCTAGCTTAACTCGTACCGTCCAAGACAGAAGTTTAAATTAAAAAAAAATAAAACACGTTCCATATTCAAAAATAGTTCGATTGTTTTCGGTTGATATTAAATTCCTTAGAAATGAAAACAAATATCGCCTGACGCATGGGCGGGCATGGCCGGGAGGCGGAATGGTAAAACAATAAACTTTCGGTGGTTATGACGATTTATTACGACAAACGGAAATATTAAACTTGTAATGTTGTGCGTTTTGTCCTTTATTTAAATGGGAGACACGTGACGGGCGCAGACGGGTGATATACGCTGTGTTGATATAACAAATTGTTTGGTACAAAATAATGTCCCACTTAATAAAAATATATTCATCTAATTGTTATTGTGAGCACTCGAGTCGTTATCTTCTGCTGTTATTATCGATGTTACGATAAACGAACATACTGTTTTATTCAGATTTATATATATATTACATATTTAATTAAATTAAGTATACATGCTATTATACAGACTTTGATTTTATTTCTGTTTGTATATTTAATTATAAGTATTCGTAGACTTTTATCGCTTAAAATCTCAAAATCCTACCTTATTCAAATATACAAGTAATATGGCCATACATTACAAGGTCAAACAGACAAAAAAAACTAGTCAATCTATAAAAATATACCTAAAAGAAAATATGTATGAAAAATATAACACACACACACACACACACAGTTCCCAATCAACTTGACAATGTAATTGAAGACTTGATAGCATTACAGACATTCCGGTTAACAGCAGACGAGGCGGCGCCCGCCACCAGACACACGCGAATAAAGATAAGCTTACACGTTCAATGCATTCGAGTCGAGGATCATCAAATATCCATTGCGATCGCGACGCTTTAGCTATTACGATTGATGGTATGAAGTGGGCTTAATTGTCTGTGTGTAATTGATATATTGACATCAATATTGTAGTTTGATTGTTTGATCGTTGATTGAGGTTGTTGTTTTTTGTGTTAACTTTTGTATTGTTTAGAGAAACTTAAATGTCAAATGTATTTAATTTTGCAATTTTGACAACCATTTTGTTTAGTTGTATATAATTTTGGCAACCATTTTCTTACTATCGAAGTACTAACTAAATTACTAGGATCCGCCAACCGTGCGCGGCGGGTGTTGAGCTGAGCTCTCCTTTCTTCTTTTCTTGATAACATTTAAAAGGCTTAACATTTTTTCAATCTGTTTTCGCTATAACATCCGCGTTCGGTTCAAACATACATGAGAAAATTTTTAGCTAATTATCTCGTCGCATTCTGGAGACAACTAAACACAAAAAAAGTTTTCCCAACCGGTTAAGAGCTTCGATTACGCTCAGCTCAATGAAATGAAGTAATTTTATAATTACAATTATTAAACGTTAGAAATTTTTAAATATACTAGCCGTGCCAACGACTTTATTATTTTTTTTTAATGTTTTTTTTTTTAAATAAAAGTAGCCTAAATTACCCTTTATAACAACAGCTATTCGCCTTTAAAATCAATCCAGCCGTTTCAAAAATTAACCGGATCTAACAAACACACAGACAGAAAAAAAAACATTTTTTATGCAAGTACCGTTACCGTAAAAGATGTTAATTTAAAATTACAAACAGACATATCAATTTAATGTATATATATATACATAATGTAATTGCAGAAACTCGTTAAAGTCTAAGTAGTGCAATTCACAATAATCATCTTTTCGTTCATAAATGCTTGCAAATTGTCGAATTAAAAATTTCATACAATTTTTTTAAATTTAATGCGATGCCGAAACTCCTTACTGTAACTGGAAACCTTATTATTTTAATAATAAAATATAAAATATTTACATAGATTTTTTAAAACTAATATGTATTAAAATATACATAAACACATACATACATACATACAATTAAGGCTATAAACAAAAAAGATATTTCCAAATAAAAGAATTATTTATATTGAAATGAAATTTCAAAAGAATAAAAAATAATACATAAAAAAAATATGAAATCAAATTTACTCTATAAAATTTCATATAAATCTCATACTGTGGGATAATACTATTTGATTTTGACATTTCAGCGGCTGTGAAGCGCTGGCTAAAACTGAACTAAAAATGTTATAGTATAGTATGAAATTTTTAAAAGCGAAATGCAGCGGATGCCGATTGAAGAGTATGAGGTAGGTAGGTAGGTATCGAGGGCGATCCAATTCGTTACAGTCCAATTGGCCGGGTATCGTTTGTCCTATAACTACCTAGGTTATGATTTTGTAATTATTTCATACACTAGCTTCGGTGTGTGGCGTCGCTCGCCCTAGATTCACCATTAGTGGTCAAAATAATAGTACAATATACAGCTTGAAGTCCAAATCGGTTTCCCAGGGGTCGACATAATCGAAAACATATTAGGAGACCATAAGGTCTAAAAATCGACCCCTATTTATAAACACAATTTTTTTATTTGAATCTTTCAATATAATAGCAATCTGTTATAAGAATAACTAATATTGCAGCGGAAAGTATATATATTTTAATAAATAAAAAAAAAATCTTCTATGATTAAGGGTTTTCCAAAATGAACTAAACCAGACAGACGGAAACATAGTTAATTTTGGAAAACCCGTGCCTAAAAAACTTTGAGAATCCCTGCTCTATAATACTTTAAAACCATTAAATATTTTTTGTATCCGATATACAAAGAATTGAATGCAACGTTTTAACTGTTTAGTTTCATATAAACATGTAACACAAAACACACATCCAACAATATGGAACTCGTCCCGAATCATAACTATCGACGCTCTCCGTAATAAATATATAACGTAATATTTATAATACATACTTTAATACAATGATAAACACACGCACACGCACACGCACACACACACACACATTCAACATATATACCTTCACCAACTGTAACATAATATATGCGTATATAATTTTATATATTATTTGCGTCTGTCCGTATTTTATGGATGATATAAAATATTTCTGATGATAATAAAATAACTCTTCATGTATTATAATAAAAATAATATCTTCAAACTTTATCAGTTTCTTTTACTACAAAGTTTTTATTGCAAAAAAAAAAAAAAAAAAATTTATTGTAATATAAGTTATATTCGATTTTCGTTTTCGTTTTATATTAACGCATGTTCCCTTATATATATATATATACACGACATCGTTTGCTCGGAATATGTACTTTTTATATTCAAATTAAAGTATATATCTTAAGTTACTCCTTATAACATCAGCTATCCGCCAATTAAAGTCCTGTTAAAATCGGTCCACCCGTTTCAAAGGATAGCCGAAATAAACGGATAGACAGATAAAACTTTTTTAACTGGATTTTTCATGTAAGTAACGTATACACATTTATTGTTTACGTATTTAGTGAAATGCTGTTAGTTTGGAATTAAAATACAGACGTCAATTTCATTAATTTGTAGATAAATGAAATTATATATATATATATATATATATATATATATATATAACAACTATATTTGAGTTTGAGTCGAATTTGAGTCGTACACAAACCAACCGTACAATTATCTATATATATAAGCGATTTATCACTCACAGACTCATCACGAAATCTCCGAAACTATCTGTCCTATTAACTAAAAATATTACATAGTTACTTCTTTAACGGATTTTTAAGTTAAAGTCAAGTTTTTAAACCTGTAGAAGCTATACACTTAACGCGGAGGTAAGAGTTACCATAGCAACGGTTACGATGACAACGGATAATATGACAAAGGTTACCATAGCAACCTAAGTTCACATCCAAATTAATAGTGTGCCCAGCGAAGCGGGTGGGAATAAGCTAGTACATCTCTTACACGTATGCATTATATATATATATATACATATATATATGCATTATATATATATATATAATGCATACGTGTAAGAGATGTCCGTGTGTCTAAATATAACATAACATTTTTATTACCGTACAAAGTTTCTGTAACATTTAATTGCCTTAAATAAAACAACGCGAGCGTCAATTAAACAAACGGCGGGATGTATCCGTTTTGATGAAGTAATCATTACGTACGAGTGTTTTCATACAAAAATAGAACAGTAGGTACTAATACTAAAATTGATTCTGATGAAAAGTCAGTCTGTCAGTTTAACTGATAGTAGATCACATATAATATATATTTAAATAAATCTAAAGCCCCTTTCACACACACTTTGTAAGATAAGGTAGTTTCACACTATATTCTTTCTAATACTTCGTGTTTACTTATATTTATGATATGTAATTAGATGAATGTTTATTTATTTATATACTTTTATTTAATTTATCTCATAACCGTATAATGGTTTAATACATTAATACTATTATAATAGTAAAAATGATTAGAGTCAAATGACTTAATTACTATTATGAATATGATAAAACTATGAATAGAACATTCCAGAAATATTATTGAGCGAAGCGAACGAAGTGAAAGGAGCGTTTTACTGGAGACTTTTTCACATTCTTTGTTACGAATAGGCTCGAAAACTACTGGACAGAAAATTAAGAAATTTTGCAATCAAAAAGACACAAGTTAGGTGATGGTTTTAAAAAATGTCATGTCGTTGCGGAATAATTGTCAAAAAACTGATACGATGAGTCATTACACTGGGCTCGCTTCGCTCAATATGCAAACGGCACCCGAGATTTCGCGAGCGCAGCGAGTCGAAATTGAGGATCTGTTTGCGCCCCCAGTTATTTTAATATTAAGGTACTAACACACTGGGTTTATAAAGTAAACTAAAGACCTACAGTGAATACAAACCTTTATATAAAAACATACATTCCCAATCTTCCGACTATACCCACCCACCTGTTATATATTTAACGAATAACAAAAAAAAAGAAAAGCTAACGTGAAATAGCAATTGTTATTTAGAGTTTTGTTATTGGGTGGTTATAACTGAATCGCACTTCCTCCGTTCTAAATATGGTAGCACTGAAACGTGTAACATACACACATACATAATTGCATTTCACTACATTGTTATATTTAGGACGCAGTAGGTTTATTTCATTTGATTAGTAACGGGCTCTTTCATAGAAAAAACTATTCTTAACCAGGAAATTTGAAAAGTCGAGAAGTTTTATCAAAATCGATGTAGGTTTTGAAACGATATATATATATATACTAGCTGTGACCCCAACTTCGTTCGTCCGAAAAATATATATATTTTTTTATGATAGCTAACTAGACTAGTTATTTAACATCAGTTATAAAAGTCCTGTCAAAATTGGTAAAGCCATTTCATAGACTAGACGGAACAAACAGACAGACGAACGAGAAAAAATTTTAAAATTGATTTTATAACGCAACATATATTACATACATACTTTCATAAAAAAATTGTGAATAGGTATCTGTTAATTTGGAATAACAAACAGACACTTCAACTTTATATATATATAATATTAATGTGTTATTGTTTGTACCAATAATGAGAGATCTGACGAATCCAGGTAGAGGGTGGAAAAATACGTCAATAAAGTCAAAATAAGTTGTAAGCACCAATGCACCAAGAATAAGCACAGCCGCGGGTAAACGCTTGTGCTTCTGACTATTATAAACGTGTAGACAAAACTAAAATTTAACTTAGAATGTTGTTTAGTGATTTTAAAAAAGCTTACAAAATGAATCAAAATATACATTTATTATTATCTTAAATATATATATTAAAGTAAATTTAATATTTTCAAGGAATATGTATTATATTTTATTCCAGCCACTTCAAAAATAGTTGGTAAATTATTAGTAAGAGAATCCTCCTCTGATATTTCAGTAATCGAGTCTTATAAACGTTATTTCTTCCTAGAAATGTAGTAATTTCCTTAAGGCGAAATTATATTAAAATTTTTCTCAATGAACTAATGGTGACTGTGAAATTTCTGTTAGTTAAATATAAAGTCTAAATATAGATGATGCAATGATGTTAATTAAAAGACAAAGTATGTTTATCTTTATCTGATCTTAGTTTAAGTATATTTTACCTTTTATTATCTATATTATACGATTTAAGGAAAAAAGACATTTAAGCTATGGTATAAAGAGAAAAAATCATAATTTTTAAAATGAAAGTCACGTCCGTGGAAATAAGAGAATAATAGCAAGTTTTGGATTTATAGAATTAATAATTAATCCATAATCCGAGATCAAAATCAATCTTACTTTTCTTCTCACATTCGTAGCTGTTATTTTCCATAATAACTTCAAAACGGATTTATCAAAAAGTATAACAAAAAAAATATGGATCGGGATCGCATATTAATCTCGAGTTGCAAAACTCACCCCAGTGCTGACCAGAGACAGCATGATCCGCTCGTTGAGCGCCAGCGTCTCCCCCTGCTTCATCTTGATGCGCTTCTTGTCCAGGCACTTCATCGCGTACATCTTACCTGTGTCGGCCTTCCTGCATCCGTATACCTTTGTAGGGATAAATTGGAATTTTATATTTATAAAATTAAAAAAAAAAAACTTTCTTTTTTTATTCTGACAATGTCAATTTTTTTGTATTAAAACTTAAAGAGGTCAATGCCTAATAGTGGAACAATACAAAAAAAATCCCTCATATTTTCTTTATTTGCCATTTAACAATGAGATAGAGATATACCCGAGAGCGAGACAGATATATGCTGATACTTTTAACATTATCAGACAGTTTAAAAGTTTAATTAACACAACGTTCATTTTTTAAAAACACAAACTAATTAGCGTTCTAAATAAAATGAACTCAAAAAATCGTATACAATTTAACGATCAAGTCATTAATAGTATTGAGTTGCTATTTTTCTTTATATATATAAACAGCTACGCTTTTAGTAGCGAGCCAATCTAGCTGTGACCGACTGTAAACACTATTTAGTGATGTTGATGTTTGTTCACGGAGACCGAGGGGATTCTAAATTTAAATGTATATATATATATATATATATATATATATATATATATACACTGTTTATATCTTAAGCTTAGTTCGTGTAGTTGTATATATATATGGTACAATGGTGCAGTGTAATATATATAAACATATAAATTTTTTACACTGTTTATATCTTGTTTGGTTCGTTTAACAGTAAAATATGACAGAGTTGGTAGCAAGGATAAACCCCTCCCCCCTCTTTAGATAACACAAGTAACTGATTTTAATAAATATATATTTTATCATAATAATAATGATCGCATTCGCAAGTTGTAAGTATTAGAATAGATAATATATATATATATATATATATATATATATAGTTTGTGTGTAAAACAGACTCACTTCCCCGAATCCCCCCCTGCCGATGATGCGGTGCACGCTGAAGTCGTTCATAGTCAATTGTATATTAAGCTCTAAGTTCTTCCACTGGCAGAACCTCGTGTATTTATCACTGGAAACAAATATCACATATAAACTATATAATATTATATACTAGTTGTCTCCACGGCTTTGTCTACTAATATGTTATTATAGTAAAAGTAAGCTACGTTACTTATAACATCAGCTATCGGACAGTGCAAGTCCTATTAAAATCGATCCAGCCGTCTCAGAGATTAGTCGGAACAAACAGATAGACAAAAAAAAATTTGGCAAGTACCGTATATACTTTTATAAGCATTTAGTCAAAGATTTCATGGAATTACAAACAGACACTACAATTCTATTTATATGTATATATTCAAATACCTTTCTAAGAAATTTTTAAACGGCTCCCCTCTCAAGTGTTGAAATATTTCCTCAATATACGGCTAAAATATAAACAAATATATATATAATAATATAATTACGTAAACAATAGTAAATGTATAAAACAAGACTTCAAAAAACACTTTACCTCGAAAAGATTCGGCGGTACTTCGTGTTTAACTAAATATTTTTGTACGTGTGATACGCATTCTTTAGAATAATCCTGTAACAATATTAGATTTGTTAACTTTAATATAATAGAGGTTAATGACCCGAAAATTGGTGCACCGATACTAGGATACCGCCGTGGGATGCGGAATTGAGCTGATCCCCCTCAGTCTTTTCACCACCATTTCCGAACGGAATGAGATATTTGAATACTGTTTTTTTTAAAACATTCCCATTCCCAAGCTCTACGGCTCTGATAATTTTCATTCAAATCGGTTCAGTAGTTATTATGTGATGTTGCTTCAAAATAGTTTCCCAAACGGTTAAAAGCTCCGCTTACGCTCAGATCAGTACAATGACATCATATATAACATTTAAACTCCCAAACCGCTCGACTCTTTTAAACGACCCGAAGGTAATAAATTATACTTTTACCGCAGACTTCGTCACTGTCAAGACGGATAAGTGAAACGGTTAAGAGAAAATATATATATATATATATATATCAAATTGAAAAAGTCGCTTAGAGAATCTTCAATTTACTCACTTAAAGAGCTTCTCAAACTTTTAAAAGATTTTCATTCGCTTGCATACGAAAGGTTTACGTAAAAAGATGTATCATGTACATCGTACAGTGTTGGGTAAAAGTTTGAGAACACTTGACATTTTTATATTACCTTGTTCTCTATTGAGAAACGCTCAATAGTAGATTCCTATAAATAGTTTGGAGTGGGAAATCGAGATTGAAAAACTAAAAAAAATTCTCTAGTAAAATTCGAAGGTTTTCCTCGTTATATAAATAGTTAAGGAAAATACAGTGTGTTTGTGTGATGTTGGAAACGGTACAAATTCTTTCTCTCTATTAAAAAAACTCAAAATTATTTTCCGTTAAAGTTCATTGACCTCTGTACGGACGAGTAATAAGATGAAACAGACGCAATGGTTTCCAATCACTAGCGAGAGGAAAAAAAAATATCGTATCGACCCATTTAAAACATTCAGTATAAAGAGAAAATAAAGGTTGTTACACACTTAATGACACAAAGCAAACAGAGTGTATGCAGTCTTTAAATACAGTCCCCTTTAAAAAAAAAATCATAATTGCATGTAACTTTTAGGAAGACTTAATAAGAAGTGTATTAAAAAACATAATAAAAAGTACAAAATTTTGTACCAAAAACTAAAAAAAATATTTTCAAAATGTAATATAAACATTAGAATGAAACTTTAAACTCTGTGAATTTTATTTCGCTTTACTATTTTAATTACTATTGTCCAAACTTTATAATAGAAATGTAAGTCTAACAAAGCTTTAATACCAGCCTTGTGCTGTTACAGAGATGCACAACCTTTTTTTAATTTTAAATTGCATTTATTTAAATATATTATTTATATATATATAATAAGTATTTACCAAAGATGTACCTAATTATATTTACTACTAGCTTGTGCACACGTCTTTGTTTGTTAAGTGTTTTTTAATATAAACGTAGCCTAAGTTACTTATAACATCAGCTATCCGCAAATGAAAGTACTGTTGAAATCGGTTCAATCGTTTCAGAGACAAACCGGAACAAACAGACAGAGAGACATAATTGTATATAAGTACTATAGTTTGATATGCATTTAGTGCTGTTAATATGTACTGTATGTGGTACTCTTAATATTATATACTAGGATCCGCCAACCGTACGCGGCGGGTGTTGAGCTGAGCCCTCTCCTTTCTTCTTTTCTTGATAACTTTTGAATGACTAACCATTTTTTCAATCTGCGTTCGCTATAACATCCGCGTTCGGCTCCAACATACATGAGAAAATTTTTACCTAATTTTCTCGTCGCATTCTGGAGACAACTAAACATCAAAAAAAGATCTCCCAAACGGTTAAGAACTTAGCTTACGCTAAGCTCAATAAATAACAAGTCCCAGAGCAAACACGTATTTGTATTGACGGCTTGCGAAGTGGCAGTCACTGTATTGGCTTCCATCCAAGAACATCTACTTAACTCACTCGCAAACAACGTCTCCGGCAGCGACACGCGACTTCAAGATACACACACACACACACACACACACAACACTATTTACTTAATCAAACTTAAGTACGATATAGATCTTAATACGAAAACTATTTAGACAGACTATTTAAAGCGCTGTGTATAGCAACCTTAAGTATAATTTACTTACGTGCGAGTGTGCTAACAGCTCCTTCATTATAAAATTATCGTATATATCTCTTGCGATTCTTCGTCTCTCCTCGACGCATTCTTGTTTTTCGTATAATTTTATCTGTTAATAAATATAAATTATTATTATAATATAAATAATATAAATAACAATAGAATTATACCTCTTCGTAAAATTTTAATTGCGGCACCGGTTCGTCTGATGTCTGCTCGCAGAATTCCTTAAACAATAAATAGCCTGAAACAATTTAAGTTTATTATTTCATTGTTATTATTATAAACTTACTTTCTATACTTATACTATTACTATTTATTAAAATACTTTTTAACTTTGTATCGATACTAGTTATCAGTAGTGTATCGATCGGGAGTATCGAGACTTTATACCATACTTACAGAAATAAGCTTTTGTAAAGACATTCCAACTTAAAATTAAGTTCCAAACGCGCCCTGTTTTAAAGAACTTAGTTACAACTTAGACTTATAGAATATTTAATAGTAAATTAATTTTGAAATTACTTATTATAGGATTTTAACAATTCTATACGAGATATATGTGATAATTATGAGATTTTTTCCTGTGATAATTATGACACCTAGCGAGGGCGAAGCACCCGAAGCGGTACCTGTTGCTAAGCACCCTTTCTGATTATCATCACTAACATCTGTTAACAACCCTTAATTTATAGATGGTAGATTAAATCAAAGATAAATTTTTGGTACAATCTTAACAACGAGTTTTAGGAGTTTAGTTAGAATGAACAGACAGTCATATTATAGATGTATACATTCGCTTACATCGAGATAATGCGTATACAAAAAAACGGGGTCAAAGGAGCGTGAGGCATGATGAGAAATTTTATTTGATATTTTAAGGACAAAGCGTATGAATCACTGATGAGTCAGATATATACGGTAAACATTTTTTTTTACTTTTTTTCGATCATTTCAATCGTATTACATTGAAATGTGAACTTTTAGTCTAACCTCTGAAGAAACTTACATTAAAACATTCGAGTCCGGCTAATTTTCTGTTTCTAATTCCGAGTACCGGCTAATATAATGAAATTCTGAAGCTGGTTGACGCAAACTTGTATCATCAAAGGGGAGGATAAAAAGTATAAAATTTGTTTGCGGCAACCAGGTATAGAATTTGAAATGACGTGAATTCACGTCAGCAGTAATCAGGTATAGAATTTGAAATGACGTGAAATCACGTCAGCAGTAATCAGGAATAGAATTTAAAATGACGTGAATTCACGTCAGCGGCAACCGGTAATAGAATTTGAAATGACGTGAATTCACGTCAGCGGTCGCGAATGTGTTATAAACGCACGTCTATTTTCCAATAAATCTATCGTCACATAATTAATAGATCGAATCGTTTCAAAGCGAAATATTTGTACTGAGTATTAATTTTAAAAATATATATAAAATTTTGACAATACTATTTTTAAATGTACGCCTTGAAATAACTACGCAGTGGGTCATATTATTCATAATCTATATAATATGTCTTATTATATGAGCGATTTACCACTCACTGACTCATCACGAAATATACGAAACTATCTGTCCGATTAACTTAACATTTTACATAGTTACTTCTTATGTGATGTAGACGTCCATTAAGAACGGATCTTACGGAATTCCTATCCCAACGGATTTCAATCTTTTGCATTTCGCCAAGTTTTAATCCTGTAGGAGGTATACACTTAACGCGGTTACCATAGCAACGGATAATATATAATAATAAATAAAAATTAATGTCGTTGAGGAATAATCACCCAAAAATAGCAGTCCCATAGACTTCAATTAAAAAAAATTGCTATGTGATATTTGATTATTCTATATTTTTTTTCAGCTTTGAACGCTGAATTGAAGATGGGTTACTCGATTCGCTCAATTCGCCGAACTCTACCGAGATTTTGCGAGCGCAGCGAGCCAAAATCGAGGTCCGGTTTGCACTCCTAGTTATTAAATATGTTCCTAAATATTGTCCAGACATTGTTTTATTTTCCAGTTTCGAGTGACTTATAAAAAATTAAACATTTAATACTAATAATAAATCAATTAATACTTAAATATTCATGAATAAAACTACATTAAATTAAATTAAATTAAATTAAACACAGTTAAGTGACGTAAGCGATGCACGACTCACACATAAATGTGTGTTAATATATTTTATATAATAACAATTAATTAATTAAAAAAATATGATTATAATATTTAATATACTATTATCTTAATTAGATTAGATTTTTTTTATAATCGCATTTCATATCTTTCATACTAAAGTAAATTCGGTAGTTATTTAGATAAATACGGTAGTTATTTGTAATATTAATTATTAAAGCTAAAAAAAAATTATAATATAGATTCATTTATTTATTATTTATACAATCTCAAAAATGTTTATTTTCACTATTATTGGTACATTTTTTGAATATATTTTCGATATTTGTTACATTTAAACAAGTTATAAAAATACAATCGATTTTCTAGGTGTATGTGAAGATTTTAAAAGTATATTAAAAATAAAATCGATTAATCAAACTAAACTTTAAACTTGTAAGCTCTTGATAGTTTACGGCGGTTCCTACACAATCCGAGATCATATATAGAGACCCTCAATAAGTAACAGTAATCGGATATCACAAAAGATTAAATACAAATTAGTGCAGCCCTAATCTTAACTCTCTCGTAAAAAAATGTCGGATATCAGTTTCTTGACGATTATTCCTCAACGACATGACATATTACAATTTTTTTTAATTATCACCTAATAATGTGTGTCTTTTTGATTGCAAAATTTCACAATTTTCCGTCAAGTAATTTTCGAGCCTGTGAAAAAGTCTCCAGTAGAGCGCTCCGCTCGCTACGCTCAAATAACGCGTAATACTCTCATACGATTATATGTTTAATCATAACTATTATGATCTCAATAACAATCATACGTCATTAGTAGTGTGAGATAAGGTTTAAATACACACTCTGCCCCCTGCCCCCCCTTTCCCTCTCCGACCCCCCCCCCCCCCTCATCGTGACTACAGTGCATCCAATAAACTTATTTACTGCAAGTCTAAGAGCCATCGCCCGTAAATTGTGTTTGTTACCAATCTTGAGTACTTACTACTTTGACGATATTGCATGGCTACGTTGCAAATTGATATTGTCCCCACTATGAGGACAGAATCTCTACGATTCTGTGTATTATTATTTTATAATTATTTTATCTTTTTTATTATTAAACAATATATTTTGTATACAAATAAAAAAAGATAAAAAATATTTTTTGTATTTGTATCTCATTTGAAATTATGTATTAGTAATAATTAAAAAATATATTTATTAAAAAAAAATATATAAAAATATACATTTATAAGGAGAACAGTTTATAGCAATGCATTGTATCGAAGAAATATTAAACGTCATGATAAAAGCATATATGGTATAATTCAGTTATAGTATTATATATATAATTCCTACATTAGCAAATTCTTATATGATAACAAATGTTCCAACCCTATTTATTACCTAAAATCACACTATTAACACTAAACCTACCGACAATTCTTGTATACCTGTTCCTATCGCACGCCGTCAAATTGACCGGTAATTAAAAGTTATTTTATTATATAACGCATTTAATAATGGAAATAACTAAAACTAAAGAGTGAAGAAAATATTATATGCATATTCTAAGAATTGTCATGTAGTTTGATAACGATATTATAACGCTTAAAAATGTGTAAGTTTTACAAAAGTTTAAGAACGGTCAATTTGACCGGTACTTGGTAGGTTTAGTGTTAAGTTGATTTATATATGTAGTAAAATAAAATATATATTATATAACACTGAGGGTTCAGTAATGATAATCGTCTATCAGAATAGATTACCTATATTATGAACGTATACTTCTTGACTCAAGAATAGAATACATAAATACGTAATACTAATACCGTTATCGTTGTATAGGATTATAAAATTATCGATAATTTTGATACCGGGTCACTGCGTATTATTTTACGATATTTTATGCAAAATGTTAATATGCGTCAAGTGTAAGAGTTGATTAAAAACTTACACCTTACACCTTTCACCGATTGGCTTCTATACTTGCAAGCGATAATAATTTTACACCTCTTTTTTTTCTATCAAAAAAAAACAAAATAAACTTACGATAAGTGCTTTTTGCTATTTGAGTAATTTGTTAAGGTAAAAAATGAGTAAAATATCTTTAAAATATTACAATAAATTAAATAATTTAAATGCTGTTATCATTTTCGGGGACGATCAGGTTTTTTGGTGATAATTTTTAAAAGTTATGAACTCAACAGACCATTGTAACATCTCTTCCGTGTAAAGGGTTTTTTTTTGGTTTCTTATTTATTGTATACATTTTTTGATATAATTTTTGATATTATAAAGGCTTAAAAAACGTACGCATATTACAAATAAGGATATCAAAATTTATAACTTATTAGTTCTAACACAAACTCGAAAACAGTATTAGTAGAAAATATGAGATTTTTTCTTATATAAATTTATATAAATATTTCAAAAATTGTGTAAAATAGGTACCGCGTATTCAAGACGATAGCTGATATTTTTAGATATATAATATGAAATTAATAAAAAAATATAAATCAATTAATATATTTAAAATTAATAATTCTAAATAAACATATACAGATACAATATAAATATAATAAAAGTCATGTTAATTATGTTCGTTGATGTGTAGAGGGGGTGCGGGGGGTGCAGGGGGGGCACGTATCTCAATACGTAAGCAAGCTCCGCGGAGGCTTACACACATCAGACGAGATCAAAGAACACTTCAAAGGGATCTCTATAGCACACACTAACTTACTTCATGAGAGATAATTCAATTATGTTGTTACGAAAAACAAAAAAAAAATGTCGCGTATGCGTCTTTAAAGAACCTCTCTTCTTTTAGATGTTAATCTTGATATTATTTTTATATGAATAGCTGTGTAAAGTAGCCAAGTTACTCTTTATAACATCAGCTATCCGAAAATGAAAGTCCTGTTAAAATCGGTCCAACCGTTTTAGAGATTAGCCGGACCTACTCGTAACAAACAAATAGATACATAATAAAAAAAAATTGAAATTGTTTTTTTTTTTTATGAAAGTATGTATCTAACATATATACTTTCATAAACATTAGTGAAAAGTTTTTAATTCGGAATTACAAACACAATTAAATTTAATTTATATATGTATATAGATAATATTTATTTTACATACCTAGGACTTGATTAAATATTTTGTCAAAGTTAACTTCATTCTTCTTCTCCATGTATTTGTGCATCACGCTTCTTACACTGTAACAATATATATATATTAGGATGTCTGTCCGTAAAAGTATTTACAATATATATATATACATGTAGGTATCAAAAACAAGTAAATAGAATAACAAAAAATGTTTTATAGTTTTGTTTACAGCGCGACAACTACGACATTTTTTATGTCATATTCTTAGTCGGTTGGAGTTTTACGATTCTTAATCCAGAGTCTTATTTGTCGGATAGTTTCATACCTAACAACGTACAAATAAAAAAAAGAATATACGTTTAACGAATTATTTAATAGCTTGTTGTTACAGAATAATCTTTTTTTAATATACATATCTATAGAATATACATATTATAGAAACCTACCGTACTTCACTAATTATTGTCCAACGTAAATTAGGATTTTATTGTGACGACTTTATAGTGATTACTTTTCGTTTTATCGATAAAATATTCGTGAATAACAAAAATTTCGTTACATCACTATAGTGATTTGTCATGAAACTATTTTTGTATGATTCTTTGATATCCATTTCAGTAGACGAGTCTTTGGATTGAATTTATGCGATCTGGATTTATTATATAATTAATGATAACATATGACGTCTATAACGAATGTATAAACACTACTTAATTTGCGTATTATACATATTATATTCAAAATAAAAATATTATTTTTAAAATGGAGTCTTAAAGTAAAAGAGTTTGCAAAAACAATGTTGTAATAAATAAATCTTTATAACGTTATCGTAACATCGAGATCTGGGTTTTATCAAAATCTACTAACTATTCAACCCGGCTTGACTTGTTCTTTTTCTTTTTTAATATACAACAAACTGAACAACGCCGTGTGGGCGGAAGTAAACGCTCGCGACTATAACAAGTATTTAACATGTGATTAATATATAAAAAAAATTATAAACTATTGATAGGTAGAGTTTTTTTTATCTGTTTTTTTCAAACTATATTATATTGGTTGTGCGATCAAAATCTGTTTAGTTATTTGTCGAGGATTTTTTAATGATCAAGGTCGTCAAGGAATTTATGATGGGATTTTTTAAGATTTTTTAGCAAAGACATGCTATGAGTTTGTAACTGCACAAATTGATTGAATTTTAAATATATCGACTTGTTTAATTGAAATGATTCTTTGACGTGTTTTATCAAAATCGATTCAATCATTTTAAGGTTATATGGGTGGTTTTTGATACAAATATAATTAAATGCCTTTTATGGGAGCTACTTTAAACACGGGTCATTACGAGATTAATGATTATAGATTCTTCTTGTTGAGATAATATTTTTTCTTTGTTTTTAATTACTTTAATTTTTTATAAAAAAAATAATTAATATATATGATATATTTAATAATTTACTAAGCATAGTAAATGAGAGGACACTGTTTCTCAAACTACTAGAATTGTATTTGAATAATATCTTTCATCTTATTCCTGCTATTAACTGTTATATGAATTGTGGAAAAACCTAAATAACTTAGAATAAATATATATATATATATATATATATATATATATATATATATATATATATGTAGTTCTGGGATTTTACTATTCCCAACTACATCATTTTATTCATTGTTTTATTTAATTCCTTACGTTACTTCCCTATTTAATATTTTAGTTGAGTGATATATATATATATATTTTTATATGTAAGGAAATATGAAAGGTAAAATTATTTATTTACATAATTAAGTAATATTTTAATTATTATCATTTTGTATTTTAATTATAAAGATTTAAGGATTTAAGAATTAGCTTACTTATATTATATAAGTTAGTAAGTTAAAATATTTTTTCTTCCATAATTAACTTCATTTATATATTTTTTTATTAAGGTTACAGATTCTAAAATATATTACAATGTTTTTTATTATATTTTTAGACTAGCAAAAATAAAAACAAATTTATTAATTGTGAAAGTAGTTTTCTAAAGTACCTTCTGCAATTTTTTGCAAAGTATCCATTTATTTAAAAAATATTGATAATTAATACAATTGTGTATATATTTCAAAACTCTATAAAATAATCAAAGTATTTTTTAGATTTATTATTTGTTGTTAATCTGATTTTTGAGTTTGTTTTTATAATAAATAATAGTATAATTTTTACATCTAAAAATATATTTTAAATATAAACTGTTAACATAGTTATAATAAAAATAATGTTTTTTTATTATTTTGTAAATTTAATTAAAATAATTTATTGAATGTCATATTTTGTTTACTGTTATAGAATGTGTCATGTTATAGGATATGTATTTTTTATCATTTCATTTTCATATTATTAAGGTATAATAACAGAAACTTGTTTTCTTGGTATTCTTATTGGATTTACGTTGAAACATTTAGTCATATCCTCGAATTAACCTAAAAAATATGACATTTTCATATTAATATCATTTTGTAAACAATTGAAACGAGAACAAGTGTCCGTATAAACGCTGAACCTTGTCTCTTGTTGTGACGTATCCTATGAAATAGTACCTTGGATCAGGTAAGACAATCTTTTTGCTAGCTCGGGCTGCTGGAGTGCATTTTGACTTCTCCATTGCCATCAAGTAGCTGACGTCGGCCAGCACAGCCTCTAGGTCCGCCATTTTGAGACTGATAATCACTTATATCTCACAGAAACTACACACTAGCACTCAACACAAACACAAATTGCACACCCAATTTCCAATTGAATTTCCTACTTTTAGTCATAACCTTCTTCACATGACTACTGTTCACTGATCTACAATACCATTTGTTGATGAAGATTGACACATTTCTAATATCAAAATAAAATAAGTTGTGCATGCGAGCACTAAATATGATTTATTAATTTTCATCTAAGTTTTGTATAATTGTTTCTTTGTTTATTCATATGAGCAAACTTGAAAGACTAAAAAACTATCGAAATAACCCACATTCACCATCGTTCGCTCACGACCCGTCATTTCAATTTAGTTTCGAGTTCACGACAAGAATCGCTAGAGCCAACAAAGTACAGACAATAATATTGCGTAGTTTGGAACGAAACTCTTCATTAATGCAAAACAGATAACTAAAATTATATATAAATAAAAAAGAAAAAAAATTGTATTTAATTTTCGGTTGCCGTGTCTACTTAACAATTATAGATAAAAACAATTAGTCCTTTTCATGTTTTTCACCTTTTCATGTTTTGATTTCTACCATTTTCTCAGATCTTTTGACTATCCGGAAATCAAAAATAATGTAATTTATTCAGTGTTGCATATTTTTTCTTCGTTGGTATTTTTAATTAGTAGTATTTATATAAAAAAAAATATTTTATTATTAAATGTTTTTTAAAAATGATATGTTATATGTTGTTTTCTATATTCTAATAAATAATATAAATTTTTATTACTGGGATCATTAGATGACTGTCATTTTACCAAAATTGACATTTGTCAATTGTAATTGTCATTTGTCTGACAAACAGACAAACGACTAGTCATACGATACCTATTTAATATAGTATTTTATTTGTACAGGACAAACAGAGGTGGTACTTTATGCAAGATATATTTCTTATCTTCATTGAAAAGTTAAAATACAATACTCTCTTTTTACTCCTGGGATTATAATATTATCATCGCATAATTACTATTTACGAAATGTACCCATTGTTGACATCTTTTACGCCGTAAAATTATAAGAAACTACAAAATGTAAGTATTAAAAAAGTACGCTATTAGATATTCATTAAAAGCATTCTTTAATTCTAAGAATTGATAATAGTAAATATTAATTAAAAATTAAAGTATGCTTTCGCTATTTTATATCATAATATTGATCTTTTAATCACGAATAATGTATAGATATTAACCGGCTTTTCTGTGTATCAGAATTGTCATTTTATTCTTTTTTCGAATAAATTTAATGTTTTTATTTGTAGATATAGAAATGGAGTACTGTCCGCCGAATGTAACTTTCCTAGAAGTATGGGTAGATCATGGTATTTCGCAATGTTTTATGGAGACTGTTTCCGCCGCCTTTATTGGTGGTTTTCTTCTTATATTTGGTATAATACAAATTGTTATGTATAAAAGGTAATTATTATTATGTTGTAATGTTTTATACTTACAATTCTAAATAAATCCAATATTAGTTTTTAAGTTATTTATAATTAAATATAAATATAAAAGTACATCAATATAAAATGTTTATTTTGTTATATGTATTATTTTGTGTTAAATATTTAATATTTCAGATATGCAACAGAAGTAACAGATGTAAGATCACCAAAACTATTTTGGGTACAGCTGTTTTTCACTCTTTTAGTACCGATATTGGCAATTGTTAGGTTCCTGTTACAAGCTTTTGTATTTCAAGGAGGACATATTTATGGATATATGGTGAGGAATATAATATATATATATATATATTTCTAAATGTAGTAAATACCTTCATTTAATTTGGTATATAATATATAAATTATTATCAAAATAATGACAACATATCACTGAAAATGTTAAACTTTCTTGTTTATTGATAACTATAAGATAAATGGTTTTTTAAATAAGAAGTGACATTTTATTAACATTTTATATTTATTTGTTACCGACTGTAATGATTTATTACATAGTCTTTTATTTGCTAGTTAATTTGATGAGATATGTCAAAACTATTTTTTTAATGTGTTTGTATTATTGTATATATTAATTTTGGTAATGTATAATAATAATATAATGTTATTTTAGATACTAGCGCTAGTGGTGAACTTGATAATATTTCCACTATCAGCATATCTAGCTGTGATTGAGACGCGGTTCCTGCTGCCGTCTGTTCTACCGAGGGGCCATGGTTTTGTACTACTCGTGTTTTGGGCAATGATATTTTTATCTGAGAATTTGTCGTTTTTAAATTTGAACAAGGATGGTTGGTGGTGGCATTTAAAAAAGTAAGTATTTCTTTGTATTGCAATTTGCATAAATTGCAAAAATAAGTACTTTATTTTTTTTTCTTTGTTAGTCTTCAAGATCGTCTGGAGATGGCTCTCTTTGTTGGTCGTTACATCTGCTGCTTGTTAATGTTCATTCTTGGTATGAAGGCGCCAGGAATAAAGCATCCATTTGAATACCTTGATTCTGATGATGGAAATCGTAGAGACATACCGCCAAGGGTGAGTTAGAACTTTATTAAATACTAGTAATACAACTTTGTTCACTCTGAATAACATTTTTTAAATAGATGTAGCCTAAGTTATTTATAACATCGGCTATCCACCAGTGAAAGTCCTCTTAGAATTGGTCCAGCCATTCAAGATATATCCATAATAAACTGACAGACAGAATTAAACTTTAAAAAGTGTTTTTTTTTATTTACATACCATATGTATTTAGCAAAACGCTGTTAATTTGGAATTACAAATATACACTTCAATTTCATTTATATATATATATATCTATATTAGAACTCGATACTAAAAAAAAATTGTGAAAGTATTTATATTTTGTCATCAAAAAGTTTGTATATAATGTTCAAGGAGGTTCAATATGCCAAAATAGTTTTTATGCTAAATGACAGTGTAATCTTTTATAATAGGTTATAGGTTAAGATGTCATGTCCATATCAAAATCATTTAATAGTATCAGATCCAAAGAAAAATGCATTTAAGGTACTGATTTATAATATATCAGATTATTTAATACAAATTCACTTTGCTTCTAAGAGGACATGCAATTATTCTTTTAACTAGAAAAATTTACATATATTAGAATGGATTATAATACACATTCAAAAAGATAATTAAAATATTAATTAAAATATGGTGTGAAGATAAGTAAGTCAGTAATTAGAATACTTATTCTATTGCCGGGACTATTAAATTTTATTCTTCTTGTATATAAAGATAAATTAAGAATCTTGTTTTGCGGCCTTCGTATTTCTATATTAGGCATTGTTGTATTGCACACAGTAGGTAATACATGAAAGGTAAACAAGTTTTTATAACATTGAAGTGAAATATTGCATTTTTTTATATTTCTTTTGTCTTATAGTTATTTTATTCGGCATAAAAATATTTCATGTATATTGTTTTAATTATACCTAATTTCTTTGATAATATTTAGTTATTTTTTTCTTAATTACATGTTAAATTAACAAAAATTTTACTGTCATTTTGAACTCGGTTTTTTTTATTTTATTTAAATACATATTTATATATTGTTTGCATACCTTTACTTTTTATTTAATGTTTGCGGAAACTTTTTTTTACAATATGGAAAAAAAAAAAAAAAATCTTGCAAATATATTGTTTACCTTTAATTATTCTTACTTTTTTTTTAATTTGGAAAATTTTAAAAACTATAGAAAAAAATCCGAATTAAAACTATTTTTAGTAAATTTATTATATATTTTACTTTTTTTTTATCAACTTTTGAATAAAATAATTGTAGTAATTATACATTGTTTCAGGTCGATAACAGCTCAACCTTCCGCAATGTGTTCGGGAAGCTCCGCACCCTGCTGCCATTCATGTGGCCCAGCAAGAGTCTGTGCCTGCAGGTGTACGTACTCATATGCGTCCTGGCGTTACTCGCCGGACGTGTCATCAACTTGTATGTACCTATATATAACAAGAAGATTGGTGAGTTTGTTTGTGTATATTATTAGCTCATACTTGATATTAAATACTATTGAGGGTTTAGGATTTTTTTTTATAGTAAAATATAGATAAAAAATAGCCTGTGTTACTCATTAATAATGTTCCTTTTGGTAATTCAAACGATTTTTAAAAACAATAGTTTTTGAGATTACCCAACACATACAAACATACAATCCAACCTTTAATTAGTATAGTCAACATCTTATAATAAAATTATTATTATTATTATCATAGGATAACATATAAAAAGAGACACATATCTACTATTACTTATACTTAGTTTACTTTTACTTTTATGTGTTTACTATTTCATATTACTATTATCGTTTAAAATATGACTGACTGACTCGAGTCAAATGTTATCACATTCAACTTTTATTAATCGTATTAAAAAGTACCAAAATATATGTAAATATATACAGCTATGACCTTGATTGAATGAATCGTGTGTAGAGAAACTTATTTAAAGTGAACATTCTATCTATAGATTATTATCATTTTGACAGTTTATTTAATTAGTACTCATTGTAATTAATATATTTATATATATATATATATATATATATATATATATATATATATATATATATATATATATATATATATATATATAATGGTTTTCCTTAAGTATGTCTGTTTTGGGAATATTTTGATTCTCAAAACATTTGATACGAAATATGTATATGAATATACGTCGACTTTTCTGGCGATTGTAAATTTTTTTTGTCATATAGACGACATATATATATTTAGAAATTTTATCGTTTATTTGTTTTATAATAAAAATAATATTATTAAAAAAATAGGATTGACATTGGTGCAATGAATTTTTCTTTTAGTTTATGTTTAAAAATATTATTTATTTTTAATTCTTTTAAATATATCTCGTAAGTAAAATAAATTTTGGATTATTTATTAAATTGATGTAAAATTGTAGTGGACAGTCTGACAATACTGCCGCTACACTTCCGGTGGGATCTCGTGGTGTTGTACGTGCTCTTCAAGTTCCTCCAGGGGGGTGGGACGGGGAGCATGGGGTTGTTGAACAACCTGAGGTCCTTTCTGTGGATAAGGGTACAGCAATACACCACACGGGAGTTGGAGGTGTGTATGTGTATTAAACAAGTGATACTGATGAAAACTATTTACATTTTTGTGTTAAACAAAAAAATATATAATGCCAAAAAAAAAAAACATATTCTATATATTCCACAGACTATTATAGTAATACCAATCTAAGGAGTCGAATTAAAAAAAATAACAGTATATTTATTTAATTATATTTTTTTATTCCTGGTCACTTGAGTATTAAATGGTAGTGTCAGTATTTTGTCAGTATACTTATCGAAAGTCCTTTGCAGATATTACTTAGGTTAAAGCTGCGTTAATCCAAACTCGCCCCGGTCTCTATATAAAATATATACATATATATTGATATAGCATTCCATACATTTTACAGATTCGTTTTACTATGCTGCTATGGAATAACTAAACTCAAAATAATATATTACTTGTTTCATTTACCGTGCGAACTTTTTTAAATTTAACTTTAAATTATATTACGCAAAATAAAGTACTTTCGCGTACTTTATAAAGTACGGATGACAACCCTATACATATTTTAAAAAAAAGTAATAAAATGATTAACATTATTGCGTTTATAAAATATTAAGAGATTATAAAATTGATATAATAACCTACTTTTTATATGTAACCGAACGCGTGTACTGGTGGTCACGTCACCTTGACCCGCCGGTACGTGTATGTTTAGTTATCACTCCATTGCATTTACGTAATTTGATAGTTAATTACAGATATTAAATCGTTGCTTGCATACTCATGTGTCCAAAAGTATAGTGAACTGGGATCCGGCGCCGTGCGCTGCGGGATTTGAGCTGAGCCCCCTTAGTTTTTTGACCGTCATTTCTGAACGGAATGAGATATTTTAATTCTGTTTTTTTTTAAACCATGACCATTCCCAAGCTCTACAGTTCTGCCAATCTTCATTCAAATCGGTTCAGTAGTTTTTATGTTATGTTGCTTCAAAAAGAAGTTTCCCAAACCGGTTAAGAGCTTCACTTACGCTCAGCTCAAATAACCAATTTTGAATGATAAATGATTTTTATTGCTTAACTTTTTTTATATATATTTCTGTTATACTAGTTTTTTTAATTAATCAGATTAAACTTACAATATAAAATGTCTAATTTAAAAAACAAGACAACGAATAAATATTTTTAAAAAAATCTTCTATATTTAAATATTTATAATTATATTTAAATGTTCAAAAAAGCAACGTAATTTTTAGTAATTTCTATATGCATAACAATACTAGAGGCACCAACAGACCCTCAATTTCGACTAGCTGCGCTCGCGAAATCTCGGGTGCCGTTTGCATATTGAGCGAAGCTAGCCCAGTGTAATGACTCATCGTTTTCCATTGACTTCAATGAGATATCAGTTTTTTTGACATGATATTTTTCCAAAAAAATTTTTTTTCACTTTTTTTCATTATTTTTAAACTATATCACCTAATGTGTCTTTTTGATTGCAAAATTTCATAATTTTTCGTCAAGTAGTTTACGAGCCTATTTGTGACAAAGAATGTGAAAAAGTCTCCAGTAGAACGCCCCGCTACGCTCGCTTCGCTCAAAAATAATAAATAATCTCAAGTCGTATTCAGTAATAACAGAACAAGAGTCAACTTTATATTATTATTCGCTATTTATTCACTCTAATTTGTGAACACAATTCAACGAACCAATATTTAATGATACAATTACCATATGTTACATTTTGTAAAACAACCGCCATTTTGCCTTTTACACAAGTACTCTTGTTGCCATATAAAATTATCAACTTTATGACGTTATCGTGTTGTCATATAAAATAAATTTAAGACAATAACATTTAAATAATTAACCACAAATTATATATATATATATATATATATATATATGTGTATGTATGTATGTAATTTCAGTTGAAATTGTTCCGTCACCTACACGACCTGCCCCTCAAGTGGCACCTATCAAGGAAGACGGGTGAGGTCCTCCGAGTGATGGACAGAGGGACGGACTCCATAGACAACCTCCTGTCCTACATACTGTTCTCCATCACGCCCACCATCATAGACATCATAGTGGCCGTGGTCTACTTCGTGACGGCGTTCAACGTCTGGTTCGGTCTCATAGTCTTCATCACTATGATATTTTATATAAGTGAGTTTTTATAATTGTTATGTTTAAAGGAACTTCTAAATTCAAATTAAACAATTTGAATTTAGAAGTTACTTTTTATTTTTTCGGTAATACCTATTTCTGTTTAAGAAATGGTTATATATATGTATATATTTTATTTTATTATTATTATATTTTTTTTTTGGCGAAATATATTTATTACAAATTATGTATTTTTCTTTAAGATTTTTTTTATCTATTATATATACTTTAAATTTTTTTTGCGATATTAATTTTTTTACAAAGATACATCATCATATATATATTTTTTTTTCAGTGGCAACGATCGTCGTAACCGAATGGCGTACAAAATTCCAAAGAAGGATGAACCTCGCGGACAACGAGCAGAAGGCCCGCTCCGTGGACTCCCTCCTCAACTTCGAGACCGTCAAGTACTACGGGGCGGAGACCTACGAGGTGTCGGCGTACAGGGACGCCATCTTGAATTATCAGGTGGGTTTATTAATATATATACACCTAAGTGTGTTTTTACACGGTCTTTTTTTACACGTCTTTGAAATAACACGGTTTGAAAATAAAAAATATTTTTAATTTTTTTACACGATTTTATTTCATTTAGCACGATTAAAAATTTTTTTAGATTATTTTTTTTTGTCAAATTTAATTTCTGCGAAATATGTTCATATCACAATTATAGGGGAATTTTCTTTTTGTGCATACAAGCAAATTTACTGGTCAGAGCAATTGAAATGTGTTAATATTTTGTGAATAATCTTCAATAACTATGCTTGTAAAAATAAACATTGTATATGTGATTTAATTAAATAAACATGAGTACTTGTTCTTAAAAAATTCTTGTTTTTCACTTATTTTAATAAGTTTTAGAGATTAGGAACCAAGCACCTATTTTTGCATACAATCAATGTCTTTTTTACACGGTTTTTTCTGGAACCAATTACCGTGTAAAAACAGACTTGATTTAAATAAATGTATGTATGTTTATCTTTATAATATCAGCTTTGATCACTGAAAGTTCAGTTGAAATTGTTTCAATAGTTTCTTAGATTAGCCGGAACAGACAGACGGACAGACTTTTTTTTTAAACTAAGTATCATATATAATTTCATATGAAGAGCTGTAAATTTGTAGTTACAAACAGACATTTATTATTAAAAGATACATTATTTTTTAACTGTAAAGAAAAATATTTATGATAGTTTTTCTGTCAAAATATTAAAAACACCCTAAACTAACTTAAATATATAAAGTAAGAAAAAAAAATACGTTAAAACTCCCACATGGGAGGAGAAGATTTTTCATAATGTATATATGTATAATGCAGACGAAGCCGCATGATAAAACATGATATAAACAATTTCAGAAAGAGGAATTCAAATCCCTGATATCCCTGAGCGTGTTGAACACGATACAGAACATTGTGATATGCGCCGGTGAGTGACACACTACTGCATCATTTATTGAGCGAAGCGAACGAAGTGAGCGGAGCGTTTTACTGGTGACTTTTTACATTCTTTGTCACGAATTGGCTCGAAAACTACTTGACGGAAAATTATGAAACTTTGCAATCAAAAAAAATTGAAAATGTCCTCAAAAAAAAATATTTTTTTTATATCATTTCAAAAAACTGATATTCCATTGAAGTCAATGGAAAACGATGAGTCAATACACTGGGCTCGCTTCGCTCAATATGCAAACGACCCCTAGATTTCGCGAGCGCAGCGAGTCGAAATTGAGGGTTTGTTGGCGCCCCTAGTTATATACAATAATGTTGTATGTATGTTTGTCATATTTATGATTGAAAAATGGTTTATTATCTACAAAGCTTTATATTAACAGTTTTTTTAATATGATTTTTTTTATTTATTCAATAATGATTTGATAATAATGACATTTTTATAGAAGATATTGCCTTATATATACTAGTTGTGCCCCCCCGACTTTGTCCGCGTGGAGTATGTTTTTTTTTTTAAATGAAAGTTGCCCAAGTTACCTATACAGATATCCGGTAGCGATAGGTCACTTGAAATCGGTTCAGCCGTTTCAGAGTTTAGCTGGAACAAACACACAGACGGACAATTTTTTTTTAAATGTAAATACCGTATAAACTTTAACATATTTAGAAAAAACTGTTAATTTGGAATTACAAACTGACACTTCAATTTTATTTATATGTATATATTTATTTGTATATTTGTATTTATATTGCTAAAATTATATTGTACTCGCTAGTTTGATATTTATACAAAAAAAAAGGGTTTGAATGATTGGCTGATTGATTGATTGATTATTTCTTAACCTTTACAAATCTTTACTTTGTTTCTTTTATATTCCAAACATTTATTTAAAAAACAATCAAAAAAAATTTGAGGTATCGTGGTGAAGTAGAATCCTTCAAATGATTACTCTGTAATTGTTGATGTACGTGACGGCAGGTCTGCTGGCGGGGTCGCTGCTGGCCATCTCCATGGTGGTGAACACCGCCCAGCTGACCGTGGGCGACTACGTGCTGTTCGCGTCCTACGTGGTGCAGCTGTACGTGCCGCTCAACTGGTTCGGAACCTACTACAGGTACATGTTAAATATCATGTCTTAAAATAATTGTAAATTTAGTGAATTAGTAGTTGAAATAGTTTTGAGTAGTTCCGCCAAGATAGAAGTGATTGTAGCTTTTTGTTTCCCTTATTCAAAAAAATTACAATTTTTCCACTATGTGTATCCTATTCTCATATTTCGCCATTTCTGATAATAACAATGGTTATAATTTCAACCTACGCGTTACCAAAGTAGAGGAAGTCGATAGATAAACAGAAAAAACAGACCGACAGACAATAAAGGCAACGTTTTGTTCCATTCAAACGGGACCCTAATAGTAATATATGTTTAAGGCACGTAACCCCATTAATATCAATTGCAGGGCGATCCAAAAGAACTTCGTGGACATGGAAAACATGTTCGACCTGATGCGTGTGGAGTCGGACGTGCGGGACGCGGCGGGCGCGGCCGAGCTGGTGGTGCGGCGCGCGCACATCGAGTTCAGGCACGTGTCCTTCGGCTACGGGCCCGAGAGACTCGTGCTCAACGACGTCAGCTTCAAGATAGCTCCAGGATCCACCGTGGCTCTGGTAAGTATATACATTTAGGGGATTTTTGGGAAACAGATTAACACTTCTCCCTTATCCTTCAAGAAGGGCGACCTCCATATAAAGATATTTTTTTATTACTTTACTGTTTTTATTATATTATACTATCGATGAATAAGCAAGAGGGAGGAGCCAGGGTACCGGGTGAAAAGAGATTTTAATTTGTCTCTTAACTTAATTACTCCATACAGTCTGGATTCTCTTTCCGGAGTAAAGAGTGAATACGATGTTACCAGTTCCAGTTAACCAATCAAAAGCTTTTCTTTAGACACATTTCAGAATCACGTAAAGTCAAATGCAAATACTAACAAAATCAATTCAAACAATATCAACAATATTTATCCCCAGGTGGGTCCGAGCGGCGCGGGTAAATCAACAGTGATGCGGCTCCTGTTCCGCTTCTACGACGTGAACGAGGGCGCCGTGCTGGTGGACGGGCAGGACGTGAGCACGGTCACGCAGGCCTCGCTGCGGGCCAACATCGGCGTCGTGCCGCAGGACACGGTGCTCTTCAACAACACCGTCAGGTCTGACAACACCTGCAATGTTTTAACCTTTCTGATTGGTTGATGCTGTCAGCCAATCACAGCTCTCTCTGAAACTGGCACCCTCCAGATGTCACCTTGTGATCTTTCTGATTGGTTGATGCTATCAGTCAATCAGGTCTCTAAAATACGCTAACTAGTGATTAGCCTGAATATATTATTGTTTTTGCGATTTTAAAGGGAGTAAAAGTTTTCATAGTTGAAAATACAACTTACAACTTTCAGATATAATATACAATACGGACGACTGAATGCTTCTTCCTCGGACATCATCTCAGCGGCGAAAAATGCGGATATTCACGACAGGATACTCACTTTCCCGGACGCGTACGACACCCAGGTGACATTGAGGATTCAACATTAAGGATTAGGGATTTTAGATTAAAGATTCAAGACATTTTATTAATAAACATTTCTACACGGTACCATTTTTCATGATATTTCCCTTCACATAGATCTCAAACATATAAATCGGGAATCGAATTGCTCAATTAACCACTTTTATACAGGTAGGAGAGAGAGGCTTGCGTCTAAGCGGCGGCGAGAAGCAAAGAATAGCAATAGCGAGGACCCTACTCAAGGACCCGGCGATCGTTTTACTGGACGAGGCCACCTCCGCCCTCGACACCAACACCGAGAGGAACATACAAGTAGTTATATATACATATAAATGAAAATGAAATGTCCTATTGTAATTCCATATTAAGGGCTTGTAACTAAATGTGTATGATCATATATACGGTACTTATATATATAAACAAAATTAAATTTTATATCTGTTTGCTCCGGGAAATCTCTGAAACGGCTGGACCGTTTTTAACGGGACTTTCACTGCCGGATAGCCAATTATAAGGAGTAACTTGGGATACTTTTATTTTATAAACCACATTCCTTTCAAACGAAGTCGCGGACATCAGTAGTATATAATATATATGATGAAATAATGGCACGGACCTACCTTTGAATATTAAATATTGGCTGGTCTTATCCCCTTTTTGATATCGTAATAATAGATATATTAATATTTGTTATAATTTCAGGCTGCTCTGTCTAGAGTGTGTGCGAACAGGACAACTCTGATAATAGCGCATCGCCTTTCCACCATCATACACGCGGACGAGATCCTCGTGCTCAAGGACGGGGAAATTATTGAGCGTGGAAAGTAAGTTTATATATATATATATATATCCTTTCATAAATAACTGCTACACTAGTAGATTCTCCCGACTCCGTCAAGATAAAACAGATGTTTTTAGTTTTTGTCTTGTAACAATTTGTTTGTTTGTAAACTTCTAACAATTTGTTTAACAATTTGTTTGTATATATATTATAGTTTACAAATACAATATTCAAGTATAGTCATATATGATTCATTATGATTATACTTGAATATTGTATCTGTCTTCATTTAAAATTATGTATTTTATTTCAAGAACTATACTATGTATTATACATTGTTAAATATCTCTTAAAAAGAGGAAATGTTGAATTTCTGGTCGGCTCTTTTTAGAACAGCAATCCGAACTAGTAGCTTACATTTACATTACATTTTTAATATAATTATTGATTCAAAATACTTGAATAAAGATATTTTAATTTTTATTCCAGCCACGAGGATCTCTTATCCCAGGAGGGCGTATACGCGTCCATGTGGCAGCAACAGCTGGAGAGCAGGAACACGGACAGTGACACCAACGCCGAAGGAAACAACAACAACAACAGAACAACCACACAGAACGGCTTCAACATGTCCGGACACGGACAAAGACACGGACACTAGACTAGTATTAGTATAAATTCGGGGTGCTATAGGAAATACGATTAGATCAATTGGAACGATAGTGAATTGTGATAACGTTTAAGGTAACGTCAACTCTATTTCGTTATTGATAAGGTCTATTTCTCCTTTTCAATACATATATACAAGATAGATCAATTCAATATAAAGGGATATCAACTCTATGTTGTTATTATTAAAGCCTATTTTCCTTTTTCAACAAGACATGTAATATTAAAGAAATATCAACCCTATTAAATTATCAGTAAGTTCTAGTTTCCCTTTATCCGCATTGAATATACGAAGTACGAAAGTAAAGTTTTAATAAGGTAATATCAACTCTAATTCATTACAATAAGGCCTATTTTTCATCACATGTATCCGAGTTTAAACACTAGATTGTGATTTATTAAATAGCAGTTGTTCCATGTATTGCTAATATCATATTATATTGTATATATATACATACACACTGCGTTGTGATGTTGTGTTGTACGTAGTATTACTGTGAGGGGAAATTGTGTGTGCAATTACAATAATAAACTGTTTTTTTTTGTTTTAAGGACTTTTATTTTCAAAATGGCGTATGTTAATAGTAAAAAAAAATTGGCAATTTTTTTTAGGTTTCCATCTGAAAATAACAAATAAATGAACTTTATAAGTCTTTTTTAGAGGACAAACACGTGATCACAGTACATGATCACCGCCCACGAATTTCCAACAGTCGGGGAATCGCATGAGCGTTGCCGCATGAAATGAAATCTATAGTTTATTGGAAAGTTTGATCTATTTAGCTCGTATTAAAGTAAAGTTCGTTTTTCTTCAGAATAATGTAGTTACGTTTGATTTCTGATTCGAAAATTGCTGTATGAATAACCTATTTGTCTAATTCATGAGACAGAAAACGATAAAGGCTAGACCATTAATTTATTGGTTCCTAGTATAACTATCATTTTATAAGCGCATGATTCAAGGATTGCTGCCTAATAAATCAGACCTTAAACGAATGTCAAGTTCAAAGTTTGCTTATAGAATAGAATTCCTTACATCTGTCATTGAATATAGCGGTGTATCTCCCGGTAGGCGTAATCCGTGCAAAGATCCTAAAAATCAAAATAAATCATGATTTTTTGGAATCAAACATTGGAAAAGTCAATATTTCTTATAAATTGTAGGTTTATTTTGTGATTTTAGTAAATAGTTATATCCCCCCTATAACACGGTAGATTCGTTCCGCGTTGTAGGAATATTCTTGTATAACGTGCTCAAATGACCGTATAACGCGCTATGTACAAATAATTCACGTTAAACTTTTCTCGTTATAGGCGGTTTAAATGAAATATTTAAAAAAAACTTTAAAATTTAGTTTTTACTTATTTTTTTTATTTTATTTTAGAACAAAGGTAAACGAAATTCATTATAAACTAAAAAAATATTACAAATTTTATTTATTATTATTTTCGTAGTATAGAAATATAACGGGCTAAATCCTCGCGTTATATGAGGGAAAACACGTGTTATACGAGGGACTGAAATCGCGTTATAAGAGTATCGTGTTATAGGGATTGCTGTATAGATCAAATCCATGTTACCATCTCGTAAGCCCGATTTCCGCTTCGCTTCAATTGCCGCTTCCAAGGAATGCTGCAGATTCTTCTGCTGGTATTCCGACACCGTCATGGACGGTCGTGTTTTAGCGAATTCGATACTACGGATGGAGTTCTCAATTCTGTGTTCAATTTGATCGATTGTTTTAACGTAGTCCGATGATATTTTTCGTGCCGCTTTTCTTCCATGTTGTAGGTTTAGTACTTGCTCAAACGACTTGTCCTCAACTGTGATGGACGGACGGAAGTGGGTGTCTTTGGAATAATCTTCTTCGTACTTCATTCGACTCAAGGGAGATGTTGTTAAGAGGAAATTTTTTTGTGATACTTTCGCCGCGGGTCTAGAATGGAAATATCTTGAAATAAGCACTTGTTACAAGATTTATATATATTTTCTAGTACATACTTATATTCTTTGAGGGTTATTGCACTCTCATTTTCGAATGTAATGTTATCATATAAGCGGGTTAGTGCCGACTGTCTCCTCACTGCCGTGTCTGAGTCCGTGAGGTTCCCGGGACGCACAAAACCGGTTTGTTTGCGATTTGGACGTGTCCCCGTTTGTGTGGCGATAGCTGATTCAGCTATGCGGACTTTGCTACAATTATATTTGCATATATACAAGAGTATATGTAACTATAGAATTATGAGAATTTATTAAAAACCACTTGTAGGAGCGAAACCGCTAGCACAGTTCTCTCACTCGGTCGAATCTCGGATCCTAATACGTATATCCTTGATAAAATAATCATGAAAAAAAGACTAGTCCTCAAGTAATAAGAGTAATTTAAAAAAAAACACAATAAAAAATCCTTTCAAAGGAACCATTTAGTACTTTAACATTTTACCGAGCTCCAGTATCATCTTCTTCGGCTTCCAATGTTTCTGAGACACTAGTTCTATATTTTAATTGTAATTTTTCGATTTCTTCCATTCTAACAAAACCTGTTTGTCTTCTTTTTATTTTATTTGGTTCTTTTTTAAATACAGGTACACTTAAAGAGACTTTCCTATTGTATACAAAAAAAAAAGAAAAAAAATTAGGAAAAAAAATGCTAAAATCCTATCCATTATATATGAATCTTACTTCTCGTGAGCCTCTCTTGAACGGTGATCCATAGAAGCAATTCTACAATATTGTAATACATCAATTAGCACAACGAAAAAATATAAACATCTTAAAAAAATGTGAAGGAAAAAATTCTTACTTAAATCTCCTAAGCTCCTCGTCAGTTATTAGCTCGGATCTAGAAATGTTTCAAAATATACACCAAATTATTGTCTACAACGAATAACAAATACTGTGCTAAAGTATCTTACTTTCTCGTATCTTCAAAGATATTTAATTTACCGAAGCCCCTTGCTATATTTCGTATAACACCGCCAGCGAAACTCACACGGTCTACATTGAGTCTGGGAAATAATTAATATTAAAGATATTTTTACTTCTGAACAGTTATAAATAAAAATATATTTTACTTAATATATCGTTTGATCTCTTGTTCCTCGTCTTCTGATAATGATTGGACTGAAAATATTTAAAATCACACTAATTATCTGGAGATTCTTAAGGAGATGTTTAGTTAGTTAGTTTAATACCGGAGTCCATATCAGAGTCTTCGTCAAATTGGTACATCTCTGATACCCAAGATAAGTTGGGTGCTGTTTTCTTTTTTCGTGGACTACGTTGTAGATCGCTTTCGAGGCAATAATCCCCTTTCAAAAATCTTTAAAAGATTAAACAACATTGAGTAAGAATCGAGCGTTTTCAGATAATTTGATGGAGGGTAAAAATAAAAACTCACTTTTTTAAATCATATGTAGAATCAGCTTCATCGGGATATGGAACATCTGTTAGAGGTATATAAAATGGTTTCTCCGGTATCACGACTAAACTATCAGTCTTTAACGACACGTGTTGGTACTGTGACTCTTCAGGTTCATATTCATACACTTCAACATCAAAATCATTATTCACTTGATGAACTTCGCTGACAGCGGAAGATGCTCTGCTTGTGGTAAGTTGGCTCCTCTTCAGTTTCTCAATTTCTTCTTTTTTACGAATAAATCTATAACATTTAACGTTATAAAATAACATTTATAACGTTATAAAAATATAGTTAAAAACTCAGAAAGATATAACCTTTCAGTAGCACGAATATTTTTATGTTCGCTTTCTCTTTCCTCAGTCTCTATATCCATATCTTCAGCAGCGATGAGTTTTAATTCCAAATTAAGGTAGACTCTTTGTAGTAAATCCTAACAAGAAAGTGTTAGAAGAATGTATTTTCATATAATACAAGTTACTTTAAAAACTTTACCTCATATAACAATTCTCCCAAGAAATTTAGGTTTTCAATATGCCCATCGATGTATTCATTGGTATTTTTATTAATTCTTATATCATGACATTCCAAATTTAATATATCCGCATCTTCAATAAGTATATAACGTTGGGGAGATTCGTAGAATGTTGGAACAGCCTCAATACTTTGTAATGTTGACTCTCCATCTATTAATTGTCCGAACGCAACATACTTATGGTCCATCCACGGTGCCGGTTGGAGCAACACGAAGAATTGCGTGGAACAATCTTTATGTCTGAGAATCAGCAAAAAAGGTCAAAAAAGATAGAAAATGAGTGTTTTCAACAATTAAAACGGTAAAAAAAAGTCCATAATTGGTATTTTCAACCATTATAAAATAAAATTGCCCTTACCTTCCGTCGTTCGCCATACAGAGAACTCCGCGTCTGTCATGGGGTACTATAAAGTTTTCGCAATCTAAATCGGTGCCTTTAAGTCCAAATCCTCCACATTGTATCCAACCGTCCTTAACAATGCGGTGTATCGGAGTCCCTTTATATCCACCCCGTTTGGTGTGACAAAGACGAAGGAAATTCTCGCAAGTGTACGGAACTAAGTCCGAGTAAAGCTTATAACAAATAATAAATCATGTTTACACATTAAATAAGATTGGCTTAACATTGAAAATTCTTCTAATTATGGACTAGAAGCGACTGTAGCCCCGCTAATTTAATTATACATTATATTAAGTCAAAAAGATCAATTAGTACACCAAATTTTATCAAAATCCATGCAGTTTTCGGAAAAGGCATAAACTAACAGCTAAACAGACAGCTATATCTAAAATTATTGTAGATGTCCACATAATAAATATAAAAAAGTGGCATATTTAATAAATACATATATGCATGCCTAAATTTTATTTTATTACCCTGTACATAACTCACCATGAATATTAACGTTCCTGAATATTCACAATTTATTGTAATATGCATGTAAACGCAGGATCTCTGTAGAATATTATCAACATAATAATTAATTTCTATATATTAACAACATTATGCGATAAAATAATGAGATGAGGATAGGCAGTGTGTTTAATTATTTATAATAATACACCAACAATAATTATTAATTACCTGAGAGCCTCTGATAAAGTTGACAAAATTATCAATGCTCTCTTTGTAATAATTTATTATCTGCTTGTAATAATATCTGGATTCTATGACTTCTTTTAATTCTTTATCACCACCAAGAAGTTTATCGTTTAGGATAACCGCCACTTGGCTCTCTAAACAATAAGCTAATCCACCGTATTGTAGTTTTAAATTATGCCATGTTTGAGGCCATTCCACACTTGTCACTCCTATAATATACTTTAATTGTGATTATTTGAACATTAGCAAACATGAAAGAACATGGCTTAAAGTGTATATTATCAATATTTTTTTATATTATAAAGTACCTCGTATCACAGGAGCATCAAATATTTTTCGATGATACTTATGCAAGCCCTTTACTAATTTTTCGCAGTAAATAAATTCCTCGGTAACTCTATTTCCTATTATTGTGAACGCAACACGATCTTCACCTAGACCCTCATTTTTTTTGTTCGGGTATCGCGGATTATTTACGGAGTTGTGAGCGTGTCGAAAATTATTTATGTGAACATTTTTAATAAACCTTTCCCAAGGATGATGTAATTTTTTTACTGATTTATGTTTTGCCTTATCAATTAGCAAAGACATGATTCTTTAAATAGTATCAAAAAGAAAATACGAATGTAATAAGTGACATAACGTTATAAACAATAAATTTGACAAAATAATGATATTTGTCTTTTGTTTAAAATTGTGTACGTTGCCTTGTGGCTATGTATATTAGTATATAGTAGTATTATAGAAACTGATTTATTTATTTATTACTTTAGACGAAGTTAACCATTTTGATATAAAAATATATTTAAGTATTGCACAAGCTCCTTTTAAAAATGTCGACATTAAATGAAAAGATTTAATCAATTTATTTTAATCACTCTCGGATGCGATGCTGAATGGATATTGAATGCAATGAACAATCAGTGCAAGGTTGCGTATTCGTACTAAATTACTACATATACATTGCTAAGATGTAAATCATAACTGATAAAAACAGTTTATGGAATATATACAAAGATTTTAAATAAATTATTTACACATTTTATATTGTTAATATTCTTATAAAAGTGATCAATCTAGTAATTATAGTTTTGTATCCATATCCAAATGGATAATGAATTAACATCTGTCATTGTCATTTGTCATTTTACTTTTGTCTTTAATTTCATTTTGACATTTCACAAATGTCCTAGTTTTTACTAAAAAGTCATAATTCAGGAACTTAAAATATGTTTCTTTAATAATTATTTATTATACATTTATAATTACTTAGAGCTGATTTCTCAAAATATTTGAAAATAAGTAACTTTTAAGTCTTCCAAAAAATATTTTGAAGTTATACATTATTGAAAAGTGTTAATGTTAACTTAGTTAAATTAAATAATTACACCGAATTAAAAGCTTATGTTAATTCATTTGTTTAGGAAATGAATGTATCAGAACAATTTTCATTACTTTCTGAAGAACTCTGTAGTCATCTTTATGTAAAAGAATATGATAAAGGAAAAATTAATACCTTAATAGATGATCTGAATTCAAAGCCTTATAAGTCGGAATTGTTTGTACGTAAAGAGGTAAGTTAAACATTTTTAATCATAGTACCTTATAAAATATTTATGGGGTGATTAAAAACTAATATTTCAGGATGCAGCCGCTCTAGTGACATCACTATGTTTCAATATAAAACCAGTTGATGAATTCCTCTCCGCTAAAACATCACATTTGTTAAACAGCCTGGTTACCAAACAGAACATTCAATTCAATAATGATTTCTTATATAAAGTTATAGCATGGCATATTGAATGTATGAAAAAATGTTCCGATATTATACTGCCTGATATTCTTCATAATCTTCAGTGTGTGTTGCAGACGAATCCTCAAAGTGGTCACAAGGTTTGCAAATTTTATAAAATAAGTAATTAAAAGTAAACCCATTTTATTTTTTTATGGTATTACTTCTATTTTTGAAGGTCGGAAGTCAGTTTGCTTCAACAGCTTTTTTTGTATACCTTTGTCTCTTACAACAATTATAATTACTTGTAGACAGACACTTTAAATAAATGTAATTATATTGTCTAATAAGGATTTATTTGATTTTCTAAGAATTTATAATATATGTTTAATTTCAATATTGCAGTTTATAAATGATCTTATCGGATCTCAAGGGCTCCTTACAAAACTTATTGAAAATGACTACAGGAATATGAATAAAGGAAATTCATTCCAACTATGCCTGATAGCCCTAAAATGTGTTACATGTTTGTTAACTATAGACGAAAATAAATTAACAGAGCAAGAAAATATAAGTCTAGATATAAAAGAAAATTTATCACAGCTCATAATACATTTTTTAATGAAAGATCATTCAAAATACCAAGACGAATCCATGTATTGTAAGGTGAGTATTGTCTAATGGAACTAATTTTGTTTGAAGTGATAATTGAAATGTACATTGGTTTTAGGTTGTAATATCGGCTCTTAGAGTGCTATCATATATATATTTTAATGATCAGAAAGTCAACTTGCCGATGTCTGAAGTAATAGGTATATGTAGACATTTTATTCTTCATGGACTTATAATTCAGGGACATCCTGAAAGGATACTGCCAGCTCAGCAGTCTATTGCCGCTGAGCCTGTTAAAATACAACCCAAAGGAGGAAAGGTAATATATTTTTTATTATTACATTAACATTTTGATATATATGTATTTATAATTTCCAGAAACAAAAAATAAGAAAGCACAGGAATCATGCGATTGAGAGTCTTAAAAAGGAGATACCAGTCTCCGACCATAGTTTACTGAAGGATGTGAAAAGTTTTCATAGTTCCTATAAACCAGCCAGTGACTTCTTGGAACCATTGAAGCCGAGAGCCACATGGGTGTTGACTAGCGATAGTGACATGTCGGATATAGAAAATGGAAGGGAAGCTAAATTGATAGCACTAAGGTCCCGAGTTAGACAAAGCGCGGCAAATCTTTTCCTTGTTGTTTTCAAGGTATATATTGAATATACTAATAATTAACTTTTTCTGAAATAACGCCTTTATCAAACTTCAAAGTTATCAATATTTTCAGATAAAGGAAAAGAAAGATACGTTTGGATATTGGTGGGCTCTTTTACCAGATTCACCAGAAGCTAATTGGTTAGGAGAGGAGAAGTCCAAGAAGACCTTAGCGTATTGTGCTATTATAGACCCTGTGGCTACGAGTCGTGCTAGTGCTCTCAGTGTGATCTTAGCTTTACTGTCTGGGTCCAGGACTTACTTGTCACAGGCTGAAATGAGGTAAGGTTTATAAATATAGAGAAGAATGTTGCGAACAAAATTACAAAAAATAATAATAGACTTAAGAGAGAAATTTAAGTTATTTTGTTTTGTGATAAAATCATTATTAAGGTAAATTAATTTATTTTAAATATATATATTTCAGCAAGAAGAACACATCCTTCATCCCATTTTCAGTATCCCTAGGATACATAATCACGTGTCTCCACAAACTCTTATCGAGTATATTGGAAAGCGAGAGAAGTCATGCTGTAATAATAGTCGCCTTGAAGTGTAGCGCGGCCTTGGTACAAGCCACGCCCTACCATAAGATGGAGGAGGGACTTATAAGTGCCGTTGTAAGATCTACTAGGAAGTTTCTAGTTCATCGAGGTTAGTATACATTTAGTCAGGGGTTGTCTAATCAGGTAAAAGCCCAACGTGATAAAAGGGGGGCAGAAAAGGAGGGGGAGAAGATACTCAATTTCACACTGAGTTTAAATTATTCTTTGAATACACGATTTTAATTATTTTTTTATGTCATTTTAATTATTTGTTTATTATTTGGCAGTCACAATAGTCAGTTAACCCCAAACGATTCTAACAGATGGCGGTATCTGTTGACTGGATTGAGTAATTATTCGTTATATGGTGCTATGTTAAACGTACTATAGGAGTTGTTACTACTATAAATGCGTATTCATGTATCTACCATACATATTACTTTATTTGTTAATCTTAATCAAAGTTAAGACTCTTTTTTCCTAAACAATTAACACACGTGGTGTAAAACAGGAACAGAATCTGTAATCGGCAGGACACATTAATTAGTTGCACTATATAGACTAGATTCACGACGTTTGTGAATTCAGTATTTATGATCATTTTAAATTTACCCACATACAATTTGTGATTATTTTCAATTTACCCACATACAATGTGTGATTATTTTCAATTTACCCACATACAATTTGTGATTATTTTCTATATACCCACATACAATTTGTGATTATTTTCAATTTACCCACATATAATCTGTGATTATTTTCAATTTACCCACATACAATTTGTGATTATTTTCAATTTACCCACACACAGTCTGTGATTATTTTCAATTTACCCACATGCAATTTGTGATTATTTTCTATTTACCCACATACAATTTGTGATTATTTTCAATTTACCCACATACAATTTGTGATTATTTTCAATTTACCCACATACAATTTGTGATTATTTTCAATTTACCCACATACAATTTGTGATTATTTTCAATTTACCCACATACAATTTGTGATTATTTTCTATTTACCCACATACAATTTGTGATTCTTCGTGATTATTTGCCCAGCGAAGCGCGCGGGAATCAGCTAGTATATATACTAGGGGCGCCAACAAACCCTCAATTTCAACTCGCTGCGCTCGCGAAGTCTCGAGCGAAGCGAGCCCAATGTATTGACTCATCGTTTCCCATTGACCTCAATGGGATATCAGTTTTTTGAAAATACATTAAAAAAAAAATTAAGGACATTTTTCATTTTTTTTTTAAACCTTCACCTAATGTGTGTCTTTTTGATTTCAAAGTTTCATAATTTTCCGTCAAGTAGTTTTCGAACCAATTCGTGACAAAGAATGTAAAAAGTCTCCAGTAAAACGCTCCGCTCACTTCGTTCGCTTCGCTCAATAAATTTTGAATTATATGATTATATTGACATAATTACATAATTATTGTTTCAGATGTAACTTTACAAGTAGCGTCACTGATAACAATTGGATGTGTCTTATCGGTTGATCCAAAAGTGGATGAAATGTTAAAAGCAATGGAGAAAGACACGGTGCCTCATAAACATGAACACAACAAGGAGAAAGTATCCATCGATGATGAGTGCGATGACTTTGAAGAGGGATACTCCGATGATGAAATGTTCACAGCTGAAGCCGTTCAAAGCGATAAGAATGATCAATACGAAAAATATTACTTCAAAAGCTGGATTATGGATATTTGTTTCAAAAATATGGGATGGCTTTTCAAGAATAATGAGATTATTGTAAGATTTTGTTACATATGTTTATATTTTTCTGTGTGTGAGTGTTTTAATAGTTTTACGTTTCAGAGATGTAAACCCTCAACGATACCTGTGATTTTGGAATCTCTGCAAGTTATCTCCGCTATCTCATTCCACCACTTCTCATATTTCCTCCACTCCCACACAGTGCTAGTGGGTGATGTCCTCAGCGAGATGTTGCAGCACGAACACCAGGACGCTGTGCTGCAAGCGGCCAAAGCCATCAGTGTTATTGGAGACGCCCTCCAGAGATTGGGTATTTTTATAATATTAAAGATACAATATAGCAAATTTTTATTATGAAATTCAAATTCCTTGCTGCCTTTATACAAACCTTATTTTTACAAAAAATCTTAACATTTATGGTTGGTAAAAAATTTCTCAACGAAATATATATATTATACTATATGTAATATAAATTTGCTAAAACTATTTTTCAGAACAACAAGATCAAGCTCCTCCGTTAAATCAATGTGTGTCGATGTGGGAGAAGCTCCTCCCCCCCCTCTCCTCGGTACTACAACACCACGAGAATGCGCCCGCTAAGGCGGTAGTATGCGACTGCATCGCCAACATCGGAGAGAAAAGCTTCAAACATATTCCGGTACTTGAATTATATAACGACCAGCGATTCCTTTTTTTTTTATTAAAACATTCGATTCTGGCAAATTTTTAACTTTTCTAATTCTGAGTACCGGCTAATGTAATGAAATTCTGAAGCTGGTTAACGAAAACTTGTATCGTTAATGGGAGGATAAAAGTATAAAATTACTTTGCGGCACCTAGGTATAGCATTTAAAATGACGTGAATTCACGTCAGCGGCCACGAATGTGTTAACTAATCATTACGCTTATAGAATTAATTGCGATAGTTATAGTTGTTCATACATTGGTCACTAAATATTGACGTTTGTGTAACAGTGACCAGTATAAAAGAGTAGCGGCTGAGTTTGTTGTGTGGTTCTTCTCAAAGAATCCGTTTGGATCTCCCTCGTAACTTATTTTAAGTTGGAATGTGTTTACAGAAAGCTTATTTCGATAAGAACGTTAATAAAATATTCCTAACACTCCCATACACAAGTGATTACTGGTAATGATTCAAAGTAGAAAAGATGTAAATTAGTAAATATTGTATTATAATTAAAATGTACAACATGCAGCGATGTAATTGCCATAATAGTGGAATTTATTACATACAAGATAAATATGTTTTTTTAAGGAAAATTTACTTATATTATATTTGTCTCTGAAACCAAGTGATTGTATAGGAGGATGTTTAAAATATTATCTTATCAGGACCGTACCCAGCGGCTGTGCTGCGCGTTGTTGGTGGGTTCGTGCGCGGACGAGGAGGCGTCGGTGCGCGCGGCCGCCGTGCGCGCGCTCGCCATGGCTGTAATGTACCGCACGCTGAGGGAGGTGAGCTAGTGTGCTTGTATGTGTGCGTTTGTGCGTATGTATACGTGCTTACATGCGTGTTTTTTGTGCGTGTGTATACGTGCTTGTGTGTGCGTTTGTACGTATGCATGGCTGAGTGTGTATATGTGCTTAACGTTTGCGTTTGTGCGGGTGTATATGTATATGAGCTTGCAAACATGTTTAGGCAAGTAATACATACGGATATAAACGTATTTGCAATATACGATTTCATATCAATGGTATCGCGTAAAATACTCCAACGTATATATTTTAATAACATACACACACACACACACTATATAACCGTCAATATTATATATATGACTGTAAATATAAGATACTGTTTAATATGTATAAAAGTAAAAAATATTGAAATATATGAAACTAATTATTATGATAATACAATTGACCCATTCTTATTGCTGTTAGTGTGTTTAACAGAATATAAACAAAAATGATAATTTTAAGATTTTTCTATAAATTTCAAGGATTGAAAATATATCTTGAATTATATATATTGAATTCATATGACTTGGTTTTTGTACGCGGTTTTTTATACACGTGTTTGTACTGAACCAAATTTTTCGATATTATATTATTTGTGATTTTATATTTTTCTTTGGCGAAATGTTTTTACTAATGTGTTCTGTGTTTAGGACATTTGCTTCGTGAGCGACTGCGGTGAGAACATTCTACGTGCGTTGGCTGAGCCGTCGCTCGTGGTCAGGACCAAGGCCGCCTGGGCCTTGGGGAATATGAGCGATGCTCTCGTTTTGAATATGTAAGTATATAGTTTGTGTACAGTTAAATATATATTTTTTAAACTAGTGGCCTTAAATCTTTTTTTTTATTTCTTTTGTTATATTTTTTGAATTTTGTTGTTACCTCAGGCAATATTCATTGTTTATTTGACATTGATAATGTTGATTATGTGTATGTGTGCGTGTGCGTGTGCGTGTGCGTGTGCGTGTGCGCACATATTAATATTTTTTTTAAATAATAGAATACTTCACATTTCTCATTTTACAAAACAATAAATATATGCAAATTTGTAAATATACATCGGACGTCCATCTGTCCAAACATGTACGTCTAGGTTAGTATATTTACAATATACAAGCATATATATATATATATATATATATATATATATATATATATATGAGCGATTTACCACTCAATGACTCATCACGGAATCTCCGAAACTATCTGTTCGATTAACTTACAATTTTACATAGTTACTTCTTTTGTGATGTAGACGTCCACTAAGAACGTATTTTACGGAATTCCTATCCCAACGGCTTTAAACTTTTTACATTTCGTCAAGTTTAAACCTGTTGGAGCTATACACTTAACGCTATAGCAACGGATAATATGACAACGGTTACCATGGCAACCTAAGTTTACATCCAAATTAATAGTGCGCCAGCGAAGCAGGGGGGAATAAGCTATATATATATATATATATATATATATGAGCGATTTACCACTCAATGACTCATCACGGAATCTCCGAAACTATCTGTTCGATTAACTTACAATTTTACATAGTTACTTCTTTTGTGATGTAGACGTCCACTAAGAACGTATTTTACGGAATTCCTATCCCAACGGCTTTAAACTTTTTACATTTCGTCAAGTTTAAACCTGTTGGAGCTATACACTTAACGCTATAGCAACGGATAATATGACAACGGTTACCATGGCAACCTAAGTTTACATCCAAATTAATAGTGCGCCAGCGAAGCAGGGGGGAATAAGCTATATATATATATATATATATATATATGAGCGATTTACCACTCAATGACTCATCACGGAATCTCCGAAACTATCTGTTCGATTAACTTACAATTTTACATAGTTACTTCTTTTGTGATGTAGACGTCCACTAAGAACGTATTTTACGGAATTCCTATCCCAACGGCTTTAAACTTTTTACATTTCGTCAAGTTTAAACCTGTTGGAGCTATACACTTAACGCTATAGCAACGGATAATATGACAACGGTTACCATGGCAACCTAAGTTTACATCCAAATTAATAGTGCGCCAGCGAAGCAGGGGGGAATAAGCTATATATATATATATATATATATATATATATATATATATATATACATATCTCAATATACTTGTACTAAATTACTATTACTAATTAATTTTTTTTGTTTAGTTTAGTTTTTTTTTGGATAATGATATAATATTTACTGAATTTTCACAAATTTTCATAACTTTTTACGTCTTACTAATACAATCTTTATAATTTCTATCACATTTTTATATTATTACAAAAACAACAATTTTTTAAAAATATCAACGTAAAAGTGCATCAACTGATAAATATAATAGGCTTTCATGACACGTGTATAAACACAGATAAGTAACAAAGCCTGTCGGGGTGTTTTTCCTCAACTTTACCAGTAGGTACAATCAATGTCACGGGTGGGTCACGAGTGTGACGTGTGTGTGTGTGTGTTCATTCCATTAACCGTTTGACACAATTACTCTGTGACGTTCACGCTTTATTGGTATAAAAATAGAATACAAATAATAGATGTTTAATTTAAATTGATTCGACATTGAAGATGTTGTTTTTGTTAAAGATTTTAATGTATACATACATATGTATGTATGTGCTTGTCAATACAATATTAAGTAATGTTCTCTGTTCCACTTCACACTCATCAAACATCGTTCCATAGTCCGTAATACTATTGTCTTTGAATGAATGAAATGTATGAAACGAAATAACATTATATCTCATTTATACATTCAAATAGATTATTATGAGATATATAAAGAAAAATATGATAGTCGTTTAAGAATACTAGTTGTTGCCACCGACTTTGTCTTGCCTTTCTCTCTCTTCTCGATTCAGTCTCATAAGTACATTTTTAATTACGTTTATTGTAATATTTCTTAAATAGTAATTCGACTGAATGCCAAATTATATTAAAGTACATTCAATATTCTGTGGCAGTTATAGCCAAAGTCAGTTCAGTCAGTCAGTCAGAAGTGAAAATTATTAAATATTTCCACCGGGGCATAACCTATTACAATATTATTCGTCATTCATACATTTTACAATAAAATCCATACAGTAATTTTCCGTGACGTACGAACAGAAGACAATATTTTAAAAACATTGTTTTGAATTCTTTGTCATGCGCTGCACGTAGCAAGTGGTTTGAATGAAGTAAACTTATATAAATGTATTACCATGGTAGTATCTTCTTCAATGTTATTTGTCATTAAGGACTGGTCCATAAGGCCTTTTGGAAAACAATTTGACCCCCTTCACCCTTTTGTAATGTTCCATAATATTAAAATGACCCAGCCACAGCCCCTTCCCCTTATTAAGAAAATTAAGATTTTCGTGAGAAATTGACTTTCTTCAGAAATATTATTTACTAACCAAAAAATTTATTAAATATTTTTCATTTACAAAAAATATGTTTACTAAAATTTTATTACCTTTCTGCGATAACATTAACAGATAGAATATGAAAAATAAAATTTTCAATTCAAAATATTAGGTAAAAACAGATTGTCACGCCCCCTCCCCCCAGCCCCAACCCCTACACACCTTACGTAACATGAACGCAATTAAGTGATATTAAACGGTAATATTTCCGCGCCCTTAACACAGGCATGTTGTAACAAGATGTACATGTTCCGGACTTTGGACATATATGTCATATGTCATATATGTCACGTATACAGGGACGATCCGGAAATCGACGACATAGATGACGACCTCCTGCTCCGTCTGTTTGAGGTCAGCCTGCAGTGCGCCAACGATAGCGATAAGGTACATATGACTCAATGATTATAGATTAAATAATTTACGTTTTAATTTGTAATATTATTAAAAAAACATGTTTTTTTTAATAAATATGTCTATGTTACATCAGTTTATGTAAAAATATTAGTTTACAAACTAGATAAGCGATTGTTGATTTCGTATTATTTTTGTAATATTTTAATATAATGTTGCAAACTCACTATTTAAAAATTTTATATATATATATATATATATATATATATATATATATATATATATATATATATATATATATATATATATATATATATATATATATATATATATATATATATATATTAATATATTTAATAACATTTTATATATACGTCAAAATTTAAATAGTTATATAAAAAACAGTGACAGACACGCGATAAATACGAGAAATAAAAACAAACTCGTAACGCCAAAGTTTCGGCTTCAAAAAGTTAATAAATCCTTCATGGGTTTGAGTATACGCATATATAATAAAGTTCCACAAGATATCTTAGACCTTCCATTTCTTAGTTTTAAATGTAAAATCAAAAGTTTATTGTTAAATAAAGCTTATTATAACGTTCAAGAGTTTTTAGTGGATCGAAATATGTGGAACTTAAGTTGTTGAATCATTTGCAGGATTTATATTATATTATAATATACATCACCTATTGTTATATTTCTTTTGAAAAGAGCAACTGTTGAGTTTCTGGCCGGCTCTTCTCAACAGAGCAGCATTCCGAGCCGGTGGTAGCTTGCTTACGGACTGACTACACTGACCTTTTTTTGTATTGTAATAATTGACGATTCAAAAGTGCGTGTAAATGCCTACTTGAATAAAGATATTTTGAATTTGAATTTTGAATTTGAATTTGAATATTTTTGATACGAACACTATATAACACTATAGAACATATGTTATATAATTTTGACGATATAACACTAATATTATTAATTACATTGTTTATAATATACATTTGATAATTTTGTTCAAAAATCTCATCAAAATGGGTGTAGCCGTTCTTAATATGCTTTTGAGACGACACAGACGTAGACGTAGACGTAGACGTAGACGTAAAATAATTATAATTCGATTTAATTATAACTAGAGGATCATAAAATATATTTCAGTTTTATTTAGAAATATGAATTATATTCTTTAATTTAACTTCTTTAATACTTTAAATTAGAACAAGTAAATTAATAAATGTCCTATTATAGGCCTCTCTTCTATGAGAAAGATTGAAGAATTGTCAAAAAACATTGTAATCGTTCGTTGTAGGTCAAAATGAGTGCAACACGGGCACTTGGGAATCTTTTACGTTTGATAAAGAACGAAAACTTACAACGGTACCCGCGATTAAGGACCTTATGCGATACAGCAATAGAGAAGCTTTTGGATTGCGCGTGTAAAGTGACGAATATGAAGGTGAGGTGGAACGCGTGCTACGCCCTCGGCAACGCAATGAAGAACGACGATCTCTTCACCTGTCTCAGTGGATGGCAGGTAATTGTGTCAATACTGTGTCAATTGACAATATTATTGATCATTGATTGGTAGATGATTGAAGGTTTTAACTGAATTGAGGTTTGAAGCTCCATTATTCGTGTTTTTTGTTTTATTACGAAGACCAAATGTTTTAAAATAATAATATGCTATGTTAAGGGCATACGTCCGGGTTATAACATGGATATGCCGATTCTCCTAGGATTTTTCTTCACTAACCATATATATCCTTTTATGTGTTTAAAATTTAATTGTTTCATTGCTAAGCTATTCCGGCGAGAACGTTCTAAAACTGCGGGACATTTTTTGACTTGATGTTGTCAAATAAAAACTCTCATTTAGACAACTATCAATCAATTTAAATAATTCTTTTCGTATTATAAAGAAGCAATATTAATTTTGAATAACAAGAAAAAAAATAAACACTTTCAGTTCTGTCTTTTTTTTCGATGAGTTATATTGAGCAACAAAGATACACTTGAAACTTGCAGAGCGAAAGCGCTATGTCGCGATTTTCAAACCAAATGAACGCTGGGCTTATGCGCTGCGTAGCAGTGACACTTTTATATTATTCAATTAATTATATTTGTGAAACGTCCTGGAATTACTATATATAAATTAAAGAATAAATATTGTAATTTTCCCCTAGAGTAAAGTATTCCCAAAGCTGTGTGGGCTCGCACAGGATAGTAAGAACTTCAAGGTGCGTACGACGGCGGCGTGCGCGCTGCGGGTGACGCGCACGCAGTGCGGCGCGCTGTACGCACACATGTGGAGGGGTGTCATGGCCGCCATGGAGAACGCAGCTCACGATGACGACTACACCGAATATAAACACAAGGATAATCTCATTGAACAGGTATTTTTATTAAATAGTGTCTAATGTTAGCACTTTATTTTTTAATAGATTCTTTAAAGACACTATAGCTCAGTTGGCAGGGTGGTGTAGATGAATGCCCAAAGGACGTAGGTTCGAGTCTTGATGTATTTTTATTGAAAAATATACAAAATAATTAGAGTTTATTTAATTTGAAATAACGCGTCCTACTACTTAACTGGTTGATATAATTGTGTGTGTGCTAATATTTACGACGACATTTTCTCTGTATGCGTTTGTGTTTGCTAAATCGTGAGGAGTAGCGCTGGTTCGTACGAGTATGACACAAGACGTCCGCTGTCTTCGAGCTTTCGGAGAAAACTAAACTAATAACAACATATCCAAGAACAACCTTTCCATAGCAAAAAAAGTCAGCAAATTACTTTTTTTATGTTGTTTTATTTTTTCGTTTATTACGCGCTGTTATTAAAAAGTCCATCATTTAGTTTCTGCGATTCATATATCATTCGGTGGTAAATTTTCGCGATAATTTATTCTTCCTAAAAATTATTTATTGCCTTTTAAAAATTTACACAAGTTGTAAAAATAGTCTTTTCACCCGGCAGAAGGTGAAAATTGTGAAAAGTTGTCAACGAGAGACTGAGATGGATATATAGTACCCGAAATATTACTTTTATGTAAAAAAAAAATATTATTATATAAAAAAAAAATCAAAATTATCTTATCTATCGTAAGTTTAAAAAAATACTTCAATATATGCCTCTAAAAATACTTTAGTTTAAATTGACCAATAGATGGCACCATAACAGTAGTGGGCAATAAGTCTTCTATCTCACTCTCTCCTATCCATCTATTTGTTTGATTCTCTGTCGTGACGCATTTCCGTTACATCGATTTTCAAATCACTAAAGATGCGTCTTGGTGAATATGCTGACTGTACTCTACCATAACAATTATTTATGTGTGTTGTGCACATATTTAAAATTTGTTTGTGTGCGTAGATACGAGGCGTCATTTCAATTGAGACAAGGTCTATATATATTTATTATTTAATGTCATAGAAAGACACTTTTTAAAGTAATTATTTAATAGGTATATGAAAAATTTTACATGCTTTATTTAAAATAAAAGTAAGAATAACTTGGCTAATATATTAATATACAATTTCAAACGTCACAAACATGTATTAAGTTCAAATTATTAAACAATAAATTCGTTAACCACAAGTAGGACTCGAACCTGCGTCATCCAACTAATTTATATATATATATATATATATATATATATATATATATAATATTAAATGCTCAGGTGAAATAAAGACGAAATTTGCGTTTTCTGAAATAACAATTATTCTTTTATTCACACCATACTTAAGTATACAAAAGTTTTACTACCATTAACATATTTCAGACATGATAACTTACCTGAAATAACAAAAACAACATTTAAAGCCTTTACTTCTAGTTTAAATAATATTAATTTCTATTTAAAATAAAGCAGGAGAATATTTTCCACGTTTTTCTAAAGACCGCTTAACCTCACTTTTAACGTCTAAAAATGTCATCCTCATGTCACACTCACAGGTCATCGTTTCACAGATTATATATATTATCTGCATAAGCAGTAGCATAGATATTATAACTTTACATCTCCCACCCTTGGAGAGAACAACATCACAATGATTGTTCGATCAAGAGCTCATCACTGGAGTTAATTTTGTAACATGGTAGAAATTTGACTCTGCCTTCTTATATCCAGTATCAACTTCATAGATTGAATTTGAAATCTTCCTTAGAATTTTATATGGTCCAATCCTTAACTCATCCATTTTCTTCCTATTTAGCTGGTTCCTATTTTCTACATATACTCTATCACCTACTTTAAACTCATATTCTTTTCTTTTTAGCTCGTATATTTTTTTATTATAGTTGTGAGATTTTATTGAATTTTCAAATGCTAGTTTTCTGTCTTTTTTAAGGTCTTCTACTGTACATCTTGATTTCAATTCCAGTGGCAAAATATCCATTTTCTCTCCTTCCAGAAGATATTTTGGGGTAAACTTTGTAACTGTATGTTATGTTTCGTTATATTTTTCTACACATTTTTGTGCTATAGTTGTCCATGCTGTTTTCTTGTTTTCTTCATTTATTTTACACCGTATCCTATTAACTAAAGTTTGGTTCAGCCTTTCATTAAGACCATTTGAAAATGGCGCGTCCACAGCAGTGAATACCATTGTTATGTTTTTTTTTTCAAGAAATCTTTAAATTCTTTGGAATTTATGCCAGGATATTGGTCTGTTAATAGCATGTCTATATTATTGCTCTGTGTCACTTTTTCTATCAATTTGATAAAATCACTGGAGTTTTGATTTTTTGATGTCAAAATGTATGCATATCGTGTAAAATGATCAACCAAGAGATGTAAGTATTTTTTTGTAGACCTTGATCCTCCAAAGCCTCCAATTGTGTCAATGGATACAATTTCGAAAGGGCGTGTTGCTGGGCCTAAATGGGACATCAAACCAAATTTTGGATTCCTTCTTGATTTGTTTTTTATACAAATATCACATTCATCACAGAGTTTCTTAATATTTGTGATGATATTTTTTGCTGTATAGAAAGGAGTTATTTTATTTATCATTTGGGTTCTCCCAATGTGGCAATAAGTATTGTGGACATTTTTAATCAGTGTTTTGCTAAATGTTTCTGATAGTATAATTTTTTTCCTTCTTTTATTCTTTTTGTAATAAATGTTATTTTCCAGTACAAACTTTGTTTTTTCGCCTTGTATATTTAAATTTGTGTCTTGGTCTTTTTTTATATCTTGTATGTTTATTATTAAGTTAACAACTTTCAAAAAATCTTCAGTATTGTCATTAGGTTCCAAGACTGGATTTCTACTTAAGCAGTCCGCTTCTTGATTTGACTGTCCTGGGTTATATTTTATCTTAAAATTGTATTGCGATAAGTAATATGTCAAATCGCCCAGTTCCTCATCAGTTCTAGATTTTATATTGAGATTTTCTAATGGTTTATGATCTGTGTATACTATAAAATCTTTATTCATAAGCCAGTGTTGCCAATATTTTAGAGCTTCTTTAATTGCCAAGCATTCCAAGTATATAGCCTTTTTTTTCTTTTGGGTGTGGGTTAATTTTTTTGAGAAATAAGCTACAGGTTTATTTATTCCGTTTTCATCTTCCTGTTTTAACACAGCTCCCACTCCTTGAACGCTGGCGTCAGTGTATATTTTTATTGGTTGTTCTGGGTCTAATATTTTAAGAATTGGTTTAGAGCATAGTAAATCTTTTATTTTATCAAATGATTTTTGGCATTCTTTGGTCCATATAAATGTAACATCTTTCCGTAACAGATTGTGTAGTGGTTCCAAGATAATTGCATTGTGTGGTATAAATTTATGATAAAAATTTACTTTTCCCAGGAATTGGCGTATATTTTTCTTTGTTTCTGGAATAGGGAAGTTCCTGACAGCCGTTAAATAATCTTTGAGAGGTGTAACTGAATTTTTTTCTATTATATGACCTAAATACTTGGCATGATTGTTTGCAAAAGTGCATTTCGAGAATTTCAGTCTAAATCCTTCTGTTAATATTGCATCAAGTAGTTTTGATATATGTGTTATGTGGTCCTCGAAACTTTTAGAGAAAACTAAGATATCATCTATGAAATTTACCGCAAAATCTGAGAGATTATATTTTCTTATTATATTTCTCAATATTCTTTGGAAAATAGCTGGTGCCGTCTTTAAACCAAATGAGAGGCATGACCATTGAAAATGGCCTTCTTGTGTGACAAAAGCTGTCTTATATCTATCTTGAATTCTCAGTGGAAGGACCAAAATGCTGAATTTATATCAAAAGTAGAATAATACTCACAGTTTACAGTCTTTACCATCAAGTCTTCAATCAATGGGAACGGCTGTGATTGAGGGACAACAATTTTATTCAATTCTCGGAAATCGATACACAGTCTTGATCTTTTCCCATCTTCTTTTTTGTATGCTAAGGTGACTGGAGCTGCAAAAGGGCTATATGATTCCTCGATTAATTTTTTTTTCAATAATTTTGATATTTGATTTTCAATTTCTTTTCTATCATCAGTTGTGCATCTGTATGGGCGCTTGCAGCAATATTTATCTACTGTCAAGTCTATGTGAGCTTCATAACCTCGTACTGTACCTACGTCGTATTTATCCTTAGCGAAGACTGGTTTGTATTTTTCTATTAATTTATCAATTTCAGTTTGTTTAGATAAATCTAGGTGGTTTACTGAAATTTCAAATTCTTTTAAATTAATATGTTCATTGAAGTTTATTTCACATTGGTTTAAATAGTTAATTTCTTGTTTCCATACCTCAGAGCTTAGAATCACATCTTGTTCATTTTTCTCAATCTTGTTCAACATATTTGTTTCAGAGTATTTATTTTTGTTATTCTTTTCATTTTGATTTTTATTCTCTTTGTTTGAATGATTACATTGTATAATATTCAATTTTTCATTTTGCATTAATCTGAATTTTTTATGCAATCCAAACCAATGAGAAAATCATAGTGAAAATTTTCATCATCTATCACAAAAATATTCATTTCTCTTTCAATGTCATATATTCTTATTTTTAATGTTACCATACCTTTTGTTTTCTTATCACCATTAATAGTTTTCAAGTTTGCTGTTTGTTTATTAAATGTATTTTCTTCTTTTTTTTTGTATTTTTAATAACTTTGCATCATAAATTGCGGTAACTTTTAAAGTGTCATTTAATAATAACTTTACTTTTATTAATGGTGATATTTCTAGTTTTTTAGATTCTCCTCATTAACTTCTAATTCAGAGTTATTCACACTTTTCACAACATATTTTTGATTTTTCACATTGAACCAGCAATTTTCCTCAGGATGAAAACGTTTTCCTTTTTTCTCGTTTACACAAATTTGGCATGGTTTCTTTTCTTCATTTTTTTTTGTTTTTATGTCAGAGTGTGTGTAGTTCTTTTTATAATATTTGTTCTTCATAACAAGATGTTCTAATTTCCCTATCTCGTTATAGAGATCTTCAGTTTGTTCTAACGTCTCTCTGTCAATTTTGTCACTCAGGTGATTAGGCAGGCCTGCAGCTATAAGGTCTATAAGAGTACCTGTATCAATCGTTTTTCTAACCTCTAACAACAATTTCTCTTTTTTTAATGCATATTCTAGTAATGAGCCCGTTTGATATTTAAATCCAAGAGCATATCTGATCGGTGACCAACCTTTGTTTCCAAACGTTTCACAGAAGCTTCTTTCCCATTTATTCCATTCTGATTCTACTGTAAACTTCATTAGCATACAATTGTACCAGTTTACACTCGAATATTCTAAAAATTGTTTTAAAATTTCAATTTTTTTTCTGTCTTCATCAATATGGAAACGGTCACATTCTTTGTTGAAGTCCTTAATCCATTGGTGAGCGTTTGCGTTTTTTCCGGTGAATTTCTCTAGCACAAAGTCTTTTGCAATTTTCCCCAAATTTTGAGTTTCAGATTTTCTTTGCTTTTCATCGAGTAATGTCTCTAGTAATTTCTCCAATGTTTTATTTGAGCTTTCAGTTAATGATTTTGAATCATTTATGTTTTCATTAGTCTCTTCAAGGTAAAAATCTTGAAACTGTATATTTTGTTCTTCATCTAAATATACCGCTGATATCTCATCAGTTAAAGTTAACCATATTTTCCTTTTTTGATGTCTTTTATTCAGTGTTTTTCTTATCTTGGCATAGTTAGATGTATTTGTTATAATTTTGTGTAAGTTTGCAGGTTGATATTCCGCCGGTATGTCGTAAGTTTTGCCATCAGATGTACCTATTGAGGTTATGCAAATAATGTTTGATTTTCCATCTATTGATGTTTTTACACAAAAATCAAATCTTAACTTCTCCATATTTTTATTGCGGAAAATGTTGTTTTATAATAGTAAATGCTCAGGTGAAATAAAGACGAAATTTGCGTTTTCTGAAATAACAATTATTCTTTTATTCACACCATACTTAAGTATACAAAAGTTTTACTACCATTAACATATTTCAGACATGATAACTTAATGATAACTGAAATAACAAAAACAACATTTAAAGCCTTTACTTCTAGTTTAAATAATATTAATTTCTATTTAAAATAAAGCAGGAGAATATTTTCCACGTTTTTCTAAAGACCGCTTAACCTCACTTTTAACGTCTAAAAATGTCATCCTCATGTCACACTCACAGGTCATCGTTTCTCAGATTATATATATTATCTGCATAAGCAGTAGCTTAGATATTATAACTTTACATATATATATATACTGTATATATATATATACTGTATTATTGAGCGAAGCAGGCGGAGCGCTCTATTGGAGACTTTTTCACATTCTTTGTCACGAATAGGCTCGAAAACTACTTGATGGAAAATTATGAAATTTTGCAATTAAAAAGACACACATTAGGTGATGGTTTAAAAAAAATATCATGTCGTTAAATAATAATCGTCAAAAAACTTATATCCCATTGAAGTCAATGGGAAATGATGGGTCATTTCACTGGGCTCGCTTCGCTCAATATGCAATCGGCACCCGAGATTTCGCGAGCGCAATGACCCGAAATTGAGGGTCTGTTAGCGCCCCTTGTTATTTTAGATTAAATAATATCGTTTTTTAAGACTTCGAAAATCAAAGTCTTCTATATCACATATCCTCCAAGAACCGCCGAACTTCGTGGATACTATAATATACATTTATTTATCTTTATTTATCTTTTCCTACAGCTGTGCGTAACTCTAGCTCATCTATGTTGTATCATGAAGCCTTCAGACCTAACAGATATACTGGAACCCCTAATATTACACTTGGACTGCGCAAAGGCTCTGTTCACACAGCTCTACCACAAACTACCCCCAGATAACCCATCCTTCATCAAAATAGTGGGGGCCGCTCAATATGTTGTAATGGAATTACTTCCACAGAACGAGACTCAGCTACAAGCTGTGGGAATGTTACTGGATATATTTATTTACGATAATTTAACATTTTAATAATAATGATAATAATATTTATTGTAATTATCTTTTATTTTTTAATAATAATAATATGATCTCTTTTTTTTCATATTAACACATTTTTTGTACTCAAAGTAAATATTTTTTTTAGTTTTTAACAATGTCTTATAATTTAATAAAATATTTGTTGAATATAAGTAAGTGAGTAAGTGTATGTGAATGTGTTGTAAATAAACTAATACTTTTTAAAACTTTATTTTATTACCTGAATATTATATTGGGTTTTAATTAGGTTTTACTTGAAAACTAAGATTTTTAAGTTATTTAAAGTCGGTAATAGAACAAAGAAAACTAATTGTATGAATTGATCATCATTTACCCAACTGCAAAGGAGTGGAAAGCATTGTTTTAAGTAAGTATGTATGTTTGTTTCACTCTAAATCCTAGTGAATTTTTAATACGAGTTAGATTTAAAGTATCACATTTTAGTAGCCGTGGGTTATTGGTAAGGAGCTGTTACGAAGACTCAAGTTTGCTCCAGAAGGTCATAACCGGTGACAAATCGTGTGTTTTTGGTTATTACGTGGTTGATCAGTTTCTTTGATTATTTGGAAAACGAACCAAATCACGTTCAAGCAAAACAGCTGTCAAAAATTAAAATGGCTGAACTTGGCATAAGTGTATGATATGATTACCAACATAGCAAAAAACATATACGTTATGGGAAAAATATTTTTTTAGGATTTACTCTGAACACAAGGGATTAATTTTAAGATGCACCGAAAAGATGGCTTCTTGCATACTAAGTATCTTTTGTGGATTGTAGCATAAAAACAATAAATTCCTATTGCAGAAACAGAACAACAGCCCGTCAGATCCTAAATATTAGTACAATAAGCTCTGATATAATCTTGACGCTGCTGGAACAATTATCTATCTTAGCCCCACTTTACCTGACCGCGCCCTCATTATCCGATCTATTTCGATGCAAATATCTGTCATATATTGACATCTATAACCTCTACAAAGATATTCCATTGCGCATAATATCTATAATATTATATTTATATTTGTATTATATATGAGATCACCTTTCTAAATAATCCCAACATTGATATCAGCTTTAGTCACAAATGGACTCTCAACAAAACAAATATTCAAATATACCCTTTGTATTTACATAGACAATCTTAATAAGGTCGTTGACCGAATCATTGATATATCATAGTTATCCCTATAACACGGTAGATTCGTTCGCGTTATAGGAAAACGTGTTGTAGGAATATTTTTGTATAATGCGATATGTACAAATAATTCACGTTAAAATTTTTCTCATTAGAGGCATTTTAAATGGAATATTAAGAAAGAACTTAATTAAATTTATTTTATACATAATTTTGTAACAACACAATGTATAAAGGTAAGCGAAATTAATTATGAATAGTAAAAAATTATTATAAATTTCATAGTATAGAAATATAACTTGGAAAATACCCGAGTTATATGGGGGAAAATGTGTTATACGAGGGACTAAATCACGTTATAAGAGTACCCTGTCATTGGATTACTGTATAAGTTAAGGACGCTTTTCCAAAATAACCTTGATGCACGTACCTCTAGCGGGAATAATATAAATAAATTTGATACTTTGAGTCTGTATTGCTTAATCTATATATATAACTACTATATACATATTATAGATGGGTATTTATCGAAATAATATCAATTTGTACCTAAATCGTGGTTTCTTTTTGGAGTGAGTTTAACAGTAAACTTTCAATAATAGTTCGAGGTGGAATTTTATGGTCACCAATCAGGCTAAACTCTGCATACCTAGAAACCCAGGTGAAAACACCGAAGTATCTTTAAGTTGTCATTAAAACAATAAGAAATATTAATATTTATTTGTGGGAAACATTTGTAGCAAAAAATCGATACATACATTGATTTGTGTAACTACAAAATACGTAAAGAAGTTGAATCTATTTTTTGAGTAATGTATGATGTTGACTGTTTCTCTTTTTGAGAAGTTTTTTTTTCTTTAAATACGGTTATGAATAGGAGCTAAATGTACCGGAATTTCTTCTGTCAAATGTGAAAACGAATCGGAAAACCATTTATATTTAAAGAACCGTTCACCATCTATATTAATAACTAATATTCTATCTGTCGCAATTATTGGTTACATTATATCAAATTTTAATTAGCTGAGCGTAAGCGAAGATATTGATTTGGGAAATTTCTTTTTGAAGCCACATCACATAAAAACTACTGAACCGATTTGAATGAAAATTGGCAGAGCTGTAGAGCTTAGGAATGAGCATGTTTAAAAAAACATAATTAAAATATCTCATTCCGTTCAGAAATGATGGTAAAAAAAACTGTTTCTCCCATAGACTAAACGTTGTCAGAACCTCCGCGCGTTTGCCGATCGTCAATCTGGAAATACGCTTATAAGCTACATCACATAAAAAGTACTGAATTGATTTATTATTATTATATATATAATTTTTTTTATTTTATTTTTATTTGACTCAGCTCAACTCCCGCAGCGCATGGCGGCGGATCCTAGTATAGTGAACCAAATAATTTTGGAAATATTTGCAATTTTCTCCAAAGGCCCTCGTTACTCTTAAAGTAAACATTATCTAATAAAGCCATGAAGAAAATACCTTATAAGTATGATATTCGTGCATTTAATAGCTTACTTATCATCAGCCGGAAAATAATAACAGAAGTAATTAATAAATAAAATTACAATACAGGCATTAAAAAACCGATTACTATTAATATTTGTTTACGTTGTCGTTTATTCCATCCAAAGATTATGTAAACAAAATAATATATATCTTGTTTGTGCAATTTTAATGTGCTTTCTTATTAGCATGTGCATAGGTTAATATCACTTTATCACAGAACACGTGACTTTCATTTGTTAAAAATAACAATTACAAAATTGTGAAATATATTTACTTGGAATAATAATAAACTTTTAAACATTCTGCTGAATTTAATTCAATTTAAATTTTACATCACTTAAATTGTCTATAAGCATACGTCACCTGTCAAGGACGTTTGACATAAAATATACTTCCAGTAACAGCATTCGTAAAATAATAAGTTGATTAAATTATTATTGGTAATATTTTTAGACTTACACTTGTTATATTACAAACAAAAATATTTCGTGGATATAATGTAAAAATATAAATATTATGAATGATAAATGAATATGCAATAAAAATACTATATATAGTAATAATTAAACCTCAAAACATGAGACTAAAGCAAGAGGTACAATAATTTCAAGATTAATCTGGATTATTTTAATTGGATCGGATATTGTATATATGGGGCTGGGATCATTGACGCAAATCCATAATTAGATTGGCTATTAGTATTGAACGCTAATTAGTGTTATCAGTTGAGAAAGTTTTACGATCCTGATAAAATCCGGTTCTAGATAATTACGTGTACCGTATTTCGTTTCCTAAGTTATATTTAATTTATAAATTATATAATATTTATTGGAATATAAAGATTGGATTACTTAAAAAACGATTTATTGAAAAACTTTAGCTTGTTATTGCAGCCATATTTAGTCTTAGAGTTATATTTAGTGTATGATAAAAGTCGAATACAAACAATAATACTGAAATGAGGTCTATAAAGGTTATCTTTGTTATATTTTTATTCCGTAAATTTGTTAGCTGTTAGTATATAAGGTATAATATTATAAAATAAAAATAAATACGAGAAAGATATGTTCATTCAACGTAAATCATTTTATTTTTAATTATATTATAAAAAGGATTATCAGTATTTATGATTTTTCCTTATATTTATACTTATGTCAGAATATATGTTCATGTGTTCCGGGTTTAGATTATTATAATTAATATTTCCGTTCAAAAGAAGCGCATTTGTTAGATTTGATTTATTTTTGGTTTGACAATTGACATTGAAATTATTTAACATTGATTTTAATAATTTTGATTCTGATAATATTTGGAATTGAATTCAATTTATGGACTCACCTAAATAGACTGAATAATATTATTTTCGACAGTTTATGAACCACATTATGTTAGATAAATTATTACACAGAATCAATTATGTATCAATTAAGTGTCAATTATAAAATTTATATATCGTCGTTCTAACCTACTAAGATAACGAGAAAGGGCCAAACTAAGTCGAGATCCGGCCTTATGGAGGCTTCTTAGAACTGGGCATTCCCTTCGGCGTCTCGGGACTGGGATATTAAGGGCACTACCATCTACAAACAACTATGAGGTATAACTTCATATTCTATACAAAGAAATACGCATGATGTATGCTCTGTTAAATTGATCTGGTAGAATAGGTTCCATAAGAAACGTTATGCAATAAACCTATAACCACATTATCGTATTAGTTATTTTTAATGCTGTGACCAAGAACACGCTGTTACATAATAACACGGAATGAAATGTTTAAAATAACATACAAATAAAGATAAAAGTATGTTTATTTATGTTTTATATATCAAAACAATGTTATATATAATAGGTCATTAAAAATGATTTATATGTTAAAAAACTGTCCGTATGTGCAGTATTTCAAGGTAAAACTTTTTGACAGTCAAGTTACAGGCATCTAATAAGGGCCGGGTTTTTGGAAATACTAATTCAATTTTGGAATGTGTTGATTTATTAGACTTCATTATCAGATAAACTATTTATATTTTAAAATTTAACTACTTATATTAAAAACAGTTTTTTTAACAGTGGTCCTTATTAGACACTGTAGTTTTTAATAAAGTCTATAATTAAACTGCAATATTTTATATGTATCGAATATGTGTCGCAGCTTTAGAATAATAAATCAGTAATTCATAGAAATTAGTGCCGTGGCCCTTATGAAGTCTTAGATTTATATGACTTATAGCTAATTTAATTTCTGATTTTAAATAAAACCAATTGTAGTTTTATACTAATTTTTGTTACCTTTACCAAATAAAATCACAAAACCTTAGTAAGAAAATAGGTCCGGGCTTTATTTGGAGACAACAGGGTGGATCTTGTCAGATAATTAGATATGTCGAGAGGATAACAGACAAAATCTAAATCCAATCAGAATTTTTTATAAATTGACATTCTTTGATACAAAGAGCCACTGACAAAATGGACGTCACGGAAGCAATAAAGTCTGGGGAAGGCCCGCACGATGTCCGTTTTAATATAAATATTAAGAGTGGAAAGTTTGAAGAGATGGACTTTATTTGGATCCGGCCCTTATTAGGCAACCCCACCTTGTTATGTAATTCATAATAAATCTTGAGCCAAGACAAAATGACCATCACGAAAGCAATAAACCTTACTACTTACTACCTCACTCTTAGAAGGTTTTATCTTCTGTAAATATGTTATGTATTATTATTATTTATCTTTCAAGTTATGTAACTTGTAATATCTGTACCTATAATGTAATCTTCTAAATCTAGATTGATGTAGAAAATATTAGCATAGAAACAATAATTTCTAATACAAATAGTTCTACAACTTATATTATTTATTTGGGTAAAGTTATCTTTTCTGTATAATGTTAGAGTAATAAAAGATATAAATTACTGTTATATTTGTATATTTTGTTACTCATTAGATTAGTTCTCTAATACTGTTCTGTGTATACAGTAAAACGGTCTGTTCACGAAAGAAAAGATAAAAATGTTATACAAATATGGATATACGTATGATATATGTTGACTTTAAGGCGGATTGTTTCAACTACAACTGCTTAATACTAGACTAACATGATTACGCACATATACGATCTACAGCGCGCTAAGCTAACTAGCGTACTAACATCGAATAATGAAGAGGCTTAGTGAGCTTGGACACGTTTATTGGGGTCTATTTTTGGGGTCAATTAAATTAAAATTGGATAATGAAATCAATCAAAAATCAAAATCAATTCTTTAACAAAATCCATGTGTGTTCTGTTCTTTAACAAAATCCGTGGTTGTGTAATGAGTGTTGACTACACGTAAGAAGTCTATTATAGTACCATCGAGGTCAAAGGTCTTGGAGCTTTTCCTATGTATCTAAGAATACTTCATAAGTACCTATCACTTTCACTTGTAGAGAGTTCGCATGATGTGCGGCCCTACCTTATGGAAAGCGTAACTAAGTCTCTATGGAAGTTTACATAAAAATATGTTATACTAAGATGTGACCTTAAAAGACTGCTACATACATATAGATGAGGCTTATATCTTGACAAATTGTATAAATACTTCAAAAGATATAACATAAATATTCATACAATTGTTAAGACGAAACTAAATAGAACATTTACTATTCGTTTTTATCTTTTTTTCAATAGAACTATATATACTTATTTATTATATACTAATTGTACCCGCGATTCCGTTCGCGCTGCCATTAATAATATTTTTATTAAACCTAAAACAAACGTAATCATTTAAATAAAACAAAGTTACCACATCCGTGAAAACTGCATTAAAATCTGATTAACCGTTTCAAAGAGTAGCGGCCACGAACGTACAGATAAAGTGAAAAATAATCTAAAACTAATTGTTTTATGATCAAATTTTTACAAAATAAATCCTATTTATGATTTTTTACAATTTTTTTTTACGTACAGATGGCGATCAGTTATATATTTGTTATATATATATATACACGTGCTATTAAGTCATTATTATGTACTACAATGATTACAGGAAAGTGCAGTCTTTACTTAGTAATAATGTCCATTTTTCAAAACCTGTTGATAAACCTTGAATCGAAATCTACCTAAAATAAGCAGGAAAAATATCAACGTTATCTTATTCATATAATTTCCTTAAATCTTTCTTCTACATTTATATTTATAGGTATACTCCACGTAAACCTAACCATTATTAAAAGATTATTCGGCCATTTTGAATTGAACATATGTCAGATTTTCAATTAGTCGGCCATTTTGAAGATAACTCTTATTTAAGTAATGTATTTGCATTCAGAAAAACGTGATATGGTGTGAATTACCACTGATTACCATTTGAATATTCAATCTATATATATATATATATATATATATATATATATATATATATATATATATATATATATATATATATATATATATATATATATTTTGAAGTTTGATGAATTATTTTGAGATAGATATATTATAACAAAATATAGTTATGATTTAAGAATAATATTAAAACCAGTGAAGATGCAAATACCCATTTCCCGAACGAACTTTGACGAAATTATAAATGTTAATAAAAAACAATAGATTTTTAAGTAAAATGATTATTATTTAGCGAAAAAAAAAATGTTAAATTCATGTTTATTTATAATTAATAAAAAAATACAAAAATGTGTGATTAATAATAATAAAAAATAGTAATATAATTAAATATAAAAAATTCACACATACATCCATCCATCCATCCACCCATCCGAGAAAAGTGAAAACAATACAGAACGAACAAAGTTCAAAGTGATAATATCAAAATTTGTCGTTATATAATAAAGTGACCGTTACTTTATGAAAGTTCTTTTGAAAGGGGTTGTCATAATTAGTATTTTTAGTAATTTTAGTAATTTTTAGTAATTTGCTTAATTTAACTTGTATTGTGTGTATTGTTTATAATGCAGTGTTAATTGGTTAATTTGTAATTAGATATAATTGGATAATTAAGTAATTATAGAGAATTAAATGTTATATATTACTTTGATATGATGGGTTTTATTAATTACTTTGATATATTTTTGTAGTATTTCTTAATGTATATTACAATTGAAAGATGTTTTATTTTATGGTATCTATTCGTTTTATACAGAAAAGTCGGTCACAATAACAAGTATATTTTAATAATCGCACAACAACTTCATGAAAAACTATACCTATATGAATACTTTTTTGTATTATAGCATTTTTGTAGATGAGATCACAATAGATTTAACACTAAACCTACCAAGTATCGGTCAAATTGACCGTTCTTTAACTTTTGTAAAACTTACACATTCTTAAACGTTATAATCGTATCGTTATCAAACTACATGACAATTTTTTGAATATGTATATAATATTTTCTTCACTCTTTACTTTTAGTTATTTCCATTATTACCTGCGTTATATAATAAAATAACTTTTAATTACCGGTCAATTTGACGGCGTGCGGTAGGAACCGGTATACAAGAATTGTTATTAGGTTTAGTGTTAAGGTATAAAAATTAATTTAAGGTTTATTAGATCTAAAGCCTTATTAAAATTAGTGGTTTAGAAATATTCTTATATATATTATTAAAGCATCATTAAAATTGTTGATTAAAATAAAATAGTTATTATATGTATACATAATTATTTAGAATAATACTGCTTAAAAAAGACGCATATAAATAAATTGATTGATTGCTTGATTGATTCTATAATACTCTAAAGATCCGATCAAAGTTCAGCTGTCTGATTGTTATATAAACATCAGTTTCATGGAATGTTATGTCTGCTGTAAGGAATTTGAATCGCTTCCCGTCCAATGATAATATTGTGAATGAAACGAGATCATTTCATATAGTTTTTATTATTTTAAAATCTCAAGATGGCGTCTACTGATTACCAGGTCGAATGTCATTTCAAGATGGCGCTTCAGGAAAACGTGAGCGGTGTCACGAGATGTATTTTTACATTGTTTTTATTATTATCTATTGATAAACAATGTATTATATAATGTTATTTAAAGTCTGTTCAAAATAGTTTGACATGTGACAAGATAAAGTCATGAAATATTCAGTGTGATTATTTTCGTACTCTAAAAGGATAAAATTTTATGTATATTTATTAGAGGATTACTAAAAAATGAGTATTACTTATTTTGTTTAAAAAAATCCTCTACTTATACCTATAAACCCAATAAATATATTAAAGATCTAGCTGTGCATTACTTCGTTCAGAATATGTTTTTTAAATTAAGTATTAAGTTTCCTCAGTTACTAATTGGAATATCAGCTATCCCCCAGTGAAAGGCTTATTAAAATCGTTGTAGCCGTTTCAGAAATTAGCCGTACTAAACAAACAGTCCAAAATTATTATTTTTTAATATATGATTTCACATGCATAGTGAAAAGCTGTTAATTTGGAATTACAAATAGACACTTCAATTTTATATATATATTATATACTGGATAAATCTGACTGAAGTAAACCTCACGATTTGTCTGACGTTTTATAATTTGTATTCTGACTATAACCAGCGGTAACCACAACGGTCTGTTGTCTGAAAGTATTAGAGTGCAGTATCACGACTATCAGCGCGGCTAATTTTTATTTAAATAACGATAACATACATTATTATTGGTTTTGAGTTAAATATCCGGACAGGGATCCAATCTTTGATTGTATAGTATTATAATATAAAGAAAAACAGGGCCAAATGTGGAATAGTTTTTGGCAAAAAAAAATAGTTACGTATTCAGTATATGAAAAAAGTTCTGTTTGTTTGTTTGAATGTTTGTCTATCACACATACCACGACGGAATCTGTTATTCTGATTTGATGTTAAAGTCTCATGAAAACAAAAAAAAAGATTGAAAGAGAAAAAATTATACAAAAACTCGACAAAGAAAATATTTAAAGACAAAAAAATATATATAAATAAAAATATATTGTAACAATTTAAAACCAAAATACTCCCGGAGAGATAAAGAAAAAAAAAGATATCTCACTATGGCCGGCATATTGGATACTATACGATTCTTAAAATATTTTGTAAAAACCCAAAAAAAAATACATGAATAACCTTTTATAATAATATAATATTTTATAAATAAATGGTTTAAATGTGTAGGAGCGGACAAACTCGGACGCAACAACTATACTATAAAATTATTCTCTATGTATCTATTTGAGGAAAAAAGTCGTTTAGAACAATGAATATATATTTAAATTTACATATCTATTGTTCATTTATATATGGTATTCGTATTTCCTCAGCCTCACAAAGAAATACAACTTGAAACTAAGATAATGTTTCAGTTATACTTCGTCACTGATATTTTATGAGTAAAACTTAGTTCGAATGTCATAAAGTTCTAGAAAGATCTGGGAAGTTCTGGAAAGATTTTCCATATTGCAATTTTATTTCTCTAAAATTTCGTTCATAGATAAAAATACAGATGATATTCTGTTTGTATTTATCAAAATATGTAATGAATTTAAATTATTTCTTCAATTGCTCCATGATCGAGTGGGTGTGGATGTTTTATAAATACCCACTGAAGGTTGCGAATTCAAAGAGTTTCTGTTTCACTGACCAAAGTTATTTTAAACTTTACTAAATGTTATTTCAAGTATATATGGAATAAATACCTAACTATGTATTTAAATTCAATTCTTGTTTTGTTCTTGTAGTCTATTGTTTAATAATTTATTTCTTATTACAAATGACCAAGTGATGTTATCACTTATCGGGATTCCGTGAATTAATAGAAAAACATTATTTGCAGCGTCCTCATCTTCATCTGAACTTCGCACTGAAAGGAGGCCAGAGACGACCTCGGCGATTTGAGACGAATAAGCATTTAGCAAGAACGCATGCGTAACTGTTTGCCTCTGTGTGTGTGTTAGTCTGGGTGAGCACGCTTGCCCTGCGTGTTCATATATCTATCTCGCTCTGTTGTATAACTTTGTCCTTTTCACTCGCAAGCGGTGGCTGGGGAGGACCGATTACTCAAGTTTAAAATACCTAGAACGTTGAGTTAACCCTCAGTCGTGTTTCACTTGCGCTGCAAGACGTTTGTCAAGTCTCATCGCCTTACATTTGCAGTTGTGACAAAACATTTTGTATAAATTACAAAATTACTATCCATTCTAAAACACAATACACATCTCGGACGAGAGTATATAATCTGATTTTCTTGAAATCGTCGAGGTAAGAATTTAAATTGAAATATACAGAATATTTAAGGAAATGCATGATGACACGGAAATTAATACGGCAATATTTTATTTTGGTAAATTTGATGTAAATATAAATATAACATTCCGGTTAACTGGCGGTCGATGAAGCAAATGGCCGACGTTAAAATTCACAGCGCTGGTCGCTTTCACTCGACCGCTAGGAATAGTTCGCTGGAATCGGCTTTAAATACTTTCCCATATTGTACATTATAATGTTAATATTTAATTAAATATTGACATTTCTTTTATCTTTAGCTCTGTTATAATAAATCTATAATGTTCTATTTTAAAATGTATATTTTTTTTCGTTTGTTTATTCCACGTATTATAAGTATGTTTTATGTTAAATTATATATATTTTTTCGTCCAATCATAGTTTAGTCTTGAGTATATATATATTATTTATTTCAATGATGTAAGTTGTAGTTTTTATAACTGTAAATCATTCCATATTGACAATAGCATTCCATTTTAAAAGGACATACCTGTTTTGGAGACAAGTAATCCCTTAAAAAGATCTGGTTTTTGTATTGAAGGGTCTTTATCCTACCTGCGTCCTGAGTCAAAATATTTTAAATAGAAATTCACACTAGTTTAAACTTTAAACAATTAATGTTTATTTAGCGCTGTTGCTACATGTATTGAATACATCTGTAAAAACAATGATATTATTTAATGCTGAATATATTCAGTTATTTTAGTCTCCCAACTACTTTTAGATAAAAATTTCGATATCTAGGGTAAAGTCTGGTTTCCGCAATCGTAACATTTTACGGTTATCGCGGCGATAAACTCTTCTAATGTAAATGTGAAGGTCTGTTTTACTTAACTCTAAAACTTGTCTCAATTTATTAAAGCTTCTTTATGTGATATTTGATACATAATTTCGTATTTATAATTAATAAAAACATTTTACTATTGATTCTGCGAAATAGAAAGTAAATATGTGGAACGTGGAAACCGACTGGTCAAATACAAAGATATTTGTTTAACTCTTGATAAAAAAATCCATTTCGTGTTATGTTTGGGAAAGTTTATTTGTGATTTTTTTTCTCTAAAATATTTTTTGCTCACGACTAATAGACTGTAATGCCAATATTATTGATATAAAAACTCATTTCATGGTCAAATGATATTCAATTAACTGAGGCTATTATTCTTCCAAGGTAGCCAATAACAAGATGATGTCCAGCCCAGCTATCCAACTCCAGGTTGAGGAGACTCCTTTGGCTTTACGCCGTCTTTGGAATCTGACCAGGGCCCGTCTGACCGGAACTACCACCGCTCTAGTTGAAGAGCCAGCGTTGGTGGAGTCTTTGCCATCAGCTCAGGTAAAATTACTAATAAGCAAAACGTAGAAATCCATCCAAAATATTTTTTATATGACATACATTTTAATTTTGTTAGCTTAGTTGAAACTTAGTTTTAGAGATAAAACATGCACGTATTTTAGTTAAACGTGCTTGTAATACATATGTAGATTCATTACTATTCTTCTTATCTATTAAACACATCACGTATAGACAAATCTTAATTCAAAAGAAAATAAGGTCTTTTGGTGTCGTCTAAAGGGACCTTTGCGGAATTAATGCACAAACAAAGACAGTTCAAACTTATATAATATATTATTTAAATCACATAACGGGAAATGAATAATAATTGCATAATGTTTAAAGAGAATATATTAAGGTCAGTCCGACCTCGATCAAAAACTCCTGCCCTTCATGCGTCATCAATGGAATATAATGGAATATTTTTATACAGGAAATTGTCGAAAGTTTATAATTATTCTAAAAATTTAAGACTTTCCGAGTCAAGGGTCTTATCTGACCTCCTTCTGTTATCAAATGACCGTTATCTCTTGAGATTGATTCACCTCCTGACATGATAACATTGGTATAAACACTCTCCTTGGACTGGTTTAGTTAAACTGATCTTTTCAATGCAGTCTCTTCCATTTTTATCCTTTATTCGCTTCTAGGTTTTTCTTTTTTTAACGTAATCTCTTAAATATTAGTATTATCTGCTTAGGAGCCAGAGGGTACACCAAAAAGCTACATCCCAGTGCCGAGTGACTATGAAAGCGATGGCGAAGAGGCCTTCCCTGAAGTTGATTTACAAGTTGTAAGTATAGTATATAATTAAATATTGTTTTAGGGTAATATTATGAATAATATTTATTTATTTTCCTTTCTCTATAAATATAAAATATGATGTCATTAAAAGTGTATGTACTTATTATTTCATAATATTTCTCAATACAACGCTACAAAGTTAAATAAAAGATGGCTGGCCTGAGACATCTTGATTAATTTTGATTTGATTAGTTTTCGGTTAATCAATTAGTTATGTGTGTGTGTGTGTGTGTGTGTGTGTGGACTTATAAAAAATAAAAAGTAAAACATAATTAAAGTAAAACAAAAAAAAATATACATGTTTTTTTTTACTGTCTAAATTTAGAGTAAATCTTAACACGCGAGGCGCACGTGGGCGTGTCTTATCTCTTATCAAAACACGACCCCCGCGTCTAGACAACTCAACAATTCATTGAGATACAATGATAAACAAGTGTATCAAAATATCAAACTGTAGTATTCTCGGGATCCAATTAATCTTCCACATCTTCCACATGGCTTCACACCGATGAATCTTTTCCGTAATTGATTTATTTGTGGGAAGGTCAATGACATTGTTTATTTTATTACTTAGGTTTCACGCACACACACATATATACACTATTAAAATACTTTATGTGATAAGTATTCTTTCGTATTTTACATAAGCTTTGAAACTAGACGTAGTAGTAATTTACGTCTTAAAGATATATTAATAATTTTTAAACAATGTTGGACTTTGGACGAAGTAAATCACGATAATTGAACCAATTTAGGTTTGTTTGTAAAATAAATTATTGAGCGGAGCGTTTTACTGGAGACTTTTTACATTCTTTGTCACGAATTGGCTCGAAAACTACTAAACGGAAAATTATGAAACTTTGCAATCAAAAGACACACATTAGGTGATGGTTCTTATAAAAAAATTTTGAAAAATGTCCTCAAAAAAAATTTTTTTTTTTTAATGTCATGTAAAAAAAATTATATCCCATTGAAATCATTGGGAAACGAAGAGTCAATACTCTGGGCTCGCTTCGTTCAATATGCAAACGGCACCCAAGATTTCACGAGCGCAGCGAGTCGAAATTGAGGGTTTGTTGGCGCCCCTAGTTATTATATCCTTCATATGAATAACGTTAATATAATTTTGAAAAATGTTTTTTTTAATATTAAAAAATGTTTTGTTGCGAGATGGAACATTATTTATGACATTTTAATTACTGTTCCAACTTACATTTATTCTATTCAATTAGATCAAAGTGATTTATTCTTGGCACAATTTTTAAAACGTATTACGATAATATGCCAACTTGTGGCTAGAGAGATTCTTTTCTTATTCTCTTGAAGAACGGGGAGTGAGTTGGACATACAATAAATTGAAAATGCTGAAGGCATTACTGTGTCAAGATTGCGAGAGCTTTGAGTGTCTGTGTATAGATATAATTGAGGTGAATTATACTTAATAAGGCTTATAAGGTTTTCTGGATTATAGTGGTTTATATAATCCTTCTAGGAGCAACCGGAGCTCCCGTCCAAGCCTTATTGGAGCGACAGTGCATATGAGAAGGAGGTCCTATTGGATGCGAGTACTCTCGGCGATGTCCCCGCGGTATACCGCGTGCCGGCGCCGGCTCCTCACCAGCTACCGGTCATCGGGGTCTACATCGACCCCCGCGTCAGGACCGGCTTCAGATACAAAATTAGACCAATGCAGGTGAGATGAGAATTTCATTATAAAATCATCACGATCCGTTGCACGGTAAAGAATCGTCGCTCCGATAACGCGTCGAAGTATTGATGATTGCTCGATTCAATTTAATATTAGAGATGCAATCTTCCATATTTCTTAATTTTATTATTATTAATAGATTCTATTATTCGCTTTATTTTTTTTCTCGTTTGCGACGATTCTTTAACATTTGTTAAATGTGGCTTATCATCGATACGCGGGTTATGATCAGCTTCTGTAAGAACACGCCCGAACAGAAAAACTATGAAGATCCATGTCGTTTTGGGGCAAAATTTTCAAAACGAACCGCGAAAGAAACGACTATGTGTACAAATAATTGATTTCTGGACTCCAATAAACCGACATCTCTTAACATAGTGTATGTAATTCCCGAATATTTTAAAGGAATTTTTAAAACGATATAATTGTTCGGCTTGTGATTGTTTGTTTGAGATTTTTGCAAGATTGAATTTTTACAGAATTCATGAGGATGGTGAGTTTTTGTTCGACATAAAATCTTGCGAAAATATCCGTTTTGCGAAACTTATATTTTAAATATATTATATTAATGTTATTTATACATTAAAAGATAAAAGATATAGCAATGTTCAAAATGTTCATAAAGTTTCATTTCATATGATCGCAGCCGACAATTATGTTATTATTGTAATTTACTTTTGTGATACACAATTCAAAGTAAGGTTGTCATATTAATTAAATATTTTATTGTATTTAACACATCAAAAGTAATAAATAACTTCGTAAAGAAAAAAAGATAATAAATCAAAGTATTACCATATAAAAAAAATATTACAATGTTAATGGCAACCTTATATTAAAATGTTGAAAGATGCGGTGCGTAATAAGTGTTATAAATCAAAATGGAAGTCGGTCCGAAATCAATTAAGTAGTCAGTTTCAGCGGTTCCATTGGTGGGGGTGTTAGGTTAGAGGGGTGTTAGAGAGTGCAGTGTCCGTTGCTGACATTTACATGTTGAAAATATCACCAACGTTAACTGTTGACTCGTGTCTTGCCACTTGTGAGGTTGTAGGCGATGGTATGTGGATCGTCCAGTTTTTCAGACCTACGCCCAGAGAGGCGCTCACAATATCCTCAAGAACGCTCGCTGTGACGACTGGTCGAACTGACCCGGCTGCCAGCATGCTATAGGTAAACCATAAGTATCATTCATAAGGGCCCATGCCATTTGTACTTGTCCCATTACAGTAATCCCGCCCATAACACGGTAGATAAGTTCCGCGTTATAGGAAAAAGCTTTTTAGGAATATTATTGTATAACGCTCATATGACCATAATATTAACAAAGATCTAAATTAAAATTAATTTTTACTTAAGTTTCTTTAATTTTATAACAAAACAAACTAAAAAATTATTAAAAAATATAATGTGCTAAATCCCCGCGTTATATGGGGGAAAACACGTTATACGAGGGACTAAATCGCGTTATAAGAGTACCGTGTTATAGGGGAGATTAGTGTATACGTATGTATATTCCATTTTTGTTCCAATTGTAAATTATTTGTCACGTCATAAATCATTACACGTAATAAGTATATCTCAATACAAAATTCGTTAATGTAATTTTGATTTGATCTTACAATACTTATTTGAAGTGTATCCGAACTTCTCAAACTCTTTGGAGCACCGTATAAATCATAATTTAAAATTTTCCAGGCTTTGGACGCTCCGTCTCTATCAGTGAAGCCAAGATACTTATTCGGTGGCAAGGCTCTCACTCTGCAGTCTATTGGACGTGGGTTTGCTCGTCGGCTGACCTTCGAACCCGTGGATTCCACCCTCAATGAAAATAATAATTACTTCTGGACCGATTCCAATCCTGATGGATTCGTGTTTGAAATTGAAGCGGTATCTGTTGGCGAGAAGTTTACCATCTATGATGCTAATCATGAACCGCAAGGAATTCTGGAGATTGTCCAGCAACAGGTAAGACTTACTCCAAATTCTATTAAATTTGACATGTTGTACCGAATACTAAATGAAGTTTTATTACAGAAGAATCAAATTGAACTGGAGCAGAAAATCTCAGAAGATGGATCGATTGAAAAGAAAGTAAAAGTTAATACACTTTGTAAGGTTGAATGGTACGAAAATGATGGTATCACCAAACTTGTACCAGTGACTGGGATAGCTATGTTGAAGAAGGGCAAAGGAAACGCCGTGGTTACAAGGATTGTTAATGTAGCTATTGGAATCAAGCAGCTGAAGAAGGGATACGAACTGAAACCTGGTGTCAAGTCCTCATCCAGGAGATTCACTGTTAATGGATGCGATGTTAACGACATTCCGTGCCAGTATTCGGTTGTTGGTCTTGAGAGATATGAACTTCCCGTTATTGGTAAGCTTATTTATATAGTATGATTTAATTTGATAGATTTTGTTCGATCAGTTTCAAATAATGGTGTTTTCAGGTACCTATGTTGATCCCCGTATTGTTCCTGGCTTCCACTACCGCGTCAGGCCGGCAAACTGCAGACGTCATTTGTTTGAAGGGCGAAGCCTGCTTTTACAGTCAGTTGGAATGGGTTACGGCAAGCGTATCACTTTCAAACCTGATACCCTCAATGCTCCAGAGAACTATTTCTGGTCGGATTCTCATCCGGAAGGCCTTGGAATGGAACCGCGGGCCGTACATCCCGACATGAAATTCAATATTACAGGAAATGGTGTAAGTACAAAATACCAAACATTCAATCTTTCACGTGCTCCTGGATTTCTGCCAGGTTAATTATAGATATGTGTATTCGATGCGCAAACATCCAGGGCGGTTTGTTTATGCAACATATTTTACGTTTGTTAATCGGTTGGAGCTATTTTTGGCAGGAGGACAATAATTTCTAATTATACTTCGCATATTTGGCTTAATGCCATCTATCCGATAATGACACATTTTTTTGCATTTGGCTTCCTCTTATCAATATCTAAATATTTATTCCTCAGGGTCTACTCGGAGAGGCCAGCGTCTTCCGTGCTGATTTGCCACAAGTCGAAGAGAAGACTGAATATGTTGATGTACCAGGAAAGAAGGGGAAGGCTGTCGAGAAATATATCCAAGTGGATGTCACATGCCACGTGAAGCTGGCTACAACTGGGGGTGGCTCAGTGGATTCTGAGGTTCATCTGATGAAAGTCTCCGGAACGGCACTCGTCCGTAAAGAACCGGGTGAACCAGCAGCCAAATTACTGAAAGTATTCAACGTGGGTCTGGACTCCCAACTGAATCTCCTCTTCGCGCACTCACAAACCAAGCTGACCTTCCACCCTCTGCCCTAAATATCACAAGAATCGAATGGTATTGCAATACATGTGAATGTCTCACAAATTGTAATACCAAAAAACCTACCTGGCGCGAGAGTCACTGGAACACGTCACCGATTATATAGTAAACAATCAACGGATGGTACCATACCATGTACCATTGCTAGCAAATTGGTTGTAGACTCGAATCGGATGTACGATTTAATATTGAGCTACAAAGTAATGTATGGCGACCATCTTTCGGAAATAAATATAACATCAAAAAACTTCAGTGAACTGTTAATGATCTGTAACTTATTATTATGTTATAATTACATTTTGATGGGATATATCGGAGAGAGCTGTAAAAGACTATGTTAAATAAATACATTTTTATGACATTCAATAAAAACTTAATAAAATTATGACTTACGTAACTATTATTTTACCAATGTGTCCTTATTCTTGTTAGGTTCCTATATATAATATTTTTCAAATAAATCAAGTTACTGTAATTTGTATTTTATTTATCCTTTCTTTTACGTTTTTTCTTTCTTTTTTCCCAAAAACTAGAGTAAAATCCTCCCACTATTACTTTGATATTACAGATTTAATAAAAGTAGGATTTAATCACAATAAAATACATTCAATGTAACGCCTTGAACTGAATTTCCCAATCATTAGGACAAAGTTGTGAATACAAACACGTTTTTCAATGTTATATTACCGAGACCATTCTTTCTAAAGATATAATCTTTTTAAAAAGTAACCAAAACTAAACAATTTATAATTATCGGAATGAAAAAATAAATTATTAAAGAACACTTAAGAAAAATAAATTAAAAATGAATTTTGATAATGAGTTATTTGAAATAATATAAACATTTCACATTTAAAACGAATATATAGCGTTAGGTATTACCAACGGGTTAATTTTAATAGTAATTATATTATTGATTATCCGATTAAACTACTCTTATCTATAATTAAGTATAACATCATTTATAGTTATAAAAAAATATAAATTGCCAAGGTCATGTCTCGAGCTCCAACTAGAAATCTTTACACTCCATTAAGGGACTATCCCTGTTGCAATAATTTAAAAGTATTTATATTATTATAAAGGGAAAAGTTTTGATTTTGTATTTGTATGTATTGGGGAATCTTAAAAATTAACTTATTTAAACACTTATTTTAACTGAAAACTATATTAACAGCGAGTTCTAACTTTCCATCCCGATATTTTAATGGAAATGAAACAGTAGGTATATCTGACAAAGGCGCTACAAGGTGTATATTTAAACTAAGAAGTCTTTTCATGAAGAGAAAATATAAATTTTCTTTAAGTATATATTATCGGCGGTCGGGTGAAAGTCAGTAAAATATATGTATACTACTAAAAGTCCTAAACGAAGTTTAAAAGTAAACAGCACGTACTTTGACTGAATTCTAAGACATCTAGCGATTAAATCATCAAGTTCTTAGTCTTTCATATTACAAGTGACACTAAAACGAATCCTCTACAAATTGCTACAAGATGGCGCTGACGAGACACGCAATTTACAACTTTATGAGTTCAGTCGCCTCTAGCAGGCACGTTTGTACGTAGAGCTGTAGTTGTTGTGTCTACAGAGTCATCAGTAATACGAGTAAAGTTTAGCGGGAATAGGCCCGCGTCCGGCGAACGCACCGGGAGTCTCGTGCGTGCTTCACACATTAAAAAAACCGCGATGTTCCAAACTGACTGATCGACAGTGAATTTATGCGATAACTAGTTTTGCGATACGATAAAAATATTGTAATCATGGCTGAAGAAATAGGTTATATGTGTGTTTTATTTTTGTGCATATTGCATAGTGTCACAAGTTTCAACTTGGAGCCAAGGATCCCTGTGATAAAGTTCGGCGAGCCGGGCTCTTATTTTGGATTTTCCGTGGCCGAGCACCTCACCGTCGGTAACGGTGGCGAAAAAACGAGTTGGTGAGTTAAAAATTTGAATTTCTTATGAATAAGACGCATGATGTCATGTGTGAAGGCCGCCCCGGTATCGGCGTGCTGATCAGTTTCTGTGAATGCAAATACAATATCTTAGTCAATATCGGGCTATCAGTACGTTGCCCTTATCAAGAATGTAGTTATTGATACGTACGTGGAAATAAATATTATCTTTGATAGCGATTTACGTTTACATTATCAGAAATAAATATTTAAAAATGACAACATCGATTGCAAAAAAATATTATTAATAAGAAGTTAGTTTATAAATTGTCCGTTAACTGGAGTACCAGATACTTGACACCTAATTAACTACATGATTTCAATACAGCGTCGCTAAGGTTAGCAACCCTTTCCTATCTTATCTCTCAAGATTGCATAAGTTATACATATATTTGTATACGTAACAATTTTTTAGTAATTAAAATAATATATAAATATTTAATTTATTTTTTTATTTCATGCTTGTCTTATTAGATAATTATTAATATTGCCTTGATGTTTTATTTGAATATCAGTATTAATATTCGGCACATAACTTTATTAAGTTGAATAGTTTTTAAGTCAGGGCAATGTTGAATTTGTAATATATATATATAGATAAATTAGAAATTATACATATTTTTATTATTATTTTGTAGATAATAAATGTATAAATATAAAAATGTAGTACATAGTTTAATTTTGAATTATTAGAGTCAGTTGGCGAGTGATCTCGGCCAATGCGCTGCGCAATATTAATACTTGGCGATACTCATTATAGCTTTGACACATTTATATTAGATAGGTTAGGAAATTCTGTATATATTTTATAGTAAAACATATATATATACAGTAAATTGTCATGCATCTTAACATATACATTTATTGTGTATGTTTTATATGTATTGAATTTATAACTGGAAAAGCTTTTAAGACACTTACATGTGTTTGTGTAGGAGATAATGAATTTTGGTATTCGGAACTTTTCTATATTTCTTTTTTTTTCTTCGAAGATAAGTATTTTAATGATAATTGATATTTATAATGGTTAATACGGGCTAAATTTAGAGATACAAAGTCATGTCAGTTCGCTAGTTAAATATTTGCTAAATATTAAATCGAAATAATATTTAGAGTCTGCAACAGAGGACAATGCTATTGTAATTCTACAAACACGCTTTAATAGAAGTCATCCGATAGATTTTACAGGGGTCTGAAAGGTTGAGGCTAGACAAGGACAACAAATTTTCACATTCAATTAAGTACACCGTATTTATATACTAGTAATAATAATAAAAGACGATCAATATTTTAAATATATTAAGTCCCATTTAGATAGTGTTTTAATGTGAATCACTTCAGTCTAGACCACTTCAACACAAACATTACATTGGAAGGAATCCAATTCTTCCGTTAGATTTTACGTTACAGGTCGATATACTTTCATTACTTATTATGTTTATCTATGTCTATCTATCTATATCTATCTACAATGCCAAGAGAATATATTAATTATTAACTAATCATAGATTGGTGGTTCTAGTTCGTTTGTGAAACTGTTCACAATAAAGAATATCTAGAGTTTGTTTCTTCTCAGAGCGCGTTTGGAATACGTAGCTTTAGTTTAAGCTGGAGTGTCTTTACAGGACATATTTTAATAATTATGGTATCAATACTCCTGATACTCCCATTTGACGTATACCGATATTGTGTCAGTGGAAAAGATATAATGAATATTTAATATCCGTTCCTGAATTTAATTAATTCCGAGATCTGATATTAAAACTTGCGGATACAAAATATCGTCTAAGTGATAACTTTTCTTACAAAGATAAATATACGTTATTTTTGTTAACTGTCAGTTTGTTAACTGTCAGTTTAACTGTATTTGACGATTAAATTGTGAAATCTGGGGTTATCTTTCAATAAATATCATCTTAAGTAAATATGATGACACATAAGTTTTGATAAGAAAAATAAAGTTGTCAGTTGATTGTAAGGTTGGGTTAACATATTGTGAGATCCGTGTAGTTTGACATCTTGATAACTGATATCTATATACATCCTTCATTTGATATTGTGGGATATTATACCAACCATACCTTGGTATTTAAACAAAGACCCCACGGGGGGTTGTTGTTTTGTTTCGGTAAACATTAAAATGGCCGGTTTAGTTTGACATTTTAAACATTTTACGTTTATTTTATAAATGTAGGTTTAAATTTTTAGAGTATTTTCTTTAAAGACTTATTTGACAAGTATTGTAAGGTGTCATAAAAAAGTCATAACTTCAACTCGTGAAAAATATATACATATAAATAAAATTTAAGTGTCTGTTTATAATTCCAAATTAACAACTTTTATATTTACAAAAAAAAAAAAAACATTTTTTTAAATTTTTGTCCGTGTCTGTTCCGGCTAAACTCTAAAATGGCTAAACCTATTTTAATAGGACTATCACTGGCGGATAGCTGATATTATAAGGAGTAACTTGGTCTAATTTATAAAAAAAAATCCACGCCTACGAAGTAACGGGCACAGTATTAATTTACCAGTCGATTTCATTGCTTGTATGAAGTTGGTGTTTGAAACATGTGTTGTTGGAAATAAAACACTGTTTTATGTGACATTATTCCTCATGATCACATGTGGGTTCCATGGTGCTAGTTTCCTCACAAACAAAGACATTTCTCATGCTTGAGGTGGCTCGTAAAAATATACATGACATATTTATTTTAAACCCAGCATTAACAGTTCATATTATTATTACACCATCAGTAAATACTATTTATAAACACTAGTCACCATATAACCAATGATTCAGTTTGAATGTGTATGAAGTTTTTGAACAAGAAGTATTTTATAATATATATTTTTTTATTCTAGAATACAAAGTAGGTACACTTTACGTCAAATTGTTTCTTTGACATTGACAGTTTTGACATAAATAAGTGACGTTTTATTTTTTTTTGTGCGTCAAACGCATGGTAGTGTGTGTGAAGTATTTTTTTATTAATTTAATACAATTTAATGCATGATTTGTTTGAATATTATCTTTTTTCGTTAAAATGTACTAATATAATATTAATTATATCGTTCTTGGTAAACAAATCAATCAATAAAGCTTTTCAATTCTAAGGATCCGTTCACACCAATTAAATTGTTCACACGTTGCACCCAGCGGGATATATTCCCTCATGTGAACAAATGTAATGAGTGTGAACCCCACTTTACCACTCAGTGAACGAGTCAAGACTGTTCATTGAATATTTAAAGTAACAAACACTTTAAATGTCGCTAACAATAGCTATTATAACACATTGTTATAAGTCAAACAAATTGTTATATAATTAAAATAATTAAATAATTTTATAAAATAACGGTTCTTCGATTTAAATCAAAAATACATTGAGGTGATTTTGTAAATATATTTTTTGAACAATCTCGTCGCATTAATTTTTATGGCGTAACTTTTCGTCGAATTCTGAACATATGTTTCAGTTAAGAAATATTAAGGCATAACAACAAAATATATTTATTGGTGTTTGATTCGATTTAAATCGAAAATAGATTGAGGTGAATTGATAAATTTTTATGATGAAATTTATCGGCATATTCTGAATACAATTATATATATATATATATATACGTTAATATTATATATATACAGATTGTATTTATAACTCGTATATATTAGTTAAAGTGACCAAAGATAACTAGTTCCACCCACAAGTTAACCTCGACTAGTTTAACTGGAACGGGATATCCAACTTGGTTTTGATATATATTTTAATTCTATTTTTTATTAAACTATAAAATATGAAGATTATCTAACATGACCTAAATGTATAGTATATGTCCATATCAGTAACCCGATTCGCTCCACATCTGCCCACATACTTGTAATCTCCCAGCGTTTGATAGATCAAATGTATAAAAATACATTAAAAAATCTATTAAATAATAATATAAATCTCTTAAAATGTATTCTTTCAAAACACGATAAAAAAAAATGTGGTTCCTTGAACTCGCCTCGAGAATTGGGATCTTTTTTATTATATTTTTTGTTGTCTTGTGGTATACAACAACCTTGTACGGAACAGCCTTCTTTAGCGGCAAGGTTACGCTTCACGTAATTATTAAACCTTAAACTTTTTGTATCATGTTAATAAGTAAAATAAATATCACACACACACACACACACATACACACACACACATTAACAGTAACTATAATTCCTTATATACATAAATTATACATTTATTAACTATAAGCACGCAAGCCCTGTGTAGTAGCTAGGAGACATGGCGCCTGTGTTAATTCGCTTATCAGCCAGATAAATGGAGTTAAATAGAGATAATCCCGTGATATCATATTTGTTATCTCCCTCTGTTAGTTCAAAATTCAAGGATACGGATACATTATAATTGTAAGGATAAAAGATTTTGCAAACAAAATAATTAATAAAGAAAAAAGATTGATTGTTTGTTTGTATGTATTGGGTAAAAACACTACGTTTTTTTATATTTTTTTAAATTATTAGCGAGTAACAAGGCTTTTTACGCTGATATTATAAAAAATAGGTAATAAGTATAAAAATTCAACGAAAAAATAAAATGATCAAAAATCGCAATAATCTTACACAAGAAAAAATATTTGACGAGCAAAAAAAGTAATTATGGAACTATTTGTTTTTAAGAATTATTCTTACAATACCATATATTATAATCTTAATTAAATAAATAAAATGTATAATTGTTTATATATATAAATGAAACTATTACATTTAAATGATAATACACGTGGTTTCATTTAAGCGGCTCAGCGTTCTCTCCAAATGAGCCGAGTTCCCATGGCATTGTCCAGGCGCCTTTTATGGGAGACGTTCCTAACAACGGATCGGGATTTATTATATTAAATTAGTGTCAAAAATTTGTTATTTTTTTCTAATTAATCTTTATTTATTAATTCATAATATTCATAATATATTTGTTTATATAAAAATAGTTAAATTCTTTAATTATTTGTCAAAATTAAATTTATAACAATACTACTAATGATTTTGTTTTATAGCTTTAGTTTTTCCCTAATACCAGCTATCTGAAAGTAAAAGTCTTATTAAAATCAGTCCAGCCGTTTCAGATTAGAAAATTGTTTTTTAAAAGTACCGTATATATTTTCATATGCATTTAGTGAAAAATTTAATGGACACAAACAGACACTACAATTTCATTTATATATATATATATTAAAACGTGTCAAACAAGTCCAAGGAATGAACGCATTCCTTCAATTGGAAGTCTGAACTTTAATACTAACTTTCGCTTGACATAGGGAATGTCAGAGGAATATAACATTTAACATGTAAAAGGAAAAGGAAATTAAGTTATATAATCCTCTTTTGTTGGTAATAGTCTTAGTAATCATAGTTTAAGTGAAACTATTTCATAAATAAATGTAATTAAATATTTTAATTAAAATTAAAGTGTAAATAAACATCAAACATCTGTTCTATTGGCAAATTTGAGTGTAACTCATTGAGTTATAATTGAGTTATGCGACCGACACTAAAATGAGTTGTGTATTGAGTTATGACCGTAATACTTAAATGTACCTTGTTAACAAAGTAGAAAATTTAACTCACTTGAAAACCTCAGTAACACATTCCTACCGACCCATTGTATGAATCCCTTGTTATGGTAACGCCTTTACAGCCTTTACAGCAAGACTATGTCTTGTTAGGAAGATATATATATATATATGTATTGAAGTGTCAGTTTGTATTTGTAATGCATTCACTAAATGCATATTAAAGTATATACGGTTAGTTACATAAAACATTTTTTTCTATCTGTCTGTTTGTTCGCTAATCTCTAAAACGGCTGTATCGATTTTAATGATGTTTTAAGGAGCAAGAGGATACTTTCATTTTAAAAATATATTCCGCGCGTAGTCGTAGGCGCAGCTAGTATAAATGCAATGCTAAATTGAAATTGTCACTTCTCGGTCGGTGTTTCGATTCAAAGGTGTATTCTGAGAATCGTCTTCAAAGTCGGGTAAAAAAGGATGCAGGTATCTAAGTATGAGGTTATTATTATTACTTTAAACATTCCTTCGTTTAAGGCTTTCTTTATAATGCTAAGTGAGGAATCTGGTTTTCAAACACGATTTACTTGTAAGAATCGCGCGACTCAATGGACAGACATGATTATATACACACATATGTATATGTATGTATGTATTTATGTATATGTATGTATGTATTTATGTATCTATGTATGTATGTGTGTATGTATATTTATAACCTTTTTCTAATGTAAATTAATTGATAACTATTTCATATTTTTCGATATTTATAAATAAAACAATTTAGAAATACAGTAATCCCCCCTATAACACGGTAGATTCGTTCGTTATAGGAAAACGCGTTGTAGGAATATTCTTTTATAACGCGCTTATATGACCGTATAACGCGTTATGTACAAATAACTCACGTTTAAGTTTTCTCGTTAAAGGCGGGTTAAATCGAATATTAACAAAGAACTTAATTAAATTAAATTTTTACTTTATTTTATTTAATTTTATAACAACACAATGTGCTAAGGCAAGCGAAATTAATTATGAACTGTAAAAAAATAATATATATTTCATAGTATAGAAATATAACGTTGGAAATCTTCGCGTAATATGGAGGAAAAAAACGTGTTATATGAAATCGCGTTATAAGAGTACCGTGTTATAGGGGGGATTACTGTATATAATTTTTTAATGGTGCACTTCAACATACAACTCTTTTACGTGTTTAAATATTTCATAATTTTAATAATGACGATGGTTCAAAAATTATTTTTTAAGGTCAGAACTTGAAGATTTAATTGTGACCAAAAGGGGACTTAATTTATTATAATGCATTCCTTCCATAGTCACCCAATCACACTTAACCTGTCCCCCAATGTGATTTAGCTCATCCGACACTCACGTAATAGGGACTTCATTAAAATAATTAATACGTTAATCGTTTAATGTAAAATTTATTTTATTTATGTATTTATTATCATAAATTTCTTTTATTAAATCAAATGCGCGCATATCCAGTGCTAGTACTTGCATATATATACTAGTTATTGTCAGCGACTTCATATGCTGCAATTAAAATTTAATATAAAAAACCTCACATTCGCCTTAAAAATATTTAAGAAAATTAACTTCGACACAGCATTCACAGATTGCATATAATAATACAAGTAAACAGGAAATGAGTAATCAAATATGTTGTTGTAAATCTAAACTAATATATATATATATATTGTTTTGAATGAATCCTAGTTAGAAATATTAGTCAGTGAATTAATCCTAAGAAATATGAGTCATTTTTGTAGTAGTGTAGGTACTCGAGATAGCGTTCCTAAGCAAATATATTTACTTCCAGGGCCTGTATATTATCTATCTGAAACGAGTCAAACTGGTCGATAACTCGGTTTTCTGAGGTTGCATTTAAATATGCAACCTCAGAAAACCAAGCATGCATGCAGTGTTTCTCAAAGTATTGATTTATACGATAATTATCCGAAAGATTTTTTTTCGATTTTGTTTTTATTAATCAAAATTTTAACATTATATATAATATTTAAATATTTTGTACCTATATGTTTTAATTTCTGTCTGTCTATCACTGTTTTTTATTACACACATTTCTTGTATGTTATAAACAGTTAAACACTATCATGTTTTATTATTAATTTATCGTATGATATTATTTATATATTAGAATCTAAATTCCATTGGCTGCAACTTTGAGAACCTCTGAAATAACATTAATACAATTTATAATAATTAATTATTGAGGTGGAATATCAGGCCAAGTGTCATTTTACCATTTATAATCATTACATGTGTTATTACAATATTAATTGATGTTAAATCATTTAAAACACTAGTTTAGTTATTTTACTTACAAAAAATAAAATATAATATATATATATATATATATATATATATATAATATATATGTTAATTGTGCCTGGGTTATAAGTTATTCGCTGATAGTATGATGGTCACATTTCATTTACAGTTGGCGTCAGACCGTTATGAAACTTGACTCTCTTTATTTGATCTGATAATTATAAACTGAATTTATTTACAGCATTTAATTACGGAAGTACATGGTTTAGTTTATATTTAGTTATGTTGCTGGATATATACAGTTATAGATTGTAATTGTTATAGAGAAACTAATGGATTGAATACAGCAAGAAATGTAAAGTCTTGCAAATGTTATACAAGTATTACTATTGTAATATAGTTAACTTATAACGAAATTAAGTTAAATTAAACTAGTAAACAGAAGAGACCTGGTAATTCAAAATTTCTTGGTAAATTCACTTTATGTCTTTTTCTATACGAACTAGTGTCAAGAACTTCCAGTCGTACTTCTTACCGATATACTACAAAAATAAATTAGTTTTCCTTCCCAAGTTCTTCAATTTTGAACTATCCAAGGATCCAAAATAGTTCATGGGCAAAGTCGTAGACATTTATTATAGTGGATGAACTTATTAGTTATAAAGCCTATACATTATCTGATGTATAAACTATATAATTGTAAAGTTTCATCCAAATCCGTTCAGTTTTAGAATAACAAACATCTTCACAAACTTTCGCATTTTTAGTTGCATGTCATTGTTAGTTTTTTGATATTGATTTAGGATAAAGATAAGATATCAACCACAATATAGTACATCCTATTTACCTTATCTTTATAGAATAATTGCTGTTTATTGATTCTATGATAGACATAATTACGAGTGGGGCAGTACGTATATGGAAGGTTGTGTTGGTCACCGGGTGGCATTGTGGTTACTGCTAGGCGCTAACGGCTATCTTTATCAAGAATATTATATATATATAATACTAAAGTATTGTTTTAGTATAGTATTATTTTGGTATACTATTATTTATAAAATATAATTAAATGGAATAAAATGAATTTAACCTTCATTATATTTATTTTTATCAGTTAGCGGATAATTTTGTATTTAAATGTTATACAAATTATACAAATTAATTTTTATATAAATATGTTAATTAATGTATAAATATATATTTTTTACGTTATATATTAAAAGTAACATAGATTTAGTGTTATTTTGATTTATTTCATACAGTTACATATAAGATATAACGTGCCCTCAAACGAGTGTACTTAGACTTAGAGCGACTAGTTTTTCCGATTCATTGACGATGTTATCCGTTACTTTGAGTGCCTGGTCTGGTCTGGTCTGACCTGGTCTGGTCTGGTCTGGTGAAACGTTATACGTTTTACGTAACTGTACATCTAATGACTCTTGGTTTTTATCATTCTGTATTGAGAACGGCGTTTATAATTGATAGTTTGATACGGATTTCATAAATGTCAACTATTTATATTGACTTTGATACGGATTACATAAATGTCAAGTATTTATAATTAATTATTTACAAGGAACCCTGTTTAAGATGATAAATGAATTGGAATTTGATAGATCCATAGTCTATTTGAAGAATCTATTTTCGTTTAAATTATGTTAATTAGTGAATTAATTAAGAATATAATTTTGATAATGTTTTTATATATCTTTAAAAACTACTCTCATACAAGTGATCACTCTGTTCAAAGTAACAAAGATATAAAAATATAATATATATATATATATATATATATATATATATATATATATATATATATATGTATATTTTCTGAAAAGAATGTAAGTTAACAAGGAATGAGGGAAGAGCTAAAGGTCTGTAACATGATGAAGTCATTGATTCCAGAATTATCCATGAAATGTTGATTCATCAGATACTTGAACTTTGCTGAAAACTGATGACTCATCTCTCGAACATCGGGGGTTAGTGTAAATAACGAGTGTGCTCTACTAACGAGTGGAGCATACTTTGACTCATATATAGTTTACCATTCTGATCCAGTGTTTTAAGCTTTTTTGATTATATAAGAATATTAGTATTACAAATTTCAGATTAAAATTACTAAGTAAATATTTTAAGATTGTTATAATAATTACTATGGAACTATATACAGAAATCCGATCAAAATCGGGTGATTGAATTAGTTTTTAAGCAACATTTAGTTTTATATTCATCATTGATGACAAAATGTATGTTAAAAAATAAAAAAAACATATTTTTATACTGCGTCAATACTCACAGAAACATCTGGAGACGAGTCCATTATAAATGAAATAAAAATAATTATAACGCTTCCCGCTATTTTTATCCGAACATAAAAAACAATTATGACCACTTAAAACGCGGTGCGGTTGAATTATAAACTTAAGCGCTCACCTCAAAAACATAAACTTATGCACTCACCTCAAATGTACCCTTCCGGTTTTAATATACTGAATTATGAAGAGTACATTCACCTCAAGGTATTTGCGAATTTGAATAACGTAATATACTTGTTGTGAACTTTATTTTACTATCGACCCCGCGACACCATCGCTCAGCATTATACTTGCTAATGATACATATTCTATTAAGTTAATGAATTTAATACTTATAAAATAGATGTTATATTTTCAATATACTATATTTCTAACACGTATTTATAAGAATATATAGTAAGCAATGGTAATGTTTAACACAGAGTAGATAAATACAGACATAGTAAGCAATGGTAATGTTTACCACAGAGTAGATATATACAGAGATATATTAAGCGATGGTAATGTTTACCACAGAGTAGATATATACAGAGATATATTAAGCGATGGTAATGTTTACCACAGAGTAGATATATACAGAGATATATTAAGCGATGGTAATGTTTACCACAGAGTAGATATATACAGAGATATAGTAAGCAATGGTAATGTTTAACACAGAGTAGATAAATACAGACATAGTAAGCAATGGTAATGTTTACCACAGAGTAGATATATACAGAGATATATTAAGCGATGGTAATGTTTACCACAGAGTAGATATATACAGAGATATATTAAGCGATGGTAATGTTTACCACAGAGTAGATATATACAGAGATATATTAAGCGATGGTAATGTTTACCACAGAGTAGATATATACAGAGATATAGTAAGCAATGGTAATGTTTAACACAGAGTAGATAAATACAGACATAGTAAGCAATGGTAATGTTTACCACAGAGTAGATATATACAGAGATATATTAAGCGATGGTAATGTTTACCACAGAGTAGATATATACAGAGATATATTAAGCGATGGTAATGTTTACCACAGAGTAGATATATACAGAGATGTATTAAGCGATGGTAATGTTTACCACAGAGTAGATATATACAGAGATATAGTAAGCAATGGTAATGTTTGACACAGAATAGATAAATACAGACATATAGTAAGTAATGGTAATGTTTAACACAGAGTACATTTATACAGAGATATATTAAGCGATGGTAATGTTTAACACAGAGTAGATAAATACAGACATATAGTAAGCAATGGTAATATTTAACACAGAGTAGATATATACAGAGATATATTAAGCAATGGTAATTTTTAACACAGAGTAGATATATACAGAGTTTAAGTAATAGATAGTAAATGATTTAGTGCAGTTATTAGGGCAGGTGTAGGAGCTTGCATCTTGGCACTGACAATCGTCTAAGGAATTTGCGTGGGCGAAACCCGGTTCTGCGAGTGTTTTTGTCACTACTTGATGCAATACAATGTTGTTGACTCTTCTCTGATATAATTTCTTCGAGAGTTTAAATTTCGGTTTCATTTCGATGATTTGTTTATATGTTTTTTACTTGAAGTTATTATTATAAAATTATTTATCCCATAACTGAATATTTAAAACACGTTAAAGTTTATCAAAATGACTACAACCCACCTTCATTTATTGCAATGATTCAAGTGAGTTATGTGTCCAGTACTCCCAGTACTCTGTCATTACACGCCATCAATTTTCAATATCTCATCCGAATTATTCAAGAAATTGAACAGTGGAATTACACAAATTGAACCACGATTCCACATACAGTTAACCTTCATTCCTTCACTTCACTGAACAGAGGCCATTTTAACTCTTATCTCTACGTTATTAATAAAATTAACGTACGATTCATGTACGTAAAAATATTTATACTCTGCTAATCCAATCCAATCCAATCCAATCCAATCCAATCCAATCCAATCCAATCCAATCCAATTCAATCCAATACAATCGATGCTATAAAGCTATCATTCCACGTGACAGCTGATATCCAAATATGAAGAATTCAGTGAGAATTATGGTCGTAACACATTCAGATGACACCCAAAACGCCTGCAGTCAGATATCTCTATTACGCTACGAGTATGGCAACTTAATTGACGGCTCCTCGTTCCATATATCATAAAATTAATAAATTCCTTATAAGGTATACGATGATATTGCAAATTTTTAACGAGCTGTCGACAATATATAATGTGTTGGGTAAGATGGCGTTTATATATATAAAGATGTATGTGACGAACGGATAGTAATATATTCATTATTTTTAGGATGTAAAAAAGTTTTAGAGATTAGAATGTAAAGGTAAATCCGTAAGTAAACATTATAGTAAGTGCTATAAATGAAACAGGAAACGCAACAGAAAATTACGAGAATGCTTGAAACAAATCATATGTTTGCAGAAGCTTATAACGGAAGTCTGCTTATGAAATACAGCATAAAAAAAAATACGATTAAATTGCATAGTTTAGTCAGAAACAAAATAGTTCATTATCGGACAAACCTATATCCCATGGGTGGCAGATGTGCATAACTTTCCGAGGGGGGATCAATCAAGATGCCGGACATTTTTGCCCTGGCAAATAATTTTTAATCACCAATGTGCGTCGCAAATGGTGGGCGATTCCAACATATATCTATATCTATATTATAAGTATATATTTTGTATTCGGTCCGTATATAATGGTTTCTTTGTCTGTTTGTCTGGTTCACCGGTAATGCCTAATGTGGGATGTAACATGAGATTCAATACTTTGTGGCTGGAAATGGGGTGTGGTTAAAAGAATATTTCATAAATGTTTTTTGTGGCTTAATATTTCAATGATTAAAGATAGATATATATTATTGAATAAAAAATAAATTTGTCTTTATAAATATTATGAATTAATTAAAAATAACGAAGATGCTTTCCTGTTTGTAGATAATTTTATTTTTGATAGTTTCGCTAGCGGTTCCGTTGGAACAGGTTGTTAAATACCATAATGGCGGTCAATTAAAAAATAATTTCACGTCTCAATGAGATAAAAAGAAATCACAACCCTTTTATGGAATACATAACGAGGTGAATTCCTGTTTTGAAGAACGCGTTGTATTGTTTTTTGTCTTCGTATACCATTACTACGTATTTAGGGAATTATTTCAGATATTTGTGCAGTGTATTTTAATTTTACACATATGGTAATAAGAGCTATTTTTGTGTAAACGAGATATGTGTTTGGTGGTTAAACTTGTGTTATTTTTGTTATAAGGACGCGTGTTAGTGATTCCGTCCAAGGACTCCGACTAATTTATGTCTGCTCTGGATGGGGTCGGGATATATTTGGATCCCAATAACTAATGTTCCTTTATCATTAAGTATTGCTCTTTAAGATATTCAATTAGGTGTACGATAATAGTTTAATACGTTTGATATTTTTAGATATAAAATAATTTTAATGTTTGAAATCCTGAACTGATCTTTACTTATGTGGTAGAAAATTGACAGATTATATACTATTATTTAGATCCTTAGTTAAGTTAAACTATATTCTGGAAATGTCAATGTATTGAACCGTGAATAGAAATAGTATAATACAATTGAAATCTAAACAAAGAAGTCGTTAAAACAGAGTATACAATGCCCTCTATATTAAATCCCGAAATCAAGTGACTGGCTTCAAATGAAACACAATAGCACCAGGGTCACATCACATAAACTTACGTCCACTATAATTACTTATATTTCACCCTATATGTTATCCTATGTTACAGGTAAGTACTAACGTATTCTTCACACAATTTATGTGATAGTACCTTTAATTTAAACCAGGTTAGAAGGTTTATAGGAAAATAAATCTTAGCACATTTACATAAAATATAAATTCGTTAAACAGGAGCTTAAATTAGTTTTTTATTACCTTAAAAGTAATATATCGAATATTTCCTTAACATCTTACACTTACAAAATAATATGCAAAAAAAACTAAAGGTGTTTCCTGAAATGGTCCTCGAAATACGGTCATTGAATTCATATAATACTTTCCTTTGAATCGAATCTTTAGAATTAATTTTTTGTCGCATCCAGAAATGGGTTCTCACCTTGAAACCATATTTAATACTTCCACTAAACAAAGTATTAGGTATTCATAACGCATGAATGTTTAATACAATAGAAAAGTCGTAAAAATTATCGAAAAGCGATAAAAATACGCTTTAATATGTAAATTTATACACGCGTATTGAGTAAGTATATATATATGTTAAGTTTAGTAAGTAAGAATATACGCGTAAATTAAGTACGTATCACTGAATATCATAACCCACTCTCACTACATTAAGCACTTATATACAAGTATAAATCAGTAAGTTCTTACTTATATACGCGTAAATGAAGTATCACTGAATGCCATAACCCACTTTCGCTATATTAAGCACTTATATACACGTATAAATCAGTAAGTTCTTACTTATATACGCTTAAATGAAATATCACTGAATGTCTTAACCCACTTTCGCTACAATAAGCACTTATATACACGTATAAATTAGTAAGTAAGAATATACTCGGGAATTAAGTATCACTGAATATCACAACCCACTCTCACTACATTAAGCACTTATATACAAGTATAAATCAGTAAGTTCTTACTTATATACGCGTAAATGAAGTATCACTGAATGCCATAACCCACTTTCGCTATATTAAGCACTTATATACACGTATAAATCAGTAAGTGAGAATATACGCGTAAATTAGGTGAGTATCACTGAATATCATAACCCACTCTCGCTACATTAAGCACTTATACACAAGTATAAATCAGTAAGTTCTTACTTATATACGCGTAAATGAAGTATCACTGAATGCCATAACCCACTTTCGCTATATTAAGCACTTATATACACGTATAAATCAGTAAGTGAGAATATACGCGTAAATAAGTGAGTATCACTGAATATCATAACCCACTCTCGCTACATTAAGCACTTATACACAAGTATAAATCAGTAAGTTCTTACTTATATACGCGTAAATGAAGTATCACTGAATGTCATAACCCACTTTCGCTACAATAAGCACTTATATACACATATAAATCAGTAAGTGAGAATATACGCGTAAATTAGGTGAGTATCACTGAATATAATAACCCACTTTCGCTACATTAAGCACGTGTGTACTATATAATTGACGCGTGTTGACTTTTCTATGAATCGTTAATCTCTTTACTTTACGAAGCGTGATTTATATTTGTAATCTGATTTATTGATTCATGATTTATTGTATATCGCCGGATCTATAAATAGTTGGTTCAATTGATTCAACAATACATTGTTAAAAGTGAATGAATATCTTTACTAGCTGACAATACATACTTCGGTCGTCAAATATGCTTACTTGTGATATTTGTTGATCAGTTTAAAATGTGTGTGCTTTTTTATTATAATATTTCCCTCGGAGTTCCCGATAATTTTGCAATATCAATAAAAGCTAATCGGCTAATAAAGCTTTTGGCCGGTGAATGAATAAAAAAATTGGTTTATTAGTTTTTGAGATACATACAAACATACAATCAAACATTCTCTTTATAATATTATAAATTTAGCATTGCAATGTACTGTGTTATTTTAGCATATTACAAAAGCTAATAACATAGTAACGAAGCATTATTACAGAGTAATTTAGAACAAGTAACGTATTAACAAATACCGTTGTACCACGTACCTACTCGTTGCACCAGAACAGACCGACTTGTACAGTGAGGAAAGGTTAATTCACTTTATATATTGAGTATTTGAAAGTATATAAACATATTAGCAATTTTAAGTTTATATTTGAGATCTCTTGTATTCTAAGTATATGCATTTTATTCATTCATTCATTCATGCATTCATTCATTTCATTTGTTTTCATTCGCAAACTAAATACTCCTTCGCGAACTTTGTAGAATTTTTAAGTCTTATTTTCAACTATTTAAACAGCGCACGCGAAGAAAGGAGGTTTTTAAGATTATGCTTCAGTTAACATAACCTATCTTTTGTAGGTATATGTCAAAGTTTTTTAGACATAAATTACAGCCTACATTAATATCTAATAATAAAAAAATATAAAATAGGTCTAACAGTTTTGGAGATTAAACAGAACAACAAAAACAAACAAACAAAAAACTTTCCTCTTTTATAATAATTGTATTATTATGTTATAATTAATTGATGTCGGGTTCCGATGCATTTCCGGCTGTTATTTGAAACGTGTTTAATTTCACTTAGCGTTGTCTCTTGATATGCGACCCACTTAGAAAGTAGTCTGTCTACTATTAACACTATTATATCAAACAAAAATAAATCTTATCATAATCAAAATACAGTTTATTATTATATAAACTACCTAAAACAAACACGCATCTTATTTCAAGAACATACAGTACTAAAACATTAGCGACAACCCTAGCATTATAATACTTTTAAGAACAGAATACAATAAAATACAGTTTAAAAAGAATACAATAAAATACATTATTGTAAACCACAATGTATCTAACACTAAACTTACCAAATACCGGTCAAATTGACCGTTCTTAAACTTTTGTAAAACTTACACACTCTTAAACGTTATAATATCGTTATCAAACTACATGACAATTCTTAGAATATGCATATAATATTTTCTACACTCTTTACTTTTAGTTATTTCCATTATTACCTGCGTTATATAATAAAATAACTTTTAATTACCGGTCAATTTGACCGCGTGCGGTAGGAACAGGTGTACATGAATTGCCGGTAGGTTTAGTGTTAACGATGATAGGAATACTAAAGTTTTCCTGTTCGCGTTTCATCTTATTTAATATTGAGTCAGAGATATAATATATATTATATATTATCTTCACACGACCCAGTGATGTCTCGTTAATATTACCGGCACGTTAATGCACTTTATTATTGACATATGATTGCATTATTCAATGTATCTGAGTACTTAATGTAACTTTGTATATATATATCTATATAAAGTTAGTTATTGAGATATATTCGCAGATATTTTATGACTATATCTATAATATGTTGTTAAAGAAATAATTAAAAAACAAATGCTCATAGTGCGAAATTACTGAAACAAAAACTCATAATGCCAAATAATTAAAACAAAAGCTCATAGTGGCAAATAACTAAAACAAAAACTCATAGTGCCAAATAACTGAAACAAATGCTCATAGAGCCAAATAACTAAAACAAATGCTCATAGTGCCAAATAACTGAAACAAATGCTCATAGTGCCAAATAACTGAAACAAAAGCTCATAGTGCCAAATAACTGAAACAAAAGCTCATAGTGCCAAATAACTAAAACAAAAACTCATAGTGCCAAATAACTGAAACTAATGCTCATAGTGCCATATAACTGAAACAAATGCTCATAATGCCAAAATAACGGAAACAAATGCTCATAGTGCCAAATAACTGAAATGAATGCTCATAGTGCCAAATAACCGAAACAAATTTTCATAGTGCCAAATAACTGAAACAAATGCTCATAGTGCCAAATGACCGAAACAAATGCTCATAGTGCCAAATAACTGAAACAAATGCTCATAGTGCCAAATAACTGAAACAAATGCTCATAGTGCCACATGACCGAAACAAATGCTCATAGTGCCAAATAACTAAAACAAATGCTCATAGTGCCAAATAACTGAAACAAATGCTCATAGTGCCAAATAACTGAAACAAAAACTCATAGTACCAAATAACTGAAACAAATGCTCATAGTGCCAAATAACTGAAACAAAAGCTCATAGTGCCAAATAACTGAAACAAAAGCTCATAGTGCCAAATAACTAAAACAAATGCTCATAGTGCCAAATAACTAAAACGAAAGCTCATAGTGCCATATAACTGAAATAAAAACTTATAGTGCCAAATAACTGAAACAAATGCTGATAGCACTAAACATCTAAAACAGTGACAACTAAAACACAAGCTCCAACCTATACCTTCCGTGTTCGAAATTTAAATACAAGCGTCGGGGCGTGAACGCGCTCTAATTGGGCGCGCTTCATTTTGGAATTTTGATTACATGTCCGTTGTTTTGAGCGGCTTTGTTGTGGATGTTCTGTTTGAATAAATTATTGCTGCATTATTTATTGGTAAAGTCACTCAGAGTGACTTGTGTCAGAGTGACTTGTGTCTATAAAACATTGTACATGTGATACTTGAGATTACTAGCAACGATAAAGCGTGCTATGATAGCATTGTTAAATATAATAATAAAATTGATGCCCCGTTCACGTTTCTAAAATATTGGCAAGCATTATCGTGAATATCAATCGGCCATCGGATGTCGCTTTGTCGTATTCAAATATTAGATCTATTCGGTAATATAATGTAGTGGATTTCCATTCTTTGGTCGTAATTGAATTTTGTATATATATATATATATATATATATATAAGGTAATATTTTGTTTGATTATGAAATCATTGTATATATTAAAAGAATCGAGTATTTTTGCCCAACTTTTTACCTATTTTAATTATAATAAATTGTCAAATACCTACAAAATAACTCATAATAATATAAACTTTTAATTTAATTATATTAAAAATATATATAGGAATAATTTATAATGTATTATTAACGTTGCATTGTTTAGTTTACTACCGCTCCTAAATATCGACCGGGAAGTACGAGTAGCTTCCAGAGCATCGTAAACCGGGAACAGTCACCTCAAATGCATATATTATAATACTATTTATAAACATTACGTAATATTAGTTTATATTGCTTTGTTAGTTTTTATTCCTTTGTTAGTCCCTTTGTTTGGACAAAGACGAATTACTATCTAGGGATCATTTATTACCAAATATTATAATTAATACACGCAAAGCATAACTGAAATATGTTAAAATTTTTATTTGTTTAGTAGTTTTAATTATGTATAGATTCTTCTCTAAGAATAAATTTAGTTTTTTGATAATATAATATATTAATTTATTCTATATTAATAATATAATATAATACTAATTAATGAGGAATACTTTTGTAAGATTTATTAATTGATGTAATTTTTATTTATCAAATAATGTCAACTTTAATTGAATCAGAAAATAATATTCATATAGCTTCCGAGTGCAGTGGAATTTTTAATATTTGATTCATAAATCATTAACACCATTAGCTGGCGTGCCAGGCCAGACCAGGCCAAGCCTCGGCCGCGCCCATTGCAACAAAAGGACTCGACACAGGGACTGTAATGGTGACATGCGAAATATATTCTCGGAAATACCGTGTTCTCGGAAATATCGTGTATATAAATTAATTATATGTATAAAGACTTTCTTTACTAGTACTAGTTACACGAGTTCGCTCGGAATATTTTTTCCTCCTTATAACATCAGCTATGATTAGTGAAAAGCACATTAAAATCGCTCCAGCCATTTCAGAGATTAGCCGGAACTAACAGACAGTTTTTTTTTTCTATGTACCGTGTGTACTTTCATATGCATTTAGTGAATATATGTAATTACATACAGACATATATATATATATATATATATATATATATATATATATATATATATATATATGTAGAATTAAAATATTTTATTTATTAACCATAAACTTGAAATACTTTAAAAGTGAACGTCACTCAGTATAAGGCTGTGTTTCCTGTACCTATGTAAATTTGGGCAATGTTTAATCAACTGCTTTCGCTTCCGGTTTGATAAGATAAATAAAATATTATTCTAAATGCGTTCTTTTACTATAAAACAAAAATAAAACTTTTGGTATAACATAATCTGAACTTTAAAAAAATATATTTAAGGTTCAAATTTGCAAAGCATTACTTATAATAAATAAATTAAACCTACATTCAATTGTAATTAAAAATGCCAAATATAATAACCTGCATCGTTATTAAAAACTTCAACACTTGATAAGGTTATGATTTTAATAATTAATATTTTCCGTGACGTACGATCGTAAACGTACAGTCATAAAACGGACCTTGAACGGACCTTAAAATGATGTAAAAAAAATTCAATACCGATATTACATATTATATCTTTGTTTAAAACTTAAACTGACCTTATAGTGACCTTAAAATGACATAAATATCTTCATATAAAATTGCCCATACTTATCTAACGTAACATCTTCATTTAGAACCTAAACTGACCTAAAACTGACCTTAAAGTGACCTCAAATTCTTCATATAAAATTGCCCATACCCATCTAACGTATTATCTTCATTTAAAACTTAAACTGACCTTAAAATTACCTAAAATTCTTCATTTAAAATTGCCAATACCAATCTAATGTAACATTATTTTAAACGTCAACGCAGGTGTTCCACAAATAACAATTCCAACTGTTAAATGAACAACACAACACATCACTTAACATACCATTGTCTTTATGTAACAATGGACTGTAATTAAATTAACTTAAAATCCTATAAATATACATTTTCCCACATAAATTTATATAAACTTAATAATCAGAAAATGTGATTCTTAAAAGTCCTTAATAATTATTTAGATATATGGTAAAGAATTGTTTCTAGAATGGTAAATTTAAGGGTTATAACTTAGTAGCTCAGATATTAGTGCTACTCGAACGGTATCCCAGAGGTTCAGGTTCAAAGTCCTGATGAAGTATTCTATATGAATAGATTTTTCAACCATTAGAAAATATATGGTAATGTTGTCAGTAGCTGATCCTAATGTAACATTTGTAATACCTTTATGTGCTTAACACCAAACCTACCAAGTACCGGTCAAATGACCGTTCTTAAACTTTTGTAAAACTTACACATTTTTAAACGTTATAATATCGTTATCAAATTGCATGACAATTCTTATAATGCATATAATATTTTCTTTACTCTTTGCTTTTAGTTATTTCCATTATTACCTGCGTTATATAATAAAATAACTTTTAATTACCGGTTAATTTGACAGCGTGTGGTAGAAACAGGTACACAAGAATGGTCGGTAGGTTTAGTGTTAATAAAGCATCAGCAGGTTATCAAATATGAGTTTCGATCGCAATGTCAATAAACATGTAATTATAGAGCGCATTGAGCCGTGAAATGGGCTGAACCGGGCTGAACGGGAGTAACCCAAGCGTTACCTTCGTCACGACCCACAATGCCTGAACACTCAATGACACTTAAAAAGCCACAAAAACTCAAAATTACGTTATGGCGTTACTAATGATAGTTTAGATTTTTTTAATGAAATATCAATATATATTTCATTTGTAGTGAGTGCAGTTATTTATTTATCTGTGGTCATGCCTTCGTTTGGAATATGTTTTTATAATAAAAGTAGGCTAAATTACTCCTACCTACCCGTTTCAGAGATTAGCCGGAACAGACAGACAGACAGAAAAAAATAATGTTATAATAATGTTAATTTGGAATTAAAAACCGACCTTTCAATTTTATTCAAATGCATAGATTTCTTTTTGAACTTCTATATCTTCTTTTCTATAGTCGCGTTTAATATATTATGTTAATAATAATATATTTGATTAAATTATTATTATTTGGTAATTATACCGTAAGCGAGTTTGTAATGTGGGCGTGACAGACCCGGGGCGATGTTCTCAGACAGTCTTCATGTGTGGCCGAACTACTTCATAGAATATTTACAATAACGACTGATTAAAAACATAATTATTTTAGGAATTAATTAATCTTATTTAAATACTAAAGAGATAGGCATCTCACGAAAGGTACGTACTACCTGAATAGTAATATGTAATCGGTATGTCTTGAGCGTTTTGAATAAAACTTAATTTGAAGTGTAACTGCGTAACTATTTAAATATCCCGGTTCTGTGTGGAATTTAAAGTTTTGTGTTACATGTTCTTTTTATTTGTTAATATTACGTGATTAATATGTTTAATAGTTTCAACTAAAAAATAAAATATTATTAAATTTATTGAGCTAAGCCTAAGTGAAGCTTTTAAACTTTTGTGAAACATTTTTTTTAAGCAACATCACATAAAAACTACTAAATCGATTTGAATGAAAATTAGCAGAGCTATAGAGCTTGAGAATGGGCATATTTAAAAAATAACAGCATTAAAATATCTCATTCCGTTCAGAAATAATGGTCAAAAAACTGAGGGGGCTCAGATCACGGCACACGCAGCGCACGGCGGCGGATTCTAGTATTTAAGGAGATCTAACCCAGAAAATAACTACATTAAATTACCAAATAGTTAAGTTTTTTTATTAATATTACCGAAAAACAATTCAAAGAAAATTCTAACAGCAGATATTACTATATTAATATATAAAATTTACATAATAATTTATAAGACTTGCGTGGTATCAATGATGGTATCGAAGCTGAAATAACCACCACTGTAGGCGGAGATATGGGAACAGACTGTGAGCTGCATCGTGGGTGATGAAATATCTGTTCCGGAACAGAATACGGACTTGCAAAATACTACACATTTTGATTTGATTTCTAATCTATATATATAAATAATTGTCTGTAGGTAATTCCAAAGTAACTTTTTACTATATGAAAGTATATATGTATATACTTATATAAATATATATATATATATATATATTTCTTTTTATCTTTATTATCTGTCTATCTGTTTGTTCCGGCCAATCTTTAAAACAGCTTTTTAACAGGACTCACCGATGTTACAAGGAGAAACATATTTCATAAAATCGTTTCCACAGATAGATAATATATTTCTTGTAATAATAAAAAGATTAAAAAAAAAAATGAATCAATTTTACAACGATCTACAAATAAAACTACTCAGATATAATAACAAGAAAGTTATTTCTAACAAACAAAATGTATACTCTAGAATAATCAACCTTGAATCAATGTAAATATGGTATATATTCCTTTAATACAATATCTATTCGCTTTGACTGCGAATTCAAGCTATAAGTTTTATGAGCAAGGAAAGGTCATTGTCCTCTTGACAGAATTCAATGTACATTTTGTATACGAATTTTAATTATTTATATTAATTACACTTTAATTATATTTAAAAGACAATATGAATTATGAATAAAATAAATGTTGCTTGACTTTTTTTTAAAACCTTGTCGCTTTAACTTGTTTATCACTTATCATATAAACAAATGAATCTTATTACACTTCTGTAATGCGACACGGTTATAAACGTTTCATCCCGCCGTTGTTATACAGTATATGTGGATTCAAATAACTACTGTAATTTGATAATATATTCTGTTTACCTTTAAAGATAAAAAAGATGTCACCTTTAGAAAAAATATTGTTAAAAGCGAAGGCGAAGCCTTGTTTAACCTGTTTTAGGTTAAAAAGTAAAAAATATATAAATTAAGTAGCGATGTAAAACCAGCTGATCAGAATCGTGTTTAACAGAATATAGCCTCTTTGAGGTGAATGGAAAATTATATATAACTTAGATTAAAATGTATGTTTTTAGATACGCATCTAAGGATTAATTATTAATTATTACTACCTACCCGCTACTACAGCTCGGAAAATGTTTTTAAAACCGAATCAACTATCAAGTGAAAGTTATATTAAAATCGGTTTAGCCGTTTCAGAGATAAGTTGGATCAAACAAACAAACAAAAAAAAATTTTTTTTTAATTCTGATATACTTTCATATGCATTTATAATTACAGACAGACACGTCAATTATATATATATATAATTATACTATTTGCTAGTATCAAAGCCATTATAATATGATTCAATCACTATGATTACATCCAGAGCATATGTGGGTGTGATTTAAGTATAATTAATAGTATCATACAAGAAATACAATTTAGATTATAAAGACGATTTTATCATGGCCATTACTCTATGAATTTAAGTTAAAAAAGGGGGGATAAAGTATTTTTCTACCCATTTTTAGAGCACGTAGCAAGTGTTAATCTCATTATCATTCGCCAATAAGGTTAAATTTACCAATTAATGTAGTTTTTCATACAAAAAATTTGTAATGTAACTTCAATGTTAACGATCCGATATCACGATACGATTTGTCGTTAGTTATAAATATATTGTTGTCGATTTTTTTATTTTTTTGGGACGATTCATTCCAGTTCTCGATGCATACATGCGTAGGAGCAACCACACGCTGGGTCACATTGTTCGGTTACACAGGATCTCATTAATACTTCTCATAAATATATTTATTAATAATTGTGACGTATCCATAAATAAACAAACATACATTTATATTTACTTTTTTGTATTGAAATCGTCTAATACCATTACAGCTTCTGTATATAAAAATTATAAAGTAATCTGTTTCAAAAACATCTCCAACCATACATATTTTAAAAATTTTACATTTTAAAAAGTAAAGACAATGAAACGTAATCTTTATAGAGTAAGTCGTATAATAATCTTATTAGAGTAAGTCATAATTTTGTACATTAAAAACTTCAGTAAACGGACAATACAAGCGTAATTTAAGAATAATCTCAATAGAATAAGTAAATAGTTATAATCTTTATAGAGTAAGTCATAATTTTGTACATTAATTATTAATACTTAAGTAAGTGGACAATAACAGTGTAACTTCAGCATAATCTCAATATAATAAGAAAATAGTTATAATCTTTATAGAGTAAGTCAACATTTTGTACTTTAAAAACTTCAATAAGCGGACAACAAAAGCATAACTTCAGCATAATCTCAATAGAATAAGTAAATAGTTATAATCTTTATAAAGTAAGTCATAATTTTGTACTTTAAAAACTTCAATAAGTGGACAACAAAAGCGTAACTTCAGCATAATCTCAATAGAATAAGTAAATAGTTATAATCTTTATAGAGTAAGTCGTAATAATCTGACTGGTAAGTCGTAATAACCTCGTAAGTCGTAATGATCCCGTAAGTCGGCGCCGGTGTATCGAGGCGGCGTGTTCAAAGTAATGAGATACACATGTAGATGAGTCCGAACAATGTCATATTACGTCTATGATAAAAAGATCATTGTGAATGGACACATACACACACACACACACACACACACACACACACACACACACACACACACACACACACACACACACACACACATACCTACATTATATTTACGATGTAATAGATACGTTTCTATATGAAAATATATATTCTGATTTATTTATTGTTAACTTATTATTATATTATTATGTTATTATATATCTAATTAGCTGAAAAATATTGTTCTTCAGCGTCTAGTGTTATCCCATGTATCTTAGAATCTCTTGCTGATAAATAATGCTTAGGATATATTAATATTATTACCTAGTTGTGCCCACGACTTTGTTCGTGCTGAATGTTTTTTAAAATTAAAGTTGTCTGTTATTCCTTATAAAATCAGCTATCCTCCAGTGAAAGTAGTGTTAAAATAGGTTCAGCCGTTTCAGAGTTTACCCCGACCAAAAAAATTATATAATTACCATATGCATTTAGTGAAAAGCTTAATTTGGGTTTACAAATAGACACTTCAATTTTATTTATATATATATATAGATTAAGAGAATCAATAGCTTCGTATGATTTTAAACTTATCTAAGAGTTTAAATAAACTAAAATATAGTTTACTATTTAAAGTGTTATATTAATCTCGAGTGGTACTGAGTGCCACTGAAGTACTTCCGTTGCTTTAAAAACCAGAAGACGATTTATGAATATTTTTATCTGTAATTTACTAGTAATTCATTCAATTTTATGGCAGTTAAGGCCTTATGACTGCAGCAGACTGGATCTAGTACATTTTCAGCCAATCATATTAAAGAAATTTGCTTTAGTTAAAATTATCAACCAATCAGATTAAAGAAATCTGATTTTGTTAATTTTTCAACAAATCAGATTTTAAAAATCTGTTTTTGTTAAAAATTTAAACCAATCAGATTAAAGAAATCTGTTTATGTTAAAAATTTTCAACCAACCAGATTAAAAGGAAAATGCTTTTGTTAAAAATTTCGACCAATCAGATTAAAGATATTTTAATTTTTGAACCAATCATATTGAAGATATCTTATGTTTATCACGTAATACTAATATTTCCATCTCTCAAACCATCCTGACCACCCACTTCGGATCAAGATACACTTCCCCGTACAATTGATGAAATAAACAGTCCATTGTGTGCGGTTGTGATTAGAACCGTATGTTGTCGGCTATTCATATCCGTTTCTTCTTCCATTAATATTCAATACAATTAAACGATGTTTATTTAACATAAAATATGATAAATCAATTATAATCATATAAATAATTTGAAGTGTTCGTTTGTTATAAATACGGTATTGGTACGTACGGTACGGTACGGTACGGTTATTGCAAATACGGTAGTTACATAAAAATAATGTTGTCTGTGTTTGTGCTAATCTATCAAACGGCTGGATCGATTTTAATAAGACTTACTGGATAGCTGATGTTATAAGAGTTATTTTAGAAACATTCCGCGCGAACGAACCAAGTGGGCAGAGCTAATCTTATAAACAAATGCACCTAATAAATCATAATGGTGATTCCCCACTCTCATGCTTCGCGTCACATCTTGAGAATACAAAACCATCACGCATTCCCACCCCACGACATACCGCTTCCTCACTGACTCATGTGTGGGGTAATAATGAGAGTAATTGCCCCTTTTCTCACAACGTGATTCATTATTGACGGGACGGCTTTAATTCATGAATCAACAGAACTATTTTCATCTAATTGAAACAATTATTCTCAAATCTTATGGTATGGAAATATCGAAAATAACTTTACCGTGTCGCTGTTTGTTATCATTTCAAATAAACGGAAATCGTCTTCAAACACACGCACACACAGACACACACACACACACAGACACACACACACACACACACACGCACACTCACACACACATTTCATATGCGGAACTGACACAATTTTACGTTAGTAAAACTAATGGTCAGTTATGATCTATTTATGTCATATAAAAATAAATTTAGAATGTGTTCGTGTAATGCCATAAAAGAGATATACATCTGTATACATCTGTATAACTGATGTATACATCGTAATCTGTTTGCTTAGACCGTCTGATATAGGCATAGGTCAAAGGTGACCCTTCCCGCATATATTTAATGAGATTTTGATATTATTTGCATACAAATTGTTGACTTCTGTTATATTCGATGTTTTTGTATTATGGATGCTGTATACATAATTTTTTTATTACTTTTTCATATATAGTAAGAAAATTTTATTACTACAATGACCCAATACTAATTTATAAGTAAAGAAAACGTGGCAGGAACTCTTTGTGATATTTTTGAAAACACTGAACCAATTTTAATTAAACTTTATAGATTGTTTTATTCTAATAGATAGCATAGTTTTTATCTCAATTAATAATCTTATAAGTTTAATAATGTAATTCAAGTTATATATCTTTCCAATATAATAATACAATATTAATTTATGTAAAATAGCTTATGAAACGGCGGATGAAGTCGCTGACAACAACTAGTATATAGATGTATTCTTTATAATAATTTTTAATACAAACATACGGACAAAATTTTAATTTATGTAGCTTTAAAAATTTGGTACCGAGTCCATATAAAGTGACTCCTAACTCAGTTACAAAGAACTTTTGTTTAGATTATTGTATGCAAATTAAATCATTTTTGATTATTTATTATCGCTTATATTAATGTTATGTGATTAATGATTCATCAGTGGATCTTATTTCGCAATTATACGTGTTATGAATAATTATTTAATCATATTTAATATGATTAATATGTCATAATGTTAATTATGTAACCATTTTCATCATTTTAATTTATATACAACTTTAACTTTCGTGTCTTTTGGAATATAATTTTCATTTAAACTTATTTTTATCTATCCTAAGATAAAAAATTGCAAAACAATTAACTGTTATAAGTCTTAATTCGTGTCAAACCCTTTGAACATGTCCGCCCACGTTTTGGGATCGCATCGCTATCGAAAAATAGAAAGTCTCGTACAGAAGGGCCTGCTTTCCTATTTATCTGGGTTAACGTTATCCGCTGATTACACTACCATTGCTAAGAGGTTAGATCGACCCACTGGTTTTATTAGTTCTATTTTACGATACGTTTTAAATGTTTCAATTGATACAAGCTGTGCCTGTGGCTTCGTTTGACGGTTTTTAATATAAAAATTGCCTGTACAAACAGACGGAAAATAAAAATAAAAATAAGTAAGTACGTAAAGTAAGTAAGTACCATATATCCTTTCATATAGTATTAGTATAAAGGTTTTAATTTGGATACAAACAGACATTACAATTTTATTTATATGTATATATTTAGTAGTATGTAAATCCGTTATCAAATCAGCCTTGTACGTGGTTACGTCATTTGAATGTTTTTGGTGTAAACAGAACTAATGAGACCGTGGGTGTAGTGGAAATGTGTTTGTGACGCCATGACAATTATAACTTTCTACTTTTTACTACTTTTTATGTGCGGAAATTTTAAATTTTATTTCCGTATTTTTGTAAATATAACATAGGTACCACCAAGTAAGTAATTATTGAAAATGTAAAGTGTTAATGTAAGTAACTAGGGGCGCGAACCGAATTCGATTTTGACTCGCTGCGCTCGCAAAATCTTGGTAGAGTTCGGCGAATTGAGAGAAATGCGTAACCCATCTTCAATTCAGCGTTCAAAGCTGAAACCGACAGGCAGAAAATATAGAATAATCAAATATCATATAGCGAATTTTTTTTTACATTGAAGTGTATGGGACTGTAATTTTTTGGTGATTATTCCTCAACGACATGAGTTATTTTTCACTTTTTTTTTATAAACCATCGCAATAACCATCGCTATGAATGTACAAAATTTCATGAAGATCGATAAAGACGTTTTCATGCCAACCCCGGACATGGGATGCAAAAAGTCTCACATGGAGCGCTCCGCTCGCATCGCTCAAAAAAAAAACAAAAAAATCTACCTAAATATATATACACAAAATTTGTCACAACAATAAAAATCTTGAAAAATGATAGATTCTTAATATCTACCTATGACGAAGACATTTTAGAGGATAATTTTAAGTCAAAAAACATTTTGTTGTATATATTTGCAAATAATTACTTTAAGACAGAGACAGCCGCATGACAAAGTAATAAATAGTGTCCAATTAGCAAGAGACGTTATCCAAGATAAAGCAGAGCGAGTTCATTAAACATAAACAACCCGACAAGGCTTCTTGAATATTTATAATAATAAATAATACATTTTATTAACTTACTGATAGACGATTCCTGGAAAAATATAATGTATTTTTTATTTATATAACTAGCTTTCTCACGCGGCGTTCCTCGCCCTGAATTCGACATCGATTGGTAAGTTACAACCTCTTACCTACCTTTACCTACCGTTACCTACTCTTTGTCCTCTAATTTGTTATCTTTCCCCACATAAACAATTTTAAAGACTTATTTTTATTCTGATGTATAAGCTATATTATTGTAAAGTTTCATCTAAATCTGTTCAGTAGTTTAGTGAGTAACAAAACTTTCGCATGTATTTTATTTATAAACTTTATTAAAAATAAAATATTTATTACCCACTTATACCTCAAAATAAATTTTTATTGCCCATTTTAAAAGCGTACCCTTTAAGAATTGGAGCCGACGATATTTGGGACAACGGAACACAATACTCTACCCATCTACTTAATTTCTGGTACACACTTTTGTTGCTTTTGTTCTCATATCCATAAATTATGGAGGATAGTGCTAGTATGTACCTGCTATTGTTATGGAAAGCAGGGAACGTGACGGACACTCCTGACAGGGATTCAGAGACCTTAAGGACCCTTTTGTAGGGATTCAATACATACCAATGGGGAAAATTTACACCTGTATTTTCTATATACGAATATTTTGCAATTTATAATTTTTATTTTAAAAAATCTTGAGTTATTTAGTACCAAATTGGTACCGAATTGGTACCAATTAGTACCTGATTGTCTGTTTTCCCGAGCTGTATTGTCCAGTTAAGCCAATAAGTTTAACTTTATACGGAGATATAATAAGGCTGTATAAGGCTTTATGTTGCATTGTAAACTCGATAAGACTCGGAAACTCCACTAATTGACAGAAGTCATGTCGTGTCCGTGTTGCTTAATGGCTACCTAATATTTTTCATGTTTTTCATGTTGATAACTGACTTACAATCAGTTAAGTAATGTTTTTTTATATAGTTTATTGTTATTATTTATATGTTACGTATGTATTTAACTAAACTATTTTTCAAATTTAACTTTAACTCAGTTTCAAATATTTCTCAGCAATAATGTTCATTGGAGTCAAGATTAACCACTCGCGAAAATATTAACAAAAAACATTGTCTGTAAAGTGTGTAAATATCAAACTATCTCGATTTATGATATATGAGGCTATTGACTCAGTGACCCAATTCTCACGTGACCTCTGGGTCAGTGAACAGTTCAGTCGCATGCCATAATTCATTCAATTGATCCTTCCTGTGTTGAGATGAAGGTCAATACGGGATATACCACCTAAAAAATAGGTGAAACCTGTTCTATTATATATATATATATATATATCATTAATTATGACGGTATCATGTATGATCTAAATACCATTCAGTATTTGCAGTTGTGAACCACAAGACTCAAGATACTATTTCTGTCAGACACTGCGTAACTGTATTTTTATGTTTAGATGTTGTTACATGATAGCTCGTGACATACTTTTAAAAATTAATTTTGCTTTTTAAAATTAATCCCACTTCAAATCTTCCCACCTCATTTCTCTTTGTTAAGGAGGATAGAGGACTCTTCAATCCATGTTTCCAGGAGGGATTTAGAATCACTTCGAAGGGGGGTATTATAATCCCTTATTTTGGACTGTAAATACGTTTGTACAAATTCAAATTCAAAATATCTTTACACTATTAGGCATTTACACGCACTTTATAATCGTCAATTTACGATAAAAATATCAGTAAAGTCCACGAAGCTGGCCAGAAACTAAAGTTTCGCTTAAAATTTAACATTGTTTAATATATAAAAAAAAATTCCATGAGGAACACAAAGCCATTGATATCGGTCATACATACGACAGTTACCTTAAATTGTTACTATAAACACTGATATTGACACAAAATGATCGGTAGTCGGTCTGTATGACGCGTGAGAAAGACGCTTCTTAGGTAAATATTGATGTACAAGAAAGTTGAATATATAATGTTTGGGTCGAATTTTTACCTTAAATCACATTGTCTTATATGTTTAAAGTCGCGAAGTGGGAGTGGGAGTGGACAACGCTAATTACCGATACCCTTATGTGGCATCGTTAACATTTTATTCAGACTTGGCTTCTTAACTGATTAAATTTTAACGCTATATTGAGGAAATAAATTTATATTATCAAATTTAAATCTCAATACGTACTATAAATATAAAAGGTTATATGATTTTAATATGTATTAAATGTACAATGGGTGGAATTTTTGGAGAGAGATTAAAAAACTCTTCAGGTAAAAAGTGGAGGGTGACTCCATTTTGTCTCCCAACGTTTCCAGTGTAAGCTTCTTCTAAAGAGCTGTGTGTTAAAGATTACATAGATTTTTTTATCTATTATCATTATTTATATATATTTTCATATTAGCTATTGTCTGCGACTTCGTCCGCTTCATTAAATAATTTAATTAATTAAAATTTTATTATTGACTATTGGAAACGTATAGAACTTAAAAGTGAATTAAAGCTCCTTTTTTAAGGTGGGACCAAACTGTATATACCTATATACCTATGAAATTCCACTACAATCGGTTTAGTGGTTTAAAAATTTTACAGAAACGATCATGACATCATTATCACGCAGTTTAACAAATTTAAATAAATAACAACACATACATTTAATTTACTTCTAACTCTGATACAATTAATTTAAATTAAAACAGAACCTTTATAAAGATATAACTTTACTTTCCATCACAAAAGATAAAGATAAACTAACAATCCTTAAAGTTAAAGGCTTCGTGCACACTCGATCGTCCCACACTAACGACATCTGCCTACCACTACCACTACCACTACCACTACCACTACCACTACCACTACCACTACCACTACCACTACCACTACCACTACCACTACCACTACCACTACCACTACCACTACCACTGCCACTGCTCACTCGAACTGGTTTATCATCCAAGATATGCCCTTTGATTTATATATCTTGAACGTGATGCAAATTTATTCATTTATTCCTGCAATTTTATATAATCTTCGTGCAAAATGTCTTGTTAAGCCTTATTAATGGGGTAAGAAGTCTTAATCTTTTTAAACTACTATCTATACATATAAATAAAATTTAAGTGTCTATTTGGAATTCGAAGTTAATAGCTTTTCAACAAAAAAACCTTTTTTTTTATCATTTTGTCTGTCTGTCGGTTTGTTCTGGCTTATCTCAGAAAAGGCTGAATCGATTTTAAGTGAACTTTCATTGTGACTACTCTTATTTTAAAACACATGCTCGGAAGCAACGAAATTGTGGGCGCGGTTAATATTACATAAAAGTAAGAACGAATTTGTAAAGAAGTAAGTTTTTAACTTTTTAAACTTCATAGAGATTTTAAAGGCATTAATATTGATATGTAACGATTGATGTCGGTAAATCTGTGCATTATTAATATAAAACATTATATATTACTTCTGAAAAATACAAAAATACCATTAAATGTGTATTAGATACAATAATTTGTTGAGTGTAATGTCCGGTGTAAGTAAATAATAACTTGGGCTTGTAACAAGAGCTTGTCACGAGCGCTTCGGAGATAGTCCACTAATGAAAGATGCGATACCTCATCTCTCTCTACTTAAAGTGCACACGATTTTGACCTTTATAAAAAGGAAATATCAAACATGTTGCCATTTTATCTGATTATAGTATACGATTTAACACAATCGCGACCGCTGACGTCAATTCACGTCATTACAAAGTCGTTCCTGGGTGCCGGTGACGTGAGTTCACGTCATTTCAACTTATATTCCTGGGTGCCGTTGACGTGAATTTACGTCATTACAAAGTCCATTCCTGGTTGTCGCTGACGTGAATTCACGTCATTTAAAATTATATTCCTTAAATTATATTTCAAATTTTAAACTTTTTATCTTCCCCTTGAGGATACAAATCTGCGGCAACCAGCTTCAGAATTTTATTATATTGGCCGGTAATAGGAATTAGAAACAGAAAATTAGCCGGACTCGGATGTTTTAATAGCAGAAGCTTAAGCTTTAAGTAAATCAACTTAATCCTAATGGATCTTACGCTTACATGGGTTATATTTTAATAAAATTTTATACTTAGTTTTACTGTCTCGGCTTATTTAAAGCCTTAATTCAACAATGTTAACAAGCAAGTTAAATATCTCTTGTAAGCCTCTGTCTGTTTTATTAATACAGATTAAAATATATTACAGATATTAAAATTACTTTACGGTGTTTAAACAATTGTAAATTTTTTACTACATTTTGACAGTTTCTCAATGTATATCTGTCAAATGTCAAAACGTGCTAAAATGTGTTTTAGTATACCGTTAATATAAAGTCAAATTTCTCAACCTCCTTCATCGCGCCGACGCTGGTAATAAATTCTTAATGTCACAAAAGATGATGCATAATGGATTTACGCCTGCAGCCGTCTTTGAGTGAAAAGTATCTTTTATCTTTTATCTTTTGTTTCTTTACCTTTTATTAAGCTTAGTTTTGTTAAACATCTCGAGTGTCAGAATCCGTCAGTCACGTTGTAATTATGGTCATAGTTTCACGGTCGAATAGTTTTTGGATTATGGAAGCGATATTGTAATATTAGAAAGTTTTCAACTAATATCACTTTTAGATTTTATAATTACTATTAAATATTTAATTTTCATTTGATTCTGATGAAGCCTTAAAACGTATTTTGTATTCTTTTTCTTAAGTATTCGTTATTTTTAATATAACGAATACAATGAGCGTAAACTCACGAATACATTTCTTTTAATAAATAAAGTATGTTCGCGTTCGTTAAGTCGTAAATAACCTTTTGACAAATTGTATTCGAGTTATTGTATGAATGCGATTGTATGCAATTTATATGTATTTGTATTTCCATACAACGCACCACGCACGGCATTGCGTGCCTCTTTCAGAAATAATTTGACAGAAAAAAAAATATTTATAACATTTAAAAATGTCAAAACAGAATAACTCAAATATCCGTTTTGGACCAATTATACAGTTAATTAAATGTATAAACGAGTTGGAAATTGTCCCGCGGGTAACATTCCGGGTGTCAACTGGTGCTTCGTGGAGTGGGTCGTAAAGTTTGGACAATGGACCCAAATGTTTGTGGTGGACCCCCAACGACGGCTACCACTGCACAAATAACAATATTTATGCATGGGGTCATTACGAAAACAATTTACCAAGTCATTCCGTGTTCAAACTTTTCAATAATATATTTAGCTGGACTCACGACTTTGCTTCGAATGATTTTAAAATAAAAGCCTAAATTCTTATAACATCTATCGTGATCAGCATTTAGAGTGTATTTAGAACAAACAGACAGATCAGACCAAAAAATGTATGTATTTTATTTATATAAGTATCATATATATTTTCATATTTATTTACTGAAAACCTCTTAATTTGAAATTACAACCAGATTTCAATTTTATTTATGTATAGATACAGTAATATTTGATACTTCGTACTAAAAAGTAAATATATATATATATATATATATATACAAAGTCATAACGCGTGTCCGTGTACACACATAATCGTGTGCTCACGTTGTCCGCGGAGGCATCTCGTTTCATCTTGAAACGCCCGCTTTGATCTCTTCAATTTACTTAATCAAATAGTCATTTCAATAGATTACTTTTTGTTTACTACCTCACTACTGTATTAAGTTGTTCAATGAATGAATGAAAGGATTCAGATTATATTATTATATTGTTTTAATACTAGCGTTTGTCTGTGGCTTCGTTCACACTTAATTCTGGATTGGATCTATTATAAAATATAAATATATTACTGTAAAGTTTCATTGAAGTTTTAGGTGAAAGAGTAATAAACGTACATACATCTTCACAAACTTTCACATTAGTAATATTATAGTTAGCACATAATACAATAGTTAAGGAAGAATGTGATATATCTGATATATTAAGGTTTTATAAATATTCTTGTATCTAAAATATCTAGTTACGTCACAGGTACATAACACACACACACACACACACAAATACACACATGTATATATAAATTAATGATGTATGTAAAAATATAAATATATATATATATATATTATATTTATATATGTTTATATGTATATATATATATATGTATAAAGGTAGAATGTTACTGCAACATTTCGTTTCAGCTGTGGTTTCAATATACAGTTAGATTCTGATAGTGATAACGCGTCCCACGAAATGCGTTTTTATTGTAAACTTATCTAATTTGTAGTGCAATATGGTGGGTACGGTGTTATCAGGCAATGTCAAGGATTGATAGCGAGCGATGTGGATTTATAGCTGTATGTAGGGAGGGGCCAGACGAGGATACTACTGGGAGCGCCCAAACTATTGTATGAATTAAGTATCGGGTTTCTTTAGTAAAATGTTTGTCTACGTAAGTATTATACTTGCTAGGTGAATTTATTTATATATATTTATATATTTTTCTCTCTCGCTAAAAAGCGAGAAAAGATGGACCGATTTGTCTAATTTTGATCTTAAAATATTTGTGAAAGTGCAGAGAAGGTTTAACGGTGAAAATCGTAACGAAAAACAAAAAAAATACCAAAAAAAATACAATTTAATTTTAAAATATAAAATGTTCATAAATTAGAATTCTTATATTTTTAAAACTAAATGTCTTTTGATTATCAAATATTTATAAATGCGTTCGTAAATTTGTTCCTTTAATAGACGTAGTTTAAGTTGTTCAATTGGCTGTCTAAAAAATATAATAATTGAGCTGAGCGTAAGCGAAACTCTTAACCGTTTGGAAAACTTCTATTTAAAGCAACATCACATAAAAACTACTGAAGCTATTTGAATGAAAATTGGCAGAGATGTAGAGCTCGGGAATGGGCATTTAAAAAAAAACAGAATTGAAATATCTTATTCCGTTCAGAAATGGTGGTCAAAAAACTGAGGAGGCTCAGCTAAACTCCCGCAGCGCACGGCCGCTAATTCTAGTTAATTAAAGGACGATTATTATAGTTATCATCATTTTACTAGTACGTGTATGAAGATGATAAATTCACCGGGTCATATAGTAAATAATAATATATTTGTGAAGCACTTAGCGTAGGTTAATTTCCCATTACCCCAATGAGGGCGAGATCATGTGGGCGCTTACCGTTTGTTATAAACCCTTTGTAAATTAAATACGTTATGCGGGATTGACCGATTGCCTTTTGCAGTTTCAAAAGTAACACCCACGTTACATTGATACTATAGTTCATTGCTATTAGTTTCATAAACATGATAATAGATGGCGCTTGTTGATTTATTGAAAATGTAGATCGCGGTATTAAGATTTTGTCATAGGTTTATATAGTCGATAATTATGTATGTATGTGTGTGTGTCATCGATATAACAGATAAAGTATAGTTCAAGAGTTATCAAGGCTTATTTTGCTTCACTATTCACACATAATATTTCAAAGGTGAATTTTAGTTTCTGTTGTTTTTAGTAATATAGGGCACGGCAGTCGCCTGCGCCCTTTTAAAACTGTTTAGAAAAGGTGTTACAACGCCAAAACAATGAAAGCTTAATTGTATCTGTATCCCTTCAATGAGAGTTCAATGACCTACGTGGGTGTTTAATAAAACCGTATGCACTCAGAGATCACGAACAATGGTATCATAATAATGATAAATCAAAAATACACAATAAAATTTGATGATCTGAAATGGGACAATCGTGGTTCATGTATTGAAATGTATGAAATTTCTTCGTTTGGAACCGAGTTGGTGATAAAATAGAAAGAAAAGAAAGATATACAATGATTTATCTTCATTTAAATGCACAAGGGTAGAGATAATACAATCATAGGGACCGCTTCGTGAATTGAATGCGGGATGTGTATCGAATAATCGAACGCGTGCGTTGTAATCGATTAAGTGTGATATAATCGATTTATTCTCTACGATTCCAAAAGGAAAAAATATGTACTATTGCTGCTATTATAAATATTTCACTTGTAAAATGAAAAGGAAAAAATATATACATTCTGCTGCTGATATAAATATGTATTTCACTTATAAAATGAAAAGGAAAATATGTAACTCTTGCTGCTATTATAATTATCAATATTACAAATATTTAGCTGGTAAAAAGAAAATGAAAAAAAATATGTAGCTATTGCCGCTATTATAAATATTAATATTATAAATATTTTACTGTTAAAAGAAAAAGTATTGCTGCAATCATAAATATTTTATTAATAAAAATATATATAATATATATAATTAGACGAATAATAAAATGATACTTAATTGAAATATCAGTTCTGTCTTAAATTATCTGAAACCAATTCAAATTAGGTTTTTCCCTGTCATTTGTATAAATTTGGGGTTCGGATACGCATTATTAACATGATAATAACATAAATATGGCGTAAAAAAATATTATTGTTACATAATAATATAATTTGATTCCACTGACAATACAAATATACAATAAATGCTTTATACGTAATGACTGCAACTGCTAAAAGTATATTATTATTTTAATTTTAACATAAAAATATATAATTAAATATTATATTTAATTAATGTTGAAGCTTATTACAAATTTTTCTTTTTCAGGTTATTAGTGGGTGCACCTTTGGGTCAGAATTTACAACCGAATACAACTAAGTCCGGGGCGTTATGGAGGTGCAGAGTCAGCTCCGCCCTTGGAGACTGCGAGCAAATAGTCACAGACGGAAAACGAAGTATGTGAAAGTTATTTAAATAAAACTGACCCATAAATACAACTGACCCGTTTCATAAATACAATTGACCCGTTTCATAAAAATAGAAAGATAATACTAGTGTATTTGAGATTTGTTGTAGTTTCATAAAAGCACACAATCGGTACAAAATCAACAAATATAAATCTAAGAGCTGTCGTTCAACACATTATTTCGCGTTACTTTGATAGCGATAACACTTAAAGGCTTATTTAGACATTCTTAATATCGTATAATAAAGATAAACAAGCAATGTAAATTATATGCATTTATTTCACACGTAAGAGTAAATATAGATATCTTATCACGAGTTATAGTAGTGTGTTACTAGCTTTATACAGAAATAGTGTACACAATGTATTGAATTAGATCACAATAGTTCATAGGAAGGTAATGCTGGAACATGATGATAAAGATTGTTAATTAAAATGTTGTCTTTTGTCGGTGGTGCCCCAAACAGCGAAGTACGGGAACATAAATACCAGTAAGTGAGCTGTGGTCTCAAACTTATACATTTAATCATTAGCTCAACTAATTATGACTAATCGCTAAAATTTATTATACTAATGAACCAACGGTACTCCGTTCCAGCTCAGCCCTCGACCATGCGAGCATGCACTAACAGAATGATGTTTCTATGAAAAATATAACTTGAAATTTATTTTCCAATTATAATAATTGTATATTAAATGAAAATAAATTTCAAATCGATTTATATGAATCACTAACAGCTTGCAAGAGCACCCACTTAAGCTTCAGCTAGCACTTAATAAAATGGAATCTTATGACATTTATGGCTTTCCGAAAACTTAGATCCGTAGTAATCTCAACTGTTATCTTATTAATAAATTGTCTAAATTAATAGTCTTATTAGAATTATTTATGACGAATTTTGATATAAACTTATAGCGTAGTAGCGTATTTTAGTTATATTATTCGATAAAATTAATTAAAATAACATGTAAAATAGATTTTTAAGGTGACTGGTAAGATTAACAATGATTTTAACAATAATTGATAATAAAATCAAAGTAGATTACGCAATAATTGTCGCGAAAACCAATCTATATTTGGATAAACAGATTTTCTAACCAATTAATAAAATAGTTAAAATAACACTGGAAATATAACAGTCATAGAGTAACAATTAGTAATTCTTAAATTAAATTGGTGTCTTTGGTGAATTAATGTAACGGCCATTAATTATATCAGTATCTCAAAATTAACATTAGTATTCGAAAATTAACATGAGACCACACGATTAAATGTACGTACGTTCACAGCGAATTCATTACAGGTTGGAGAATCGTCACCTCAAAAATGTGTTTGTCGTTTATCAAAATGCATGTAACATCCGACTGATGATGAATGCTTGTTATATATTTGCAATGAAATTTATTTTGCAAGGTGTTTCCTTTTTTGCCTTCTAGTTCTAAACGCCTGGATACAATGCTTCGCATTTGCCAATCAACAATTTGGTTTGATATTTATTGGGTTTCTTTTCAATTTCTTAAACACAAAAGGAAGGATTTCTTCGATGTCCTGTTTTGAGTAACTTACAATAAATATGTATTACATAAATGGATTTATTTAATTTGGGTTTTAACGTTTTATACTCACATTATGGATTTTTATTTTTGTGTCTAATTTAAATAGTTTTGAAGCTTTTAAAATATGAATAAAAGAGTTTACTCTGGCGTTAACTAATTCTGACTCAGTATTACCCTTTGGTTTGCCGCTTAAATGTTTTACATTATTTGGGTATAATGTTTAATTAATTAGTATGAATATTCAGGTCTTGACTCGTTTCATCTAACTGGGCCTCATCCAGATGAAATTAAGGACGGTCAGTGGCTGGGAGTGTCTGTACGGAGTCAGGGAGCGGGAAAAAAGGCGGTTGTTTGTGCACACAGGTAAATATAACTTAACACTTTATTATGGAATTATCTATACAATATGTGTATTTTAATAATGATATAGAAGATACTATTATTTACGGGCATTTACCGTGTTACATTTTTATCGAGCTCCCGATTTATGACCCGCGCGTGCACCATGTTCATGGGCAGACTATCTCACTCAGTATCTAAGTATCTAAAAAAATTTTTTTTTATAAAAATAGAAGAATGCACAACCCGATAAATATATACAACAAATTGTTTATATTCAAAATATAAGTAAGTTTTATACATTACAGATACATTCGTAAATCCGGAGAGTCTCAATTTGGCCAAGGGCTCTGTTACACTCTGAGCAATGACCTCGAGTTGATCGACGTGTGGGAGCCCTGTCGAGGTCGCTCCGTACAGAGGTATCATTTTATGTTATTATATTATTAATAATATATTATTTTGTTGTTAGTGTTACATCCGCAAGAAACATCATCAATTACGGATTGTAATGTAACTATAAGTATTGCTTGTTAGGGGTTAAATCGAGAATCTTGTATGACGGTTTTTTATTTGTAACACAAAAAAAATTATAGTGAATAATAAATAGTTCCTAAATAGGATATTGTTAATGGATATTTAGTATTGTTATGTATATTACATATAAATTTTAAAACAATAAAATAGATAAATAACAAATATTGAAATTAATAAAAAGGAATAATAAATGTAGTAACAGTTTTTACTTGTATGCTCTTTATTATTTATTAGGATGACTTTTATTTGCTAGGTATGAATTATACAATTAATATTTCAGGGAACACGAAGAATTCGGTTTCTGCCAAGTTGGAACAAGTAGCTCGCTTCTTGAAGATGATACTTTAGTCTTGGGTAGTCCTGGTCCATATACATGGAGAGGAACGATATTTACTCAGGACACTAATGACGATCTTCTGGAGCGTGATAACGTGGTATATATGGCTCCAGTTGAGGACGGTGCCAGTCCAGTGGAGAAATATAGTTATTTAGGTAGGTTTAATGTTGTTTTTTTAAATCAACCATATATATATTGTATTTAAATACATACCATTATGTTTATTATTTTCAAGTACTATACAAAGTTATACATTTTCAGGAATGTCGGTATCTGGAGCTAGTTTTTTCGGATCAGAAGCGTCTTACGCCGCAGGGGCACCGCGCGCTCATGGTACTGGTCAAGTTGTCTTATTCAGTAAACGAGTTATCGATGACTGGACCAGAAATGATGTAAACATCCTCAATTTTACTCTTGTACTCAACGGCGAACAGTTTGGTTCTAGTTTTGGATACGAAGTTGCTTCAGCTGATGTTAATGGTGACGGGTGGGGAGAACTTTTATATTTAACGTAACTTATTAATTGACCTTCAATATATGTTAATATTTTTTTTCTTATAAATTTTAGGTTACCTGATCTATTAGTTGGAGCTCCATTTTACTTTTCACGCGACGCTGGTGGTGCAGTTTATGTGTATCTGAATCAAAGACACAATTTACCTCAGGATTATAGTTTAAAATTAACAGGGAAATCCGAATCACAATTTGGTATCGCCATAGCCAATACAGGAGACCTAAACAGGGATGGTTGTGAGGATGTAGCCATCGGAAGTCCATATGAGGGTAATGGAGTAGTGTACATACATATGGGAGATCGAAAACTTGGTCTAAAATCGAAGCCAGATCAGGTTATAAAAGCGGAATCCTTGCCAAGAGTCATGAGAACATTTGGATACTCTCTATCTGGTGGGATGGATCTTGACGCTAATGGTTATCCAGATTTATTGGTTGGTGCTTATGAAAATGTAAGTAATCTTTTACTCGAATCATTTATCATATTTTCTAATTACAAAACTAATATACAATGTTTTGTTAACAGAGTAGCATCGCTCTTATCAGAGCCAAACCGATAATCGATATCAAAACATCGATACGACCTTCAAATACGATTATAAATATTGACCCCACAGTACAAGGGTGTACGAAGGATCCGAATTCCAATTACACTTGCTTTAGCTTCCAAGCATGCTGTATAATAAAATCTCTGGTACGATCAACTCAAAGCAATAGCCATGAGTTGAATTATGTGATCGAAGCCGAAACTTTTCCTGGTGGTAGAAAATATTCGAGAGTTTTCTTCGATTCTGATAAATCGAATATCATTAATAAAACGATACATTTAGGTAAAGATATAGAAGATTGTAGAGAGCATGTTGTGTATTTGAAAAATAATACTAGAGATATACAGACACCTATCAAAGTGAGTAACTTGATCATTATTATATATATATATATATATATATATATATATATATATATATATATATAAATATATATATATATATATATAAAAGAGTAATGTAATAATTTGTATGTTTTCTTTATAAAATTGACAATGTTTTTCAGTTTCAAGTAACCTATAAAATAGTGCATATCCAGCCTAAATACTCAACTACAGGCGAACTACCCAAGATAGATGACTACCCGGTACTCAACGCCACAGCCACATCGTCCTTCAGCGCCAACTTCCTTAACGATTGTGGCTTCGACGGTATATGCGTCAGTGATCTGGTTGTAGATCCTGTACTCCAGCTGCCGAAAAGTAATTATTTCCATACTAATATACAATAATCACCTCTGTAACACGGTACTTTTATAACGCGATTTCTGTCTCTCGTATTACACGTGTTTTCCCCCATATAACGCGGGCATTTCCCGATATATTTCTATAGTATAAAATTTAGTTTTTTTTACAGTTTGTAATTATTTTGTTATAAAATTAAATAAAATTAAGTAAAAATTTATTTTAATTAAGTGCTCTATTCAATTTAAACCGCCTTTAACGAGAAACGTCAAACGTGAATTATTTGTACATAACGCGTTATACGGTCATATGAGCGCGTTATACAGGAATATTCCTACAACGCTTTTTCCTATAACGAGGAACGAATCTATCGTGTTATAGGGGGGATTATTGTACTTAGTAATCTTAACATGCCAAAAGGGACTTTGTTTTCTTTCAAAAAAACACAGCGCCCTTCACCAATTGTGATATCTAAGTTGTACAATATTAATAATAAATTAATAATAATTTATATTATTATTACCAGCATCGGATAGCAAAACGTATGCGCTGACTCTGGGTCAAGAGGAAGAAATAAAACTTTCTATATCCGTCGACAATTACGGCGAGTCGGCCTACGAAGCACAACTGTTTGTTCAACACCACGCTAGCCTGCACTATATTGCTGCGAATATTACTGTGAGTTCGACTACTACTATGAGAAATAGTCTTTAATATTAAAATTATAAGTCTAAATAATAAAAAAAATACATTAAACATATCCACTTAAATAATTTCGATTGTTTTGCAAATGTTTCTGTTTAGACATCGGAAGTATGACGAAAAATTTCTGTCTAATAATAGTGTGAATTTATAGATGTCCTCAATTCTGACTTTCTCAATTTTAGAAATATGAATGCATTGAACATATAAAGATTTTCAATATTTATTTGTCAGCTATTAAATAAAATGTATGCATTTTTACATTATTCCCTTATTCACGTATTGTTTTCTTCACAATACCGTATCTAATTAGAAAACAAAAAATACAGGGCAAGCACATGATATGCACTAGTGTGAATAAAACAACAGTAGCCTGCCTTTTGGAGAACCCTTTCAAGAAACAACTAGACAACAATCCACCAATCACGATGCGATTTGACGCAAGGGCCTTAGAAGATAATGAACCATCAGTGATATTCACTGTGTGGGCAAATTCCACATCCAAGGAACAACATCCCGGAAAGAAACCTGTGAAGGTCGAAGCCCAAGTGATTAAGAATGCCGAGTTGCAGATAAAGGGGTGAGAATAATCAATATTTTTACTTTTCCCTCTACAATAGAATAACGGAATATAATAAATAATGTTCTAGAGCCGCGAGACCCGAGCAAGTGTTTTACGGCGGCGCGGTGAAGGGAGAATCCGCCATGACTTACTTTGATGATATCGGCACTAGAGTCGTGCATACGTACCAGGTCTGTTACTTAGCCTTGAAGTTTTTTTTCATAATATTTCTACATTAAGTATTAACGCGAAGCAACATTTCGTAATTCGTATAAAACATTATTACTGATTTGTACTGTTTCCATAACAATGTTTTATGATATATTTTAGATATTCAATGAGGGTCCATGGCGCGTGTCGTCAGTCCAGGTGGTGATATCATGGCCTCACCAAGTGGCGTCGGAAAACTCACAAGGAAAGTGGCTGTTATATCCCGAAGATGTACCAACTGTTGATGGGGAAGCAGGTATTTGTTTTTCATATAACACCTTTTTTAATAATATAATAACCAATTTAATTACCGAATTTTTTTGCAGATCAAAGCAATGGAGAATGTTTTATTGCGGAAAATAAGATCAATCCTCTCAAACTAACACCTCGCCCGGGCGGCTTGGAACCCTATCTGGAAAACCTCGAAATGGATCCGTTCCTAAGCTCTGGTAAATTAAGTGTTAGCTCAAGTGAAAAGAATGAGAATTATACACGAGTCAACAATCAAATTGGTGGATACTCAAGAGGTGTTGAGAATAAAGTTAGGAGGAAAAGAGAAAGTGATATAGTCAAGGCCGAAGCTTACACTGATAAGGACGGACAAAGGAAACATGTTGTGAATATGGTAAGTATCTAAAATCAAAATTAAAGATAATATTTTAACATTAACTTGGTTGCTGGTTATTATATTAAAAGGGTCGTGTTTCAAAGATTAATTTGTCCATCTTGAAATCGATTTATTAAATTCCAGAACTGTCAAAAGAAGAGTGCAAAATGTATCCAGTTCCAATGTGTGATTTATCGACTGGGAAGGATGCAAGCGACGACTATAACAGTCCGCGCGCGCCTCTGGAACAGCACGCTGGTGGAAGACTACCCTCGCGTCAGCCACGTCAATATCGCCTCCACAGCCTTCATACATATCCCTGAAACACATAACATCCACCAGAATAAGATACAGGATGATACCGCCACTGTGAGTCTTAAAATATATTGAAGATATTATTTTTGCTACTTCAAATTCTTAGATACCTTTTGTAGAGCTGCTTTTGAAGCTTTATCCATTCTTTAGAAATATATAGGTAAAAACTGAAAAGGAAATCTCCGTTTGGAATATTTTCCAGTATATAAAAATTTTATTCAACATTTGGTTTAACACTAAATCTGCCAAGTACCGGTCAAATTGACCGTTCTTAAACTTTTGTAAAACTTACACATTTTTAAACGTTATAATATCATTATCAAACTACATGACAATTCTTAGAATATGCATATAATATTTTCTTCACTCTTTTCTTTTAGTTATTTCCATTATTACCTGCTTTATATAATAAAATAACTTTTAATTACCGGTCAATTTGATGGCGAGCGGTAAGAACAAATACAAGAATTGTCGGTAGGTTTAGTGTTAATGTAAATTTCCAAAAAACCAATGCTGTTTTGAGTTTCAAGCTAATTTTAATAATTTTTCTTCTATTTTCCAGGTGGAGACAGTCGCGTACCCTGATTTGAAGATCAGTGAACCCTCAGAAGTGCCTCTATGGGTGATAATAGTGTCTGTTATAGTGGGATTAATAGTTCTAGTTCTGCTCATAATAGCTTTGTGGAAGCTCGGCTTCTTCAAACGAAGTCGACCTGATCCGACTTTGTCTGGTAACCTGGAGAAGAACACCCACGAGTCCAGTCCCTTCATAGGTCGGGACAGGAACAGTATTCGATAGCTAATGGGTTTAACGGGACTGTTAAGTTAAGTAACTATGTACATAAAATTAAACTGTTGTAGAATTCAGGATTCGGATGGATAAATAAGTGTAATATAATATTATTTGACTGTGATGTCTTCTTAAAGTATGTGCTAGGACTACATTGTTACGTTGTACCGAAATTTGTACATTTTATGTAGTTTTATTTGCATTTAGCGAGTTTATAATTGTTTTTTTTTATATTCGATGAATATGCTATGTAAATATGTACTTGCCCTTATTTATGTTAGGATAAGGTTAGGTGAGGACTAGTTTTTTTGCTAGTCAGTAAATATAACCTATTATAGGTTATAATATCTACTTAAATATTTTTATAGTCTGAATAGTCGCAATTTATACTGTCTCGTAAATAATAATGGGTTAAAATATTTTTTTTCTACTTAAACGTACTTAATGATGTAATTTTCAAAAAAAAAAAAAATGTTATTTTTATAATCTTTTATTTCCATACATGTACATATATAATTAATATTTATATTAGATTTTTTACTAAAAAATTGTATAAAAATATCAAGCATCGAAATTGTACTTACAGACAAACTGCCAACTAGATTATATAAACCACCTACTATACCATCGGTTGTGATATTCAGTTAACAACAATTTATAACAAATATGTAACAGTTTAAATAAATGGTGCCATTTTGATAATTTTTTTTTTATTACAAAAACAAAAAAAAATAACATAATAAAAAACTTTCTTACCTGTATACTTTCTCTTATTATTCATTAAGCCGAATTTTTTAAATCAAGCTCGTTGCCCCGAAAATAACTTTCTCGTCTGTGAGTGGTCTTTTGATAAAAAATATAACTTAATCCTTACTCCATATCCCCACTTTTAAAAGGGGTAAAGTCTGTTATAGACCTTTGATCAAAATACCCCACCCTTACCAGTTCCACTTGGTATAAATATTTTAAATTTAATACCGAATGATCTAGTCTTCCAAGCCATATTGGTCTTCCTTTAAAGGTAATCAAATAAAACGACTTTTAAACATTAACAAATAATTATATTTATTATTAAATAAAAACTAATAAGACACAATATTTTATAGTAAAATTATATTCCTTTTATTTAATAATTCCCACGGAACTGCTTACTAACAGTTTATTTCTGAAATAATATTAAAAATTAATAATATATTGTAATAAATATATAAATTAATATTAAAATACATACATTTTTGACAGTGGACCAGCAGAACGTGCATAGAGTAGAATTATATTCGATGTCACTTTTCTGCAAACATGGTTGTTCCATATCACCTGTAAAAGTTATAAACGCCACAATTAATAATCAATCCACAATCCAAGATTGCAAACAAACCTTTCGTAAAATTGGATTAGGATCGTTTAATATTTTAAGAACATATCTGTATAATTTATCTTTTATGGTTGCTATAAAAACATTAAAAGAAAGTCTGATAAGTGTATTCGCTTTTAGTATTTATAAGTCACTTTAAGTATTAATCTACCATCTTAAAACTTAACCGATTAGATGTTAGATATATTCGAAAAAAAGAAACAACGGTTTGGATTGGATAAAAATATTAAGCGGCAATTAACAAAGGATTTATTATGATTTCTTGTGCGTATCTGTTTAGTATGTGAGGATGTAACTGGAGAATCATGATCATGTATGACATCACCTACACGTCAACGTAATTTCTTTTAGGTATTAAAAGTATTATACAGTGTATAAGTATAAATTATACTTTGGTATATTGGAGCTTTATAGTAAAACATAGTATTTTGTTATTTGATATCTCAAAGACAGCTTAATTATATATTACGGGAACTATACAATAATTAAATGTATAATGTTTTATCTTTAGGTATTAGACATTAACATGTGCCGTAATTTAATCTAGTCAAGTCAAATTTAGTCTAGTCAAGTCAAATTTGGTCTAGTCAATTCAAATTTAGTCTAGTCCATTCAAAATTAGTTTAGTCAATTCAAATTTAGTCTAGTCAAGTCAAATTTGTTCTAGACAATTCATATTTAGTCTAGTCAATTCAAATTTAGTCTAGTCAATACAAATTTAGTCTAGTCAATTCAAATTTAGTCTAGTCAATTCAAATTTAGTCTAGTCAATTCAAATTTAGTCAATTCAAATTAGTCTTGTCAATTCAAATTTAGTCTAGTCAATTCAAATTTAGTCTAGTCAATTCAAAAATAGTCTAGTCAATTCAAATTAGTCTAGTCAATTCAAATTTAGTCTAGTCTAGTCTGCAGATTTAATATAATCAAAGAATATTTCTACATTTTGGATCTGGAATCAAGAGTTTCCTTACCAGTATACAGTTGGTTGTCGAGGTGCGTGATGTAGCTGCCAGCGAGTCTCAGGATCTCAATCTTGCTAAGCTTCCGATCCGGCGGCTCCGTCGGTATCAAGTGACGAAGTGCATTGAACGCCATATTTACACTGCTTGGAAATTCAATATATTTTGATAAGAATAATCACAATTGATCTATTAGATGTATTAGTAAAACAAAACCTAAAACTCACTATATATTCAGTAGTTATTTTCAAATTAAAAGTTCTTAAAAAAATATCTTAAATTTTGTTATTATTTCATTGTTTTTCAATTTAATATATTTTATTAATAAACCTATCCCATCATATATATGGTACTAACTTTTGGGTCCTATCACGCTCTCGCGCATTTGCCTGACACCTTTGTTTCTGAGCTGGCACACTCTCACTCTGTATCTGATTTGAACAAAGTTTCTCCCAAGCATCCTCACTTAACTGATAACTCGTGTAATCCATCAGATATGTTTAAGATGACTACAGTTCGGACGCAGAGCGTTAACTAATTCGTCTGTAACAAGTTCCGATAGATGGTGAGGAGTCATTTAGGAAGAACAGCGCGCGCCACTGACTACTCTTAACAGATAATTGTATTAACAGATGCCTGATGTACAGGCCCGCATTGGTAAAAAACTTATTAACATATTAGGATACCATAATATATACTCACATATACTTAATAATAAAAAGTTGTTTAATGTACTGTAAAACTTGTGTTTGCGTTACGATCAAATAGAATTAAAGAAATAGGCGCGATAAATAGAGCGATTTTTTTTAATAAAGCATTAATAGAAATATGTAGGATAAATACATTATCCGATTAAGAATAATATTAAATAATATATATTCAAATAACGTTTGAATCCGTCCCTGTTGAAGCCTGGTAGAGTTGTCATCAAGGATGTAAAACGAAGTTCCCAGTTTGTCCCTGTTTGTTTTAGCTAACTACCGCATAAATATATTTAACGACTTCGATGATTTGTTATAAGAGTAAATATTTTGATATTCAATACAGAGGATTCATTATTTTAGAACAAATTTTGTAATTTATTTAAATTTAGAATAAAAATTGCCATACGGGAAGGAATCGAACCTGTGACCTCCTTGAAACCGTGCCATCGCTCTACCAACTAAGCTACCAACACTACTTAAGTTTTCAATAATAATTAATATTAAATATGTCTACATACTTATCGAAACAAATGTAATAAATGAATTACTATCATAACATTTAAAGTTAAACGAATACATCAATAAAATTTTGTATTCTTCGAGTATTACGCAACTGTTTTAGTTTTAACGATCAGTATTCTAACAGCCGAGGGCACAAGCATGGGGTTCGTGGGAAATGTTTAATTGGTTAAATTATTTAAGCTGGTACACATCACATTTGTATTCATTTGTGTTAACGATGTTCACATTTAAATTTGTAAGGGAACTTTTTATTGGTTCCGTTGCTGTTTGAAATTATTTTAAGAATAAATATAAAATTAATTTCAAACTTTAATCAAATGTATTAACTGTTTTTTTCAATTTAAAATTGTACATTACTTAGACTTTTTCAATAAAATTTTATATATTTTTTTGTTAGAATGTACAATTTTTAAGGTTAAATGAAGTATGGTAATACTAAACTATACTGGGCGATAAATCATTGCTAAAATTTAATTGAATTATAACAAAAATATAATCAAATTTTTATTTAATAGTATATTTTTTTTAATATTTTATATTAAAATTTAAAATAGGGATCAAATTCGCCATGACACTGAGTTAATTCGACAGTGACCTGGTGGCAAAGATGATTCTGTTTGCCAGCTACGTCACCTCCCCACCATGCCCCAGGGCCGAGACTTTCTCTTACACCTCCGCCGGAGAAACGTTAGCTTGGAGTCTCACTTCAACCGCGAACGAGTCGACCGTTTTGACACACTTCCGCGTAAAACAAATATACATAAATGTTATCAACCTAAACTGGATATAATGCTATAAGGTGAGTACTTTTAAATTTATTCGGTGATAAGGCGATGTGGTGAAGGGTAGGTCCACCTCATGATTGTTGGATTATTTGCCCACTTAACACTAGTTGCATCCTCTGCATTGTTACATTGCGTAAGCTCGCACATTTATGTACATTTGAATAAATTACTCATAACTTTATTTACATTTATCTATTGTATCTTATCTTTTCATTTATCTTTTCATAATATATCGAGAGAATGTTTAAGAATATATGTAAAGTAACTTAACTTATCAATAAACCAGATTGTTAATGCAAAAATGAGTCTAAAATCAGCTGATAACTATAACTTAATTGTTAAGTTATAGTTATCAGGATAGGAAAGGAAGTGTATTAAGATTATCTTTAAGTTTAAGTTTAATAAGAGAATAATTAGAAGGGAAAAAATACAAAATGTATTATTAAATGTATGATGAAATATAATACTATTACTTAAATGATACTTGTAATAGTGAACCAAATTTTCCTGTCAATCGATCATATAACATGATAAGGTATAACGATCTATCAAGTGTATTAAGGTCGATAATAATACTACAACTTAATAGTATAATGTAATGTAATGTGTAGTATTATAACAGTAGTTATTATAACAAGAGCTTTTAAAATGTATATATATATATATATATAAAATTTAAATGTCTGTTTGTTCCAAATTAATATTTTCACTAAATGCACATGAAATATATATTTTTTTCGTGTCTCTGTCTGTTTAATTGTTCCGGGTAATCTTTGAAACGGTTTTACAGATTTTAACAGGACATTCACTGGCTGGCTGATGTTATGATTACTTTATTTTAAAAAACATTCCACGCAAAGTCATAGTCACAGCTAGTATAATATAATGTAATGTAGTATAGTATTCTAATATTATAGTATTTAAGAAGAGCTTTTACACGTTATACTTACACTTAAATACGTGTCTGTTATAAGATCGTGATTCATAAAGGATCTCATAACATCCTGCCAACGACCTATTACAATACTAATACGAATAGCGGTATAACAGCCTTGTGTGATTCGCAGGCGTTTGTTTTAAAACATAATTCACATTTTGTTCAACTAACCTTCAAATATATTTATAACATACCTGTTTTAGGATGTTTTTTTCCTTAATTTAATTAATATTTTATTGATCGGATCAGTATATTAAAACTAATTCATGAATTAAAATTTAAATTTCCAAGTATGAAACGTGACATTCTATTTACACGTGATTCAATCGCTACCAAAAACATTTATGTTTATTTATCACTAGCTCCTCTTACCGACTTTGCTCGAATAGTATATCTCTTATCGTCATTACATTATCTAAGTATATATTTTAACGAACGACTCTAATTTTATAGATTGATATAGAGACAGACAGAGTAACAAAAATAAAATAATAATGTAAAATAAAATACTTAATAAAAACTCAGCTGTAATGAAATATGTCATTCAAATAAATATATTTATATTACAGCTTATATCCAGAATATTTTAATCTATGATCATTTAAAAAGATATCTACATATATCTATGTATCTAATTATCTATGTATGTAGATAAAAAACATACATACATACATATAATTGACCGAGAGCAACTTTCCTAAACAGTTAGCGCGATCCATGCACATGTGTCGTTTAAAATTCCACCCATGATATTGGTTTACTATAACTTAGGTAATTATTGTGTAAAAAATCATTAAGTGACAATTGTAATGATATGTTAATTACAATGATTTGTGAATCATTAATCCTCTAAATACTAAATACTAAATAACTCTTAACTACTAATATTTACTTAATACTAGCTTTTACCACGGCTTCGTTCGTCCTGACTGTGTTTTAAAGTTTAAGTTACTTATAACATCAGCAATCGGTTCACCCGTTTCCGAGATTAGGAGCAACAAACAGAGAGACATACATTTTTTTTATGTAAGTGCTGTATATATTTTATGTGTTTAGTGAAAATGTTAATTTGGAATTACACACACACACATTAATTTTATTTATTACGTCCTATTGAAATTAGTCCAGCTGTTACAGAGATAAGCTATAACAGACTGACAAACAGGTATTTTAAGTGCATATAGATATATGTAGTGTAAAGCTATTAATTTGAAACACGCAGACTTCAATTACATTGAGCTAAGCGTAAGCGAAGCTCTTAACCGTTTGGGAGACCTTTTTTGTGTTTAGTTGTCTCCAGAATGCGACGAGATAATTAACTAAAATTTTCTCATGTATGTTTGAGTCGAACGCGTATGTTATAGCGAAAACAGACTGAAAAAATGTTTATTTATGTTATCAAATAAAGGTTACTCCTGCCATAGACAATACATTAGAGTTGCCCTGCGCGTGCGAGCAATGTGCTGAGGTAGAAGGTAACAATTAGTCCTAAAAAATCGATATTTCCTGTAGCTATTCAGATGAAAGGAGGGGGCTCAGCTCAACACCCGCCGCGTACGGTTGGCGGATCCTAGTATATTATTATAATACTAGTTGAATTTGAACTTTAAATATTTGAAAGTCGTTTTTGTATTATCAAAACGTCTCTGTATTGGAGAATTCATTTGTAGATTGTAAGTATTGCAATATTACACCCGGGGCGAGTTTACTTAAGATACATTTACTAGACTAGTCCTAATAAATTATGTTGATAATTTTAGATAACACAATAATTTAAACTATAGATATAATATTTTATATGTTAAAACTGCTGGACGGATTTTGATGATATTTACTATAATTATAGATTATTATCCCATTCATATTGAATACTTTTTATATCGGAAAATTCCCTAAATTTTAAGATAGCACAAAAATTTTATAAAAAAGTTAATAAAAGTAATGAATACATTATGTAATTGACTTTCTTGTATCTTAATATAATAAATATAGTAGCTGATTCCCGCCCGCTTCGCTGGGCACACTATTAATTTGGATGTGAACTTAGGTTGCTATGGTAACCATTGTCATATCATTCGTTGCCATCGTTACCGTTGTTATGATAACCGCAATAAGTGTATAGCTCTTACAGGTTTAAAACTTGGTGAAATGCAAAAGTTGAAATCCGTTGTGATATGATTTCCGTAAGATCCGTTCTTAATGGACGTCTACGTCACAAAAGAAGTAACTAGTAGAATTTTAAGTTAATCGGACATATAGTTTCGGAGATTTCGTGATGAGTCAGTGAGTGGTAAATCGCTTATATATAGATATATATAGATATATATATATATATATATATATATATATATATATATATATATATAGATACATGTAATAGTGTTTGACTTCCGTAGTTATGACTGGGTCATCATATAAGTGTGGTTCAGTTAGCTGACCTTGACCGCAAAAATTTTTTGGGTCAAATTCACGCCGATTGCATCAACAGCAATTATACATAGCTATTATTTTATTTTAATAACTGATTCTATCAGAGTCATAAGGTTTTATATTTCATAATGTATTTTTTTATATTCCCATATATGTTTAGTTTGACTTCACAACTCTTAATTTATATTGCATACTAGTTGTGCCTGTGACTTTGTTCGCGTATTGTGTTTTTCATATAAAAGTAACCTAAGTTGCTTCTTTGAACATCAGATTTTAATCTCAAAAAAAAAAAAGAAATCAAAATAATAATTATAAAACAAATTAAAAATGGCATGGACTACAAGTCTATGGTAAATTTATAATAAAAAAAAAAAAAAAAAAAAAAAAAAAACATCAGCTGTCACCGAAAGTAATGTCAAAATCGGTTCAACCGTTTCAAAGATTAGTCGGACCAAATAGACAAACATAGACAGAGAAAAAATTATTTTTTTTTTTTTAATGTAAGTATATCCTTTTATATGCATTTAATAACATGCTGTTAATTTGGTATTACAAACAGACACTTAAATTATATATATATATATATATATATATATATATATATATATATATATATATATATATATATATATATATAATTTAAGTGTCTGTTTATTATTGTCATTAGACTCAAATATTATATTGATGATGACATTTATTATCGAACCCGGAACCCGTCAGGAAAGGGCAAGGATTCTTACCACTGCGCCAGATCACTCACGAATTAACAATGAAGCAATATTTTAATAACTAATCATGATAATGTAATATACAATCTTTATCTGTCTAACTGTTTGTTTTTTCACTCAAAAATATTCCACAAATGATGATACCATTCCGTATTTTTTCCAGGAAAATATAAGTTTACAAAATTATTGCTTCGATCTTGTGACAATATCGTCTCTTACATATTTTATTAATATTAAATAGTTAATATACAAAATTGTTTTTCTGTCCGTGTTTATGACATTTTGTTTTAATAAATTTGTCAAAAATGTTTTGTATTTAAACGTGACTGTCAAAACTTATATTTATTAAGTTGAAACTTGCATTTTATTACAATATACAACTTTTACATGTTAATTGAGCGAAGCAAGCGGAGCGCTGTACTGGAGAGTTTTTCACATTCTTTGTCACGAATAGGCTCGAAAACTACTTGACGGATAATTATGACATTTTGCAATTAAATAGACACATATTTGGTAAAGAATTTGAAAAATGTCATGTCGTTGAGGAATAATCGTTAAAAAAACTAGTATCAAATTGAAGCCAACTGGAAACGATGAGTCATTACACTGGGCTCGCTTCGCGGAATATGCGAGCAGCACCCGAGATTTCGCGAGCGCAGCAAGTCGAAATTGAGGGTCTATTGGCGCTCCGTAATATTAAGATATGTATATATATATATATATATATATATATATATATATATATATAAGTACATAATTCTACCTAAAAGTGTATATAAGATTGAAATATATATTACCATTCGTGACTACTTTGGTCTGTATTAAAGCTGTATTAGACTTATAATATTGACACTGGATTCCAATAGAACATTACCAGTAACTAATAGCGCGTATAAACATGCCTCTTCCTAAAAGGATGTTGACCATAATTGTATTGAATGACTTCATTCTCATGTTTATCGTTCATTGCCGGTTGGTTATAAACAATTTTGGAATCTTTGTTATAATAATGCCATGTATTTTTGTATTCCATTATTCTGTCTGTAGTGAGGGGATTTACGGATGTAAATGAAAACAGTTCGCGTTTTAACCAGTTTTCTTATAAGGTATATTTATAACAGAGAAATTTACCTTATTATTAAATTATTCTAACCATTGGATTGGATTGGATTAGATAGTTATTTGACTGACTGTAGTGTATAGATGGAGGGTTTTTCTATAAATTGTGTTTGAGAGTTTGCCTGTTTGTTTTATAATCCTAAATTGTCCTTTTGAGACAACTACCTTCCTACAACTTATATATTTAAATTAAAAAGGGTGTATAGTACAGTACAGTAAAACATAAAATTCATTATAATATATACATATAAATAAAATTGTGTAATTTCAAATTTGTCTGTCTGTTCCGGATAATCTCTAGGCTGGATCTATTTTAACACGAAATTCTAACTTAGGCTACTTTTAAAAACATTCTCTCGAACGAATTCGTGGGAACAAGCTAGTGTGTAAAACATCTCTGTACATACATTTAATACAAAGAATTAAAGGTTTCATCAGCAAGGTACAAGGGCACTCGCTGTTGACCAAGATGTATTACGCAATAGATACACACGTATATGAACATTCAGAAAAACAAATTATTAACAACTTACATCAAATCAATACAATCTATATATATATATATATATAAGCGATTTACTATTCACTGACTCATCACGAAATCCGAAACTATCTGTCCGATTAACTTACAATTTTAAATAGTTACTTCTTTTGTGACGTAAACGTCCACTAAGAACTGATTTTAAGGATTTCCTATCCCAATGAATTTCATCTTTTTGCATTTCACCAAGTTTTAATCCTGTAGGAGGTATACACTTAACGCAGTTACCATAGCAACGGTTACGATGACAACGGATAATATGACAAAGGTTACCATAGCAACCTAAGTTCACACCCAAATTATTAGTGTGCAAAGCGAAGCGGGAGGAAATAAGCTAGTACCTACATATAACGTGAAATATTTCTTTAATATTTTCAAATATTAAATAAGGAAAATGCTTAAATAAATGGAAAAACCATTAGAAGAAGCAAATATTTATATTTTGTCACAGTGATAAAAAAATCTCATCCAATAAACGCTTAAACTTATTTCGTAAGTAGAAAAAATGTTGTAGAGTTATTTATTAATAGACTATCGAAGTAATTAATGTAATAAGAATATAATGTGTAATTTTTTGTATATAATACCTAAAGTATTCTATCAATACAAATTCTCAGGCAATATTTAAAATGATACGGTACGAAGTGTCACCGCCATCATCAGTGGATAGTGTATATATACAATGCTCTGTAATTCTATTACTTGTAATATGATTTTTTATAATTGTAATCATATAAATTGAATTCTTTGTCAATGATGTAATTACAGAATTAAGATATCTTTTTCTATCTTTTTATACATCTAATTCTAAGCATATATATATATAGTATATATATTATAGTATTATATACATATAAATTGAATTAGTGTCTATTTGTAATTTCAAATGAACTTTTCAATAAATGAATATGAATGTACATTCAGTACTTACATAAAATATAATAATAATTTTTGTTTGTCTGTCTTTTTGTTTCGAGTAATCTCTGAAACAGGTGAACAAATTTTAAGTCTTCCACTGGCTAATAACAGCTGTTGTAAGGAGTAACTTAGGTTACTTTATTTAAAAAACATATTCGAACGAATCTATGGGCGCAGATAGTATTATATATTCTAATAAGTCATTTACTTTCAGGTTCTATTCTACGATGGCTGTTGGATGTGAATCGCTTACAATACTTCTCTTAGCCATAACATACGTATCAGTATGTTACAGTGACCCAGGTAAAGTAACATTTTAATATCTTGATAAAGAAAATACGATCTGACCTTAATTGTCGTTTATTGTTATATTTCTTAGTCTCAAACAGGTTTATTGCGATATTTCGTCCGAGTTTACATCTTATCACTTAACTTACATGACATTTAATATAATATTACTGTATACGGAGCATTTAAAGTCGACCTACACGCAGTGGGTTTAAAGATAATCAATCACAAGGCGGATCTTCAGTTTAAACAGGATGCAAACGTGGTTCCGCGAAATAATTGTTACTTGCACGATTGTACTTGGAAGATACTATTCAAATGTAATGAAGCGAATTTAGTATCTTTTTTTTTTGAAGAAAATACGCGATTTTTGAAATTTGTTACGGTTAGAAAATACTTGAAATATATATAAGTGCAGAAAGCTGTATTTTTTGTATAAGTTTTATTTATTTATTTATTTACCTTCACGCCATATCCCTTGCGGGGTAGCCAGAGACGACGGAGCGCCAAACGTATAAGTAATAAGAAATATATGAAATTTATAAAAATATATAACACTGTTTTGCGTTACAGACAAGATTTAAAGATATTTTTTTATATTATTATTGTGACAAATATATATTTTGACATTACTAAACACAATTCAAAAAAGATTTATGTAAAAAGGTTTTTTTTTTTAATAAATTTTGACATAACGATCAATGGTTTACTAAAATTGACAATAGATGGCGTTGACTTGCTCAAAATTGAGATATAGGTTCCTGATTCATGTTTTGTTTCCGGTTCCGGCAGGTCAAGGACTTCATCCAATCTATTGCTTAATGAAAATAATTTATATTGTTATAATTTAAGTGTCATTTTTATCAATATTTCAGTCTAAATTAATATTCTTATAATTTACACATTTTAGAATTGAGTGTGTAACTAAAAAGCAATGAAGTTACTATAAAATATATACATATTTAAGAACTTAAGTACTTTTTAAGTAGTTCTTAACTTGGAAGTTTTTTGAAGTTAGCACTTACGGTACATTCTTACGCTAGTGTTTAGGATATACAATGCTTAGTTTTTTTTTATTACCTTGTGAGGTATAGGAAATATAGTACATATGTTTAAAAAAATACATCAAAATGTCATATAAAAAAAATATTTTTAAATTATATTTTTTATCATAAAGATGATCAACTTACTCAAGAAAAACTTAATACAACTAAATGTCATCTATCAGAAAAAGTTTTTATATAAATTGTCATTATATTTGCTTAATAATTCATTACAATGATAATATTAATGACTTCCTCATACACACACACACACACACATACACATACACGTAGATATACTTTCCAAAGATTGATGAGCGCTAATGTAGTTGTTACTCGTCACGTACACAGACGTCGTACGGTGAAAGTGTCTGAAGGTCGTTCTTGTATCATATATATATATATATATATACATACTAGCTTTTTTAGTCTCGCTTCGCTGGATTATTAATTTGGATGTGAATTTAGGTTGCTATGGTGACCTTTGCCATTTTATCCGTTGTTATCGTAACCGTTGCTATGGTAACCGCCCTAAGTGTATAGCTCCTATAGGTTTAAAATACCAAAATTTGAAACCCGTTGGAACAGGAATTCCGTGAAATCCGTTCTTAATGGACATCTGCTGTCATCATTTTGCTGTCGAAATTAATTCTATATTTATTTTACAAAAAAGAGCTGTGCGGGCTATTTATAACTTAAAAGCTAGAGATTCTCTGAGAGATGGTTTTAAAGAAATAGGTATTCTTACAGTCGCTTCCCAATACATATTTAATAACATTTTATATATACGTCAAAATTTAAATAGTTATATAAAAAACAGTGACAGACACGCGATAAATACGAGAAATAAAAACAAACTCGTAACGCCAAAGTTTCGGCTTCAAAAAGTTAATAAATCCTTCATGGGTTTGAGTATACGCATATATAATAAAGTTCCACAAGATATCTTAGACCTTCCATTTCTTAGTTTTAAATCTAAAATTAAAAGTTTATTGTTAAATAAATCTTATTATTATAACGTTCGAGAGTTTTTAGTGGATCGAAATATGTTGAACTTAAATTGTTGAATCATTTGCAGGATTTATATTATATTATAATATACATCACCTATTGTTATATATCTTTTGAAAAGAGCAACTGTTGAGTTTCTGGCCGGCTCTTCTCAACAGAGCAGCATTCCGAGCCGGTGGTAATTTACTTACGGACTGACTACACTGACCTTTTTTTGTATTGTAGTAATTGACGATTCAAAAGTGCGTGTAAATGCCTACTTGAATAAAGATATTTTGAATTTGAATTTGAATTTGAATTCTACGTCACAATATAAGTAACTATGTAAAATATTAAGTTAATCGGATAGATAGTTTCGGAGATATCAGTATATGCATAAAAACTTTTTGTCTGTTTGTTAAACTCAAACAAATTTCATTACATGTCTCTAGATAACTGTTTAACAAAAGTAATTAAATAAATAAATATATTAAGTTTTCTATAGAAATTATTGTATTTATGTAAAAATCCCGTCACTATGTTCGTTTGTGTTTCTCCGAAATCACTGAAACGATTTCAATGAAATTTTATACATCTATTGTTTGGTTTAATTTAAAAGATAGGATACTTTTATTTCGATTAATACATTTTTTCATTTTTTCATTGCAAATTTGATGTTTTTTATACAAACATATTAATTCTTAGTTCTATAATCATCCAATAGATGGCGGTATTGATAATTTTTTTTAATGTAAAATAGTTTATGAAGCAGACATAGTCGCGTCAACAGCTAGTATATACAATAAAGAACAACATAAGTATTATAATTATAGAAAAGATACTATATTATAAGTTATACTAATCATATAATCAGAAGCAATAAACATAAATAACACAAAATCAAATGGTTATAACTTTAACTGCTTCCACTGACAAGCTATTAATTAAATTTAACATTAACAACGTAACAGCTTATTAATTTTATTAACATACTAGCTGTGATCACGACTTTGTTCGGAATATGTTATTTAAAACTAGGATCCGCTAACCGTGCACAGCGGGTTTTGAGCTGAGCTCCTCTCCTTTCTTCTTTTCTTGATAACTTTTGAATGGCTAAACATTTTTTCAATCTGTTTTCGCTATAACATCCGCGTTCGGCTCAAACATACATGAGCATTTTAGCTCATTATCGCGTCGCATTCTGGTGACAATTAAACACAAAAAAAGGTCTCCCAAACGGTTAAGAGCTTCTCTTACGCTCAGCTCAATAAAAGTAGTTACTTTTTATAAAATCAGCTATCTGACCGTGTTAGTCTTATTACAATCGGTCCAACCCTTTCAGAGATCAGTCAGAACAATCAGACAGACAAAATTTTATTAATTGATTTATTTATGTAAGTACCGTATATATTTTCATATGCATTTAGTGAAAAGTTAATTTGGAATTACCAATAGACACTGCAGTTTTATTTATATATATATATATATATATATATATATATATATATATATATATATATATATATATATATATAGATAGTATAGATAGTATAGCTATAGATATATAGTTAAATGTTAAAGAAGTGTAGTATTACAATTTGAGCTGGTGTTATTTGGTGAAGTATGTAACTTAGATCTATCTCTTTCTTTCTAGTCCATCTGTAAGTGACGACAATAGGGTTCAATTAGTTTCTTCGTCACAAGAATAAAATATATATGTCCTTTAAAACTACACTAACGGAATGAAACAGAAAAACCACATAATCTCTTATCACAGCGAAGATGAAACAGGAATTCACAGAGATACTATATATATACATATGATTTTTTTTTTATATTTATTATATATGTATAATATATTCAAAATAATACAATTTTAATCGTAACATCTCTCGTTCGGATTAACTTTCTCCAAAATGTTGATACGAGATTGTTTTAATAAAAATACCCTTGGCTTTTATCTGTTTTGTTTGTCTGTGTGTATTTATTACATATGGTTTTATCAATAATAATAATTATTTATGTAATACCAATTAGTAATCATTCATTCATTATATAAACTAAGCAATACATCTTTCTGTGCATCTTATATTTATAATAAACATATTTACATACTATATTTATGTTTGTATGAGTTAATAACTTCCGTATTGACTTAATTATACACAATATTCACTAGTCTGTTCACTCGGCTTCGGTGCTGTGTTCTTAATTTTCGTGGTATAAAGTATCCTGTCCGTTTGTATACTTAGTTCCTGATGATCAGTTCAATGGTTAAGGCATGAAAGTGTAACAAACCGCAATGTGGGTTTGTTTATATATATATATATATATATATATATATATATATATATATATATATATATATTTCTTAGATCTAGTTTTAACCAATCTACACATAGTAACCAATAAAATAAAATGACTCATACGATTTTCTATAGAAAAATTATTCACTATTATTTAGAACTAGTTTTTTCCTCTATTTCGCTCGCTCGCTCGATTTTTTTAAATGGTAACTATATGTTATTCTGATATATAAGCTATATTACAGTAAAGTTTCATTGTAATTTGTTCAGTAATTTTGCGTGACATAGTAAAAAAACATACAAACTTTATCATTTATTAGTAAGATGGAACTTAAGTGTCGACATGGGCTGTAATAATGATCTTCGTTTATATTGCTAATGTTACCTTATATAGTTCTCACGAACATAGTCGAGGACAAAAACTATATTTCATAAATGCACAGACGATTATTTAACAAAAACGCATAGTGATGTAGTTTTCTAAAACATCATGTATTTTTGAGATAAGCGTAAGCGAAGCTCTTAACCGTTTGGGAAACTTCTTTTTGAAGCAACATCACATAAAAACTACTGAACCGATTTGAATGAAAATTAGCAGAGCTGTAGAGCTTGGGAATGAACGTGTTTAAAAAATTACTGAATTAAACTATCTCATTCCGTTCAGAAATGATGGTCAAAAAACTGAGGGGGCTCTGCTTAACTCCCGCAGCGCACGGCGGCTGATCTTAGTTCTATTTTTAACAAAATCCTTAATTCGTCTTCTTTAATTAAACAATATGTATAATGTGAAAAACCATTTAAATAATTAATAAAGTATTCTGTAACCATATCCTACATGATCTCACTAACTAAAAACCTTAAACACAAAAACTCATAATTGACTGTCCCGAGGATGCCGGATTCATTTTATCTCAAACAAACCGTCATCTTTTTTATTATAAGCCATTATTTTATACATATATAGAATTAGTTTTTGTACTAATTAGTGTTAGTGGTGTTCGTCGATCACGAAAAACTAAAATAAGTTTCCTTACCTTTAAAACTATCTAGTTTTTTATTATTATAAATAATTTCACAATAAAATATGATATAAATAGTTGTAAACGAAAAAAAACTATTCAGGTGATATTTAAAAGTCAATAATGTTACATGTTTGTATTTCAACCTACATTGGACCGTCAGCTGCGCTTGCGCACGAGTTGCGATATGTCAACATATAGTATATTCCCGACTTGACTTACTTTATATTATTATATTTTATTGCCAATTTAATACTTGTTCTAGGACTATTTATGTATGAACTTATTGTGTTTATGTATGGACATTTTATGTATCTTTAGTTGAGGCTATATTTCTGTTCGATGTAATACGATGTTTTTTGTTGCCCCCATTTGAGTTTGATTACTGAGAGCGAAAATTAGGAAAAATTACAATTAAATAATAATATCTCGTGTATCATAATTTTGAAATTTTTTATATGATTTTGTTAAATATTAAAACATTACTTTTGGCAACAAATCATTACCGTCATTAACAAAACTTCAAACAACATAAAATATAGTTAAACGAAGTTCTTTTTTTATATTAATTGCTTAAAAACTTTTGAAAGACAGAAACAAAGATATCAATTACAAAAGTTTTATAAAATAAATTTATTAAATATAAGTTTTTTTGTTTATATGATATTTGAGTCTGCATTTAAGTTCATTAAATTCACTTTTGACATGATCGTATATGTTAATAACTAGTCTGACTGGACGTCACTTCGTCACAGCTACTCGGCAGCTACTTGGCCAGAGGTCGACTACTGACAGTTGATATTATATGCCTTTCTAAGATCTTATCTATGACTCCAATTTTATTGACGTTATCTTCAACCTAAAAATCACAATCAATCATATATCGATTGGGAATATCAGAATTATAGATATCATATATCGAATAAGCTTCCTGTAAAGACATTCCAACTTAAAATGACGGCTATGTTCCAGACGTCCTGCTCTGAAGAACCACATACTCAGTTAGGTATTTCTTTATTGTGATCACTGTTTCCCAAACTTTAATTATAATTTAATTTACAAAATTCAATAAACCGATCTTATAAGTTTTTAATAATATAAAAAAAAATCCGTGCAAATCGCAATGAGATTTTTTTAATATGTTTTAATGATTTTTACTTATATTAGTTATTTTTTTATTCTTATAACCATTCTGGAAGTAGGTTGCACAGATTTTCGAAACGTGCCGTGTACAGACATACATTAAAATTATATTAGCACAAAAACTCCACAAGGCTTTAGACATACTGAATATCAATATCTATGTTTTTATATGAATATTGGAATGGAGTAATTAAATATCTTATCTTTAAAGATAAAAGATATGTGCAGTTTTGTGAAGTCGACTACATTTTTTATACGAATTTATTACGTCAATATTATAACTGTAGAATGATATAATTTTATAAGTAGAACATAATTAACTTCAAACATTTGAGGAAATATATAAAATGTATATATAATATACTTATTAGCTTTTTCTTGTTTTCACATATAGAACCTTTTTTTAAAGGCTGGTAAAGAATGCCTATTATAGGATTAAAAAAAAATAATTGGTACACATTATTTATAACGAAATAATTATTTATAGTTATATTCATTTCATAATATGTAATTAATATATATATATATATATATATATATATATATATATATATACAAGACACTATAATCATTGCAGGTGTAGCAAGCTCTCAATATTAAATCAATCTTAAACTTCGTGACCACTACCATTGGATAAACATAGTTATATTATTTTATCTTTTCTAAAGGTGAAGGTATTATATAATTAAATAAATATTTTTATAATAAAAACCTTCACGTAAGAGTTAAAGTTTAGTAACTTGTGGCATTTTAAATTTGTTTATTTATTTGTTAAGATATGTAAACTCAATTGAACCTTACTCGGACTTATTTAAATATATTAATTTTATTAATATTTTAATTTAAATTCTTATTCACTAATATTCATTTTATACTAGTTTCCGCCGCGGGAGTTCAGCTGAGTCCCCTCAGTTTTTTGAAAATCATTTCTGAACGAAAGGAGATATTTTAATTCGTTTTTTTTTTTAAACATGCTCTTTTCTAGATCTATTGCTCTGCCAATTTTTATTTAAATCGGTTTAGTAGTTTTTGTGATGTTGTTTCAAAAAACACAAAGAAATGTCATAAATAAACATATATTTTAGTATTCATTGTTGTTAATATAATATGTTGTTTCAGAGGTGTATTACGAGAAGCAGAGATATGACGGCTGGTTCAATAACCGGGCGTACCCCAATTGGGGATCTGTTGGTAAGTTGTTTAATATATTATTTCATATAGAGTTAGAGTACTTTTGAAGTCAAGCCAAAAAGTTGCCAACTAGGTCTAAATTACCCTAATATATTGTAGGTACTTGAATGAAAGATGTATGAATGTAAAAATATTCATGTTATATTGGCTTGATTTGCAGTTTTGATCGTAACAAAACTTTAACTAAACACAGATCTAATATTAAAAACAAAAGTCAGTTCATTTTTCTATCTTAACCTTAAAGATATTTTAAAAAAAGCTCATGTTATTGAGGTTATATTTCCCTCATTTAATATGGGACTTAAATGTATCAATTCCAAGGTGTGTGTATAACAAGTATTAATTAACATAACATAAACTATGTTATGTTTGTTTTAATAATTGTTGAGAACCTTGAACAGTAGTTTTTTGAGCGAAGCGAGCGGAGCGCTCTACTGGAGACTATTTCACATTCTTTGTCACGAATAGGCTCGAAAACTACTTGACGGAAAATTATGAAAGTTTGCAATCAAAAAGATACACATTAGGTGATGGTTTTTTTTTGAAAAATTTCATGTCGTTGAGGAATAATTGTCAAAAAACTAATTACCCATTGAATTCAATGGGAAACGATGAGTCATTACACTGGTCTCGCTTCGCTCAATATGAAAACGGCACCCGAAATTTCGCATAAAATATTCAGTGCAACTATTATAGTCTATATTTGAATAATTAAATAAAACATAGTTAATTAAATGAAATTAAATTTAATTATGAATATTTAATTTTTTTTATGGAACACGATTCCACATCTATAGAATTACCTGTAATTAACTGAACATTGAGAAATGTTATAATTAATAATAACGACCCAGATTCCGTATCTCAGGTTGATAGGTCTGGAAAGGTGGTATGCGTCATATGATCTATGGTCAAGATAAAATACATTAATTTGTCATTTGGCATATTACGTAATTTATATACACGTATATTTGACATTACATTTAACTGTAATAATATGTTATTAGATACAATCACATTTTATAGACTAGATTAGATTCATAAATGTATTAACCATGTAAAGTTTAAAATACAATAAAAAAAATATTAAAATAGGTTCAAAATGCAATAAAATACATATATATAAATACACTACCATCCAAAAATTTGGAAGCACATCTATTATTGGCCAAAATAACACCTGATATAGGCGGTAAAAATTTGTAATTAATGTTATCTTTGCAGCTTTTTACTATTGTTTACATTAATATGTTTACAATATGTCGGCTCTCATTAAACATGTTTTACCAATTTCTTAGATTTTAACGAAACAGGTGTTTCATGACTTAGAATTGCGGTTGCATTCTTTTGTGGTTTGAAGTGTTGCTGTCGGTGTTATTTTTATATTTAATTTATTTTTCGTTTTAGTCGCACTTGAGTACTGGCACGCTCAAGTTGTGACATTAACATTATCTGTATTCGGAAATTTTTGACTTCGGCTTTTCCCGCATTTTTTTTTTCTATAAATGGCAAAACCGCAAGCAAATCACGCTTAAACAGTGAAGTTATATTTGTATGCTTCGAACAGAAGTGCTTCGAAATACAGTGAACGTCAAATTGCAGCAAAGCTTAGAATTTCTTGCAAAGGTATTCATTACACTCTTGCAAAATAACAAGAAATGGGGACAAACACAGACAGAAAAAGGACAGGCAGGCCTAATACCACAACTACTCAAGAGGATAACATCATCAGAGTTCTGTCTAAACGGAATCGATGCTTAACAGAGACACAAATTACTGCAACAGTGAATAGCACGCGAGAAATGCCCTTCTCAGTAACAACAGTTAAGCGACGACTTCTGGCCGTGGGTCTAAGAGAATGTGTTGCTACTAAGAAGCCCAAATTAAAAATTGGACACAAGAAAAATAGACCAGAATGGGCAAAGACATAAAAATCATTTCAACTCAAAATTGGACTACAGATCAATGGGAAAATGTTCTATGGAGTGATGAATCGAAAGAGTCAGATTTTCGGATTCAATAGACGTGTGTTTGTACGCTGATCAAAAGAATAAGAGCTTCTGAAGCATGTACAGTGCCAACAGTGGAACATTGTGGTGGTGGTGAGATTGGAGGTTTGGGAATATTTCGGGAACAATAAACCCGGAAATCTTGTGAGGATAACTGGAAAACTAAACAAAAAAGGTTATTTAAAAATTCTTTGGGACACGGTTGTACCCTGTGAACTAAATCTGATTAGTCCTGAATTTAAATTTCAGCAAGACAATGACCCTAAGCCTTCGTCTAAACAGTGCCAGAACTTTTTAAAGGCAAAAACAGATGAAAAGGTTTTAAAAATCATGAAATGACCATCGCAGTCACCTGATCTGTCTCCAATGTAACTTGTCTGGGATGAATTCGATAAGAGAGTAAAAAATTGCTTTCCTACTAGCTCAGAACATTTATTTCAGTTATTGCAGGCAGAGAGTGAATGGGACAAGTTAGATAAAGATTATTTTAAGAAATTTGTGCTGAAATCATTAAAGCTAAAGGTGGTCACTATGATGATGCTAAGATTTAAATATATAATATATATATACATATATACATATATATATATATGTATATATGCAAAGTAATAAATACGAAGCTAATTTTAGATTAGAATGTTGTTAATATAAAAATAGCTTAGGAATTTTATAATTATAATTACACAATCTGATTATCATTGCGTAATATGAATATCAGTTTACATATTAATATAACAATTTAATTAACATTTATAACAAAATTATGTAGATATTTTAGTATTGATATGTTCACATTCCTATATGATTTATTCATTAATAAAATATTATTTAAATAAAACAATGAAAATCATAGAGAAAGTACGTTATCCATAGTGCCATGAAATATACCAAATGCCATCAACTACTCTGCATTCTACACTATATGAACGGAGCTTTTTTCAAACATTTAAAGATCAAATGTAACTTTATACATATATTTTAATTACGGTCCATAAAAATACCTACAATTCACAGTCCTATTAGAATAAACACAAGCAAATAAACGATCCAATTTATTTGCTGTATTAATATACCAAAACTCAGAACCGAGTCTACAATGACGACATAATTAATGTATTTAGATTAAATGATTAACCTTGAATATTCATTTATTTCAATATATCTAGAAAGCTACTTTGTTTGTACCTCAGAAACTACCAGTCTAAAAAAATTGATTATATATAGTGCCTACTATATACATTGTATATAGCGCCCAGAAAATCTAGCATATAGGCAAAAATTTTATAATCCATGCATAGACGCGGGAAATAGCTAGTCAAAAATAAATATATATTAATATCTGAAGAAGTGTTTAATCTCGCTAATGCAAAGTTCATGAGTAATCATTACACTGCCTCACGAACGCAATTATTCAAACACCATACCCATTAGCGGCAATCACGAATTCAACGTTCAAGACTGATCGAAGATTCTAATTCTCATATCCATTTAGTTTTATGGAATTTGCTGTTGAAAAATACTTTAATACTATTTTATATACAGTATATTATATTTTTATATTATTTTTTATATCAACTGATATGATATCAAATATTACGCAATCATACCTATAAGTTAATTAAAAAGTTGTAACATATAAATCTATAAATTATTAAAAAAATATAAAAGTGAAATAAACATAATAAGAATATACTCGTTTATTTCACTTAAAAAATATTATTCTAATTTACAGTAATAGTAAAGAAAAAAATATATATAAAATAAATTATTACAATTTTATTATATACTACATTTACATTAACATATTACATATAAATTTTATTATAAAATGTATTGGATATCTTTAATATGAACATACAATACTTAAGCTCATATATTTAAAAGCACTGTAAGATTTACAACAGACGGCATACACTCAACTAGCTTATTCCCTCCTGCTTCGCTGGCACACTATTAATTTGGATGGGAACTTAGGTTGCTATGGTAACCGTTGCCATATTATCCGTTGTCATGGTAACCGTTGCTATAGTAACTCTTACCCCTATTCCTTACCTACTCTTAAGTGTATAGCTCCTTCAGATTTAAAACTTGGCTCAATGCAAAAAGTTGTAATCCGTTGGGATAGGAATTCCCTAAAATTCGTTAATAGTGGACGTCTACGCCACAAAAGTAGTAACTATGTAAAATGTTAAGTTAATCGGACAGATAGTTTCGGAGATGTCGTGATGAGTCAGTGAGTGGTAAATCGCTTATATATAGGTATATATGTAGATAGATAACTTGGTTCGTTTACAATAAAGGCGTTTTTGTCGTCAGAGTAATTAGTTGTTCCTTCCAATATCCGTTTGGTTCGCATCCTTCTACCATGATTGCATTTTTAATTATACCTATTCACTGTTGTATAGATATTTACTGCTATTTAAGGATGTCTTTAAGTATTATTCTTCATTTATGGCATGTGAATTGGTTAAATATTTATAATAATAAACTATTTTTGTAGACTATACATACACTTACTTCTATTGTTATCTTTGTATCCGAAAAGTATTTAAAAATTTTACACGGAAATAAGTAGTGTAAGCAACTTAAATGTTGTAAGCAACAACTACAACAAATTTAATAAAAATTGTGTTGAATATTAATTATAGCTGAAATTAATTTTATGTATTGGTGGGGGCAATATATACATAAAACACAGCTTACTTCATCAGACAACAATTTTAAAATCTAACAAATACTTTCTATTGATTAAATCTAGAAAAAAAACAATAAATAAAGATCTCCCCTATAACACGGTAGTTTCGTTCCGAGTTATAGGAAAACGCGTTGTGGGAATATGCTTGTATAACGCGCTCATATGACCGTATAACAGGTTATGTACAAATAATACACGTTTAAGTTTTTTAGTTAAAGGCGGGTTAAATGGAATATTAAGAAAGAACTTAATTATTTTAATTAAAAATAATTAATAATTTCATAGTATATAAATATAACGTGCTAAATCACCGCGTTATATGGAGGAAAACACGTGTTATGCGAGGGACTGTAATTGCGTTATATGAAAACGCGTTATAAGAGTACCGTTTTATAGGGATTACTGTACATAAATATCATCTTCATTGTACTATAACTATATATATATATATATATATATATATATATATATATATATATATATATATACTATAACTATATATATATATATATATATATATATATATATATATATATATATATATATATATATATATATATCTATATCCATTTAACCCGCCTTTAACTAAAAAACTTAAACGTGTATTATTTGTACATAACCTGTTATACGGTCATATGAGCGCGTTATACAAGCATATTCCCACAACGCGTTTTCCTATAACTCGGAACGAAACTACCGTGTTATAGGGGAGATCTTTATTTATTGTTTTTTTTCTAGATTTAATCAATAGAAAGTATTTGTTAGATTTTAAAATTGTTGTCTGATGAAGTAAGCTGTGTTTTATGTATATATTGCCCCCACCAATACATAAAATTAATTTCAGCTATAATTAATATTCAACACAATTTTTATTAAATTTGTTGTAGTTGTTGCTTACAACATTTAAGTTGCTTACACTACTTATTTCCGTGTAAAATTTTTAAATACTTTTCGGATACAAAGATAACAATAGAAGTAAGTGTATGTATAGTCTACAAAAATAGTTTATTATTATAAATATTTAACCAATTCACATGCCATAAATGAAGAATAATACTTAAAGACATCCTTAAATAGCAGTAAATATCTATACAACAGTGAATAGGTATAATTAAAAATGCAATCATGGTAGAAGGATGCGAACCAAACGGATATTGGAAGGAACAACTAATTACTCTGACGACAAAAACGCCTTTATTGTAAACGAACCAAGTTATCTATCTACATATATACCTATATATAAGCGATTTACCACTCACTGACTCATCACGACATCTCCGAAACTATCTGTCCGATTAACTTAACATTTTACATAGTTACTACTTTTGTGGCGTAGACGTCCACTATTAACGAATTTTAGGGAATTCCTATCCCAACGGATTACAACTTTTTGCATTGAGCCAAGTTTTAAATCTGAAGGAGCTATACACTTAAGAGTAGGTAAGGAATAGGGGTAAGAGTTACTATAGCAACGGTTACCATGACAACGGATAATATGGCAACGGTTACCATAGCAACCTAAGTTCCCATCCAAATTAATAGTGTGCCAGCGAAGCAGGAGGATATATATATATATAGTCGTAGTATTATGGTTAGGTAACTTTATTACGTTAATACGTAATGCTTTGTTAATGACTCTTCTGCAGTTGGTTAAAAATTTACATAAAAATACAGACGCGTCTTCCATTCGTAAGAGCATTATATTATCATCCTTATTACATGTCACTTATAGACTCTATCGTTATTAATTATTATCTCTTTATGTTTTAATTAGGTTAGTTATAAGAATAATTTAAAGGCTTTCGTAACTTAATACATAATTAAGATAATCTTCTTAATCAACTGTTATTATGACATGTGAGAAATATATTTAATAATATAATTACTTTATTTCAAATCTAATCCATATTTTTTTGTGACGGCTTCTTAATTTCATAGTGATTATTCACGCATTCAATATTATTCCTGAGGACTTTAATGCTGTCCAGATTTTATTTTTAAGTTAAATAAGGATATCAAACTATATCATAAATATAACATTAATAATTTATCGACATGGAAAATACTTGTCCTCTGAGAAAGAGCCTCTTTCTCAGCCAATCGAGCTGTAGTTTTGCTACAGGATCATATATACATATTTATAGACAATTTTAAATTGAAAATCTTAAGTCTGAGAAGTTAATTACTGGTTTGTTTCTAGGCAGTCGCCTCACGAGGAAGACGCCTGCGTCCTATGCTGATGGGGTCTACATGATGGCAGGCGTGGACCGTCCTGGAGCTAGGACTCTATCGAAGCTCTTCATGAGGGGTCAGGATGGACTGCCGTCACTAGTCAACAGGACGTCCTTGCTCGCTTTCTTTGGTATGTAAATTAATGGTTGTGTGAAAAAAGACTTTTACTGCATTTTACAACATAACTAAAGAATTTCAAAATTTTATTGACCGTAAAGCCTAATTTCTGATGTAAATATTATTCGTTATTTATTTTTATGTATTTATTTATAAATTCTCCACTTTGAATCAATACCAGCTATCACTTGCGTATTGTAGTATTAGGGTATTTTGATATCATACTTACGGAAATAAACCCTTCTGTAAAGACACTTTACAACTTAAAATTAAGGCTCCGAGGGCTCGAAACGTGCCCTGGAGTGGTTATTAAATGATGCAGCAATACAAACAATTTTTTTGCTTCCTAGGTCAGATTGTAACCGGAGAGATAGTAATGGCATCGGAATCTGGATGTCCTATCGAGCACCATCGGATTCCCGTGGATAAATGTGACCACATGTACGATCCAGAGTGCAAAGGTGCCATGTACATGCCCTTCCACAGAGCCGCCTATGACAGATCCACAGGACAAAGCCCTAACAGCCCTAGGGAACAAGTAATTTTATTTCTATTTATTTACATTGTAGCGTAGCCAAGTAATAATATAGTCTTTAATTTTAGTAAACTGTATTTTGTTAATCTATATATATATATATATATATATATATATGCAATTTACTTCTTACTGACTCATCACGAAATCTCCGAAACTATATAGTTACTTCTTTTGTGACGTAGACGTCCACTAAGAACGGGTTTTACGGAATTTATATCCCAACGGATTTCAATATTTTGCATTAAACCTGTAGGATCTATACACTTAATGCGGGGATAAAAGTTACTATAGCAGCGGTTACCATAGAAACGGTTACGATGACAACGGATGATATGACAAAGGTTACAATAGCAACCTAAGTTCACATTCAAATTAATAGTGTGCCAGCGAAGAGGGAGGAAACAAGCTAGTATATATATATATAAGATTTCGAAATTCAAAAATGTAATAAAACAAAATCAAAGTTCAGTCAAGAGAAAGTATAAAAATTTGTGTAATACATAATAATGTTTGAGAAACATTACTTAGAATCATATTATATATCTACATCAAAAATGTTTAATTACAGTCGATTAACCACGTATCATTTGATAGATGACATACACATACATACGATACTCGGACTGCAATCGAAGGTTGAATTCTAGGCAATAAAATTTAATGGAACCTTCTAACCTAGATTGCATCCAACTCAGCATTCATTACTTATTTAATGTTTCATGCAATATATACTTTAGATTTAGTTACTCAATTATTTGATGATAAATAATCATTTATATTATTTATTGAGATTTCTTTAATTATTTTAAAGAATGTTTAAAAAATCTATACATATAAATAAAATTTAAATGTCTGTTTGTCATTCCAAATTAATAGCTTTTCACTAAATGCACATGAAAGTATATACGGTATTTATATAATAAAAATAAATTGTGTCTGTCTGTCTATCTGTTTGTTCCGGCTAATCTCTGAAACGACTGGATCAATTTTGACAGGACTTACTGTCGGATAGCTGTTGTCATAATAACAAACTTAGATTACTTCCATTTTAAAAACATAAATAAAGTCGTGGTGGTAACTAGTTTCGAATATAACATTATATATCTTAAATGAAGTCTTTTTCAATTTCAAATCAATCATTGATTATTTCCAATCCATCAATTCCCAATCAATCAATCAAATACATTGATCCAATCAATCAATTGATTATTTCAAATTATTTCAAGCATTCTTTTTCAGATAAATCAAATAACGTCATGGATCGATGGCAGCTTCGTGTACAGCACCAGCGAAGCCTGGGTGAATGCTATGAGGTCATTTCAGGTGCCACCAGCAGCCACGCCTGCATCTTTATGTACATTACAATATATATCATTAAATTATACGAAAAAAGTATAATCTGTCCGTCCATTACTTAAAAAATGATATTAAACTTTTTCGATGTTGTAAACTTTAATGTATTGTGTAAAGCATACAAAGTCGTGGGTAAAACTAGTATTTAATTAGTCCATATGAATGTGACAGTAACATGTTCACGTTCAGTGGAATGTTACTTAATAGTTAATGTACTTGATCAAGATAAAATTTACAAGACACATTTTAATTTAAATAAAAAATGACAATGTTGCCTCATTAGTGTATAAATAAATGTATTATATTATTATATAATTATAGAATGGGAGCCTAGCGAGTGAAGGTGGATTGCCGTTACGCAATAAGAAACGGGTGCCACTCTTCAATAACCCAGTACCACATTACATGAGAATGCTGAGTCCAGAAAGACTTTTCTGTAAGAAAATTAACATATATAATAAATCCGTACTGATGTTTGTACATAGAATATATTTGGGAAATCATTACTTTGTCTTTAATAACGAATGGAATCCAAATTTTTGTAAATTATTTTGAGTTTGTGTCCGTGCGCTTGTGAAAGGGCTTATATGATTTGATTGCGGCAATCTTCACTTAACATTTAGATCAAGAAGTCGTTTAAAACAATGCGTCGTTTTGTTTTATCTTCGATAAAGATATTATTTAAATCTATTTTGTTGAATTACCTGAATCTTTAGCTTTAACCATATACATATACAGACATTATTACTTTTTGTTAAATTGTGAAGGTTGTATGTCAGCCTGCTATAAAAAAAATAAACGGAGTCGTGTTCAAAACTAGTCTTATAATATAAATATGAAACTTCTTACTTTTCGCAAAATAACTAATTTAGCCTAATTAAAAATAATCAATACAAAAATATACAAGAAACAACATTTCTTTATATTATATAATTAATAAAGTATATAAATTCATTCAGTGTTGGGAGATCCACGTACAAACCAGAATCCAGCGATGGTGACATTCGGGATACTGTTAATGAGGTGGCACAATGTGATAGCAGCACGCGTCCACAGACAACACCCGGACTGGAGTGATGAACAATTATTCCAGAGAGCGAGACGAATTGTTATAGCTAGTTTACAGGTAACACATTAACAATAAGGCATGGCAAATGTTTTATCATCTGCCTGCGCTTATCCTATTTTTGGGGTCGACACAGTATTTTTTTTCTTCCATATTCTCCTATTACTAGTCATCTCTGTATACACTCCCTTCTTCTCCATATTGTCTTTCACGCAATCCATCCATCTTTTCTTCGGCCGTCCTCTACCTGTCCATCCCTCCGCTACCATACCCAGCACTCTTTTGGTCACATGCCTTTCATCTCTCCTCATAACATACCCATACCACGACAGACAATTAACTTAAAATATTTAACATTTATATTGTTTTCAGAGTATTATCCTATACGAATACGTACCAGCGTTCCTCGGTGTACCAGTCTCGCCGTATAATGGTTACCGCGCTGAAATAGCGCCTGGGGTGACCCACGCCTTCGCGGTAGCTGCTTTCCGATTTGGACACACCCTCGTTCCACCAGCAATTCTACTCAGAGAGAGAAACTGCAAATTTGGCAGAGCTCCTGGCGGACATGATGCTATCAGACTATGCCAAACGTGGTGGGATGGTAATGTAAGTAAATTTATATATATAAATCAAATGCCACGATGTTCGTTTGCGCGTATCTCCGAAACCAGTGAACCGATTTTCATGAAATTTTGTAGATATCTATTATTTTGTCCAGACACATTTTATCTCGATTATTATATGTATATTTTATTGTATTTGACATTTTCTTTATCTTCACTGAAAATCAATAAGTTTCCAATAGATGATGTTGTTAGTTTATAATTTTAACTGGTATGAAATAGATCATGAAGCAGCAGACAAAGACGCTGGCAACAGCTAGTATACCTAATAAAGGAATATTATAACAGGTTTTAAAGTGTATAAAGTAAAACTCCAGTATCAATCTAACCCATAGTTTAAAAAATAGTCAGTCATACAATTCTGTCCTTTCACTGGAGAAATTTTTGTATAAATAAATATTTTTCAACTAATGTAAAACGCAATTTATATTCGTAGGATGTAATGTCTCAAGTGCCGATAGAGGAAGTACTAATGGGAATGGCGTCCCAATTATCAGAACGTGAAGATGCTTTGCTATGTTCTGATGTACGAGATAATCTTTTTGGGCCAATGGAGTTTTCTAGACGGGATCTCGGTGCATTAAACATCATGAGAGGACGGGACAATGGACTCCCAGACTATAATACTGCTAGGTATTTATAATCTAACTAGTCTAGTCCTATTTTCATTGGTTTTATTTACGTTTTACAAATAAATTGCAGACAATACTTTGGTCTTTCGAAAATCAAAACTTTCAATGAGATAAATCCTCAACTTTTTGAAAATAATCCAGACCTCCTCCAAAAGCTGATACAAATATACGAAGGAAGACTCGACAACATCGACGTTTATATTGGTATGATTTTTTTTTAAACATATCTTCTTTTACATGGGATATATAATTTTAATATCATTTAAGGTGGAATGTTGGAATCGACTGGGCATCCGGGTGAATTATTCAGAGCTATTATAAGCGACCAATTTTCGAGAATCAGAGATGCAGATAGATTTTGGTTTGAAAACGAATCAAACGGGTAATAATATGCTAAAACCAATTAATAAATTAATCAGAATTATATAAGTATAGGAATTTATGTCCAAAACAATTTACAGTATTTTTACTCGAGAAGAGATTGAAGAACTCCGACGTATCACGCTATGGGATGTAATAGTGAACTGCACTGCGGTGGGACCGAATGATATACAAAGAGATGTATTTCATTGGAAAGATGGAGATCCATGCCGACAACCCTATCAACTGAATGCTTCTAAGCTTCCTCCCTGCAAATACCTTAAGGGTTATGACTATTTCGAGGTATTTATCTTTTAATGGTACCAAATATTAAAATAGTTTGTGTAATTAACCATTGATTTTCTAGGGAAACGAATTTGCATACATCTATACGTGTTTGATTCTTGCATTCGTACCTATACTATGTGCTGGTGCTGGTTACGGTGTAGTGAAACTGCAGAATAGCCGACGTCGACGTTTGAAAATACAACAGGAGCATTTAAAGAACAGTGGCGAACAGAAAGGTAAGCTGTTTCTAACAAAGAAATAAATATTTTAACAACTTTTTTTCTATAGTTTTATGTTGATAGGTTCTGTAGACAAAATGGTTTGTCGTGAATGGGTTCACGCTTCACACAAACGACTGGTGAAACTGCGATTGGGACCGGAATCCGCACTCCATGTTACCGACCGCAAGGGAGATAAATTACGCACTTTACCACTGGAGCATACTGACCAGCTAACTGTTTTGGAAAGTCAGGTAAAGGACACACAACAAAAACCATGTTTATTGTTATATACATTATTCAAAATCAATGGACACTTCTTAATAGATTTGTTTTAAATTATTACTTTCTTTTTCAGGAGAGCCGCACCAACAAGAGACCGTTAGTTCTCATCAGAGTACCACGTGAACACGATCTGGTGCTAGAAATGGACTCACTTGCATCGAGACGAAAATTTTTGGTCAAATTGGATACATTCTTAGCACAACATAAAAAAGCATTAAATCTTACTCAGGTAAATAATTATTAAAAATAAAACAAAATTAAGTAAAAAATTCTCCAAAATTGTACTAAATTGGTTATTTTTTTTAGGGACATCGTGAACAAATATTAGCATCTGCTGAGACAAGAGAAAGACGACAACGCAAATTGGAACATTTCTTCAGGGAGGCCTATGCTATTACTTTTGGATTGGCACCTGGTGAAAAAAGAAGAAGGAACGAAGATTCTGATCCAGAGGTAAATTCACAATAAACAGATCAAATATGAAAGAAGAACGATTATAAGACTAATATTTTCTTTCCAGTCAATCGTAATGAGAACATCGCTCTCAAAAAGTGAATTCGCTAGTGCGCTTGGAATGAAATCGGATGCTGTGTTCGTAAAGAAGATGTTTAACATTGTAGATAAGGATAGTGATGGAAGGATTTCGTTTCAGGTAAAGGTCAAAAATTATAATAAATAGAAAAATATAGCTTTAAATCGCTGTCTCTTAGCAGAGATTAAGATTTATATTTTTTTGTAGGAATTTCTGGATACTGTTGTACTATTTTCTCGAGGAGCCACTGATGAGAAACTTCGAATAATATTTGACATGTGTGACAATGATCGTAATGGTGTGATAGATAAGGGGGAGTTGAGTGAGATGCTGCGTTCGTTGGTTGAGATAGCAAGAACTACGTCCTTAAAAGATGAACATGTCACCGAACTTATTGATGGAATGTTTTCTGTAAGAACTCATTATTTTTTAACCCAGGAAATAAATGAAATAAATGTAAATATTAATATTTTTTAACTAACAGGACGCCGGTCTTCAACATAAAGATCACCTAACATATTCAGACTTTAAAGTTATGATGAAGGAATATAAGGGAGAGTTTGTTGCCATCGGCCTGGATTGTAAAGGAGCTAAGCAAAACTTTTTAGATACCTCAACGAATGTTGCAAGAATGACCAGTTTCCACATTGAGCCATCTATGGAACAAACAAGGTATGGATCTAAAAGAAAAAACGAACAAAAAGTTATTATATTATGGAATAATCAAAATAATTAATGAAATAATTAGCAATCATAATAAAATTGATTTAAATAGATAAATTATAAAAATATAAAAGATGTTAAAAAGCAAAAAGTATATTGCCGAAACCCGGGATCGAACCAGGGACCTTTAGATCTTCAGTCTAACGCTCTCCCAACTGAGCTATTTCGGCTATACATGTGTGGGCGAAACAGATAACTATAATGTGTGTAATATATAAACTTTTTTACAGGCACTGGTTTCTTTTAAAATGGGATTATTTAACAACATTTCTAGAAGAGAACAGACAGAATATATTTTATCTTTTCGTTTTCTACGTGATCACCATTGGACTTTTTGTGGAAAGATTTGCTCATTACTCTTTTATGTCTGAACATTTGGATTTAAGACACATAATGGGTGTCGGTATTGCTATAACACGGGGGTCCGCTGCGTCTTTATCTTTCTGCTACAGTTTGCTCTTATTGACAATGTCCAGAAATTTACTTACAAAGTTAAAGGTGAGTTCAAAAATAACTTATTTAGAGTATTGCCACTCCCATTTGACTTATACACCTGGTATTGATTAAAGTAGAAAAGATATACATAGATAAAAATAAAAAAATATATTAATACTTTTTTTTATTAAACGAAATTTTCTTATCTTTAAGATAAATTTGTTATCAGTAATGCATTTGTGTATAATATATGAATGATTTGAGCAATACTCTAACGTATTAATTGGTAATTTGCTATTTTATTTTTGCAGGAATTTAGTATTCAGCAATACATTCCCCTGGATTCTAGTATACAATTTCACAAGATCGTGGCCTGCACCGCTCTCTTCTTCTCCCTTCTTCACACTGCTGGACACATGGTCAACTTCTACCATGTTTCAACTCAACCGGTAGAAAATTTGAGATGTTTAACCAAAGAAGTTCACTTCACTTCTGATTTCCGACCTGGCATTACGTACTGGGTATTCCAAACAGTTACTGGTAAGAATCTTTGTCAATCAATTTGTAATTTATCTATGTATCGAGGGTCGTTACATTAAAATCGTTGTTTAGGTGTGTCTGGAGTTCTGCTGTTCATAATAATGTGCATAATATTTGTATTTGCTCATCCTGTGATCCGCAAGAGAGCGTACCCTTGGTTCTGGAGAGCTCACTCACTCCACGTGGCTTTGTACGCACTCTGTCTCGTCCATGGACTTGCTAGACTTACAGGTGCTCCACGTTTCTGGATATTCTTCCTCGGACCAGCAATTATATACACTTTGGATAAGGTAAGGAATATGTTTTTGTACAGACATACGGTCATTATGTCATATATACAATTATTTAATACTTACTATTTGTAGGTGGTATCATTGCGCACAAAATACCTCGCTTTGGATGTGCTGGAAACAGAAATGTTACCTTCAGATGTCATCAAAATCAAGTTCTACAGGCCGCCGAATCTAAAATATCTGTCAGGTAAGTAGAGGTTATTTTTATTTGATATTTCATTTTTCAACTGTGTATAATTATATTTCTTTGCAGGACAATGGGTACGATTGGCGTGTACGGCATTTAAGAAGGAAGAGTTCCACTCCTTCACTCTAACTTCGGCGCCTCACGAGAACTTCTTGTCCTGTCATATAAAAGCACAAGGACCATGGACTTGGAAACTCAGAAACTACTTTGATCCCTGCAATTATAACCCTGAAACCCAACCCAAGATAAGGTAAAAAAAATAAAACAATTTAGTTCTACCACTATTGAGTTATTGTGTTTCTATTAATTTATTTTACACTTCATTCAGAATCCAAGGACCTTTCGGTGGTGGTAACCAAGATTGGTACAAATTTGAGGTTGCAGTGATGGTTGGTGGTGGTATTGGAGTCACACCATACGCTTCAATATTGAATGACTTGGTCTTCGGAACCTCAACTAATAGATATTCTGGAGTTGCTTGTAAGAAAGTAAGTACTTTTACCATCACGGTTTGTCTAATATTATAATTAATTACTTATGTCGCCTTTCAGCTGTATTAGTATTTTTGTTATTAAGTTTTATTTATAAAATTTAGCTACATTTCTTACGGATGGATCATCATTTTTCCGTCACTTATGCTCTACTTGTCAAAGTTATTTATACTTTTGATTGATGAATCTCTAAAATCATAACTTAATCTAACTTAGTAAATTATAATTAAGTATTATATATATTTTAGGTATATTTCTTATGGATATGTCCGTCCCACAAACACTTTGAATGGTTCATCGATGTCCTCCGCGATGTGGAGCGTAAGGATGTCACAAATGTGCTCGAGATACACATATTTATAACACAATTCTTCCATAAATTTGATCTGAGAACCACTATGCTTGTAAGTATATCAATTAATATTTAATTATAACATTGATTTATATTTGATGTAATTTTGATGTTTTCAGTATATTTGCGAGAATCATTTCCAAAGGCTCTCTCGTACTTCAATGTTTACTGGTTTGAAGGCGGTCAACCACTTCGGTAGGCCGGATATGTCCTCGTTCCTTAAATTTGTTCAAAAGAAGCATAGCTATGTAAGTATTAAATTCGTGTTTAATGAGGTGAACGTATCGTAAGTAGTTTTACGCTTCAATTTTGCAAATATAAATTAGGTGATTTATCAAATGCAATAAACGGATTTGATTTGCCTTTCCATTCGATGCAATAAACTGCAGTCGTGACTTTGGGACCGTTCTCTTAAGATACCATTCTCCCGCTGACGCGAGGACGTGAGGACACATACAAAAATAATATGTCATGTAATCATTGTATTAAGAACTTTGTTAATAGATACTTTAATTTATATATATATATATTAAGAAATTAGGTATTTTTGTGTGTTTGTATATAATAAAATACTCAAAAATAGCTCGAAAATGTCTAACATCTTTCATGTTGAAATTATTAAAATTTTTAACCAAATCAAATATTTAAATTTTATCAAAATGGTACCAGTAGCGTAATTGGTAGAGAGACGGTCATAGATTCTAATCCTGTATATGCCTATTCATTTTATATTTAATTATTTTTCATATATAGGTGTCCAAGATCGGAGTGTTCTCTTGCGGACCTCGACCCCTCACCAAGTCTATAATGTCTGCGTGCGAGCAAGTCAACAGGACCAGGCGACTACCGTATTTTATACACCATTTCGAGAACTTTGGATAAGAATATATATATATATATATATATATATATATACTTTATTGTTTATATTTTTATATGTTTTATATGTTGTCACTGCCTGTAAGTTATCTTTATTATAGTATTTTTTATTATTTCATTGTTAATTTTTTTAATAAATCATTTATTTATTATCATTCGTGTTTAGTACAAAAATGCATTTTGAATTACAAAATTTATTTAAAATTAATCGAATACTCATTATACAAATTAGATTATACATTAGTAAATTCTAAAATTATACATAAATTGTAAATATTGTAGATATATACTTGTATAACATAAGTTACCATTTCATTTATATAATGTAAATAGTTGAAATAAATCTCGTTTCAAATAAAATGTTTTATTTAAAAATTACAAGAATAAGGCTTTTACGGTATTATTCCGTGATTACGTTCTAATTGCTATCTTCAAATCTACCGGTAGTTGAGTTCCCAAACCTTCGGAATCATAATTGAATAATTTATGGTCCATAATTTGAGGTTACGGAGTAAAAGGAAATCACTAGCCTTGTAACGACGTCCGATCTTATTATAATATATATATAAATTTAAGTGTATGTTTGTAATTACAATTTACAAATTACAAAAAAGATATCTGTATGTTTGTTTCGACTAATCTCTGAAACGATACCAATTTTAACGGGACTTTCACTCACAAATAACTGATGTAATAAGGTTTAACTTAGGGTAATTAATTAAAAAAACATATTCAGCGCGAACAAAGTCATGGGCAGAGCAAGTTATTAATATAAAAGTTAAGTAACAGTCAATTTAATGAAACTATACTTACTATAAAAAAATATTCATTAAACAAATTTACTGAATATAATAGAATTGGAAATGTTGAATTCAACTTTACCTAGTAATTAACATTCGTTATTTAGTTATCTTTAATCTGTCCTAATCTTGCTAAAATGAATTATTATTTGCCATGTTAATTATACATTAATAATTACTGGCATAATATCTGATGTCCATTTTAGGGATAAACACCTTTAAAGAATACAAAAAAAAGTAGAAACCTTTATAAAATCACTTTGTTATCCATCTATCTGTCTAGAGCCTTTTGAGATTGTGATAAGATCTGTTGGAATTAAATCTAATGTTTATAGTCCCTTGAAACTATGAAAAAAACTTCTAAATTTAAGTAATCCAAAGATATAGCCGATCATGACAAAAAATCATATTAGACGCTGTTAAGGAAATCAATATTGATAGGTGCTTCCCGTTGAATTAACTATAAAATTTGGCAAATAATACTTATAGTTATATATATACTTTTAAATATATAATTTAAAAAGAAACTGAAATCAATATAATTTGTAAATAAATCATATCATTTCATTTGTAATAATTTAAGAATACTCTTACAGGAGCCGACATTTTAAATTTAACAATATATATATATGAAAGGGCTTGATGAGGATATTTCAAAACATCTTTAATTCATTTTATTTGCATTATTAGAATAATATATATATATATATATATATATATATATATATATATATATATATATATATATATATATATATATATATATATATTAAAGTAATATAAATAGTTATATAAAAAAATCCGACTCGCTCTTGTCAAGTTTTTTACGTATCAGACCGTATATCCTAAGGCTTTACAACAAAAACACTGGCAACCATTCATTAATATGTTAAAAGTATAAGAGGTACTTATACAATATTACATACTACTTATACCCGCGACTTTTATCCAAATATATATTTTAATTTATAAATAATTTCATGTTTTATTGTTCTTCCATATATAAGATATGAAGATAAGAATTACAATGGCGTTGCGTGATTACAAACTTTACCCACATTATACATAATTAATTAAAGATGAATTAATTATAATAATGAGGCCGTTCTAGTAATGTTTAGTTGAAGCTAACTTTTCAGCACTTACATAACACGACCTTCCATTAAGATGAGATCTGATGCAGTTTGAAATTATTTACGTAATGTACCTAACATTAATTATGCCAATTTAATTGCGGAAAATTCTTCCATTTTCGTAAAACACCAAAACTGGTTTGGTTTGGTTTGGATATCGCAATAATATTTAAATTTTATCGATGGAATGGTTACGAAAAAATATTTTTAATGGAAAATAAATACTGAATTGGACATAATCACAGGAGAACTATATTGTAACGTTAATATATAATTCGTTCGTTCGCGCGGTTTTTGTTCTAAATAAAAGTAGCCTAAATTACTCCTTATAACATCAGATACCAGTGAAAGTTATGTTAAAATCCATCCTTTTCATAGATTAATCGAAACAGACAGACAGACAGTAAGTATACGATAGTTTCATATGCATTTATTGAAAAGCCGTTAATTTGGAATTACAAACTGACACTTCAATTTTATTTATATGTATAGAATATTGAAAATAGGAACGAGGCCACATACATTGAATTTATATATTTGTACATATATATATATATATAAATTCAAAGCGTACTTTTGTTCTTTTATTCTAATCTCTGGACTTAGTGGTCGGATTTAAAATAATCTTATATTAGTATAGCCTCTCTAGTAATGAATAGACACTTTGACCTTTACAATAACTATTCGAAATATCTTTAAAAAAGTAACAAAATATTACCTTCTTTAAAAAGAGCCAATAGTAACAATGTTTCTGAATTAATGTATTGAAAATGTAACATATTTTTATCTAAGCGGAGTCGAGTAAGACAACTAGTTATAATATAATAATGTTTAAAATAATTTTAACCTCGAATATCTTTATCCATTTCTAGTATATGTATTTCTTCAGATCAGATCAATAAGACATGGGTAAAGACCACCCACTCCCTCCTAAAAGCAAAGCTCTTGTGTGTCTTTGGATATGCAGGAACTGGGCAGACCTGATGACAATCATACATGCCCTCCTTTTGTTATAAAATTAGAAAAATCCAAAGAAATATATCTAGTATATATCATATATCAAGTAATATTTACTAGTTATAGCAAGAAATAAGTAATCCGACGCAGATATAATGACAGACCACAAATTGCTTATGAAGATGTATTGGTTTATTTTCATTATAGCCCCCCCCCCCTCCTAACCCCACCTAAAATTTATAATCTATGTAACGAGATCATAACCTTAATAATGTTCTAAGCTATGGCAATTACATTAAATACTGTATCAATTAGTTAATTAAATCAGTACAATCAGATCTAAATCACATTCATAGATTAAGATCTGATTAAAGTTTTAAATTCTTTCATCATTTTAACATTAGAACATTGTATAACATTATCTCATCATCATTTAGTTCACATAAATTGATAAATTTCGTAAACAGATGTTATCACGGTGATGGAGAAACTTCACCTTATCCCTTTGACTCTATTACGTTTAGGGTCTCGCGCTGTTTACTCCATTACATTTAGGGTTCTTCACTGTTTGTTATTTATGCATTTGACAAAAGAGGTTCTGCTATTTTTTTCATTTATAAAAGAAGTTTTTTTTTTAAAGGAATTTGTTTTTTTTAATATCAATTTCGCAAAGGAAGTTCTGTATTTTTTAAATGGAAATACTGTGTAATGTGTAAGTTTCATTTTACATTTAACCAGAACTAACGCACTATCGGTTTTTAGGTACAAGAAAACGAATTAGTTCACTCAATACCTTACGTGAATATGAAACAATGTGTGCTGTAAATGTCCGACAGAACCCTCCATAAACAAAATGGAGGTGATTTCTTAATTGATTTACACCTTACGAAAGTTATCACAATTTTAACAGAAATTCTATGACAAAACATTTAAAGGTTAGCCACTTACCTTCTAACTTGATATATGTGTGATAAAATAAATATTTATCAAACCAAATCAATTAAAATGTCAACATTTCAAAATGGCGGTCAGATTTAACTCTTCCAGAATATTCGTTATTTGTAACAAATATACTAGCTGTGTCAACGACTTCGTCTGCGCGGGAAAGGTTTTTTATTGTAGCCTAAAATACTCCCGTAACAGTGATAGCTCTCTTAAAATCGCGTCAGCCGTTTCAGAGATTTGCTGGAACAAACAAATAGATAGACAAAAATTTTATTTTAACACTAAGCCTACCAAGTACCGGTCAAATTGACCGTTTTTAAACTTTTGTAAAACTTACACATTTTTAAACGTTACAATATCGTTATCAAACTACATTACAATTCTTAGAATATACATATAATATTTTCTACACTCTTTACTTTTAGTTATTTCCATTATTACCTGCGTTATATAATAAAATAACTTTTAATTACCGGTCAATTTGACCGCGTGCGGTAGGAACAGGTATACAAGAATTGTCGGTAGGTTTAGTGTTAAATATATTTTTATGTATGTACCGTATATATCATATGTATTTAGTGATCTCTTAATTTGTGATTACAAACAAACACTTCAATTTTATTTATATGTGTTAATATAATATACAAGCGAAATATAGTACATTATATGTCTCAATAATGATAGATCTATTATATAACATTATTATTTATATCTGTAAACGATGATCTACAAAATGGCGGAATAGTAATAGTTGTGAGAGGAATTCAAATCGATTAGTTCCGAATTAACTCAATTATGTCCAATAATCAGGGCAGGATTTAGGGGACAGCAGGGGGTCTGCCCCGGTGCCTCACAGATGAGGGTGACTCCAAAATAGAGATAAAAAATTATCCAAATTTTGACGGGTTTTACATTTTTTCTTTCTGTATATATATTTTTTATTAATAACAATACTTGCACGGACATAATATGGTTATCGAGATATCAGTAATTATTAGAAGTTTTCATTCATTATCAGTTTCTATACTTTTTTAAATATATTTTAATTATTGTTATTTGTAATTTTTACCCGTACGTTAAAAAAAATATCTTAAAAAAATCCGAATACCGTCTCTTAATGGGGAAAACAATTATTAATTAGGGCCCTCTTCGTTGCCAAAAGACCTCCAAACTTCCAAATCCGACCCTGCCAATATTGATCTGGGTTTTTTTATAAAACATGGTATTGTACCAAAATAGTCTTATTTTAATACTATTCTATGTTAGAATTTTTATCTTATCTTTTATCTTATAAAAAATGCGTTTTAAAATCAAAATTTAGCTATTTTTTTTGTAATTCCTATCATTTGAAATGTTTTGATATTTTTTTTATATATAAAAAACTTAATTTTACACCCATTATATTTTATAAGTCGGAGATTATTAAAACTTTTCAGTTGATTTGCATAAAATCTTATATATAATTGCTTAATATGCGTTTTGACACTTAATTTAATTAATATTTAATAACGTTTGAAAGAATTTAACTACGTTTTACGTATTCAAAAAATTAGGGATCCGTAAGTGAATATTGTTTTTTCTCGTAATATATAATTAACTAGGATCCGCTGGAGCTGAGCCCCTTCAATTTTTTGACCATCATGTCTGAACGGATGAGATATATTAATTCTGTTTTTAAAAACATACCCATTCCCAAGCTCTACAGCTCTGCCAATTTTCATTTAAATCGGTTTAGTAGTTTTATGTGATGTCGCTTCAAAAAGAAGTATCAAATAGTAGTTACTAAATTAATTTTCTTTTCAGACTCTCTGTCTAATAGTTATCTATATGTGTTATCATATTAAAAGAGAACACGTTTAAAAAACATCACAAAAATGTCGCAATTGTACTTACTTTTTGAGATTACCACTCATTAACTTTTTAGTATTACCAAACACGTTACTTATGCATACGGTAATACTTGTTAAGTTACAGAGTAATTTATAGCTCATATAATCAAAGAACATAAAGATTAACGAGTTTTGTTGAGAGAATAAACTACAGAACTGTTAGTTATAAACGTAAGTAATACTAGTGTTACATGCGAGTATTATATAATACTGTTCTAGGCTAGAGAGTGGAGGTTACGAGTGCTGAAATTTCAGCTCATATACACAACTGACATTGCGTTAACTCAACAGCTCAATGTCAGTTGTGCTAACTCAACAACTCAATGTCAGTTGTGCTAACTCAACAACTCAATGTCAGTTGTGCTAACTCAACAACTCAATGTCAGTTGTGCTAACTCAACAACTCAATGTCAGTTGTGCTAACTCAACAACTCAATGTCAGTTGAGTTAACTCAATAACTCAATGTCAGTAGACTTTAAGTATTTAAAAGTTAAGTATAGAAAAATATGATTTTAAATAGTTTTTAATTGTTAGTATGTTGTTCTTATTTATAGTATTTATAGTATTTTTTTATAGTTTTTTTTTTGTTTTTTAATTTAAATAGCCATCGAAATGATTTGTAAACGTTATGACATAGATGTGTGAATGGTCATTTACCGTAAATAGTGATTTATCCTTTACAAATATTTAATTGTCATTCAAACTTTCCAAAAATAACGGAGTTGTCATTATGAAGATAAACAAATTCTAAATCTAAGAGTTTAATACATTTCTACAATACATTTCTACTAAAATCGTATAATTTTAAAAACACTTATGAATTGGAAACAAACTGTCAATTGTGTTCTATTCGAATGTTTTCATAATATTATTGTTACGGAAAGTTAAATGTTAGTACAACGGAAAACGATCCTAGGGGCGGATCATGTTCCAGTCGGGTGCGTGCATCGTTATGTAGTCCATTTCCTTAACCAAAAGAAAGTTATTAACATTACATTTGTTAATATTTAAAAAGGATAAAATAATTCACTGCTCATAACAAAAAACTGTACATGTCAATATATTAATGATGAGAAAAACACATACGAATAGTATTAAGAAAGTTTTCGCCGCGAGTGAAAGAAAGAAATGAACGGTTGTCCCTTTCTAACTCGCTTTCGTTCGAGGTTCAGAGGTAGGCGAAGGCGAGAGTGAGATCGGGTTAGTTTTCAGTGATCGCGCGGCGACGACACTCAAGTGACCTCCGTGTTTTGAATGTGTTAGTGTTGTGTTTATGATTTACATCAAGGATCCGATCTCCAGGTACATTTAACAAATACATATATACATACTTATGATAAGTAGACATCCTTGTCCCAAATTAACTACTACTATATAGTTCTTGTCGCATCAATTCTTCAATCAATTAACTTAAACTTCATAAGTCATTTATTTTGACATTAATAACATTACGATTCATTTATACTGTGATTACAGTTTTTTCATTAAATGTAAATACTCGATTCTAATTTGACAGTTGCATTTTTTTTTAAATCGATGTCTATTTTAGACTAACCTTTAAACTTAGAGTCCTAATGACATTAGAACTCCTGTACTGGCTTTAGTTCGATAGTATCGCATCGTCATCAGTAACGACGATATTTCAAAAGAGTCAAAGATGTTTCAAAATAAACCACAGTCTGTACGTTATCTAACATGGCTTAAACAAAATCAACAGTGAAACTAATGGATGTTGAAACTTTTTAAAATTAAAATAAAGCAATACTTTACAATAATAATAAAGTAATTAATCCTCCGACAAATTGCATTTGTGGTAATCTGTGACTGTTTTTAATAAAAAAAAATTATAATCTGTGGCTTAATGACAAGAATATTGGCCATATATATAATCTGTGGCTATTTAAAAAAAAACAACTGTCAGAGGTATGTATCGAGTTTTGTGAAAATACGTGCAACGAATACTGAATTTAAATACCCCGATACATATAATGATTGAGTATTATAAACATATATTTACATAAGAACAAAAACAGTTTCTTGTTACTTAAATAATATATTAATTCATACATATTCATTTTGTTGATTAATCTTGAGACGAGAACTAAACTGGGACTATATTACTTGAAGATTTTCGTAAGTTTTTTTTTTATATTTATAACAATTGTTTCAAACATTAATTACGTTATAAAAACATTAATAAAATTCCAGTGCATTTTAAATATATGTTAAATTCATATTTAGTTTACAAATTCTACTAAACTATTCTTGTTATATATATATAAACAAATATATAATAACCTTTGTCAAAGTTTATAAGTTGCTTTAATAATATTTGCTTAGAAAATAACTTTAATTTGTAAAGGTTATGTTGCGACAACCGCCTCTTAATATTCGCGCCAACAAAATACTATGACTCCAATCATCCTTGAACTATATAATATTAATCACAGTCAAATGTTCCGGATACGAATATTCATTTAAATAAATATCATATAACGGCAGAAATATTATTTTACTTATTCCATATTTAAGTATAATATAAAGGTCATATGCACACTATTATTTAATATTACGTTTCTTATACAACTTATATGAAATTAATATTTATGACTATAAATATCAATCGTCCAATTAAATAGCAATAACAAAAATAACAATAACAATTTGAATAGCAAAAGTCATCGAAATCTATTATTTGAGTTTAAATTTTGTAAGAAAGTAATAAGGAAGTATTATAAAGCAAAGACGGAGGCAGAGCTATGTATGGACTGAAACGTGTAAAACCGGTATTTTTAATAGTTAAAATCAATTGCATCACTAGTGACTACGCTCTTGACATTTAGTGAAGTACCACACTTATATGTTTTCTATTATATTAACATTTCTAACATATTTGTATAGTATTATATTTAACGATTCTTAAAATCACATTCTGTTTGTTCATAATTCCAGCTTATTTTATATAGAAAAGATTCTATTAACTATTATTTTATTACGTAGTTTTGATTGGAGATAAAAATTATTATTAAATTTAATTACTCACACTAACACGAATATCTTCTATTCTTTGTTAATTAATTTAACAATAAACATTATATAAATTTTTTCATTAAAATAAGCGTCGATATATATATATATACATATATATATATATATACTAGCTTGTTCCCTCCCGCTTCGCTGGCACACTATTAATTTGGATGTGAACATAGGTTGCTATGGTAACCTTTGTCATATTATCCGTTGTCATAGTAACCGTTGCTATAGTAATTTTTACCCCGCCTTAAAGTGTTTGGTTAATACAGTTTTAAAACTTGGTGAAATGCAAAAAGTTGAAATCCGTTGGGATAGGAATTCCGTAAGATCCGCTCTTAGTGTACGTCTACGTCACAAAAGATGTAACTATGTAAAATTTTAAGTTAATTGGACAGATAGTTTCGGAGATTTCGTGATGAGTCAGTTAGTGGTAAATCGCTTATATATATAAGCGATTTACTTTACGATATTACTTTATATATAATTCCATTGATACTACAACTTTTCACCTTAAAATAATTGTTAAATTGTTAACGAGAAAAAATAACAGAAAATACAAGACAAAAAGCTTTAGATTGTTAGAAATAAGAAAACTAAGTCATGTAGTTGTCAGCTTAACCCGAAATAAGTTAACAACAAATGTTATAAAATTAATTTGCTTATAAGCAACGAGTCGGTTTCTCACAGACGCCATTGTGTGTACTGGTAACATGACGTAAACTATTGTTTTTGTTCAACCATGTATCTCTTGCATTTTGATGACTAGAATGATTTGTAATCGCCTAATTTGACATTACAATAGAATTAATAAACGTGGAAATACGGGTTTTAAAGTTAGTTAAGAAAAAAATGTTTGATAATATAGGTAAATATATATAAAAGATATGTTTTACATCAATCTAAGCTAAATTAACTTGCTAATTTATATACTAGGATCCGCCAAAGCGCGCGGCGGGTGTTGAGCTGAGCCCCTCTCCTTTCTTCTTTTCTTGATAACGTTTGAATGGCTAAACATATTTCAATCTGTTTTAGCTATAACATCCGCGTTCGGATCAAACATACATGTGAAAATTTTTAGCTAATTATCTCGTCGCATTCTGGAGACAACTAAACACAAAAAAGGTCTCCCAAACGATTAAGAGCTTCGCTTACGCTCACCTCAATAATTGTAATTTATGACAGTTGTAGCCCAAAAACGGACTTAACTAATATATATGATATTAATTTTCATAACCGACTGACGTAGCACAATAATTAAAAATAATAAATTATTACTAGATATATAACTCAAATAAATAAAGACATAATAGCAGCAAAATACATTTATATATTTGCAAAATAGATAATGAAGAAGTCACATAACCACCAAAGGAATTTCGGGCAAGGCCGGTCCTGATCGATGTTTGACCAGTGACCGGTCTTGCGCAAATCACACTTGTACTGCATCACTGAGATGTGGACTGTTTGCTGTTTATTTTTCCTTATATTTACTTTAACACAAACAGATTAAGAAAACAAGGTCGCATTAAATAGATATCACTCTTTTAGAATGAGATAGCAATATGTTTTTTCCTTTTCTTAATAATATGTAAGAATAATATGCAATGTTACAAATAATTTATCACCTCCCAGGTGGCATGAATATAATATAAAATCGTGCCAAAGTATAACAGTGCTATCGGAGATCCATTAGTGTAATGAGTGATTGCATTCGAACACTGATTGGACTTAATGGTGCGGGTCCAGGTCGAAGGCCATTGTGACATAACTGGCGCCAAAATATATATGCATAAAAGATTTTCTTTACTTCAAAGAAGTACCTTCCATAAGAACATGTTTCTTTAAGATTAATCGCGGAAGTTCAATTTCGTTGCTGCATCTAACTTTCTCGGACGTTTTGATAAAATTGCATGAACACTGCATTGAATACACTGACAATTTAATCAACGAACTAAAATAATCATTTTAAAAGTAAATGTAATGAAGTATCATTAAACAAGAAGCATGTTTCGTTATAAAATAAGAGGCAATTTTGTAATATTACAATTAGTGTTTAAAAGTTAAGAACTGAGATGGACAAATGCATATATATATATATATCTTACACAGCTTTATGGAAACTTGATAGCTACCCAATGGTTTAAGATGTTACTGTTTTAAAGAAAAAATTATTGTGTGTGTGTGTGTGTGTGTGTGCTATTACAAATATGGTTGAATTCGGAGCGCATTCTGGTCCGGACCAGTATTACGAGCACACCTAGAGCGGTACCGAAGACATAGCTAGTATTGTTAAGCTATTCAGTCTGCAGTTTGTGTCATTAGAACATAGATCTACCAAATATATTGCGACATACGTCTAGATGAAATAACGTCTTCAATACAAATAAATAAAGCTTGAAGTAGAATATATTACATTAAAGAATCATTGACAACTAACAGTAAATAGATTTGGTCTTAAAAATAATTATTTGTTATAAGTAATTAGAAATAAATTGGTCAGAATCTAAATACTTACTAAATGAGTCACAGCACAGCTGCATACGAATGCTCTGTATTTGCTCTCTTACGAAAAACTATTGCAACAGCTATAGTCTATCCGGACAAAGGCTATTAACACCCACTCGAGATAGGACAAACCCTTCAAATGCTATTAGTATTACAAATACTATACAAATAAACAATTTGTAACCTTAATATTACTACAAAAAAAGAATACAATAATATTTAACGTGTCGTATTCTTCCAGGTGTTATCGTATTCTTCAAAGAGGCGTCCTGTGAAACAGTGATAGTGATAACGTTTGTATTCGTGATAGTGGTGTGATGAACAGTGATACGTCGTGACGTGGAAATGAAAAGAGAAAAGTACAAGAAGAGGTTTTATGCATTTCGGTATGTATTGAATTTTATTTTCATATGTTGTATGTATCTATGTTTTTCCCATAATTTTAGTTTGCTCACTTCATTGTGAATTCTAAGTTATTCTTCGCAGACATGAGTTTAATTTCAATGACAATTTGACGCTTTGTCTACAATAATTCTAAGATTCAGTTGTCCAAGGCTAAGTTGATTTAGTTACAACATCGACATTTGATACGCCTTTTCTTACTGCTATAAAATAATTCATTGTCATTCAATTATAATATTAAAAGTATAGTGTAATTATACAATAGGAACGATTTTAATATCGTTAGGAACTATTTATTATGTTTTTTTAATTTAAATTAAGCAATTACACTTATGAAAGGTCTAACGTACAGGGATAAAACTCAATACATTTTAACCTTTACTCTCACAATATTTACGATAGTGAGGGCCATAAATACTTTTACCGGTATATACATACTGTTATATATATTTCTTATATATATATATATATATATATATATATATATATATATATATATATATGCACGTATATTTCCAATTTCTGCTACTAAAGATTGAAGTAACAATCCGTTCCTTGAGTCAGTTTTATCTGTGGACTCAAATTGTAGCAAGCGATCTATAGATAATTTTAATCTCGGATCGCAGATCGATTATTAATCTCTGCTGTAATCGACACACAATCAGCTGTTTTATGGTGATATAATTGAGGTGGCGGTGACGTAAAAATCTGGTAATACCACGAGGTGAAAGTGTCAACCGACCGGCTTCGAAGCCAGGTTTTGATTATTATTACGATACATTTTTTAAAGGTCTACCCTAGGAAATAAAGGTACAATCATTTATATACGAATTATATACAAATAATTATAGATTTTTAACATTTTTATACATTTGTTAAATAAAATATTTTTATTAAAACAAACTATTCATATTTTTTTAATAAATATTCAAAATGCGTAAGATAAATAAACATAAACTTCAAATATTTTTTTCAGTATGTCTATTTTAGTTTACATTTACATATTTTTTACATAAATTAATTGATTATGTTCGATCTAGAACAAGAAATTATATTTCTTATTTATATTAATTTCACAAATACATTAGTAGATTTAACCTAGTGAACTACTTAACAAAATTCAGTGTCACCACCAAAATTACTATTGCAATTACGTTATATTATAAATCTAATTTGAACAATACTTTAAAGAACTTATCAAACAAACTTCTTATCTTTTTGCATATAAGTAAATATTTAAAGATAAAGTGGAACATTGAACACTTCAGGTCCTTCCATACAAAATACTAAAGAAAGCTGGCTTTCTACAGATTGCCCAATACATACAAGGTCGGCTTTGTTGACGGATCGCCTGCGGTCATGACCGAAAATGTTAGTTAAGTTAGCACAGAGTAAAACAAATGAAATTTGATATCATCACACAGAGAAGCCTCCAAGGAGGTCACGCTTCTACGAGTGAAACACGGAAATGCGACTCGGTGGAAAGAGAAAATTATGTAACATTGAATTTTCTTTCTTTTTTTTCCACACGGCTTTAAATTGACAACCTTAACCACAACCAGTGCCTGCCAGTGATTGTTAATTATACCATAAAATTTATTTTATCTGTCCTTATATATTACTATAAGCAATTATTGTATGACATCAAAACAAAAAACTAAAGATTTTATGAATTTAACTGCAATAGATCAATGAAGTCAATCGAATCTGAAGTTCCAAAAAAAAACTAAGTGTGCAGATACCTAAGTGCTGTCCTCCAGCGATTAAAATGGTCAAATCTTCCAAAATGAGCTGAAATACGATGGGCAATAGGTAAAAAAAGGATAAATCCCTTAATGCAATCCTTATCATGCCATACTATTACGTGATCATATTACAACAATTATTTATTTTTCTATCACCGGTACTATTTTCAAACTACCTTCTACGTATCTTACTGGCCACGCGATATATCCATTTCCACAATCGCATATCAAAAGCATGACTTCCATTCATCTATGCCTATGTATCCTACGCCAATCCAAACATGGCAACCAAAGTCGAAATATAGTGGTAAAGGAGAATTTAAAATACAGTACAGTACAGGACAGTATTTAAAATGGCAAAAAACCCAATATTGTTCTTTTACCAACTTTTCCTGTCTCCTCGCCTATTAGGAAACCTTCAAAAACTTTATTAACACATTTGAGTCCGGTAAATTTTCTACGTTTCTAATTCTAAGTACTGGCTACTATAATGAAATTCTGAAGCTAGTTGCCGCAAACTTGTATCGTCTAGGGGAGTATAAGAAGTATGAAATTTGTTTGCGGCAACCAGAAATTTGAAATGACGTGAATTCACGTCAACGGCAACCAAAAATAGAATTTGAAATGACGTAAATTCACTTCAGCGGTAGCTAATGTGTTAAGAGATAAAATTCTAACGATCTTGAATTTTACAGTAAATTTATTTTATTAGAGCCATAGATATCCATAATTTAAAATGATTACATCATCTCTTAAATCATAATAATATAACATTAAAAATTAATTTCACAGTACAAGTCTTAAACCAGAATAAAAAATAAATTTCATCACGTTACAGAAAGCGTTATAATCAACTCCCAAAACTAAACAGAAGGTAATTTATAATGAAAAAGATACTGAAAATAATTAAAAAATATTTATTTAGGTATTTATAATATTAAAAACACAAATTAATTATTACATTTCATACATACACACAAACGCACGCACGCACGCATGCACGCAGACACACACACAGACACACACACACACGCACACACACACACACGCACACACACTAACGCATATAATGTAACAGTTACAGGTTTTATTGCATGGTATTAAAATTGATTGTCTTAAAAGAATAATTAATTAATTTACAATCTTTATTCAGAATACATAATAGGAATAAAACTTCTATAATATGTGATGAGTCACTGTAGTTAAAAGTGTATTCTTCCGTATTCTTACATTGTAAAATATAATTTTCGATTTTATAGCCAATAAATATAAAATAGACCATTAAATAAGTTACATTTGTACTAGATACTTTATCTATTAGATAATATTTTAGTCAATAAAACCTTAAAACAAAGAAGGATTATAAATATGTAACCGTTAATCCAATGGTAGATTTATTCTATAATATTTTATCTTTTCATATAATAACCTCTGGTTCAGATGGACCTTGGATGTACCTTGGAGTCACCTTAACAATCACCGTACCGAGATGATTAACCGACAGGAAGTGTCGTGCATAACAATATCTTATATGATTTCACTGCACGCAAATATAAATCATTGATCTAATTAAATATAATCTATAAGGTCACAGGAATAATAATATTACGTAATTGAAGACCCTAACACCTATACATTATGCCCTAATTCTTATTTAGATCAGATCGATTGCGAACCTTGAAATACAACTGAATGTTCATTCACCGTAACCACAGTTTAATCATGAGTTTGATTTTATTAAGCGGTACTTTAAATAAGTTTATATGAGAAAGCTTAGCATTCCATGGTTATACCGTGCGGATTGCAAGAGTGCAAATGCCTGGGACTTGCGATCCAGGTACGCTTAAGGCCCCTTTACTATGCATATACGCGTTCACCTGTCCTTCACCTGGAGAGGAGTGTTCCTCTCCCTACCTAACCAGAAGAAGAATCTACTAAAGCTTTTGAAATACGTTCTAGAAATGAACCGATGATAGTTCTAGAAATAGATCATTAAGTAAGTTGTAGAGAAATTTTGCTATTATACCTCTCGCTACCTTCTACATCGTATTATTCTATAAAAATATACATAAGATAAGAATTCAACTATTATTATTTATGCAAATGTTGAATATCATATTATGAAGATCGTACAAGATAATAATAATATTTTAGCAACTACGTAACCACTTAATAATAGTCTAAACAAAATAATTGTTTGTGTAATACCGAGATCACATCTGATAAATCATTACGAAATCTTTTCAACCATTATTAAAAAAAATAATTCTAAATTTAAATTTAAATACATGTAAATAAATATAAAGTTATATGTCACTACGCAATTATGGTAACACGTTTATCGCTATCATATAGGCAACATTTAAAAACGAATAGAAAAAAAAATGTCTAATGTCTCATGCGCTGGCGACATTCATATGTATTCTGACGCAAATTATTGCGTTATCACTATTGCTTTTATCTTTTACGTTGCATAAATACATATACATAATAAACATGTATCTGCTATGATAGTCATTAGTAACGTTAAGTCACTATAGTGTGAAATATTTTCCTTACCCGACGTGGGCGCCACTACTCGCATACTATTGCGTAAGAGGGATATTTGGCAAAGAAAGCGTTAAATGCGTCAGTCATGCGGGTACTATGCATACATACCGCAACAAATTGCTGTAACCATAAACTATTTCGTAACAACATTTTCATAAGTGTCGACTTAAAGTGAGGAGTTAGTGTTGAATTAGCCTCCCTTTCGTGATTTGTAATGTGTTTATACATTTATCTCTATCATGTCACTCGAATACATTGCGTTATAAAGGATACATTGGATTAAAAATTGGAAGAATACATCTCATCCAATAATTTTCATAAGTTGTAGATTTAAAGTGAGGAGTAAGTATTGAATTAGGCTCCCTTTCAATAATATTTGTTATATATATATATATATATATTTATGACACTGGAAGGATACATTGCGTTATAAAGAATACATGGTATTAACAAGTGGAAGAATACATTAAATTAGTCTCGTCGTAATCAATATATGCCAAATCAACTTGACGTCGGTGCCCTTTCGTATTTAGGAGACCTTTGCCTTATTATAAACCATTACACATAACGAATAGACGACCTCGATTAAACTAAATGTCGGCGACTAGCAAATGTTTGCACGTTCAGCTCCGCGGTTAACTTGCTGAGCCCAAAAGGGACACTTCCTTAACGGAATCCGGTTCGAAATTCCCTTAAAATCTCACATAAACATTACGATATTCAAGAGATGATGACACACTTCGTAAAGGTCAAAAGCGGAAGTGATATAAATTTCTGGTTATTTTATTTATACGACCTCCATCTAGATTATTATTAAGTGTATTCATATGCTAGGAGCGCAAACAGACCCTCAATTTCATATTGAGCGAAGCGAGCCCAGTGTAATGAGTCATCGTTTCCCATTGACTTCAATGGGATATCAGTTTTTTGACGATGATTCCTTAACGACATAACATTTTTTTTAAACCATTACTTAATGTGTATCTTTTTAATTGCAATATTTCATAATTTTCCGTCAAGTAGTTTTCGAGCCTATTCGTGACAAAGAATGTGAAAAAATCTCCAGTAGAACGCTCCGCTCGCTACGCTCGCTTCGCTCAATAAGTTGAATAATATTAATGACTAAATACTTTTGCAACTTGCGTGCCTCGACGCCGGTTATTTCCAATCGCTTAAACATATAAAACACAAACTCGTATCATTACTTGCATTAACTTGGAATGTTTAACGGAAGGTGTGACTTTATTACTTAATATTAGTAAGAATACTAATTCCGGAATAGTTATTGAAATATTAAACAGTTGAATTTGAATTAGTATAATTTGAATTAGTATATGATTTCTAGGTCTTTTTTATTTGTCCTGGCTAAGAGTTAACGCTTGCTTTATATTGAGCGATTCTGGGTTCGATTCCCGGTAAAAAATTTAATATATATATATATATATATATTTAACACAAACACTTTTATAGCACTCACTGACTCATCACGAAATCTCCGAAACTATCTGCCCGATTAAATTAAGAATTTACATAGTTACTTCCTTTGTGACGTTTACGTCCACTAAGAACGGATTTTACGGAATTCCTATCCGAACGGATTTCAACTTTTGCAATTCGCCAAGTTTTAAACCTGTAGGAGCTATACACTTAACGCGGGGGTAAGAAGGTACTATAACAATGGTTACTATAGCAACGGATAATATGACAAAGGTTACCATAGCAACGGATAATATGACAAAGGTTACCATAGCAACCTAAGTTCACGTCCAAATGTCCAAATTAATAGTATGCCCAGCGAAGCGGGAGGGAATGAGCTAGTATATATATACGTATTGAAATCAATTTATTAATGTATAACACAATGTCCTCATAGTAACGAGCTCATGGGAGAAACTACTTTCGCAATGTCACTCACTTTGCAATTGTTAACTGCACTTTCTTTGCAGACAACTAACTAGACTAAAGTAAAAAATCATGTCATTCACGATACTGTAATACTAAGTGTTAATATACGAAGTTTCTCTTTTAAAATGATAGGCAAATGTGTGAAATTTTTAACCATTTACGAGCATATTATTAATATTATACACATAGACACGTATAAAAAGAAAGAAAAACAATAATAATACTGTAGGTATATAATAAGGTGTTATCGCTAAATAGCGATCTCTTCCAGATAACCTTATTCTGGTAAAGTTCAAATGAAATCAATTGAAAAGATTAGCGCATAATATGAAAATTTACATAATTTAATAATTGTATATATACTGAATAAGTACATACATATGATATACAACAGATATATAAATCTTTGTTACGGAAAGAACTGTAAAATTTCATAAAATAGGATATATTAAAACAAAAACAATAATTATATTTTTTTATAAATATAACCAAGGACTAAATAGATCTTTAAACAATATTTGAAAAGTCAGTGATAACTATCGGTAGTGCATTCCAAAGTAAGAAAGATAAAGAATGAGAAGACATATGAATGAAGGAATAGTATAGCTAACAGAGGTCTAAACCTAAGTTACTGTGAGTACCCAGAAATTCATTTTTTAAATGCCTTACTTGCTTGAATTCTAGCTAAAACTGTAAGCTACAATTAAGAGTCAGGTTTTTTTGGCAATCAAGAAACTGTCATATATATCCTCTGTTTAAAACTCATATAAATGTTTAAACATATATTTCTTCTCATACTATCAAAGCTATGATTGAGATTTCCTTATAATCAAATATGTCACATTCATATGTTATACTGTAACTCTTCTCGCGTTGTTAACATTTACCATTTGTAATAGAACCAAATTAGAAATTTATTTAAGTATTTTAAATAACTTAAAATAGTAAGTATTGAAAGCTATGAAATAAGTAACTACAATAAGTAATTAATTTATTATAATAAAATAGTAACTGAGGCCAAAACAATAGGTACATTATAGAAAAAGAACTGCTATGTTAAATACTTATTTTATTTATTTAATAGAAAATTATTATTATTATTGCAATAACAAAAACAAGAAATAGTGGGAATTTTGTATTAAAACAGTATTGACAGATTTTTTTAATTCAGGCAGTGATAGCAACAGCTGACAACAATTAATATAATTCAATTAAAATTAAATATAAATTAAAGTTTAGTTAAATTATGAATGTACATGACCTCGTACATTATACACACACACACAGATGACCTCAACGTACAAATCATTATCGGAATTATTAATAACGGATTGGTATTTAAAATATTTAATACTACACGATATTTCCATCACCACTCGATCATTATCACCCGTGATAGTAACACCGTGTTAGTGTGATAGTGACGTCACTGCGTGTTTATTTCCGTGATGATATCACACTCGTGATGATGTTTACTCGTTGTTTACTATATGTTTTTGTTATTTTGACGATGTTTTCGCACAGTTTCGTAAAAAGAAGAAATATACGGTAAACAAATTTCCAGCGTTTTCAATATAAAAATTTTTGATTAAAAATGATTTTAACATAGGAATTACACTGTAAACAACTCGTAAACAACAAATAAATTTTGATATTTTAAAGTAATATATTTTACATTAAACACCAATTAATCTATTGTGAGAAGCACAACTTTTAAACAAAATTAATAATAAATTTAAAGAATAGGTTCTCTTACAATTATATTACAATTTATATTCCTACCTTCAAGTGTACATTATATATTTTTTATTGGTTATTAATTGCGTTTTAATGCATGCTTTCAATACAGAGGATAATAGACCACGGAGGTCGAGTTAATAAAAAATATATTTAAAAAAAAACAGAAATGTATATTTGAAGGGAGACGGACGTTTGAAACGAACCTTGATAGTCAAAACTAGGGCCGCCAACAAACCCCTTTATTTCGACTCGCTGCGCTCGCGAAATCTCGGGTGCCGTTTGCATCTTGAGCGAAGTGAGCCCAGTGTATTGACTCATCGTTTCTCATTGACTTCAATGAGATATAAATTTTTTGGCATGAAATTTAAAAAAATTTTTTTTTTGAGGACATTTTTCAATTTTTTTTTTTTTAATCATCCTCTATTGTGTGTCTTTTTGATCGCAAAGTTTCATAATTTTCCGTCAAGTAGTTTTCGAGCCAATTCGTGACAAAGAATGTAAAAAGTCCAGTAAAACGCTCCGCTCACTTCGTTCACTTCGCTCAATAGTTTAATTTTAAATTTGAATGGGAGTAAGGTATGAAGATTGTACTTAAAGACTGACGTGAAGTATTTTTTTCTTTACGCCAGTAGGTAGAGCAATGTCACCTTGACAGGCGACCTCTGAACAACCTCCTGACGGCGGACAGGTAAAACGGATGTTTCCGTGCACCTGCGCTAATTGTATACGCATTAATTATATCGTATTTATTTTTTGTAATATATAATACATTTTTTTATTTTATTATACTGTTTTTTGTTTCTCATTTTTTGACTATGTCAGTTTAGTGGTGTCGTCAAAATTAATATAAGTACTAAAGCTTCTTTATTGTGTATAAAATATTTTTATTACATGAAAATTATGAGAAATATTTATTTTTATATAAAAAGAATGAATCATCCAAGTTCTTTCAAATGACTTTACAAAATATTTCTAGCAATTGTTTCCAACCAGGTATTTTTAATTAAGATAACTTTGAGTTAAAATCATTCTACAATATGTGTAGTGATGAAAAACTTTTTTTGTTAAATACTTTAAAATCTCGTTAACTTGACTTGGTTAAGTTGTTTTACTAAAAGCAGTTTGATGTACGCGATGTTTCACAACCAACCTCGTATCGGACGTGACTACGGCATACATACACACACACACATACACACATACATACATACATACATACATACATACATACATACATACATACATACATACATACGACTCACCATTAATTTTAACCTACCAGTCCTTCTAATCTGTTAACTGGGTCTAAAAATATTATTTAATACCTAAGTGTTATAGAACACTATTACTAAACTAATAAATCTTTCCTCTTTAGTCCATCTTTTAAAGCAGTAAAAATAAGCAAAATATTAATCTGACCTGTCTTAACTTTCACTGTCACATTTCGTTTGCAGGTTGAGATTTAAAAAATAAAAAATGTAGACAAAAAATCTTATAAATATGCGGGACTCATGTTTGGAGCCTTAGACTTCCTGAAACAATAAATACGGGGTCTAAATATTATTACTTAATACTGATTACAGTATTACACTAATTGCAAAATACAACGCTACTGCCTTTGATGTTTATAAAATCAAATAATTACAAATATAACATTCAAATCTATTTTAACGATGTCAACGACCTTCCGATTCAGTAGTTAATTGAGAATTATCAAGACGTTTCGGTTAAGCTATTCAAAGACTTAATATTTATAATAGCTATATATGATGGTTTAAGAATAATTGAGCGAAGCGAGCGGAGAGCTTTACGTGAGACTTTTTGCATCCCATGTCCGGGGTTGGCATGAAAACGGTTTTACCAATCTTCATGATATTTTGCATATTTATACCGATGGTTATTGCGATGGTTTATAAAAAAAAAAGTGAAAAAAAACTCATGTCGTTGAGGAATAATCACCAAAAAATTACAGTCCCATAAGCTTCAATGTAAAAAAAATTCGCTATGTGATATTTGATTATTAAATATTTCTTGCCTGTCGGTTTCATCTTTGAACCCTGAATTGGAGATGGGTTACTCGCTTCGCTCAATTCGCCAAACCCTACTGAGATTTTGCGAGCGCTGCAAGTCAAAAATCGAGGTCCGGTTCGCGACCCTAGTTAATAAATGGCCGAAAAGCTTGCGAACTATTTGATTTATGGCCGATTTTCTCGGCTCACATTTGCCTAATACTTAATAATCTTAGATATACTTCGCTTTACTCATTATACCAAATAATATGTTGTATCCAAGCAAAAGTGGATTATAGTATAAAGCAGGTTTGATAAGTTCAGTAACCTGATGACATTACTGTAATCTCCAAACACAAGTTTGAAATAATGTAACTAAGCTCTGAACATTCATTCAATACTTATATCTTATTAAAGAACAGTTTATATTGTGAAAATAGGTATTGAAAATTTATAAGACTCACTAAGTATCCATTTTCACTTTCCTTTGTCGTTTCGAGGAGACATTTCATCGTTCTATCTTTTACCTTATTTATCCCGGGATTTCAGATAACCTAACAACACATTAAATTTAATTGTAAATATTAATTTTGTAGTTTTTTTTGTATTGTTATTTAAGCCATAATCAAGGTTTGAAATAATAAATGTTGTATATGTTACCCCGAAAAATAAACTAGAAATAGAACAAATTTCATTAGTCAAAAAATACAAAGAATCAAACATTTCAAAAAGTACAAAAATATGTTTTTAATCTACACCTTTATCTGTCAAAAGAACCATCTCCACGTAATTATATCTATAGATAGAATAAATTTTAACTGGTTATCAGTAACTAAAAAACCAATGTTGATCTCTGACCTCGTCTTCTAGGTTAAAGAGTACAGAAAAACGCCCTGTTGAAATCGGAACGGAATTAGAGACGCATCTAAATATTGGTGACAGACAGTCAGACAGTAAGATATTGTACCTTGTAACATACATTACGAGCTATCCTTTCAGCTTTCTCTATTGTATGTACATCTGTAATCAAATTGTATTTAACACACACTAGATCCGATTATGTAATGCCTTGAGGAGCAATATAGTTTTATATGATAGCAATCCTGTATAATCTGAATTTAAACTTATTTATACTAGGATCCGCCGACCGTGCGCGGCGGGTGTTGAGCTGAGCCCTCCTTTCTTCTATTCTTGATAACTTTTGAATGGCTAAACATTTTTTCAATCTGTTTTCGCTATTACATCCGCGTTCGGCTCAAACATACATGAGAAAATTTTTAGCTAATTATCTCGTCGCATTCTGGAGATAACTAAACACAAAAAAAGGGTTCCCAAACGGTTAAGAGCTTCGCTTACGTTCAGCTCAATAACTTACCGTATGTATATAAAAAAATACACATAAATTACCCTTAGAAGCCTATTTTAATTACTATTTATATACTATATTCTACAACAATGTACAAAGATTTTTTTTTCTTTATTATACTACATATATGAATATGATTTATCTCCACTCAGTATAGTTATGACGGTTGTTTTTTACATTTATTAGCAGTTCCTTCACAGCATCCGCGTATCATTTAAGATACAGACATTATTATTCATTGACATTAAAACTTATTACTCTTAGGAACGTTTTGAAATACTTTTATATAATAAGAAACACAGTCAATCAATCAATCAATCAATCAAAACTTTCAATGTTCTCCAAACAGTTTGCTTGTACAGACTAAAATTATGTAATACAAAGAATACACTACTTAGCAATCAATTTCTTAATTTCACGCCATCTTGTTTTAACCAGCTTAAAATCAAGATGGCGTGAATTGAAGAAAGGGTTGGTTGATTGAAAGTGGAAAGTAAAATATAATTTATAGTTTCATATTAGTATATCATATTAATTTATTATTGTATTAACATATAATATTGACCTAATTTACATTAATTTATATTTATATATAGTATTTATTAATACTATTGTATAATATGTTATTTTAATATAAGAATTTTCTTAATGTAATAACTATTATCAGTTATTTTTGATTCAAAATATAAAATATTAAGACCTTGTATTCAGTTTGTTGAAGGAAGTATTTTATTTAATATGAATATGTGTTCGTGTATCGAATATGAATATGTTAATAAGGTCGTATGTATAATAATTTTGGTTCTTTCTTCCGGTTGTTTTTATTCTAATCATATGATCTATTAAAATATGTATATACATACATTGACCGCTAGTCGCTGTGTTTGTTTTTATAAATTTTATATATATATATATATACGAGTAGGTATATTTGTATAGACTTGTCCTCACAGAGTTCAAACGTTTGGTTACACTACCACCTTTAGGAACTAGAATATTTCCTCTAAAAGAAATAAAAGTTATAGTCTAAAATATTCTTAGATAAAAATAAGGCTAAATATATTCTATTATTAGATTGTTTTTTCCTGTAGAAAAAAGGTATAGTCTAAAATATTCGTAATTAAAAATATAGCTAAATATATTATTTTATTATAGGTATTGTTTATTTAGTTTTAAAATTAGTCACTAGCATTTTTGGTGTTTGGATACTTATTTCTTATATATGACTCACTAAAAAAGAATTTTTATAATGCCTTCCTCCATAAGTTTTATGAATATTATAACTTATATCCATGTTTAACTAAATAGAACACTTTAAACTACATAATACTTGGAATATATTGTTCAATAATACTTCTATACATACCTAGCTCTATGGTAAGTCTGGGATATATTTTCGAAAAGTTTCCATAAAAAGAAACCAAGGATTCCATAAATTCCATAAAATATTACGCAATGTTTTTAGCAATAAACAAAAGTATGTGTGTGTGTGTGTGTGTGTGTGTGTTTTAAAATGTCCAATCCCCATACCATTGTATGTATATTAAATTAAAAAAATACAATAATAATATCACCTCATAAATATTATAATATATTGTATGTATGTGTGTCAGTGGAGCAAATTTTGGGGGTATCCGAAACGCTGAATCATTGTTCAGAGCTTATGGTAATATGATTCAAACTAAATATCAAATCAAAGTAAAGAAATCCGTTTGGCAATATATGTATAGAAAGGAAAATTAAATAATTACATATATTTATATGTTTTTGTTGTGTTTTTTATACATAAATGTATAACGTAATTTTTTTGTGCTTTATAGTTGTGGATTTTTAAATGTGTTTTTTTTTCTCATAATTTATTACTTTCTTTCGTTCTATATATTTCTTTCTATAACATATTAATGGAAAATGCATTACAATGGAATTAAAGACCTTCCTTTAAAAATATTAATAAAAATGCGATTATATAATACATACATACACTTACAAATAATCATATTTAAAAACAGATCCAAGAAAATAATTACAACTTAATAAATACTTCATAGTTATAAAACGATAATATATGTTTATATATATAAATATATATAAACTTATTAAATATTTAAGACTACAAATAATTATAATGTTAATCACGTCGTCTTAGACGTGAAGAAGCGTCACGCCGACGTGGGCCAGAGCACGCCGACACCGCGCGTGTTTGAAAACACGTCTTCATATACACTCAAAACTGTTACACTTGGTGTAATTTTAACTATCGTTCGATTTACGAGTTTTTTTAATAAAATTTTTAATTTACGAAACAAAATTTTTAAATAATTTTCCAAATAGACTTTAATTTATTAATTTATATGATATAAACAATTGCATATAACTCTATAAATATAAATCTAATAATTTTCCAGCATGTCGCAAAGTATAAAAACACATCTCAAAAAAGATACACCTAATAATTTTCCACGTCGGAAAGTATAAAGGCATGTCTCATAAAGGTACACCTAATAATTTTCAGTCTCGGAAACTATAAAGGCACATCTAAAAAACGGTACACCTAATAATTTCAATGTCGGAAAATATAAAGGCACATTTCAAAATCGGTACACCTAATAATTTTAAATCTCGGAAAGTATAAAGACACATCTCATAAAGGTACACCTAATAATTTTCAGTCTCGGAAAGTATAAAGGCATGGCTCATAAAAGTACACCTAATAATTTTCAATCTCGGAAACTATAAAGGCACATCTAAAAAACGGTACACCTAATAATTTCAATGTCGGAAAATATAAAGGCACATTTCAAAAACGGTACACCTAATAATTTTAAATCTCGGAAAGTATAAAGACACATCTCATAAAGGTACACCTAATAATTTTCAGTCTCGGAAAGTATAAAGGCATGGCTCATAAAAGTACACCTAGTAATTTTCAATCTCGGAAACTATAAAGGCACATCTAAAAAACGGTACACCTAATAATTTGAATGTCGGAAAATATAAAGGCACATTTCAAAAACGGTACACCTAATAATTTTAAATCTCGGAAAGTATAAAGACACATCTCATAAAGGTACACCTAATAATTTTCAGTCTCGGAAAGTATAAAGGCACATCTCAAAAACGGTACACCTAATAAGTTCAATCTCGGAAAATATAAAAGCACATCTCAAAAAAGATACACCTAATAATTTTGTTTGTCGGATAGTATAAAGGCACATGTGATATCCGTGCGATTTCCGCGAGATATACAAGATATATCAGAGAGCGATCGAGATCGTGACAAAGAGCACAGAAAACCTCGGTGCGGTCTACGTGAGCCGGCGGACGGAACCTTGAGTGCTCCTTCCCCCGATACAATAAAGCGTTCAGTCCAACCTCACTCTCAACGGACACAACACGATATTTTAACGAACAATGAATCCCGACTGAACCTCCCAGTGAAGTGACTGTTGTGTGATGTTACGTGCCATACATTGTGATCATTTTTAAAATATATACAGGTTGGTGTTTTTTTTTATATATAATAGAATATTAAATTGTTTTTTTTTTTTATAAAGAAATTACTATAAAAAATTTGATTTATATTTATTAATAAATATTACATCATTACGGAAATATTTTTGTTAAACATATGACTTCATCTTATTTTCAAAATAAGTATTGTGATACTACTTTTGTACAATCGGTTAATTAAAAAAAACTTGGACAACTTTTAATTATTTCAATATAAATAAATACGATTAAAATATATTTGATTATAAATTATGATCACGATTTTAAGTGTCTCGGAGATATATTGCAGTTTAAGACTATTATATCAAAAAATATTTATTTAATGCGAATTTTTATTTATAATTTATATTTCTTTGTTGGTTTTTATTACTTAATATTATTTTATTTTAAAATTATCTGTGAAAATAAAAAATTACATGTGACAGAAAAAAATCGCATTAATTATATTTTTTTATTTCAAAGCTTTCTAAAAACCTTTGGTATGTTAATTAAAAATTAAAAAAAAAAGTAATCACTGATGAAAGGAAAGTAATTATAAAAAATATTACATCCATATTGTACGAAGAGTGCCTCGGGTGCTAGTTTGATATAATCTGTCACGACGTATGACAATACAAATAATTATAAACAAGGTATTACAACATACACAGAAACGTGAAAACCCTTCTAAATATTAATCTGCTTCTTAATTCAAATTTATAATAGATTAAAATATTTTTTATATCCGGCTTTTATGAACGAACCTTTTTCAAAATACCAAGAATTCACAAAACAATAACGTATTAAAAAAACGTCGTACGTATTAGTTGTTATAAACTAGACTTCAAATACAATTTGTTTTTTTCTTAAACGTCAAATATGCGCGCGAAAACTTTAATCTCCGCTAACCTTAAAAAAGCGGAAGCGATAAACATAATTACGTTGCACATTTTTAAGCATTGTACGTACGTATTGGTATTGACAATTATTACAATGAAGTGAAACTCAAAATGGTGAATCGTATTCAGACGTGTCGTAACTGGTCACGTGACATAACCTTTATAATAAATAATAAATATATGTTTATATAATCGCAATTTGTCAAAATCATCACAGTTTTGTATTCAAACCAAACATTCTTCAAGGATGGTTCTAGATTAGTCAGAAAGCATGAGACATTAATATTCTGATCATTATTGTATTTCATCTCAATATAAAGATCTCAGAAATAGCGGAAGAGATCAGCAATACTAATACGAACTATAACTTTTGTGCATAGAAAAGAAGTTGTGTAAGGTACCTTATAGTTTATGGTAATAAAAGTACCAACTGTTTACCAAAGTAATTTGTGTTTACCAAAGTTGGTCTTTATCTATTACGTGAGACTGTTTATCAGTGAGAAGCATTTACCTTTACCTGTGAGTGTTTGTTAGGGGAAATCTTTTCATCCTTCCGATATCTTTATTTGCAAACAACTCGACAATTTTTACTTTTTAATGAAGTTAAAGGTATGTTTTCAGATGGTTTCGGTCTCAAATTTGTATTAAATTAATTTCAATTAGAACCCATAGCAATACACAAGTCAAATCATCATTTCTCTAACCACAAATACCTGAATTTCCATTTCTAATATCATGTTTTATAGAATAGTTATTTGTCATATATTTTATAAGAAAGTTTTATGGAAAAGTTATTATTATTTTTTTATTACAAACAAATTAAAGTCTAGTAATGTTTATTTAACATGAATAGGAAATAAAATATATAACATAGCTATATTTAATATAAATACAAAAGTTATTGTAGCCAGTGAACTTGGGAGTTGTGAATGCAACACACGAAGGTAACATCCAACAATAGAAGCATTCACTTAACATTATCATTACTTGTTGTTAAGATCATGCACAATTAAGTTTATTATTATAATAGAATGTTGAAATTATATATTAAAGTTGTGTTCCTAATAAATAAATAACTAATTAATAAATAATACGTAAAATTGTGTTAATAACCAATAAATAAATAAATAACTAATAAATAAATATGAAGGTAATATTAGCCCTTCACGGTTCATAGAACATTCAATTAACATCTGACCACATTTCGAAGTGTTAAATTGATTGACGTTTTTGTATAATTAATAATAAAGTAGTATAAATGAAACTATATATATATGTGTGTGTGTGTGTGTATGTATGTGTGTGTGTTCATATAAATCTTGTGTCTGTACACTGTGGTAATAAAAATCATATTAACATTTTAAAACAATTTATCTGAAATGTTTAAGTATAAGTATTGTTATATAACAGCTGTATGAACTAGCCTTCGAATTGACTTTAGTTACAATAGTAAACTAAGTTTATATGGAAAAGAGCATAAAAAGTAAGGATTTATGGCATTATATTTCATATAATCCATGTATTGGTATATGACTTGTAATCCTTGACTTCAAAGTCGTTAGATGACTCGGAGGTTTGAACCTATCAATCTTTCTGTCGTTATAATCACTTAACAAGGTTCCTACCCGCTTTGTTCCAAGGTAACGTAATCAAACGAAAAACAATACTTTTTATGTATTTTTTAAAACTTTTGACTAAAACATATATATATAATTTTATTCAATATTTAACACATATATTGTCTTAAAGGAAGATATATATATATATTGTCATAGTATAGATTTTAATTGTAACTTCTACAACTTAAATTTATAGCATCTATATACCGATATAAATGTAATTTTTTTTAAAATTTCATGAACGGCCATCTTGAATTGCATGTTGATATACTTTGTAACTTATCAAATTAATATTATATAAAATTAAAGTTTTCCATTGTGTATCACCTTGGTTTTCTATTAAATGTATATAAATAAAACTATGTTAAGTTTAACTCGAGGTTCCCTGGACATCTCATCCAGTGAACACGATTGCTGGAAAAATAAATGTCAGGTTAAAATTAAAATGCAACTAATATACGCGAGATAAATATTTAAAATAAGTTTATTGTATATATCTAGTTCGGTATATGAGGTAGTTAGGAATGGTATCTTATATAACCTTATCAGTGCCCTAAACCATAAACTGCTCGTTTCCTTTCAGTTAGTATTAAATATTCAAATAGAGTCAAGCCAAGTGAAGAGTGATTGTTTTTATTCTTGATGATATAAAAAGATCATTACGTATATTAATATGAAAGCATTAAAATGATTAATGGTATTGTATTTTCAAAAACATGTGTATATATATATATATATATATATATATATATATATACATATATGTATTATATTACTTAAGTTTCTAACTTGTTGTCTAAGTTATACATTTTAGATGTTATAATTGGTTCATTCTAAAGCGGTTCGTAGTGTTGTGTTCCGGTTGTGTAATGTTGCAAGGTTGCCACAACCACTTACCACCACTTACCACCAGCACTAGTTTGATTTAATCACATTATAATTAATAAAACCTTACCATCTTTTAGTGTGAATGAACTATTTAAAAACAACTCATCGAATTGTCAAAAAATTGTCTTTAAAATCCTGTTTTGAGGTTATTAATATACATAATATTTTAATATTTTAAATTTATCAATGTAACTAAAACTATATATATATAAAAAAACTGTTTAAAAACAGTATGTATGTACATTAAGAAAACAAATAATCTTAAAAGTATAACTTTTTGTACAGAAATCATTAACATTGCTGCGGGCAAATAGTAATTATACGTTACAACGCACAGACGGACTGAAATTCCCTTAATTCTTTGTTAGGCTATCTATATTAATATCTCATTACTGGGCCTTGGCTCGAATACCAAATGTCCGTTGTTATGTTCGCTGTCACTCGAGAAGGTAAAGCATTCAATGTTAACTTGTTACACTTTGAAACACTAATGTCGGCACCGCTCACTCGAAAAATTACTGATACATTAATTAATATGTGGTTTGTTATGTAATGCGTGTGAGTGTGTTCGTGTGTGTGTGTCTGTGTGTATGTACGTCCAGGACATCCTGTTGGAAGGGAATGCCTTTTTGGATTAAGATGGCCTTTTGGAGATTTCTCTTTTGTATTAAACAACTGTTTTCTATATATATAGCTTTTATCCCTCCCGCTTCGCTGGGCACACTATTAATTTGGGTGCGAACTTAGGTACTATGGTAACCTTTGTCATATTATCCGTTGTCATCGTCACCGTTACTATAGTAACCCTTACCCCCGCGTAATATCCGTTCTTAGTGGACGTCTACGTCACAAAAAAGTGACTATCTAAAATTTTAAGTTAATCGGACAGATAATTTCGGAGATTTCGTGATGAGTCAGTGAGTGATAAATCGCCTATATATATATATATATATATATTTTCCACTAATAACTAAGTAAAGATCAAATAATTTAAAAATAATTCGAATTAAAATATGATGTAAACAAAGCTCGGAACCTTGGTTATTTTAAATCTGACATTATGAATTAAATTTAAACCCAGTCACATTAGAAATGCAACCTCGTAATGTAATACACGAACAGAACGTAATATTATTTTAGTGAAGCGGATTTTGGAACCAATAGCAAGGTCAAGATCCGATTTCATCTCCACTCGATTATGTAAGAAATCTTTTATTTAGTTTTGAGTTATTTACGAGTTATTTATTTATGTTACGAGTTATTTATTTACGTTAATGATAATTTTTTTATAACAGTTCCACTGTTCTGTTACATTAATTTGCTTGGAAATTCATATTTATTCATATCAAGTTTTTATTGAAAATTTTCAACAATTAATTCGAAAATTATAAAATCATTCGTCTTTAGTACTTTCTCTTTCTCACAACTTAAAATATTTTGATTTACAACAAAAAATGCTGAATTACATCATCGCGTGTCATCATTATATATATGTGTGTTACCGTACATGTGTGTGTAACAGTGTAATACACATAAAATACATTATAATCAAGGATATAATAAAAATATAATTGAGTATTTGCAATGCAATTAAAACAGATGTACTAAAATTAAGAATTGTGTGTAATTCTTATATAAAAACATATTTTTTGTAGTTTTTTGATTCAAATAAAATGAATGAATGGATAAATGAACGTATGATATAGTCTAAGATACCATGACACAAAACTTATTATAATAGTTAAAACGAAATATATAGCACCTGTTATATGTATTAGGTCCTAACCTAAAAACTTTATTATATATTTATATATTTATACTAGCTGATACGCGCCCGCTTCGCTGGGCACACATAACCTAGGTTGCCATGGTAACCGTTGTTATTGTGTCCGTTGTCATCGTAACCGTTCCTATGGTAACCGCGTTAAGTGTATATCTCCTACAGGTTTAAAACTTAGCGAAATGCAAAAAGTTGAAATCCGTTAGGATAGGAATTCCGTAAAATCCGTTCTTAGTGGACGTCTACTTCACAAAAGAAGTAACTATGGAAAATTTTAAGTTAATCGGACAGATACTTTCGGGGATTTCGTGATGAGTCAGTAAATCACTTATATATATATAAAGAAGATATTGTCGCATTGTATTGTAATTTTGATATACGTATATATTTATTATTGTTAATAAATATGTACTATCTAAAATATCTGATGTAATGTTTTAATATTTAAATAGCAATATTGAATCGTGTCAGGTAAGTCATGTCAAAATTACAATCAATTTAAAGTAGTTTTGATTGAGTTTAAAAAATGAGCATAATAATAATAAATCTGTATTAGACCCAAAAATTTATATGTAAATTAAAATTTTAAAAATATGCTTAGATTTTAATATTTTTTTTATCTTTAATTAGATATATTTTATTACGTTTCTTTTCTATTACTCTTAATAAATAAACGACAACAGCTCGTTGAGTACGAAAATATCTTTAAGAATATAGGTGCTGTAAAAACGTATTTAGATTAAAAATGAGTACGAATCAAATTAAAAACATCAATTAAACTTAGAACACCAACACCGATGGCTTACAAAGATATCAAACGCCCGAGGTTGACGAATATTTATAATATATAATCGGATCTTCTTAGAACGTGTTCTCGTATTTGAATACAATAATAACACTAGTTACTTTCACTGTACCTATTAAATGAGTTTCTTTAAGCGTATACAATCTTTATTCACATTACAACGAATACGAACGAGTGAACTAGTCTCTATTCACATTAGAACGAGTATAGAACTAGTTAACTAGTCTTTATCTACGTTAGAACGAGTAAAGAACGAATGAACTAGTCTTTATTCACATTAGAACGAGTAAAGAACGATTTAACTAGTCTTTATCTACATTAGAACGAGTAAACTAGTCTGTATTCACATTAGAACGAGTAAAGAACGAATGAACTAGTCTTTATCTACGTTAGAACGAGTAAAGAACGAATGAACTAGTCTTTATTCACATTAGAACGAGTAAAGAACGAATTAACTAGTCTTTGTCTACATTAGAACGAGGAACTAACGAATGAACTAGTCTTTATTCACATAAGAACGAGTAAAAAATGAATGAACTAGTCTTGATATACAAAGAACGAGTTACGAACGAGTAAACTAAACTTTATTCACATTAGAACGAGTAAAGAACGAATAAACTAGTCTGTATTCACATTAGAACGAGTTACGAACGAATGAACTAGTCTTTATCGACATTAGAACGAGTTACGAACGAGTAAACTAAACTTTATTCACATTAGAAAGAGTAAAGAACGAATGAACTAGTCTGTATTCACATTAGAACGAGTTACGAACGCTGATCTAGTCTTTTTTTACATTAGAACGAGGAACTAACGAATGAACTAGTCTTTATTCATATTACAACGAATGAAATACAATCTTCATTCATAGAGAACGAACGAATGAATGAACTAAAAATCATTATTTACACCTGTCACTTAATTTGTATGTGTAAAAAAAACATTTATTCATTCTCACACATAAATATAGACATTTATTGTTAATCTCATAACTTAAGAACTCATCAATCATATATATTTAATATAACCAATTGATAAGCGATAAAAATTAAAAGGTCTTGTCTTCAATGGCATTTGAAACCTTACCACAGATAAAGTAATAAATAAATACCTATTAAAATCACATTAATATTAATTATCTGTATATTTGCCCTCGCTCCATGTTTTAGAGGTCGTAATAATGTACCTACTTGTTTAATGATTTTTCTCTTACAAATGTAATAAGTTAGGATTTATAGTCTGTATAGAAAATACCTTTGGTTCTTTATACAACTGATAAAGTATGATGCATGTATCTTCTCTCTCTTTCTATCTATTTGTTGTATGTAATCTATATTTTTTGTGACATGAAATGGGTGTTGATGGTGAGTCTTTGGTATATTTATAACTTGGCTATATTAAATAAAAAAGTAAGTTTACTTTTAATAAGACCTCCTTTTTGGAACCGTAAAACTAGAACCTTATGTTTTGTTCGTTTGAAAAAAAAAAATATTGATTTTGAAAATTTGTTTTCTTTTTAATTACTTTCTGTGGTTGCAATAAAAAATTATTACCATTTCTATTATGAAGAAAACCAAACTTTAAAGCATTGCTTAATCGAAACACGTATATAATATTAAACTAAATTATGTTCCAAATACTGAATACGCTTTGATATAAATATTAAAATAAAACATATAAATACAATGTAGATAAATAATTACCTTCATATTAAAATTAATAATTCCCGATCTAAAAACCGGTTACCGTTTATAATATACGCTGTCAGCTGACTCTTAACTAAACCAGTTTAATATTGGTGCTTTTGACTCGCTGTATTGATTTATAACGTATTTCTTTTATTTATCAAAAGTAGGTTTTATATAATTCAGTATTCAATTTTATTTTTTTTAATTTTCAATGTTTTGACAGTTAAGCTCAATATCCTAGAATTCATATAAAAAAATACTTTATTACTCTTAAATCACCTACAGATTTGAAATAGTTTAAACCCATTCTGCCATTACTATTGTAAATAAATAATGTTCTAATTTATTATTATAATTATAACAAAATATTATATATATATATATATATTAGTTAGTGTATTTAAGCATTATTATTTTCAATATCCTCGCTCGTTATAACTATTATAATTATATATATATATATATATATATATATATATATATATATATATATATATATATATATATATATATATATATATATATATATATATATCTTTTTTTCCACTAATAACTCAGTAAAGATCATATAATTTAAAAATAATTCGAATTAAAATATGATGTAAACAAAGCTCGGAACCTTGGTTATTTTAAATCTGACATTATGAATTAAATTTAAACCCAGTCACATTAGAAATGCAACCTCGTAATGTAATACACGAACAGAACGTAATATTATTTTAGTGAAGCGGATTTTGGAACCAATAGCAAGGTCAAGATCCGATTTCATCTCCACTCGATTATGTAAGGAATCTTTTATTTAGTTTTGAGTTATTTACGAGTTATTTATTTATGTTACGAGTTATTTATTTACGTTCATGACAAAGTTTTATAATAGTTCCTGTTCTGTTATGTTAATTTGCTTGGAAATTCATATTTATTCATATCAAGTTTTTATTGAAAATTTTCAACAATTAATTCGAAAATTATAAAATCATTCGTCTTTAGTACTTTCTCTTTCTCACAACTTAAAATATTTTGATTTACAACAAAAAATGCTGAAGTACATCATTGCGTGTCATCATTATACATGTGTGTGTTATCGTACATGTGTGTGTAACTGTGTAATACACATAAAATACATTATAATCAAGGATATAATAAAAATATAATTGAGTATTTGCAATGCAATTAAAACAGATGTACTAAAATTAAGAATTGTGTGTAATTCTTATATAAAAACATATTTTTTGTAGTTTTTTGATTCAAATAAAATGAATGAATGGATAAATGAACGTATGACATAGTCTAAGATACCATGACACAAAACTTATTATAATAGTTAAAACGAAATATATAGCACCTGTTATATGTATTAGGTCCTAACCTAAAAACTTTATTATATATTTATATATTTATACTAGCTGATACGCGCCCGCTTCGCTGGGCACACATAACCTAGGTTGCTATGGTAACCGTTGTTATTGTGTCCGTTGTCATCGTAACCGTTCCTATGGTAACCGCGTTAAGTGTATATCTCCTACAGGTTTAAAACTTAGCGAAATGCAAAAAGTTGAACTCCTTTGGGAGAGGAATTCCGTAAAAGCCGCTCTCAGTGGACGTCTACGTCACAAAAGAAGTAACTATGTAAAATTTTTAGTTAATCGGACAGATAGTTACGGAGATTTCGTGATGAGTGAGTGAGTGGTAAATCGCATATATATATATATATATATATATATATATATATATATATATATATATATATATATATATTGTAATTTTGATAAACGTATTTATTTATTACTGTTAATAAATATGTACTACCTAAAATATATTATGTATATTTTTTGTTAGATCATCATGATATGTAATATGTTTTAATATTTAAATAGCAATAAAAAATATTGAATTGTGTCGAGTAAGTCGTGTCAAAATTAAAATAAATTTAAAGTAGTTTGACAGTTTTGAAAAATAAGCATAAAGAAAAAAATCTTTATTATACCCAAAAATGTGTATGTTAAAATAAATTAAGATTTTATCTTAGAGTATCTTCTTTAATTAGCTATATTTTATTATTTATCTTTTCTGTTAAAAATTAAATTCTATAACAACAGCTCGTAATATACGTTCCAAATATCTTTAAGAATATATGCGCTGTAAAAACGTATTTAGATTAAAAATGAGTACGAATCAAATTAAAAACATCAATTAAACTTAGAACACCAACACCGATGGCTTACAAAGATATCAAACGCCCGAGGTTGACGAATATTTATATCTTCTTGGAACGTGTTCTCGTATTTGAATACAATAATAACACTAGTGACTTTCACTGTACCTATTAAATGAGTTTCTTTAAGCGTATACAATATTCATTCACATTACAACGAATACGAACGAATGAACTAGTCTTTATTCATGTTAGAACGAGTAAAGAACGAATGAACTAGTCTTTGTTCACATTAGAAAAAGTAAAGAACGAATGAACTAATCTTTATCTACGTTAGAACGAGTAAAGAAAGAATGAACTAGTCTTTATCTACATTGGAACGAGTAAAGAACGAGTAAACTAGTCTGTATTCACATTAGAACGAGTAAAGAACGAATGAACTAGTCTTTATCTACGTTAGAACGAGTATAGAACGAATGAACTAGTCTTTATCTACGTTAGAACGAGTAAAGAACGAATGAACTAGTCTTTATTCACATTAGAACGAGTAAAGAACGAATTAACTAGTCTTTATCTACATAAGAACGAGTAACGAACGAATGAACTAGTCTTTATCTTCATAACAACGAGTTACGAATAAGTGAACTAAACTTTATTCACATTAGAACGAGTAAAGAACGAATGAACTAGTCTGTATTGACAGTATAACGAGTTACGAACAAGTAAACTAAACTTTATTCACATTAGAACGAGTAAAGAACGAGTGAACTAGTCTATATTCACATTAGAACGAGTTACGAACGCTGAACTAGTCTTTATCTACATTAGAACGAATAACGAAGGAGTGAACGAAACTTTATTCACATTAGAACGAGTGTTTAACGAATGGATTAGTCATTATTTACATTAGAACGAGCGTTTAACGAATGAACTAGTCTTTATTCATATTAGAACGAGTGACGAACGAATGAACCAGTCTTTATTCATATTATTACGAGTTACGAATGAATGAACCAGTCTTTATTCATATTACAACGAATGAAATACAATCTTTATACATAGAGAACGAACGAATGAATGAACTAAAAATCATTATTTACACCTGTCACTAAATTTGTATGTATGAAAAAACATTTATTCATTCTCACACATAAATATAGACATTTATTGATAATCTTATAACTTAAACTCATCAATCATATATATTTAATATAACCAATTGATAAGCGATAAAAATTAAAAGGTCTTGTCTTCAATGGCATTTGAAACCTTACCACAGATAAAGTAATAAATAAATACCTATTAAAATCACATTAATATTAATTATCTGTATATTTGCCCTCGCTCCGTGTTTTAGAGGTCGTAATAAAGTACTTGTTTAATGATTTTTCTCTTACAAATGTAATGAGTTAGGATTTATAGTCTGTATAGAAAATACCTTTGGCTCTTTACATCTGACAAAGTAGGATGCATATATCTTCTCTCTCTTTCTATCTATTTGTTGTAATCTATATTTTTTACTGACATGAAATGGATGTTGATGGTGTGTCTTTGGCATATTTATAACTTGACTATATTAAAAAAAAAAGTAAGTTTACTTTTAATAAGACCTCCTTTTTAGAAACGTGGAACTAGAACCTTATGTTTTGTTCGTTTGAAATAAAAAAAAATATTGATTTTGAAAATTTGTTTTCTTTTTAATTACTTTCTGTGGTTGCAATAAAAAATTATTACCATTTCTATTATGAAGAAAACCAAACTTTAAAGCATTGCTTAATCGAAACACGTATATAATATTAAACTAAATTATGTTCCAAATACTGAATACGCTTTGATATAAATATTAAAATAAAACATATAAATACAATGTAGATAAATAATTACCTTCATATTAAAATGAATAATTCCCGATCTAAAAACCGGTTACCGTTTATAATATACGCTGTCAGCTGACTCTTAACTAAACCAGTTTAATATTGGTGCTTTTGACTCGCTGTATTGATTTATAACGTATTTCTTTTATTTATCAAAAGTAGTTTTTATATAATTCAGTATTTAATTTTATTTTTTTTTTAATTTCGAATGTTTTGACAGTTAAGCTCAATATCCTAGAATTCATATAAAAATAGTTTATTACTCTTAAGTCACCTACAGATTTGAAACAGTTTAAACCCATTCTGCCATCACTCTTGTAAATAAATAATGTTCTAATTTATTATTATAATTATAACAAAATATTATATATATATATATATATTAGTTAGTGTATTTAAGCATTATTATTTTCAATATCCTCGCTCGTTACCGTCAAACACACGGTCGTGTATACAAAATATACAACTTAAGAAACAATACAGAGTTATCTACGGAAACGGGTCACGCATTTCATTTCGAAATCACCGACAAAAGATTCGCTCGCCTTTGTTCACAAGACATTTTAATTGTCAGTCAAAAATACTGGCGCCAAATTAAGGTTAACAGGCTAACAGGTTATGAAGGCTGAATATTATATAACAGAATGTTTGAATTATTAAAAAAATATATATATATATATTTTTTTAATATTAGTGAAGGCAAAGAAATCATAATTCGAAGCACGTTTGTAACGTCATACATGGAAAAGTTTGTATAGGCAAGGTGAATATACCTTTAGGATAGCCGTCCAACATCCTCTTCGCCGACCTTGAGGTTGACCGGCCGTCACTGGACTGTCATTTTTATGATTTATCGTGACATTAAATTGATTTAATGTGATATAGTACATCACTAGTATATTTTTTATCGATAATATTTTTAACATTTTTGATATTAAATAGTCAAATATTATATGTACGTATATGTCCGATAATTTATATTTTACATAAAAAAATAGTCCTAATTTTTTCCATATTTCCTTAATCATATCATATCCTTATCCTAGAATCTATATACTAACGCTTATCCTAATCCCTAGTTCGTATATCTTATAGTTAATTATACCACTATAAGTTTAAAAGAAAATATTACTATTATAAAAATAACAACAAGTTTTGTTTGTTCATATTAATTCTGTGTATCATTATTTAAATATTTTTATAATTAATTTAAAGAATGCGTAATAATAAGTATATCTATATATAAATAAAATTGAAATGTCTGTTTGTATTTCCAAATTAACAGCTTTTCATTAAACCCATATTAAAGTATATACGTTACTTATATTTTAAAAACCATATTCCGCGCGACCGAAGCCAGAAGCACAACTAGTATGTAATATAGATATCAATAATTTTCTTCAATAAGTGACCCTGGCTTGTCTATATTGCCCTTGCTATCACCTCTGAAGGTCGATCAGCCGACCTTAGACTCACTGACCGCAAGTTTCCGGGTTAGGCCAACGGCTTTCCTTATATATATATATATATATATATATATATATATATATATATATATATATATATATATATATATATATATATATATATATATATATATAGAGTATTATAAAGAAAAATTATTTGGTTGTTTGTAGGTATTTAGCAAAAACTACTGGACCGATTACCAATATTCTTTTCTCTAGTCTTAAGCAAAATATTCTACTTTTCATGGCGATTTTAATAAAAGTATTCTAATATTAATATAAAGCAAGTAAGCTTGTATGTATGTATGTTCATGGCGATTTTTAAAAAATTTCTAATATTAATATAAAGCAAGTTAGCTTATATATATATATAATCAAAAATATCGAATTTCTGTTTAATATGTATGTATTAAACAGAAATTCGATATTTTTGATTAAAAAAAAATCTTTACAAATTCTTCTTTATCTAAACGCGGATAGAGTCACCGGCAACACCAAGTATAAAACCTACCCACACTTAAAAATATATATAATGTATATGATTAATCTCTCAATGAATTCTTTCAATGCCACGTAATTGTTAATATTATAATAAATTAACTAATCAGCTGTTTCATACCAAAGTTATATTTATAATAATGTATAATAAAAATAATACTTATAAAATCTATGATTAATATAAAAATGTCCGCCATCTTGAATCACCGGAATGTATGTTATTGTTTTTTTATATATTTAGATTATTTTGTTGTTATATTAAATTTATTATAGTCTTTAAATTTAATTTAACTTAATTTTTTTGTTTACTTGTTTTCCTCGTTTTTTTTTAACAATGTTGATTGACTGGTTTTTGATTTTTTTGTAAAACGAATAAAGTTTTATCAGAAATAATAAAAATTCACAGAACCACATATATTTTATATCAAAATAATAACATAGAAATAACTTTATAGCATATTAAATAATTATATAATAAAATTTAAATTAAAGATATTATTATAAGCTAGGTTTGCTCCGTGGCACCGCTTGCAATAAATTTAAAATGGATTGTTTGTTCCAAAATTGTATCCTATTTTATTCTTATGTATAAGTTACAGTAGTAGTAAAGTTTCATCAAAATCTGTTCAGTTTTTTCACGTATATATACAGACGTACAAATTTTTGTATTTATTATATTAACAAGTTATTAATAATAACCTCGCAGTTCTTCCGGATGTAGAGAATAAAGTTTCCGATACACCAACGCGGCCCGTTTCAAAGTATCCATGTCAAGAACTCGAAAACGACTTAAGGTCGACATTTCACATAAATATACCTTTAAATGCATTGTAATGTTTAATAAATTGTACGTTTAAGTTTAATTTTGTGTATTAAAATCATATTTTTCTATTTATGTATGTTTTTGAAGTAGGGGTCCACCCAGGGTGCTGTACCATAGTATTGTTATGAATAGGTTTTATGTGTTCTGATTTAAAAAATAAGACTAAAAACACTCGTATTTCAGAACACTTTATGTTTTTATTATTAATAAATATAATTCGCATTTAAATGGCGACTAGAAAAAACTACAGCAACAAAAGAATGCGAAAGATTATACTAAAATAAATAAATAATAAAAATTAACACACAGTTGGTTTTTAACAAAATATATACCTTTAATACGAAAAGTTATAAATTTTAAATATGGCCGACATATTTTACTGCAGTTGAGGCCGTTAACCTAAATATTATTTTAATATTACTCACCCATCTTTACAACATTAATATATTTTATATAAAATGTGTTATAATTTTAACATTTTTGCAATAAATATTACAAGAATTCACGGTAAAACCCAACCTATATGCAATTTTCGTTCTTACCTTCTCAACACATCCGCCTCACAAACGCGAGTGAGTGCGCTTCGACGACGCTTGTATATATTGGCATATAAATAATTATTATTAATAAATAGTTTTAATTTATTGTATTTATAGCAAAATTGTTATAAACTATTATTTCAATCTTTAAGGAATCTATACATATAAATTCCATATTAACAGATCTTCATTTAATGGATATGAAAGTATATGTTACTTATATAATTTTTTTGTGTGTCTGTTTGTGTTTCGTTCGGCTAACCTCTGAAATGGATGAACCGATTATAATATAACTTTCATTTGCGGGTAATGTTATAAGTAACAACTAATTTTATTTTATAATAATATTCGAACGGAGTCGTGTGAACAGCTAGTTTAAGAACTATATCCTTGCCTCATTGTCGTGAGTGGGTGCTGCTTGCGGTGACTGGTGTTGCTAGCCACGGATTTTTTTTTATTATTAACTAATTATTGGACCGGATTATAAAATTTATTGCAATGATTCTAGATGTTCGTAAATTGGTCACTAAATATTGTAAGTTTGTTGCGTGATTCTTCTCAGAGGAGGGCTCGTTGGGATCCTTAATTTGAAATTAGAGTTCCTTTACAGAAGGGCTTATTTCATAATTATATATATATAAATGCACATAAATGCATATTGCAGATATGTATGAAATTATCTCTCATTCCCCAAGTTCGGTTTCGAAGTATGAGGAACCAGTGAGAGAATTGGGACCTCTATTATTTTGAAAGCCATACTTGTTAATGTAAATATTATTTGGGAAATCCCGACAACATTCACTTTATAAGTAATGTACTTCTATTGTGCAGAATTTATATTGTGTTAATCGGAATTTAAGTCAAATATATGACTGATAATATATTATATTTTTAATGTATTAATGTAAATAGATTTCATTTAAGGAATATGTTATAATCTATATCTATATGTATATATAGATAACCTTAAATATTTTACATATTTACTTCTTTTGTGACGTAGACGTCCACTAAGAACGGATTTTACGGAATTACTATCCCAACGGATTTCAACATTTTGCATTTTGCCAAGTTTTAAACCTGTAGGAGCTATACACTTAACGCATCCGGTTACCATAGTAACAGTTACCATAGCAACCTTAGTTCACATCCAAATTAATAGTGTGCCCAGCGAAACGGGTGGGGATAAGCTAGTACTTGTATAAATTTAGTGCTTTCCCGTAATTTTAAATCAATCCTATAATCATTTGACTGCACCTCGTATACGGGTATATTCTTAGCATATAAAATTTTCCAGAAAGTTTCAAAATTCCTGAGATGATTTATATAAGATGGGAATGAATTTGTAATAAGATATATACTAATTAGTAATTTCTTTATGTTGTATTAAGATCACGTTTCAAACCTATTCACCACAATGCCGCCCACTGGGTTCTTTTATACTACTTGATATTATATTTTCGTTTGTGTCAACCTCACAAACGGACAATTTGTAACCATTTATAATTAATAGTTGACAAATCTTTTAATATATAATAATTAATTTTAATGCGAATATAAAATATTGATTTATTTATTTATCTACTTTAAAATAGAGCCAAAATATTTACGATATTTAACAAATATATAGTATAAGGTTTAGTTAATGTTTTATATATACTAGTGATCCGCCCTGCTTTCCCACGGTTATTAGGGCATATGTCTACACGTTTGTTCTGCATGTGGAAGACATTCCGACATTTTCAACAATGATTGTTATATTTCAAAGAATCTTAAACTATACACTTAAACATCACGAATTGATGTAAACCACATGAAAATCTGTCCAGTAGTTGTTGTACCTATCGCGAACAGATAGACAAGACTATGTAATAATATATAATGCAATTTATATGTATATATGTTTCAGGCTGGGTGAGCGATGAAGGGCTGGTTCGATGCTTTCCGCGAGGAAGGCGGCCCAACCCTATACGCTTACCACAACAGGACAGCCGTCGCCGCAGATGTGCCCGCGATAGCCCTTATTGTGGCAGCCCTCACACTCTATATTGCGTTCCTAGCTATATTTCCGGGTATACGGAAGGAGGTAACCTATATCCCTTTGGTTAATTCGAATAAATGTAGATTAATAATTGCTAATTATTCTGTGTAGATTGTTTTATAAAATAAAAAAAATATATATTTTTAATAATTATCTGTTTTCATATATGCTACATAATCTGTCTTTAATTCCAGAGATTCTCAACCTTCACAATAGTTACCCTAAGTCTCTTCGTTGGTACTGTGATTTTAGGTGAGTCCAAAATATACTAATGATACTTACTTGATCGTAATGTGTGGAATTAAGGTTGTTGACTCATTTGCAATGTTGATATTATATTGTATACATCTAACATTGTTAAATTTAATTTAAAAAGAGCTACTGTTGTGTGTCTGGGTGACCCTTCTCAGCAGAGCAGCATTCCGAGCTGGTAGCTTACTTACGATTCAAAGGAGCATGTAAATCACTGCTTCTATAAATATATTTTGAATTTGAATTTAATAAAGACAAGTACATATAACTAAGAAATAGAAAATTAATTTCAAGGTTCAAAAATATTGAGGATAAAATATTTTTAGACATGACGACGACATCAAACACGCGATGTCGTAACGATAACAATGTACGTGACAGAACAGAACAGGATAGTAATATTATGAAACTTATTATGAGATCTAATGATATGTACCAAGTTTACATTGCTACCCAATTATATATTATTTTGGTAGCTAATTAATTATATTATATATTAAATATGAAAATTTATTTAATTAAATTTATTACGTGTTTATTTATATCTTCAAACTATCGAATGATTTTTATATTTTATAAATACGCCATATAATATATAACAATTATTGATTATAATTATTTTAGTATCAGAACTGTTGTAATACATCATATTATTTATATTTAACCGACTCTTAACGTTATCAAATCGAAATAAGATTGACTAGTTTTGAGCTCTGAGTATGGCGAAACCTCGTTAACTGTAGTCGCGAAAATAGTCTGTCAAATTCCGTTATTATTAATAAAAAAAAATATATATATATATATACAAAGTAATGTAATATTGCAGTATGTAAGCACGGCTCGTCCTGGCACGTGTCGGGGGCTCGCGTGGCCCGCGCCGCCTACAGAGCCTTCTCAGCTGAGCGACTGGACTGCTGGCTCGCAGTGCACGTCGGCCTGGGACACGTCAATGTTACGCTCAGCGGTAATCATATCAGCAGAAACATTAATCAGATTGTTGGATATCTAAATATATTATCATCTCTCTCTCCAGCGTTATCGTGGGGTAACGACTCCAAAGGAGATCCAGGTGTCGATTACAATGAACAGTTCAGGTGGGAGGAGGCCGGTGCTATACAGGAATGGTACCGAGCTGGACTATTACGAGGTCTACCATACCCCGTATTGTCTGTTGCTGAACATTTCGCGGCGGAGCATGAGGGGTTCGAGTGGGGGGCCAAGTACAGGGCGGCGGGGTACACTACCGCCACGCTGCTTTGGTATGATAGTATGTTTATTGCTTGTGGCGTTGTCTGGTCGTCTTGCCGTGGATTCCTTTTTCTTATTATTAACTAATAATTTGTTCGGCTTATCCAAATGATTGCGATGAACATTGAACGTTGTTAAATTTCTTTTAAAAAGAGCAATCCGAACTGGTAGTAACTTACTCTGGTACTTACTACTCTGATCTTTTTTATTGTAAAATTTGACGATTCAAAAGTGATTCATTTATTTTGAAGGCGATATTTCGATAAGTATGGTATCATAATAGTCTTGATACTCCCATTTAAGGTACACAATTGATTCAAAGTAGAAAAGATAAATAAATAAAATCTAACAAATAAATTGATATATTATTAACATTATCTCGTCAAAAATCATGGACTTAACAGCGCCACAAGCCACATCATCACAAACGCCTCAGATAAGACCGTGATTAGATAACTATTCAGGACTGCGCTGGCGCTGTGGGTGCTGATGAACCTGCTGCTGGTGGTGGTGCCGCGGTACGGGGCGTACGCGATGGTGTCGCTGGGCGGCACGCTGTGCGCCGCCGCCGGGGGCTACTGGGCGTCGCTACCCAACTCCCTCGTCGTCCGGCTGGACGGAGCCATGCTATTCTTTTCTATGGGTTGGTGTTTCTGGCTGGTGTTAATCGCAGGTATGTATGAATTAAGTCGATTCTTCTTAAGTTTTAAGAGTCTTCTTCTCTCAAGAGTCGAGTCCTAAGTCGACAATGAGTGAGGTGAGTTAGTTGATGTAATGTTCTTTCCAGGCACTGTATGTATAGTGGTCGGTCTTCTGATCGCCGCACTCGATCTAGTGTGGCCGCATCGGTTCTCGACCGTCCTGGAGGTGGACTACGACACGCCGTACGACAGACACGTTCTCATAGTGGATAGTCGACAGAGGGCGCGACCGCAGGTGCAGAGCTCACTGCCATCAAGGATACTTAGGTGAGAGACAATATATAGTAAATTCTAGAGTATCTGTTAATCTGTTGTTAAACATCAGTTAGTGTGAGGAGTTTTGTTATAATTATTATTAATAATCAACAAAAGTTATTTAACACTAACAAAATTTATCTTCTTCTTCTTCTTGGTAATCTGTGGGGGGGGAGGCTGATTAACATAACTTAATGTTATGTAACTTTTTAGGAGGCTATCTTCAAAAACTCGAGATCCAGACCGCCAAGTATCAATGTCGGCAGCTCACGACAGTTCCGGACGAGACAATCCAGCTTTCCTCCACGAGCAGAGAAAACCGAATTCGCCGTGGAGATATCCCTTATTTAGGCGGCAAATTAATCGGTACGTCGAAATTGATTATACAATAACATTCAGTTATTTACATTAACTTATTATTGTTTAATTTCAGAGTGGACTCTGCATCAAGTATGGGTTCCAGCCTCAATGGTGCCGGTTCCGGTATTAAGATGTCCCCGCTGGCTAGTCCGTCTTCTAACTCCCTCGCAATGTCTCCGCAGAGGTAAGTTGTACCGTATTCTAGTGATGTAACGAATATTCACATTCGCAAAATTTCTGCGAATATTTTTCGAATATAATAAAATATAAAATTAAAAAAATTAAAAACCATTAATTTTTTATCTTTTATTACAAGAAAAAGTAACTTAACCTCATCAAATTTGTACAAAAACTGAATCACGTTCGTGAATAAAAAAAATTACATTTAATAAATTACTATTGTGTTATAAATTTTTTCAAATATTTTTGTTATAGGCATCCTAAATAACTTTATTTTTTCTTTTAATATAATACATATTCTACTATATTTTTTTATTATCTATGTATGATTTTTATTTTACTGGTAAAAGACACTCATATGTCAATGTTGATGTCTGTGGCTGAGGCGAAAGAGGTATGCAGGGGCCGTAGCGTTTGGCGCTCCGTCGTCTCTGGCTACCCCGCAAGGGATATGGCGTGAAGCTAAATACATATGTCAATATTCCAGATACCGACCTCAGATACCAGCGGCTGAAAGAGTCAAGGACATGTGGTGATACCAGTCCCGTCATGTGTAAATTTAACTACAAATAAAAAGACGATCTCCTTGTAAAAGAAAGCTCGTAAAAATCTAAAAGGGCTTAGAAATATTAGTATTATTTAATTATTTAAATCTCATATAAGATAATTAGTGTTGTAAATATGTATGTTTATATTATTTTAAGCAAATTAGTTAAAAGATGTCCGTCCAGTGTCATAAGATGTATAATAATGTACCTCGTTTTCATTTTATTATAAGTACACGACACAAGTGAATGCTTCGTGCCATCTGTAAATATAACAAATAATATAAAAATAACATCATTTTTAATGAAAAAACATTATATATAAACTCCTTGAATAGAGGTTACTCGTAATCTGTCACAATTTGACAGGAGCATAGATTAAATAAAGTTCAAAGGTACGATTAAATTAAAATAAATTTACAAGTGGAAAGAAGTCATAGATTAAAAATATATTTAAGTTATTTATTCCGTAATTTACAAATTTTAAACACAGATTATTAAAATGGTTTTTGAACAGTAAAAATTATTATTTTGGTTTTTGGGAATTATTGTTTTATATTAAATTCTATATTTTACAGTTACAGTTCATAGCATTTCCATTGTTGCGAAAATGTATTTGCAATAGTGTATATGTAGTTATTAATTAATAGGTTATAAAAAGTGATAGTAAGAGAAAGAAATATTTATTGTGATCAAAAATACACCAATTATAAAATGATTCCTGACTTTTATTTACGTATCTTTGTTCATCTGCCTACATAACTAAGACTGTAACGGTGAAGGAAAAACAAAAAAATTATCAATATAATAGTAAATAGTAAATTCTAGCAAAAGCTGTAATTTTTTTTTATATAATACTATTAAAGTAATGACGGTCGGTTGGTCTACTACGTATCAACAATCGCAGAGTATCTTCAAGGGGCTCTCAGAAACCTACATCACACTCCATACGCAGTACGTGCATACTTGAACGCAACCTACCCTAACAGGTGGATAGGCCGCCTGGGACCTATTCTATGGCCCCCAAGATCCCCGGATCTAAACTCTTTAGGCTTTTCTTATTGGGGGGGTCTTAAGGAAGAGGTTTACCGGCAGCCAGTAACTTCAGAAGATCTAAGAGACCGTGTTCAGGCCGCTGCAAACAAAATCAATGATCGACGTCACGCGCGATTTCTTCGAAGATCCTTTATTCGTAGATGTAGGGCCTGTATCAGGATGGGGGGGGGCAGACAATTTGAACAGTTGCTCTAAATTATTGTAATGTGTATGCAATAAATATCAATTAAAAATCATATTTTTTTGATTTTAGTGTATGTTTTTAATTTTGCTAGTATTAAATAATTATCCCATTTTACACATTAATAACAATAGTTCAATATTTTTTCATTACAATAACGACATATTACATCTTTTTAGAAACGTCATTAAACCAGGAATCTTTTAAAGTTGTTGGTCACTGTTGCTTTCATTTTTTTTACACCAGAGCTATTCAAAGTTCCACATCAAATATATTTCTACAGAAATTTAACACAAAACAATAGCTTAACAATATATTTTTTTAACAATACTACAGTTAGCTATGTTATTTGATAGTTATTCACTGATACGGTTAATAATAAATATTTTAATATAAAAATAATTATGATATTAACTGATTTGACGTCGTTACGAGTAAAAATATGAAATCAGACAAAAAAATCATGTTTTTTTTAAAGCCCCATTTTTCTAGCAGTGTAAGGGCTGTAATTTTTTTTAAATTCTTTTTCGTGCTTGTCTTTAGTTCTAATATTAGATTTTCAGAGGTTATCCATTGTTTTGGACACCCTCTATAACAAAAATGGTTTAACAGATAATTAGTCTAGTCTGTCTGCTAAACCAAAGATCGTGGTCTCCACGTCCATGTGAGACAACAGGTTGTGTGATGTCTCCGAGACAAGTAATTACTCAATGCGGGAGTTGAGTACAAAAAAATTGAAAAAACTTATACATAATTAACCTGTCATTGGTAAACTATGGAGTTGATTTGAGGTATTTGAAATGAGACACAAATTTTGGATATAAAAGTATGTAATTAAATATTAACACGCACACAGACAAAACTTAGAAAATGTCAATATTTTTATAAAAGTTGAATGATATTAATCAATTTTAATAGTTATATAAATAGCTAGACAATCAGACAATATTTATCAAAAGTTATCAATAAATAATATATCAAATGTTTCTATTGAGTTTGTTCTTTAACAAGATGGTCGAGATTCAATTGACACAGGAACGCGTTCCAGTTTACATATCCCTCGTTTATAAACGTCTCCGCCTCCGACCAGAGCTTACACTGAAAAATTATATACATTATAAAATAACTTTTTTTTATAATAACTTGATTCTTAATTATTTTAGTAGATTGAATTATTTAGTCGTTCAAGCGCAGGTTAATTTTATCTATATATAAATGAATTGCTCACGCCGTAACTTGGAAACGAAAAGACCATTTTGTAAATGAAAAAATAGAAAAATTACCCCGAGAAACGGAAATCAACTTTTTTTTTCCAAAACCAAATATTACAAGATATCATTCCCATAAAAAAAAAATTTAAAAAACATCTGGCAATTGTTGATTTGACAGATTAGTAATAAATAATTATTATTTATGATATTATTTTAATATTAATAAGTAAGAACACATAGTTACTTAATATAAATCTTCTGACCCTTCTCTCGAACCTTATCTTGAATACCTTTTCATTGAAATTATAGCTCGTCATACTAAAATTTTAGTTGGCGTTCTTTATAGTCCTTCGCTTCATGTCAATTATTTCAATACTTTCGAATCCCTCCTCGATATGCTATCTCCTTCCTACAGCCATGTTATTATAATGGGTGATTTAAATACATGTTTAGTCAAAAATGACTTTAGAGCTCAAAAACTTGAATCCCTAATTTCCTCCTTTAATTTGACCTTGTGTCCCCTCTCTGAGACCCATTTTCCGCCTAACTCCAAGCCATCGCTTCTTGATCTTATCTTTGTTTCAAAGTCTGAAAATGTTCTAAGTCATGGTCAACTAACAGCCTCTTTCTCTTACCATGACCTCTTATTTCTTCGCTATAACTTACCTTTTTTCAAACGCAAACAAAAGTGTATATTTCGTCGCAGTCTTAAAAGTATTAACCCCAATAACCTTATATCTGATGCACTTAATATAAATTGGTCTGCTCTGTATGACTCTCAGAGTGTTAATGAGATGGTTACCATCTTTAATGCAGAAATAATTAAGCTGTATGATGTCCATGCTCCAGTTAAGCAAATAAGAGTTCGACATCTCCCTGCACCTTGGCTTACTCCTACAATTAAAAAACTCATGGCGAAACGGGATAAAGCTAAAAAAAATTGCAAAAAAGATGCATCTCCAGATAAAATTAAAATTTACAAAACACTGCGTAATCTCTGTAATAGAATGTGTAGGGATGCAAAACGTCGTCATATATTTTCTTCCATACACAATCATTCGGGTCCACAAATGTGGAACTTCTTAAAGTCACTAGGTGTGGGTAAAAATCGTAATACTCTCAATCACACTGTTGATTTAAATCTTTTAAATACACATTTTTCTTCTCCACCCTTAATACTTTCTAAAGAACGTAAATCTAAAACCCTGCAACAATTGTCAAATGTCACCCCACCTATCTGTGATTCTCCTTTTTTCTTCCAGGTTTTAACGGAGGGAGATGTGAAAAATTTCCTACTTTCTACCTCTTCTAAGGCCGTCGGTAATGACGACATTAGTAGAGATATGCTTATTCCTATAATCGATATCCTATTACCTATTATAACTTATATTTTAAATTTTTCTTTAAGAACTTTCACATTCCCTTCTGCATGGAAGGCAGCGCATATAATTCCCTTACCTAAAATAAGTAATCCTACCTTGCCTTCTCACTATCGACCAATATCTATACTCCCTTTCCTTTCAAAAATTCTCGAAGACGCTGTACACAAGCAACTCTCTGAATTCCTTCTTGGTAATAATCTTTTAAGTCCTTTTCAATCTGGTTTCCGTCCTCATCATAGCACTACCACAGCACTAATCAAAGTTACTGATGATATCCGATATGCGATGGATAATAAACAGCTTACGATACTCGTTCTTCTGGATTTTAGTAATGCATTTAATTCAGTGGACTTTGATATTTTGCTTGGTATCCTCTCCACTTTCTCTATATCTCCTTCCGTTTTAAACTGGTTCAAATCATATCTTTACGGGCGTCGGCAGATTGTGAAATCCGATGACAGTTCTTCTCATTGGATGGATCTTTCTGCTGGTGTACCTCAAGGCGGCGTACTATCTCCATTACTCTTTTCTATATTTATAAACGAAGTCTCTAAAATAATATCTTCTTCCTACCATCTCTATGCAGATGATTTACAGCTTTACAGACACGACACTTTTTCTACAATCGAACAGGGAATAGCATCTATCAACATCGACCTTGAAAACATACACTTATGGGCAGAAGAATATGGTTTACTAGTTAATCCAAATAAGTCTCAAGCCATTATAATTTATAACAAGCAATCTCGCAATAAAATCATTTTTTCCACCTTGCCTTCTATTCTTTACGATGGTACTCCAATACAGTACCTAGATACTGTAAAAAATCTGGGATTAACCATGGACTCCCATTTCACTTGGGTAGCTCACTTCAGCGATATAAGCAGGCGCCTATATCGTTCGCTACACTCACTTAAACGTCTTCAAAATTTACTTCCCTTTAAAACTAAAATTATACTTGCCCAATCTCTCCTACTTCCTCTTCTTGATTATGCTGACATTTGTTATTTAGATGCGACTGAGGAGCTACTTGACAAATTCGATCGACTTCAGAATTTATGCATCCGTTTTATCTACGGGTTGCGTAAATTTGACCACATTTCGGAATACCGCCGTGAGTTAAAGTGGCTCCCTATCCGCTTCCGCCGGAATGTGCATGTATTAACACTTCTCTATAAAATTCTTCTAAAATCTTCTCCTTCTTACTTGCAAGATCTCTTTCAATTATGTCCACCTAGACAATTGCCTGAGCGATCTTGTGTTTCCTTAAAATTTCTTGAGGTGCCTCACTATAACACTGCCCATTACCGCAAATCCTTTTCTGTTCTTGCTGCTCAACTCTGGAACTCATTACCTCCTCACTTGTACGAAGACTGTCCCACTATTACTTCCTTTAAGTTTAGACTGAAGAATTACTTCCTCTCCCTCTAAAATGTCCTCGGTATATATATTATATTTATGTAAGTATGTATTTTATTTATATTTTTGTATATTTAAGAAATATGTGTTTATATATTCAGATATAAATGTGTATGTATGTAATTTGTATGTATTTAATATATATTTGAATATCTTTTTAATACTTTTAATATATATGTTTTTATATATTTTTTTTCGATGTTTATTGTACCTATACCGCGATTATCAAAATATTTTTTCCGATAACGAAGGGTTTCTGGTAGAGATCTCTTTTAAGAGATAAGTCATCCTTTTTGTGTATACTTTATTTTAAATAAATTGTATATTGTGATTTACTGGTGCATGAATAAATAAATAAATAAATAAATAAATAAATAAATATTATTTATTAATTTGAATATTAATAAGAACACATACCTCAGTGTCTTTAACTGGTGGAGCGTGACGTACAACTTTCTCGTAATCAGCCTCAGTGAGGTTGTAGACTGGACGAGTTTGGAAATCGAGGAATGACATGAGATCTTCGTATTGAATGTTGCAGTTCTCATCTTTTTCAAGCCTTTAAAACCAAATTCCAATATGTAACTTGTACAGCAATTTCTTTTTATGTTAAAAAGACTCAAAAAGTAAATATATCAATACGGATATATCTGTCGATTCACACGTATACAGTATTTGATAATAGTATGTTTGCTTTCACGGCTTTGCTTTCAAATTTGTTATAATAATTATACTCCTCTACGGCATGGTGATCATTGCATTTGAGGCACGCTTTGTATTATGGCTAAAGTAATCGCTAACATCGCTCACCTCGACCAAGAACGTGTTTCTTAGTTATTTATACCCAACTCCAGTACCGTGATGATCGTCTTAATTAGTGAACTTATTTGCCTCTCGTCCCTTCGTGCGTGTACTTACACCTGCAGCATGCAATCCATAAGGTCCGTGCCTATCGGCAGTCTGTGTGCGCGCAGCAGCTGCCGCAGCGTGGAGTGCGGCAACACGCCCGCGCCCGAGGGGTCCGCGTGCAGCAGACCCTCGCGCAGACGGGCGCGCTCCTCCCACAGACCGCGGGTCAGCTCCGTGAACACCAGCGATCTGGGGATTTTGTGTATTGAAGCAGAGACGATAGTCTTCAATCAATATGATGCTTAAAATTTACCCCACTATTCGGGGCTATGATGGTTTAAGCTCCACACGCTTTTATAAACTATTTCGAGGTTTCATGTTAGTCAGTTGAAAATATTGTATAGGCTTTTTAGTAGGAGTAGACTTAATTATCTTAAAAATACTTATTTCATTATTACGAGGGCCAAACTGAAAGTTTTTAGAACTGGCCACTTAAAAGCTTATATTAAAAAAAAATAGTTTAAATTTTGAAAATAGAATTGTTTACCAATATTATTGAGTGTACATTTCATTCATTTGTCATTTGTTTTACGATTTGGCGGCAAATTGAAAATTGTCTGTGGACGTCAGAATGAATTTAAGCCGAGAAAATTTTCGTGCAATGATTTTTTATGACTTTCGATGTCATTTAAGTCAACAAGAAAGTTATGATAGACTTCGATTGGCTTTTCACGATGAAGCCCCATCTCGTGCCACAGTTTACAACTGGTTTAATTAATTCAAACGTGGTCGAACTAATCTCACCGATGATTTGCGTGAGGGACGGCTTTCTACAGCGACGACTGAAGATAACATCAGTGTTGTGCGGCGTATGATAGAGACTGACAAAAGAGTGACCTATCAGCAGATTCGGACAAGTCTAGGCATAGGTATGAGTCAAGTGCACAAAATCCTCCATGAACATTTAGCGGTCAGGAAGCTTTGTGCCCGCTGGATACCGCATAATTTGACCGAGGCTCAAAAACTCCGCCGTGTTGATTGGTGCCGAGAAATGATCCAAAAATTTAACGGAGGTGACTCAAATGCTGTGTTCGACATACTAACGGGTGACGAAAGCTGGATTTACTGTTATGATCCGGAAACCAAAAGACAGTCTGCTCAGTGGGTGTTTCCTTCCGAAGAGTTGCCAACTAAAGTGAAGAGAGGTCGAAGTGTTGGAATAAAGATGGTGGCCTCGTTCTTCGGAAAGACAGGTCATTATGCGACAGTAGTCTTAGAGGATCAGAAAACGGTTAATGCAGAGTGGTATACTAACAATTGTTTGCCACTTGTCTTGGAAAAAGTTTGAGAGAAACGACCTCGCAGCAGGATCCTCCTTCATCACGACAATGCCTCGTCGCACACCGCCAGGCAAACGATCGACTATTTGGTGACCTCAGACGTGGAATTACTGGGTCACCCGCCGTATAGTACCGACCTCGCACCCTGCGATTTTTATTTATTTCCGAAAATAAAAGAAAAACTTCGAGGAAAACGTTTTATAGACGCCGAAGAAGCAGTGGCTGCGTTTCAAAACGTCGTCGAAGAGACCCCTAAGGCCGAGTGGGCAAGGTGCTTTTCTCAATGGTTCCATCGAATGCAGCGATGTATTGATGTAAATGGACGCTATTTTGAAAACTTACAATAAAACTAATAACTTGCTAGAATGCTTAGTTTTTGATTTTCTAAGAACTTTCAGTTTGACCCTCGTATAGGGTTTAGCATAAAAGATATGAATGTTTGTACACAGTCCTACCTTATCATTTCACGTCGCGGACTCTTCTCTTTTCCGGGATCGCCTCGAAAATAACGAATAATCGTTATAAATTCATGTTCAGTCATTTTTTCGCACATAATTTCTTTAAGGGCTTGTCTGTAAAATGCAATAAAGTTAACATACAAATCCTTTAACAGATCACTAATAATAAAACACAATGTATACATTGAAGAGATTACAATAACATTTTATTCATATTCGATAAATAAAAGGTTTTAATAAGTCTGTATGTAAATTTGTCTGCTTTGATGGTATTTAATTGCAATAAAACTATAAGTGTATGAATTTGTACGTTTGTATTGATTTATATATGTAATTTTAATAGATAGTACATGATGAAAAGAGGAGAGAAGGGGCAGATGATATCGTCAACAGCTAGTCTAATTATACAAATATAAGTCACAATTACTTGAAACATCTGACAGACATGAGTTCTTTTTTGTTTGGCAGAACAGCTTCCATATATTTCGCTACAAAATTCTTGTAGCCGTTCTCTTGCGAAGCTAATGTTCGTCTTATTTTGTCCATAATTAAAGTTATGTTGGCCATGGGATACTAAAAAAATAACAATTCAGATTATTAAATAGAAAAAATTTTATATTTCTAATTAATGTACCTCATTGGCGTGGAGTTCCAAATATCTTAGAGCGTATTCATCAGCTGCGATAAGTCGGAAGCAATGTTTGTTGATCACCAGCTCGTTACCCACCCACATATCTTTATCAGTATACGCTGGTGGCTCTTTTGGCACAAAGAATTCTACATCTGGCAAATACATTTTATCGCGCCGAAAAAATTTGCCGCCCTATCAAAAGAATAGTTTAAAATACAGTAAAAATTTAAAAAAAATCTCATATCATATCACACAGACCTTAAAACCTGAATTACGTTCCCCCAGCTCAAAGATCCCAATGGTATCATCACATAAAAAGTATTTGATGATGAAGTACCGTCTCTCGTCTATCGGGTTATCGTTAATCAGCCTCGCAGCAAACCGAAGTATGTGAGAATCAAATCCAATCCTAACAATTGAAAAAAAGGCATATCAAAACAAACTATCATGAAATGAAAGGTTTTTGTAAAAGTTTTATAATGAAAGAGATAAATATACGAGTAAGATCATATATTTATCTCTTTTATACATTTCTTGATTATGTGCTACTTTCAAAACTCCATCGTCGTCTGAAAATTCTTATATTTTATTCGTTCCTCTGTATTATATAACTGAACATTTCACCTGTCCTTATTAAGAAATTTAAGGAAATCTCTATGTGGTGCTTTCGGTTCAACGGTTCGACAGTTCTCGGCTGAATCTTCATAGGAACCGTAACCATTCCAGGGTGGTAGCTGACGCTCCGCCAGACTCGACGATATACACTCCGTTCCTTCATCTTTTGGTATTGGTAAAGGACTAAATGCATCTACACAAAAGCATATCTTTGTCTATTCATTTTTGCAATGTGAGCTCAATGTTTCTACGATGTATGTAACTCACCAAAACCGTAAGTAACTCGGTAATATTCCTTCGTAAATGGATCACAATCAGTGAGAACCGCTTTACGTCCGAACACGTTGACCACAGCTCCTATAGTCAAGTCTGCTGGACTGTAAGAAGCAACTTTAGGACCCCCCGTCATTTCTATGCGCGATGGTATTTTCTAAAATTAATGGTTTGATAAAAATAAACCAGTAAAAGACACTCTGATTATTTCATACGAGTTCGATTTGGTCCCAAAACTTACTCTCGGTAATCTCATCCGTTTTAGAAACATGGGACCGGCTTCCATCCCAGAATTAGGTGGCATAACTTCCTTTATCTCCATGGTATCATCAGATAGGAAATAGTGAATCTCCAGGTGATGTATGGTGCCAAATTCAGAATCGCGATCATCCCAATACCCGTGAAACCTAAACAATGTAATTATTTGGACGATTTCATATCTATTTTGTTATTCCGTGAGAATTTTACCAACTTACCTCAACACTTGCCTGTCGAAATCCAGGAATTGACGAAACGGACGATGTTTGGGAGGACGCCTTGTGTCCGGCGTTCTCTACAAGTTAATAATTATAGAGTAAAACTATAAACAAATAAACCTAAATAGAACTGAGTGTTACCTCGATCGCATCAGGCCAAGGCATTGGATCAGGTACGTTAATTCCAAGACGATTCATGAACACCCTCGTAAAGTTGTCACAATTGATAATCTGATAAAAAAAAACATTGGATAATCTGGTATATACAATAATGTATGAAAATAAATATTTAATTGTTTGAATTACCTTGAATACTTTACCAAAGAATGTAACTTCACGTCCAATATTTAGATCTAAAACATCATAATACAGATCGTAGCTGAAAGGTAGACGAATTCTTTGCCGACTTATGAGTGTTCCTGAAATATATACAATTATTTGTTTTGTGAATCTTCCGACAAAACATTATACCTTTACATTAAATATATTTACCTTGTGACAACCCACTGTTCTCTGTTCTAGGTTCCATTACCTTTATTGTTCCATCTTCAAGAAAGAAAAATATTTCAACTTTTCTTAAAATATGGCCACCTGATCGCATTTCTTGAAGTGTTTGTTGGAAGAATGCTTGAAATCGTAATATCTACAATGATAGCAGTTTATAAGTATATGAATAATTTTATTATAACATTACTAAAATATAATACTTAAGAATTAGTTATAATGAGAATGTCTAGTCGTCGTGAACAAATCCGCAATTACTGTTTTTTTTAGGAAGTTTTACTCCGTCATATATGGACACTATCTAGCCAATTCTGATAATAAAAATGCTCAAAACTAGGGCAAACTTATATCATTTCTTAAAATCACACTCATGTGGCTAATGTAAAACACATTAGCCCCTAATTACATAATAATGAAAATCGACCCCCTCACAAATAAGGTTCCATAGTTGGGCACGATGGATATATATATATATATACATATATATATAGACAGACATATACACTCTACGTTTTGCAAATCTTTCTTAAAGTGCATTATATTGACCTATCTCCTAAAGTTTAGCCTGGGTTTATAATATAAGCTTACTAAAATATATATTTTAAGTTAACTGACTATTAATCACAAACTTGTATAGTTTAAATAGTTTTCCTTTTACATTATATGCACTAGAATCATGAATTTGCACTTTAAAGCTTAATAAAAGATATTTTTGCAAATACATCATATTTTTTAAGACTTATCTAACGAAACCCCATACCATGAGATACTCGAGTAAAAAAACAATCCCACTGTATGGTTAGAGATACTACCCTAAAAAATATATTTTCATAAATTCAAATTCAAAATATCTTTATTCAAATAGGCATTTACACGCACTTTTGAATCGTCAATTACTACAATACAAAAAAGGTTAGTGTAGTCAGTCCGTAAGTAAGCTACCACCGGCTCAACAGTTGCTCTTTTCAAAAGAAATATAACAATAGGTGATGTACATTATAATATAAATCCTGCAAATGATTCAACAACTTAAGTTCCACATATTTCGATCCACTAAAAACTCTTGAACGTTATAATAGGCTTTATTTAACAATAAACTTTTGATTTTAGATTTAAAATTTAAAACTAACTGGAAGGTCTAAGATATCTTGTGGAACTTTATTATATATGCGTATACCCATGAAGGATTTATTAACTTTTTGAAGCCGAAACTTTGGCATTACGAGTTTGTTTTTATTTCTCGTATTTATCGCGTGTCGCGTGTCGCGTGTCATATTTTTATTCTATCACTTTGTCGGTGTGGCTAATATTTTGTATGTATGTATGTTCAAACAGAATTATAGTTATTTAGTTATAAAATTTTAAAAAAATTATCAAAATGATGGTCTAAATATATAATTATATTCTTTATCACTGTAAAGTCACATCGAAATCGGAGCAGTCACTACAAGATTAGAAAGTATAAATCGTTTCTTTTTCTTAGTATTGTGTAATGTCTCTACTGTTCACCCTATTGGCCATGACAGCGTCACCGATATATAAGTTATATAAGAATACGGGAATAAGAATTAAGATGATCCTTGGATAATATGTCATCAGTAATTCAAGCAATAGTTAATTTAAAAGAACATATTAATGATAAATATATGTATATATAATATTATACATACGTGCTTATCATACATTATCCAAGTTGGAAGGTCGGGCGCTTGCTTCCGACAGTACAAGGATGGCACCCGGTTAATTCCCTCTGCTTTATCCACCAACATGTTCACTTTATCAATAGATGTGAATATAGGACGCACTCCGAAGCTCTTTTTACCAATCTGGGAAGATATCTTTTTGGTTTATATAATATCTTAAATAAGTATATAACCTGCAATCCAAGGTATGCTTATCCTAAATAAAAATAACCGTATATCGTATGAGGATTTACTTTAAGATTTTTAGTCGTGATATTATGTTATTTCTCAAATAAAATTCGGTAAATGTTACTTTCACGTATAGATAGTATAATATATTATTTATTATTATTTCTTTCAAGGTCGTTTGACATCGGAGTCGAAGACCAGCAAGTCTTTTTTTGCATCGGGCAAAAAAATCTGCGTCTTAATAAGATTTATATTAAATACCAGATATTTTCCATTACCATTGGATTTGTTCCATACCCAGGCAAAAGTGGTAAGCGAGGGTTTCGAATCGCCATTGTATTCAAATAATGAAACGGTTATTACAAATGAAAATAAAAAAATACTATTTTCAATATATGTAAGACACGAACATAAAAGCTAAAAGTGTTAATTTTATTTCCATGACAACTGCCATCGAGAACTGCGGTATTTTCAAGTTATATTATTTACAGAGCATTTTAAAATAATGCAGTATTAATATGAGAAACTTCTTTGATATATGAAATTTTATTTAAATCCATAATAATTATTTTATGATCTAATTAACATTTTGGAATACAAAATGCCTCATAGTCTAGAATCCAGAGCAATATATTTTTAAAAATTGTCTTTAACCTAATGTCAAAATAACAATATTAGTTTCAAATTTTATATATTATTTTAATTTTTCATAGGTATTAGAAAATTCCCTTCCATTAATACAATAAAGGAGTTAAATAGTGGGTTAATTATAATTAATACATAGCAAAATCGCATATCAATTCGTAGTAGTCTTGCATTTAATCCATCATGATTGAAATAAATAATAAAGTTAATTCCTTCTTTATTTTCAATTCTACTTTTGGGCCAAAAGAGGGCGAAGTAAGTTTAAAAATATTGTCCTTTTTATGTAAAGCTTAAGCTTATAATTGCCTGACATTCCTTTTTTAATATCTACTAAAAAAGTAATTAAAAAACGTATCCTTAATAATACGTTTTAAGAGTCAAATTTTATTTGATCTTGTACATACTATAACCTACCACATATAACATAAGCTGTATTCAAATTTAAAATATTTTAGGAACTTAAAAGAATACTATTTTTTCACCCAAGTCAAGTTAGTTCTGATGCTCAGAAAATGCAAGTTGGCTTATGTGAGGCTGTGGTTAAATTCATGACGTAAGTTTCAACATATTAATCCTATAAATACTAAAAGTACATTTAATATAAAGTATGTATGATTACTTTACAGAACATTTTCAAATGAACCATGTGAAGCTTTACAGACACAATCAAAGAGGTATATTTTCTATCAGCCCGAGAAGAACTTTTGGATGGTTCTGGTACCTTGAAACTTACAATTATCTATAAATTTATTTATAATATAATAATCTACATTAATCATTTGAGTGCTGAAGAAATTTCTTATATATATACTAAAAATGTGGAATAAAATTAATAGTAATTATTTTTATGTACTCAAATTACAAATCATCAATAATATTGTCATTAATATAACAAATATTATAATAACAAAAGAAGCACTATCTATCTATCATATGATAGGTGAAGGGCGATATTGCTTCGCCACACTCAAACAGTTAATAATTAGATGAATAAATAATCTAATCTTATTTAACACATTTTCAGGTTGTTGGAATACCATATGCATCAAAACCCCCGACAACACCAAAGGAAAAGGAGGAAATGGTAAGTCATAAATAACAGCCTCAAATGAAAATAAAAATCCTCTACATTCATTTAATTAATAAAGTTTTGACAATCCTACTTTAATTTTCAGATAGAACCGTCTGTTATGTATGATTTGTTAGTATCAGCATATAAAATGTTCAAGATGTTTATTGGTCCGTTCAAAGAAATCCCTCCCGAAGATATTTATTCCAAATGTGAACAATTTTTCACACCAGTGAGTATAATTTAATTCTTTATATACACATTATATAAAAATCATATGGTTTTTTGTTTTCAGTATATAATGTCCAGAAATATCTCTAATAATATAAATAGTGTTATTCAAGGGATAAACTATTTACCGCTAGAGAAGAACTCGTTCTTTAATGTGCTATGTTTTATTGATCTACTGGAAATTAATTATCCCGATTTCAAATGTGTTTCATTTGTTTATGATAAACAACTGATATGGTAAGTGGGATCTGTTATACAAAAAATTTAAACTACCTTTTAATTGCGGACTTGTTTGGTGATTTCAAAATAACTTTTTTACAACATAGGAATGGTCTTGCAACAGATGATATGTTAACATTATATCAGTATCTGGTACAATCTCTCCTCCCTAAACAAGTTGAGAAAGAAATCCAGGGAGGGCCGGTTACGGCAGCTGAAAGACATGGTCGTTACATAAGTCCCCCCGAGGGTATACATACAGCAGAGGATCTCCAGAAACTCCACAAGGTGTATTTAATGAGAGAGGACGAAACTGAAACGAAACTCTACTATTTAGTTATCTATAGAACGCTGAGTGCAACAATAAGTTTCACTGTTGACGGTAATATTTATAATATATATATATATATGACTATAATGAGTAACTGTTTTTACAAGGTTTTTTATCTTTTCAGTTAATACAACTCTCAAGATAGAGACTTTCAAATCTCTAGATGCTTTTATCGGACCTCAACTTTCAACCATTGCATCCTCTATAAGCGAGCAATGTACAGCCCACGCTTTACAGAATGTACAACTTACCAGCTCGGAACATAAGTTTTTGTACTTCAATAGACTTAACCTGGCATTTAAATCTTCTGTAAGGAATACTTTGATTTTTATAAATTTATTTATTACAATTTCTAAACTAATATATATTTTTAATTCAGACTCCACCTTCATTAACACCATCAACGGCAGTTAAACCAGAAGTTTTAAGTATTATAGCAGGTATACATGCGGATAGGAAAAGGTAATACATGTTTATACATTCACATAATCTTATCACAAATATTTGAGGTCCTCGGTAATGTGCATTATCTTAGTGGAGACTGACAAGTTTTTTAACATTGATCTCTTTTTTTCTTATAAAAATCCACATTTATAAATGCTCTAGTTCCATGTTTATATTTCTGTATTTTGTGAAAACTTACTAGCAATATAAAAAAAAAAAATTATAATTTTAATATGATTTCAGTTTGGGAAATTATGGTGAGATTATAATAAAAACACCAGATGAGTACTGGATTACAGGAAAAACTTCAAATGAAAGAGAATTTTATGTTGTTATACAAGAAAAGAATGCCAATTTGAAAGACATTGCAGGTACTATATAATACAGTAATCCCCCATATAACGCGGTTTAGTCCCTCGTATAACACATTTTCCCCCATATAACGCGAGGATTTCACGTTATATTACTATACTATGAAATTTATATATTTTTTTACGGTTCATAAGTAATTTCGCTTACCTTTACACATTGTATTGTTGTTATATAATTAAATAAATATATATATAGTCAAAATTAGATTTAATTAAGTTCTTTCTTAATATTCCATTTAAACCGCATTTAACGAGAAAAGTGAAACGTGAATTATTTGTACATATCACGTTATACGATCATATGAGCGCGTTATACAAGAATATTCCTATAACGCGGAACGAATCTACCGTGTTATAGGAGGGATTACTGTATAACTTAAATAATTATTTTAATCATATTACATTAACCTTTTTTATTTCAACAGATGAAGTTAAACGAGTATGTGAAGAGCAAATGAAAGGTATTTTTTTCTACCCCATATAAGTTGTTGTTAAAAATATATTTAAATAATTATTACAGTAAATAAATTTATTAAATTAAATAAAACAATTATAAAATATAACATGTCTTATATATTAATACAGATTAAATCTTATTTACAAAATATATTATATAAGCTTAATAAATGAATACTAATCTGTTGATACCTTATTTTCCTCGACTCCTGTGAATTTTGTGTATATTTTTTTTATAAGATCTTTATTTTCTACACCCCAAGACAAGAGGACGAATATTAAGCACACCATGCCAATAGCTATGTGGGTTAACATATGAAAATTATATTCGGAAGCTTTACAAATACAACCGGCCACAAATAATGTTATTAAAAATATTTTTCCCACATACAGACCGTTCAAAGGTCTATGGTCTGTGTCTTTGTGTTTGTTGTTTATAAAATGCACACTATGCAAGATCCTTGCCAACATATTGATACAATTTGAAATTATGAAACCTACCGGACCAAAAATGTATGTCAATACATAAGATAGAATCAAAAAACTTATTGAAAAGAATACCATTAAGTAATTGTAACTGTTCAGTTGAGCGCTGGTCATTGTAGCAAATGTATAACATTCTGTTATACCGTTCACTGCCATCAATACAATAGCAAAGCAGTGACTTTGCAACAAGGTGACCGGTAATCCACTCGCAACAAATGCGTCCCCGCCGTACAAAGTAAGTAATGTATGGGAATAACTGAGACCAAATACTAAAACAATAAGACCAATGGAACTTACAGTTTTACAAACATGGGATAATACTGTACAGGATTCCTGAATTTTGTTCTTATCTTGTTTGTATAAAGGTAGATCTCTGCTGACCATTTGTGTGAAATAGAAATAACTACTATCTTCAATGGGTCGAAATACGAACCTTGCAGCTAGACTTCCTAAATTATTTACAACATCATAAGTAGCTTGCTGAGTGAAAGTCATAACCGGACTCACTGACATTACATACTTCTCTCCTTCAGTAAGCAACTGTTTAACGACTCCTTGCTTTGCAAAACTTAATGTAAGTATATTTAATTGTTTGTTAAAAGAAGCATTTACTGATCCCAAATATTTTGGTAAAAAATCTTTCAAGGACACAAAATTAAAATCTTCCATATTGCTGTAGAGGGTGTCGAGAATGTTTGATGAGAGGAATTTACTCTTCAGTGCACCTTTTGCATATAACGGCTTATACTTTATATACCAATAGAAAAACAAATAATAGGCTAAAACAATTGCCGCAATACTTCCAACTTGTGCAATAGAAAATGCAATAAGTGCCAACGATCTATCATAAATAATTATAGATATAAATAAAAGAGTCCTAACAAAGATGTGTAATGTGTCCAAGAGAATTTTGAGCTTCACGAAACAGAAGAGTTGAGACACAAGAGCCATATTGGCGGAGCAAAGTTCTAAAACACACGAGAAAGCTACACTCCAGCAACCAAAAGCATATTGGGAAGCGTGTTCAGGATGGCCGAGCGGCAGAATGTTTAACCAGATATACACAAAGAATAACGACAAAACACAACTGATAGGTACTGATAACCAGATTTGATTCATCACCTGGTTCCAATTAAAATCACCTTTTTGTCCCAAACAAACTCTATGGAATGGCTCTCTACTAAGAAAGACAATAGTGCTTTCTAGTAATAACAACCTCACATTCATAATTCCAATCACTTCGTGTCCAACATTTCTGATAACCCATGCATTAATGATAAAAGTAACACATCTAAATAATATTTGGAGTAATATATTGAAGGATGCATTTTCAAGGCTGCTCATCAACAAATTGCGACCCATTGTAATTTATATGGATTATAATATTCATACATTAACAGCAATTTCAGATGATGATGTCTGAATGCTTCTTTTTACAACATATATCTTCTTGTTAGATATGCATATAGTGAACCAGTGATCATCATATGTTATAGATATTTTTTTGAATTTCTCTTCAGGTCCAAAAGCTACTGCATCGATGCTGTAAAACAAAATGCTTTAATCAAAAAAGTTGGAATAGTAATATATGTTTATGAAATTGTCAATTTTATTGTGACATGCCAATAACTCAGTAATGACGTGGTTGATATGACTGTTTCTAACCTATTGGATAAACTGATAAGGTCGGTAACTATTGTAGCAACCCGTTCGTCGTTCTCCAGCTCACCACCAGACTCGAGGACTGCTCCGTCCTCCGTCAGTATCAGATATCCAAGTTGGTCTGGAATTTTTTCCATTATAGCTGAAATTATTTATCACAGAACAATAAAAACAGTTATTATGCAAATTTTAGTACTTTTTGCATGTTATCTTGTGAACATACCTATATAAAACTCTTTTATTCACTTTTTATTTGTCTAATATCTAGTTTATAATATAATGACATTGACGTTTATGAGAAACAAATGACAAGTAAAAGTCATTGTTATTCCGTAGATAATTATTCAACAATAAACAAGTATTCCGTATTGTAACAAAAAATCTAAATTTAAACGTACTTGAAAGGCTACCGGTATTAGGTATTTTTTTAATAACCATTATTAAAAATGTTTGATGTTTATTATGAAGAAAGTACTGATTATAGTATTTTAGATAAAGTAGTGTAAATATCGATCTTTTTTACATTTCACTAAAATAAATAAATAATGTTATAGCCCATTAGTAGATTACTTGATAATTGATGTGATCAAATACAGCGACAGTTCCGATTTAACATTCCCCTAATTAAATTAATAAAATAGATATTCATAAATTTTCTACAAGTGATTGTACACAATATTGTCGTTGCTAGGAAATAGTATCAGAATTTTATACAGAATAATATTTGTCTACGCAATTGTCATTGTCACTTCTAAAATGTCATTCAGAAGTTACCTCGACTGTCGAGACTGAATGTTATTCAGCCGTTCCTTGAATGTCTTTAAAAGTTTGTAAAGAAGGCTAATTTTTGTTTGTGCTTAACGACTAAAAACACAGGATATAAAAACAGGTAATATTTAATAATTTTTACATTGATAAAAACAGTTTGGATGATAAAGTACTTACCGACATCCACATCTCTGCGACGCATATTAAAACAACAGAGTACAGATCACTGCAGCGAGCAATTCATAAAACATATGTAGATATCTTACCAACATATAATTATACCATGTATAATTGTTAATTAATTTAATACTAAGTAGCATCTTAAACGAATATATGAAATGAGTATTTAATAATTGAACCAAACAATCGTTATAAATTCGGATGTACATTTAATACGTTGGTATAATATTTATTTAACCACCATATTAATAACTGCAACATTGTTACATTGCACGGACATGTTTTATTATTATTCCTGTAATATAATTTTACACATACATAATTTTGTATTGATTTTATTTCCACTGATTGCACAATGTTAAGATTTTGTGCAATATGATATGTGTGGTAAATGCCAACAGCACAAATTAATTGCTTACACATGCTTTCTTATTTGGAATCCTTAATTATTTCAGGAACAAAATGGCAGATTAATTTAACTGTTAGCATTAATTTAACAGGATGCATTATGCATTTTCATGTAAAAGATTTCAAATAGTGTATTATGATACATGTGTTTGGTGACATTGGTAGAGCTCTTTTGTTGTTACCTAGTGTTGTTGTGTTCTTCAAGTGTATTATCAGTCTGTCATATTTAATAGAGGCGGTGTTTCCTTTCTCTTTTTTTCAATTCTCAGCTGCTCATGCAATTCCTTTCTTTTTTCTAAAACATACTGTCTTCTTTTATGTAATAAGTAGTATCTTTTAATTCTCTCCTTTGTTTAAAGATTTCTGTTTTCATTCCCAATGAAGTAACAGTAATTGGCAGGGGTTTTTCTCCTTTCTTCCCTAATCTCCTAATTTCTTGTATGTCTCTGTGTTCTTGTCTTGCAGAGGAATATTGATTTGTGAATCTTAATAGGTTTTTTTTAGTTTGCATACAATGATTCATTTTCCAGTAATCCAAAATAATGGATGTTTCTCTGTTTTGACTGCTTCTCGAGAAAATATAATCTTTTTTCTTGGTTATCCAGTTTTTCTTTAAGGTTTTTCGTATTTCATGTCTATCACCATTGTCATGTCCTATCATGTCTGTGCACCATTTCCAATATTGCATATGTTGTCAACTATAAAATAAATATGAAAAATTTGAAAATATTTGGTATATCAAATAATTTGTTATTTAAGTTTGTTATGTAGAGTTCAAGATCTACAGTGTGTTTTAATTAGTTATTGAAAAATAATAATATAATTAGTCTCAATTTAACGCAGCTTTTCCAATCTATCATAGAGAATCATTTTTACTAATAATAAAGGAATTACATTTTTATAAAACATTGTATTTTCTATTAAAAAAAGTTTATATAGCTGAATATATCCATAATTATTGACAATATATGTTAGGTTATATGTTTGTCTGTTGACAAAGTTTGTTATTTCTGACAGGATATCAAAATTTTGTTATAACAAGGATAATATTATATGAAATATACACTGAAAGAGTTTTATTAAGATTACACTGTATATGTATTTATTACATCATATGTACAATGTTTTTATTGAGTCACAGTACAATAGTGTTTTTATATTAATTAAAAAACAAAATACTTCATTGATGGATCATTATCATATATTTATATAATTATCGTATATTTGTATTAAATTATTTCAGATCAAAATGTTGAGTTTTCGTCCCAAATTGGGAACAGAACGTAGCAGCGAGTGGCTCTGCTGCTTCTGTTTGCACGTTCGTACTGGCACCATTCTACTTGGATCATGGCACTTGGTAAGAATAAGTTGTATAACTTTTAAAATATTTTAATCTTACCTCCCTACTAAGTTACTTTTTTGTCTTTGCTTGGGATAATAAAAACATTTATACATTAACCCTAAACTAGAGATTGTTTCTGCAAAACTAAACAGTAACTCGAAATGTGTACTGTAAAAATGTTATGGAGTTTACCATTTAGAAGAATACTTTTGGAACAAGATCAAATATAAAAAATGAAGTTGCTGTAATCATGTAGTGAGATAGAGTCAGCTGTCGAGTGCAAAGAGTGAAACATTTTCTTTCAAATTCACCAATTATTTGAGTTCCACTTTTTACAATATAGCTAGATCATTGTTTTTAAGCCAATCTCCGTTATTTATAAATTAAATTTATTAACACACAACGATTTTATACAATGTTTGTTATGTTTTAGATACTTCATCTCATCGCTTTGGGTTTCCTGGCGGCGGTAGTACGTGACCCGAGCCTCCTCCAGGACTTGCAGCGCGATACATCGCCAGTGGCAGACTGGGGGGACATAGGAGCCCCCATACCGACCCCCCTATCCAATGTGGACACACGCCCAAGCCCCTATCCTCAGCATGGAATACACCCACGTGATCACACCCTCATTTACCGTAAGTAAATCTTTATATTATACTAGTGATACCTACGACTTCGTTCGTTTTATTTTAATTAGTTCAAGTGACTCCTTATAACATCTATCCGCGCCCTCGTATAATACGTGTATTCCCTCATACAACGCGGGCACGATACATTTCTATACTATGACATTTATACTTTTTTTTACAGATCATAATTAATTTCGCCTACCTTTGAACATTGTGTTGTTATAAAATTGAGTAACAATTAAATTTAATTAAGTTCTTTCTTTTTATTTCATTTAAACCGCCTTTAACGTGAAACGTTAAACGTGAATTATTTGTACATAACGCGATATACGGTCATATGAGCGCGTTATACAAGAATATTCCTACAACGCGATTTCCTATAACGCGGAACGAATCTACCGTGTTATAGGGGGGATTACTGTAAATATTTTAATATAGAAATCTACATTTATGATAATTCATAAAATATGATGATATGAATTTCCAGAAGTCTCAGGTTCGGAACCTGTTTGTTGTTGTTGATTTTTAATTACATAAAATATATTTTGTTAATTACTAAAATAATGTTCTATTTAAATATCTTATCATATTACTATTTATTGAAGACATGACTCAGCGGTGAATCATTTTAATTTTGAAACACATTTTGTTCAGACATTGTCTTGTTAATTTGCATTTGTCGTTAAAGACTTGTAAATTTTTTCCTTATACTGTTACTGACTTTATATCTTTATTTACTCGGTGAAACAATACTTCATACAAATATTATTTTATATTTTTTATGTATATAAGTACATAAATATATGAAGGTGAAATAGGTCATTATATATATAAAATGTACATGATACTGTCTACCCCTTGCTAGTATATATATATATATATATATAATCTCTGTTTGTGTGTCCGTACAATGCATAAGACATTGGGCAAATTTTAATTAAATTTTAAGTCATTCTTGTTCTTCTTCACCAACACATTTTCCATCCATTTTCTTTCAAAGCGGTGAAGTTCATTTTATATTATACGGAGATATCTAAAGGGTTTGAAAAATATTGGAATATGTTAAACTGCTGATTTTATATTTTTTTAATAATATATTAATTTAAATTTATAATGTATTTTAAGAGTGTTTAAAAACAATTTATACTTTTAATGACATCAAAAGGAATTACACAACTTAAAAAGTGAGCAAAAAGTAAAAATCTTACATTGAAACAAACCAATATCTTTCTATGAAGTTTTTATTTACTTCAACAATAAAAAAATAACAAAATAAAATGACTATATCAACATTTAGCGTTTAACCAACATTATTTATATTTTATTAATATATTTTAACATTTTCATTATGATCAAGTCTTACAAATAGTTATGATGTATTGGATTGGATTGGATGAAAAAATTATAGAATTTGACAAAAAATCAATATAACAATCTTTTATTTTTTTAAAAGTGAATTCTAACTAATAGAAATCCACACTAGATAGGAAGGAATGTTATTATTATTATTTTTTTTTATTTTTATTTATGCCTCTTAATTAGTTTGTATTGTTATAATAGTTTGTATAATTATAATGTATTGCTATATATATAAATTTATTTTCTTCCATACTGCTTAAGGTACTTATCATCTAATTTATATATTAGTCTTTTTTTTCCTCGTCATATTTTATTATTTAGTTTAATTATGTGTTGATTTTTTTTTGTTTTCTTTTTTTTTATATGAACACACCACGCACGTCACATTAAATATCTATGTAATAAAACCATAGATGATGTGGATGTGGGTGCGCTGGTTACAGTGTGTACACTGGCCATCACCCTCATGCTGGTGTACGGGGCGTCCCGCGGGAAGCCGGCTCACCTCCTGCCCTTCTTCTGCCTGCAGATATTCGACTTCGCTATCACCGTGTGAGTGTTCTTATAGCTTATATGATGTTCGTAAAAGGACTTTGTTGATATTTTGTATGGATCTTGATTTCTTTCTAATCCCCATAATACATCGGAGACTATTAGACATCTATTAGATGGAGAGAGAGAGAGGGATGGAGGGAAAGAGAGAGAGGAAGACTATTTAAAATATTATCATAATGTATTGTTCATCCCAGTCTGACCGCGACCGGGTACCTGTGCTACCTGCGCTCCATCCACCGGCTGGTGGCGGAGGCGCGTCTGGTGCCGTGGCGAGACCAACTGCTGGCGCTGCCGGCGCCTGCGCTCGCGCTCATCGTGCTCGCCGCTCTCATGATGGCCGTGCTGCTTAAGGTATATAGATGTAGATACCACTGAAGTATCGATACTTGTAATCGATACAGTATCGGTCGTAAGTATCGATATTTACTTGATATCGGTCTTAAAATATCGATTCTTACTCGGTGTCGGTCTTAAAGTATCGAGACTTAATTCTTCACTTACTACTTACTTTTTAAACTTAATAATAAAAAGCAGCAGTACTATATACGATACGAGTACTTTACTCGATACTTAATATCCAAGCATCGATGCAAAAAGTACTCGGTATTGGAAGGAAAGTATCGAGTAGATAACGATACCGATGCTCAAGTTACAGACGATTATAATAAATACTGATCAAAGCTACATCCACTCAGGGCTACTGCATCAGCGTGGTGTGGCGCTGCTACAAGTACCTGACGATGAGAAGCCACGCCATGCACAGCCTGACTCCCTTCGTGATATCCAGCGAGGGCCCGTCCCCCGCCCTCCCGGCCCCGGACTACTCGAGCCTCCTCCCCGACTACGAGGAGGCGGTCAAGCAGACCCCCCCACCCTCCTATAGAGTCGCCACGCTCATGGCCGCCTCGGATACCGTTAGTTTATATCATTGATAATATTCTCTCGTATTCAGATAATGTAATATAGAAATATGTCTGTTCCAGCCCGCTCCTCCAGAACTGCCGCCGACTCCCCCCACCAACACGGTAGTGATGCTGCCGCAGCCGGGTTCACAGGCGCGCGTCTGATTTCACATTAAATCTTTAATAATTCATTTCTTTTTAATTTAATTCATTTTTTTCATTCTATATTTTTATATTTATAAATCAAATGTGTGTATAATTCTTAGGTCGTTATATTTTTTTTGTGTGGAAATCAATTTATTTAATGAGTGCTATTTTTTCTATTCTAGATTAATATTTTATTTTTATTTTTCAAAGTACTGGCAAGTAAATAATAATTTCAATAAAAAGAAAAATATTTTGTCATAATTTTTCTCATGTCATTAGTTCATTCAATAAGTATTATTTTGCTTATTATGTTTCTTATTCAATAAATTTTCAGTAAATGTGCCATTTTGTTATGTTTGAAGGAATTTATTTTTTTACCCATTGTAATATGGCTCATTAAAAAAATATTAACATTCCATAAAGGTTGTACCAAAAAGTTTTAATAACGTCATAAAAAAATAAATCAATTATTAAAAAATATCATATACGTATTTTAAATTTGGAATCATTAAATATATAAAATCTTATAATTGATTTCGGTGATTGCTTTAAAAAAAATTGATAATTACGATCTCTTTAAATATCATTGCACCTATCAAAATATATCATCAATAAAAACATATTTAAATTAACAATAAACCTCTGCTGTTAGACGTAGTGTAGAAAAAAATAAAAAAATCTCTGGTCATAATAAAGTAATGCTAAAGTCTTGTTACATATTCAAAAATATAAAAAAAAACTATTGTAAACTATATAGAATATTTTCAAAGATTTTTACGAGTGACGTTAAAATTAAATTATTTTAAATCATTTAACTCTTGTATTTTTGTTCCAACTTATTTTATTTTGAAGACGAAATAGATATTTTTTATATATATCTACATCACAGACAACATAGAAAATATTAAAAATATTTTGACAGCACTGTCAATAGATAAAAAATAAACCGGAATGAATCAATTATATAAATACTTTTTAAATAAAATGTGTTAAAAATAAAAAAAAGCTGTCAATCAATCTTTGATGTTTTTTGTAAAAAAAAAATATGTAATATTTATTAAGTTCCAGTACCTTCGAGAAAGATACCGGATGAATATATCTTGTATAATAACGAATACTTGGTTCATTGTAAGTGGTTTCATAAAGGCCTAAATAGTTGTGCATCTCTATCTAGATATCTATATCTCATGACTAATGTACTTATTATAGAAAGCTAATAGTTTCTGTCGTGGGATTATTCCAATAAATGTTTTATATACATAAATTTTTCATATATTATAATGGGTTGCTAGAAAATAGAAATGTATTTATATTTAAACGATTTATTGTATTTTTTGGGTATAACTTAGTATAGTAAGTAACACCTTTGAAATCTGTGTGTAATCTATTTCTAAGCACGAAATTACAGACTTCACGGTAGGGATGTATTAATCTGAAATAAAATATAGTCAGAAGTGTCGTCTTTTATTGTAAAACACTCCTTTTTATTATAAAATAGGTATTTTTTGAGGACAAAAAGTGTAGTGTATACAGGAACAGTTATCCTTATTTTTTAATATTTTACTACATTGACTGTTTTTGTGCGTGCGTGCGTGCGTATGTGCGTGCGTGCGTGCGTATGTGCGTGCGTGCGTGCGTATGTGCGTGCGTGCGTGCGTATGTGCGTGCGTGCGTGCGTGCGTGCGTGCGTATGTGCGTGCGTGCGTGCGTGCGTGCGTATGTGCGTGCGTGCGTGCGTATGTGCGTGCGTGCGTGCGTGCGTGCGTGCGTATGTACGTGCGTGCGTGCGTGCGTACGTACGTGCGTGCGTGCGTGCGTATGTACGTGCGTGCGTGCGTATGTACGTGCGTGCGTGCGTATGTACGTGCGTGCGTGCGTATGTGCGTGCGTGCGTATGTGCGTGCGTGCGTATGTGCGTGCGTGCGTGCGTGCGTATGTGCGTGCGTGCGTGCGTATGTGCGTGCGTGCGTGCGTGCGTATGTGCGTGCGTGCGTGCGTATGCGCGTGCGTGCGTGCGTGCGTATGCGCGTGCGTGCGTGCGTGCGTATGCGCGTGCGTGCGTGCGTGCGTATGCGCGTGCGTGCGTGCGTGCGTATGCGCGTGCGTGCGTGCGTGCGTATGCGCGTGCGTGCGTGCGTGCGTGCGTATGTGCGTGCGTATGTGCGCCACACTTAGCAGGCGGGTTGGCGATCGTAATATGTTGTTATGTCTTGTGGCATGCAGAGGACGCCCCTGCCCAGCCTCCAGAAAACCGATCCCTTTTGCGCCTCATACGATATCACGGGAGGAAATGGTGAAATTAAATATATTAAATTAATCTGTAAATCACACAGACCTTTTACTTCCTTTTCAAAATATTTGAGATTTTGAGTTCATTTTGAATACACTTTCACCGTGAGTCTTCTACATGATTCAAAGTTAAATTAATTTATATAATATCTAGATGTACGGAGGCACACAGAATTTATGATTATTATATAATGATAAATAATAAAAAGATTTTTTTTTACTTAGTAATTAATATTCAGTAATAAAAAAAAATAAATTAAATTAAATTAAAAATTACAATGTAATAATTTGATATGTTATTACATTGTATGTTTTAATCTTATTTTTACGAATTAGTTCTGCCATTTTTAACGGTTTCAAAAATAATTATCTTACAGCTTCGTCTGTTACGATTTAGTTATATGGATAAATTATTTACTAAGCAAATAATAAAAGTTAATGAATTTCTGTGAAACTAATACACTTTTATTCAATATGTGAAATCCAGAAAAACATTACCAAGGTGATTATAACGTTATACAGCAATTTAATGATACTCTTATCGACGTTTGAATACTGAATATTTGAGCGGAGCGCTCTATGTGAGATTTTTTTGCATCTCTTGTCCGGGGTTGGCATGAAAACGGCTTTACCGATCTTCATGAAATTATGATCATTTATAGCGATGGTTATTACGATGGTTATTAAAAAAAGTGAAAAAAACTCATGTCATTGAGAAATAATCATCAAAAAATTACAGTCCCATAGAATTCAATGTAAAAAAATGTCGCTATGTGATATTTGATTATTCTATACTTTTTGCCAATCGGTTTCAGCTTTGAACGCTGAATTGAAAATGGGTTACTCGCTTCGCTCAATTCGCCGAACTCTACCGAGATTTTGTAAGCGCAGCGACTCAAAATCGAGGTCCGGTTTGCGCCCCTACTTATAATAATATTAGATTCTTTATTATCATGTTTTATCTTTAAATCATTTTTAAAATAATTAGTGTGAAATAGTGAAAAATGATTTCGAGGAATTAATGTTTTTTTATTAATTTGATTTTTATTATGTGTGTATGTTTTGTAATTTATTTATTTTTGTAATTTAATTTTTGAATTTGATATTAATTTTAATTTGGTTTGATTAGTTTTAATATTTGTTCTCAATTTTGATTTTAATTTTAATGATGATTTTGTTTTTCATTTTTATTTAAAATAATTTAAATGTCACTAACCCTGTTTCGAAATTAAGTATATTGTTACTTACACACTTTTATATGGATGGATTATCTAAAATAAAATGCTTATTATTATTTATTACATTTTAATGATATTTCAATATGGGGACAAAATGTCGACAATTAAATATCCAGAAAGTATATTAAATATGTGGTTAAAAATGATAATAAGAAATAATTTATATAACCAAATATTACTTATGAAAATCTACACAAAATATCATATTTAATATTTCTTATAACCAACTTTATAACTATAAAACAACTTAAATAAAACCTTCCTGTACTTTTATAGGTAAATGTATTACAAAACGTCTATTTACATTTTAAATCCCACGTTGTCTTTAGTAAACAGTCGTGTTTACAGAATAACGAGATATGTTTGTCTGTCACTCGTCTCGAGTATTTAGTTTAGTTTACCGTAGTTTAGTTTACCGAGAAAAGGGAATTTGTATGTAAACACTACACTTGCATCCATCGCGATTATCAAGATAGATTAATTTAACTCTAATTTAATTTAAATTTAAAAGAGGCTTAAATGAATGTTGACAGTTCTATATAACATTTTAAAATTAAAGATAAGAAAAAACAGTTTATTTTAACTTTTTTAGCGTAAAACATTTCATTCATTCATTTTAATAATTAAAAAAAAATTAAAACGATTGTCAGTCAATTCATCTTTTGATTAGTATCTAAACTATATGCAATTAGTTCATGAATATCGGGTTTAATTTGCGAAACAACATGATATAGTTATAAACGTGTACAAGATATATGTTATTTTTCAGTTCAATTCATATTTATCAGCCGGCGTTACAACATTGAAAGGTCAAAGTTATGAACGTAATTTACAAACAATGCGTCGCGCATGCGCGTTGTAAATGAATCACAGCCAACGCGCGCTCTCTATTTATATTGACTTCACCTAGTGCACACGCACGCGCAGTGTGCCACCACCAAACTGAATTGCACATCATGATATTCATTTTAAGGATTGGAAATAGGCTCGCTAATTAGCAGTGAGGTGCTCGCTGTCTATTGCAGTTAGGATGGCCGATGCCTGCATGGCACCGGTATTATATACAGCGGTAGTGAAACACAAATCCGAGTTACCGGCTATTGGTGTACGCTCGTGACGTCTCGGAATCTCGAATCTCACCATGGCTTCCACAATGCAGCTGGAATTCACTCAAGCGATGACCGACTTCAAGACAATGTTCCCGGACATGGATGATGACGTGATTGAAGCCGTGCTGCGCGCTAACCAGGGCGCTGTGGACGCGACCATCGATCAGCTCCTGGCCATGAGCACCGACAATCAGAACGAGAGACTCCGTCTGGAAATGGAACGCGTTGAAAGCAGTTCACCATCACGAAAGAAAGATCGTCGTATTATTGGTAGGAGTGTAGAAAATGGTGAGGATACGGATACCACAGCCCTAATGTAAGTACATATTATCTTGAGAATCCCACGTAAATGTATTTGGTACAAGCAGCTTAATATTTATATATACATAAACACATTCACCTATTGATTACAATAATTGTTGCATTCTTCATTATTATGAAAATATATTATTATTTATCTAAAATACGCAATCGTTAGTGTGTTACGAAAGCATAGCCAAGGGCAATTCTTATATTAAGCACCAACTTGGTTTCACACGGTTAAATGCTGACACCACGCTTCGAGTATCCTGAAGACGACACCATACGGCTTGCATTCTCATGATCGATGGGAATCGAGGATAAAATATATTCATTCTTGGGTCAATCGCTGACCTGGAATCACCTTTTTTTAGTATTAATTAATTATAAGTTTTAATTGTAACTCTTTAATATAATTTTATAAAATAATTGTTTTTCTTTGCATCCTTCGCTGCCACCAAACTTAATTGGCGCAGTCGGTAGGATATTCGAGATATATTCGGTACGCGTCGCGTCAAGATTTCCCCTAATATCGGTGCGAGATCCCGCGTGACTAACCGATTTCGAGTATCCGAATCTACATACATCGTGGAGGCCAGCGGAGGTGAATCCGAAAATCGATTCGGCAAGAAAATCATTTTCATGTAAGTACTCTGATTCTTTCAGGTCCTTACCTTTCCTAATTTTTAACCTTAATCTTTACCTAATCCTAATATTTTTTTTATTTCAAGTAAATTACTATTTAAAGTATTTTTTGAAGTTACTTAGAACTTTAAAGCATACATCGATATATTCTGAGTGAATTACTTTTTTATTTGTCTATTTGTAGTGTTTTAAATTAGTTTTAGATTTTCTATTCAAAAGAATCGAGTAGCTGTAGTTTGTAGAAGTAGACCTGGCAGCATTAGTAAAAAAATATAAGTCAAAATTTAAAAAAAAAACCAGGAATTATTTCAATTTGTTGATTTAAGACTAACTATTCTCATAACTAGCGATAACGTTGATAGGTTATCATAAGAGATATCTAAGCTACAGAATTTTTTTGCGTTTGTAAACAACATTTACAGCTGACTATGAAGTTTTAAATTTAAACTCTGATAGAACTATAATTAATAAGTAACGTAGTATTTATGGTAGTAATAAAGTATTAAATAAACGAGTGAGGGAACATTAAGATATGATACAGTTAAAGAAATAATCATAGTATATCAATTCCTAATTTTTCTATTCCACACATGATTTATATAAGATATCCATAGTAACTAACGAAAATCATGAGATTCCTGTCCCTCACTTCCAATACCCTGCAATCCATCTGAAAGATTTCAAGTACACAGAGGCAGAATGCCCGAAGTCCACCATACTGCAAAAACAAGTACACTTCAATAAGAACAACGAACGCACTCGCACACCAAAGATATCACCTATATTACGGAATTACAACAGAATATCTCCATCATCCCAGACCTCAATATAATGGATCAGATCATCTACCAGCGCAATTTACGACCAAGGTCTTCAATAGTCGCTGTTCTACGAGGGGAGGTGTTACGAAAGCATAGCCAAGGGCAATTCTTATATTAAGCACCAACTTGGTTTCACACGGTTAAATGCTGACACCACGCTTCGAGTATCCTGAAGACGACACCATACGGCTTGCATTCTCATGATCGATGGGAATCGAGGATAAAATATATTCATTCTTGGGTCAATCGCTGACCTGGAATCACCTTTTTTTAGTATTAATTAATTATAAGTTTTAATTGTAACTCTTTAATATAATTTTATAAAATAATTGTTTTTCTTTGCATCCTTCGCTGCCACCAAACTTAATTAGTGTGTACTCTGAATAAATATTTATTTACATTTTAGATAGAATCAGTTAGGTGTTTAGTGTTAAGAAATATAAAAACAAGAATAAAATGAGAATTAATATATCATTTTGATAAAAAAATATTTTTCGATTTCTCTAAGCTTGACACACGGACGGAATCATCAGGCTTTATTATAATAATATGATTAAGACAAGAATATATGTAGAATTTCATGAAGGATATACATTTGTTTACACTAAATATACGAAGATACTGTAAACCAGGATCCGCCGTGCGCTGCAGGAATTGAGCTGAGCCCCCTCAGTTTTTTGACCATCATTTCTGAACGGAATGAGATATTGTAATTCAGATTTTTTTTAAATGCCCATTCCCAAGCTCTACATCTCTGCCAATTTTCATTCAAATCGGTTTAGTAGTTTTTATGTGATGTTGCTTCAAAAAGAAGTTTCCCAAACGGTTAAGAGCTTCGCTTACGTTCAGTTCAACTATATATAAATATACTGTTAAGTTACGTAACTTTGTCTGTGAAGATGAGGGTGTATACGCATAGTAAAGGGGTCCCTAAACCTACGTCTAGGTCGCAAGTCCCAGGCATTGTTTGCGCTCATCTTGCAACGCCATGGCCCGGCACCCGCACGGTGGATCCGTGGAATGCTAAGAAGCTTCGTCTCATATATACATATATATATTTCTATTTACTGCTGTTTAAAATACGATATGTGGTTATATTAAAGCACACATAATATATTATTCATTTAATTATTATCAACATTTAATTTAATATCTGTTCTCGCATTTATCCTAATACTACGAATTGATTATTTTTTTGACATTTTAATGTATCTATAATACTTTATTGTATTGTTATAACAATAATATACCACTTGAATCGAAGTACTTTAAGATTACACAGATGATGTGTTTGTAGCAGTATTCGTATAACACAAACGGTGTGTTTTTGTTATTGTTTTTCGTAATAATATAAGTCCTAAATATTGAGCCAAATTTGTTAGATCAAATTAGTGATCAAATTCAGATGTTTCGTTTCATTGTTATATATACGAAATCAGTTGTATAATGTATATATATATATACATTTATTAATAAAATTTGGCACCACTACTGTTTATAGAATAGATTAGAAAACTATACTATACCAATGCTTAAAACATACTGTATTTTATATAACTTTATACTTTAATTGAGGAATTGATACCAACATGCCTAATACGGCTCTGTCCATACTCGCGTATCGATAGTTCAGAGATACGCTTAATAAAGGAAACTGCAATCACAGTCGCAGGTTTGAGTCCTACTCATGTGAATAAGCTTTTATATTTATAGAAAATAAAGATATCATTTATATATTAATATATATATATATATATATAAATTACTTTGGTTAATAACATGTACGGTTTAAAATTTAACTAACTAATTTTATATTATGTAAGAATAAATTCATTTTGAAATACCAATATCGTCAAAGCACACTTCGCCGTGTCGAAGTGTTGGCTCGAAGCCAACTTGAAAACTAACTCTACCACTTGTACCATTATATATATACATATATATATTGGAGTAAGTTAGAAATATTTATTTGTTTTTAATAATTATTCCTTTATTTTTTATATAAAACAATTTGAATTAATAAAAATATTTTAATATATTTTTGTATAGATATAATCGAGAATAAACAACCAAACAAACAATAAATAAAATATACAATAGTTGATTAATATGGCAGTTATAATTAAAAATCTAATTAATAAATATATTTAATAATAATTGAATTTTCGATTTATTGAGATACCATAATTAATATTATTATTATAGGCTTCTAACTAAATATTAAAATTTCTAATATACATATAAATAAAGTGTCTGTAATTCCAAATTCACAGTTTTTCACTACATACGGTACATAAACAAAAATATCTGTCTGTCTGTCTGTTTGGTCCATCATAGAAACGGCTGGACTAATTTTAACAGTACTTTCACTGGCGGATAGTTGATATTATAAGGAGTAACCTCGGCTACTTTTATTTTGAAAAACAACTTCTTGGGCACGGATAGTTATATTATAGTATACATTTTAGTATGTAAAACATCACACATAAAATCCCCAAAACTCGTGCAAAACTCCGCTGCGTTGTAGAAATATAGATATCATTTGTTTTTTTATTTACTCATTATTACATTACACTCCCATGTCAGAAATATTTTGATATCATACTTATCAAAATAAACCCTTCTGTAAACATATTCCATCTTAAATTAATTCTATGAGGGTTCCAAACGCGCCAAGTGTAAGAAAAACCACACAACAAACTCGGCTGTGTTTTTTTTTATTGTCATCACTGTAACACAAAGTATATTAAGTGAGCATAAAGTACAGTAATCCCCCTATAACACGGTACTCTTATAACGCGATTTCAATCCCTCATATAACAAGTGTTTTCCCCCATATAACGCGGGGATTATCCTTGTTACATTTTTATACTATGAAATTTATATATTTTTTAAGTTAATAATTAATTTCGCTTACCTTTGCACATTGTGTTGTTATACAATTAAATAAAATTAAGTAAAAAATAAAATTTTGTTAAGTTATCTCTTAATATTGCATTTAAACCGCCTTTAACGAGAAAAGTTAAACGTTAATTATTTATACATAACGCGTTATACGGTCATATGAGCGCGTTATACAAGAATATTCTTACAACGCGTTTTCCTATAACGCGGAATGAATCTACCGTGTTATCGGGGATCACTATATTCTGCATATTCCAATATATTATTATGTTTATAATAATTTGAATACGATGATCACTATACAAGATGAAAAGCTTCAGCGCCATCTAGTTGCGAGTAAAGTAAATAGAATATAAAATATTTTTACTCGTCATATTACAACTAATGTTCCTAGACATTGGTTGAAGAGTATAGAAGATAAACGCCATCTGGCGGTAACTTGTAAAAAAAATGAAAAGTTCTTTAGTGTAATAAGTTTATAAATGTTAAGAGGATATGTGATTTCTTTTATATAAAACTAATGATTAAAGCGTTTAAAAGATTTATACCACTAAGGGATCTTCAAACGCTAACAAATGTTTAACAAAAGATGTCAATATAGGAAGAGTTGAGTGACAGACTAACATATAGAAGGATTATTAAGACAAATAAACATAAAAAATTAATTACACTAGCTTTTGCCAGCGGTTTCCCTTTTTCCTCCCCTCCCACTCAATTTGTAAACTATCTATTGTCACTTAATTTTTAAACAAATTTATACTTTTCTTATAATTATAATTAAAAAAAAAAATTTTATATAATCAGAAGTCAAAATCAGGCAATATGTTCTTGTATTATAATTTTCAAACCAGTTTTACTGAGACAATTCTCCCAAATAATTAAAAAACATGTCAACCGAAGCAATAACCTATATATAGCAAATTAAAATTAAATCAAATAGATTGAACTTGATGTCCGTACAGACAGAGAGACGTACAAACAAAAAAAAATATTTTAAAATCGGTGAATTAAATTAAAGTAATAAAAATATAAAATGTTCATGTTATACATTATATGTACACGAATAAAAAATAAATTATATATTTGATAATCCAATCAATCAATAGTATAAAAAATAAAAATAAAGAGAAATAAAAACAAACTCGTAACGCCAAAATTTCGTCTTCAAAAAATTAATAAATCCTTCATGGGTTTGAGTTTGAGTATAGGCATATATAATAAAGTTCCACAAGATATCTTAAACCTTCCTTTTCTTGGTTTTAAATCTAAAATCAAAAGTTTATTATTAAATAAATCTTATTATTATAACGTTCGAGAGTTTTTAGTGGATCGAAATATGTTGAACTTAAATTGTTGAATCATTTGCAGGATTTATATTATAATGTACATCATCTAAGATTGTTATATTTATTTTAAAATGAGCAACTGTTGTGTTTCTGGCCGGCTCCTCTCAACAGAGCAGCATTGCGAGCCGGTGGTAGCTTACGTACTGACTACACTGACATCTTTATTGTAATAATTGAATTCAAAAGTGCGTGTAAATGCCTACTTGAATAAAGATATTTTGAATTTGAATCAATCAATAAAAACAATTGATGAAAAACAATGTTAGTTAAATGTTTGTTACGATCTAATCTAATCTAATCTAATATTAAGTTATTACCGTATTTTATATTAAAGGTACCTAATGGGTGTTAATACCTCATAGATGATAGTCGTTCATCCATCGCGGACCCGACGCCGGTCGTTATCACACCCATTATCAGCTTTACTGATGTTAAAATTATAATTTACTAACGCATTTTTATGAATTATATTTTATTATATTAATTTGTATATATATACAAATTTAATGTATATTTTATTTATGACATGTACATGTTATATTAAACAAATTGTTGATTGATTGATTGATTGATCGATTGCTTGATCAATTGATGGCTTGATTGATTGATCGCTTGATTGCTTGATTGAATGATTAATCGATTGCTTGATTGGGTGATCGATTGATGGCTTGATTGATTTATTGAATGATTGATTGATTGCTTGATTGATTACTGTTTCCAGGAAAGTCGAAGATGAATCAATACCACTATCGGTCAGAAAGAAGTGGGTTCCAAGAATGCTATGTCCCCTACCACCGATGTTTCTCCGTATAGCACCCGGCACTGACGCAAGAATTGATTTAAGCCTAGACATGGATGATGATAGAATCGCCACATTCCTCCAGAACGAGGAGTTCATGGCTGAATTGAGATGGAACCAAGAGTTTATAGCGGCATTGGACAGCGAACAAGGCGGCAAAACAAAATGCCATGATGATGAAGCGGCGTTCAAAGAGAGACTTAAAAATATGGGTAAATGTAAGTATATTAAATAACTAGGGCCGCCAATAGACCCTTAATTTCGGCTAGCTGCGCTCGCGAAATCTCGGGTGCCGTTTGCATATTGAGCGAAGCGAGCCCATTGAAATCAATGCGAAACGATAAGTCGTTAGACTTATCGTTTCGCATTGATTTCAATAGCATATCAGTTTTTTGACGATTATTCCTCAGCAAAATGACATTTTTTATTTTATTTTTTCTTTAACCGTCCCGTTAATGTTAATAATATATGTCTTTTTGATTACAAAATTTCATAATTTGCCGTCAAGTATTTTTCGAGCCTATTCGTAATAAAAAATAAGAAAAGTTTCCAGTAGAACACACCGCTCGCTTCGCTCATTTACTATATTTAACTTATTTTGAACCGAATATGCGTTTAAAGTTGCCTTTTCTTTTCAGTATCACGAAAGAAATTCGCGCAATTATCAAGAATGTTTTCGCGGGGTGGGACACGGAAAAGCGGTAGCGCCAGGGCTCCATCCCGAGGACCTCCCGACAGCCTGCTGTTACAAGAGGAACACAGCGACGATGAAGAACGACAGCAGCCATTGAACATAAAAATATAATAAACGCTTGAGTCAGAGAGACTACGGAAGGCCTTAATTTATGTTCCACAAGGTTTCGTATAAGACTGGGATTGTTAGATTGGATAAGATTGGATAAGATTGTTGTTTGAAGCCTTTGAGAATGTGCATTGTTAGATTACCGCGTTATCGGAATACGGATAGACGGTACAGGAGATACAATATCGGTATTGAAATGTAAATAAAGTTAGTAGATTGCTTTTTCATTTGTGGATTTAGATTCTTCCGCTGTTTTGTTACGAGGTACTAGGAATTATTCAGCTATTGTTTTGTTTTTAGCGTTTTTTTTATCCTATATAAATATAATTTAAATCAAAACACTGTTAGTATAGATTTAGAATATTAATTTTGGTCCAATTTAAATGACTAGTACCAATAAAATATGATGACTATTTTATTTTTATCAGCTGTTTGTCAGCTTCCGCCATCTTTACCTCTAAAGTCATATAGATTAAAAATTAAAAATGTCAGTTGTATTTTTCCACAAATTCATACATGTTTTGTTTAATTATAACTTAAATGAATTATTGTTTTAACTCGAAAATAAGATATTTGGCACCCAAAGGCTGACTCATATAAATACCCTAACTTAATCAAAATTTAATTCTTTCCTCTTTTTCTCTTTTTTTTTATGTATATATACAAAATGCCTGAACGGTCTATTCAATATCAACCAAAAAAGCACATTACGACCAAGACGAATAAGGATTTATATTTAGTCCTTTATAAGTGACATTTTTTACATTTAAAAATATCTATTACAAAAACGAAAATATAATCAAATCTTTTCATTTTAATTGTAAAATACTTTGTGTTGCCATTTTTAAGGAAAAAAAATACCTCGAAGGGGACAACAGCAATTGCTTATAGCTTTCAAGCTAATTTCTTTAGCTATCTTTAGATCTGTAGTCTATGGTCAAACACCATTTACAATTTAGTTGATAAAAATCACAATTCTATTTTCTAATCATTGTACATTTATATAAATCAATTTAAAATCTAAAGTAAATCTGTTTAAGTGAGGATACAGCTCGTTATCTCGAGAGCACGCTGATGCAAGATGGATGTGTTGTCAAGGAACAGGTTTTATCATTTTTATCGTGCGCTTTATCCGCCATTTAATATATTATTGGTTCAAACTAAAGTTAGAACTCGATTGTCGTTTAAAATTATGGTAGTGTAGCTTATTAGTAAGCATTTCATGTTATGGAGAAAGAAAGATAACTTTCCGTTGCATTATTTGCATTCATGGCAATATGCAGCCAGCATAGCCCATAACAAACCCAGTCACACTCCACAGGAAATGCGAGACGGACGATCGGAAAAATAATTGCATATAGACGACACACACACCATAGATAACATTCACTGTAATAATATTATATTAAACTGTCAAGCTACAACATATAGACACACTTTTTAAATGTTACATAATTATCATATAAATGTGCATACTGTCTAGTATGATTTTTTTGTATCACTTAAATATATATAAACTTTTTAGAAGCTCTATAACTAATTTAAATATGCATACTGGCTGGTGTAGTCTTTTTTTATCTAGTATCAATTAAATAAACATAAACCCTTCTCAGAAGCTACACAGTTGTCAAACGTATGGGTGGTATGCACTTTTTTCTTCTAATACCAATTAAATATATATAAACTCTTTAGAAGCTATACAATTGTCATGTAACGGATATTGACTAGTATGTTTTCTTTTTCGTCTAACATCAATTGAATATATATGATCTCTTTTTTGAGTGTAAAAATTGTCACAAAAGCGATTACTGGGTGCTATAAACTCTAGTTCTTCCAGTATCAATATCAAGATATTAATAATATAAAATTATAAGACATTAGCTAAAAGATAATAGGGATGTATGAACAATATCTGTATCACGTGAGGTTAATGATGCATGATGATCGGATAACTGAAACAGTGGAGCGGCCACGCGGAACGGGAAAGTCGCCGAGCCAACACTTCAACACTCGCTCAGAGGGATTAGAAATTACAAATCCATTATCACAAATTATTATTTCATTTAATTTTTGTGTTATCATTTATCGGATGTGAATGTTATGAATTATTAATAACTTAATCGTAATAAAATAAAAGGTCTAGGAAAATGTTAATTAATATTTATATTTATGCATCCTGCTATTAAACAAACTGAACTCAGAAGCCGATGCGATAACTGGTCAAGTCTACATACAAACGAGTTGTGTATGCAGCATCGTGTTTAATCAAGAAATGAGAAGTAATGAGATAAATATTTTCTTACTCAAAAGGCAAACACGGACAGGCCTTTGAGCTCCCGTATTCCACAATTTACGACGCGACGCTTACTTATAAGCATTTTATAAATTGTATTTTATTTCGTACCGATAACTTTTATTTAATGAAATAAGTTATAATGTTCTGAATAGACAAAGGAATTTATAATGACGACTATCGACGAAAGAGGTTAAATAGTTCAATATCTTTTCAAACTTTTCAATATTTGACCGGTATGGTTTATGACGCAATGAAACTGGCCTAGCAAAGCGTGAAACGCAAGTAATATCGAGATTTTCTGAGATACGTACAAGCACGTGGATCCGTCACGCCTCGAAGGCACTCCGACATTTAGTTTGTCCTTAGCCTTCGTGCCGCACGTACGCACGAGTGAATCCGCGGCGTGACTATGTATGTGTGTACCCGGCCTTAGTTTTCGCGAGGAATAACCGCCCTCGACCGAACCTTGTAAGTATGTGGTTTTTTGCTATTATATTATCCTGTTGTATTTTATTTAAGTTCAAGCTATATTATTTAATGTTTCTTATTAATTTATTTTTTTGTGGCATTATAGTTAAAACATACTTTTTTTTTATTTATTAATATATGGTAGGATAACAAAGATTAATATTTTACAGATTATTAGATTTTGTATTTATTATATATAAATATAGACTGAAATATTAATTGATACTTCCGAACGGACTCGAACCTGAGTCGTTTGTGTCGATCTGAGCGATCCCAGATACCGATATATTTTTTTTATTTATTTATAATTTGAGTGAGCTTAACATGGCTAAACGTGTTTATAAATAATTTCAAGCTTTTCAAGATTATTTGTGTTATACTATTAAAGGAGGTAGAATAAAATATTTTGTTTTCAATAATTGGGTAATATATTCTACTTGCTTCACATTTGATAAAACAAGAATGTAACGTGATAAACTTTACTTTTTAAAAAGCTCAAAGAACTCGCACCGAAATATTATTCTCTGTCATGCACGGCATGTGCATGCATAAATGAAAAGAATTTAAAGTTACTGATCGTATCATAAATGTATACATACCATTATAATGCATATATAGAAACTGTACAGTTAGACATACATTCCTATAAAAAAAAAACTATTTTTGTTTCCACATCTTTAATACCATTTTTTATGAATTGCATCACATATAAAAACTTTGTTTACACATTTAGCTAAATAAAAAAAAAAAATTCATAATTCTTTAAATAATTATAAAAATACTTTAAGAATTCACTTCACAAAAATAATACACTTTAATCTCTTTTTTGAAGTACTAATTTCTATTTATTGTGTTAATATTATGTTTGATTATAACCATGACGTTGCATTTTTATATTTTATTTTAAATCGTTCTTTAAAATAAATAGTAAATATAGTAAAAGCTCAATTGAAGATGTTAGATGGATAGTGAACTTAGTCAACTAGTTATACGACTTCGCTTTCGTTTACGTAATCCATCTATGCACAATAAAATACATTTTATTACTCGATAAATTATCATATATTGATTGGATAACTAAATAAAGATGTTTTTAATTTAATTTTAATTATCAATCTTAACACGCTTATATTTCTTTTTTAATGTTAGGCTGAATGAAATTAAAAAAAAAACAAATAATATTAAAAATATATTAACTCTGTCTGTGACAAGTTAAGAATACACTGATGCATTTTATCTGCATTCAAAACTTACTAAATGACATTTACACGTCTTCCCGCCAAATATTTGCTGTAAATCCTTTAATATATCGAATTTTTGAAACAATTAGTTTTGTTTATATTTTTACAGTGAAGCTGTTTCTTTTAATTGAAAGTGCATTCCCGGTTTATAAAATAATGTACGTGTGATGAATGTGATTGAATCTGATAGAAAGAAATCTATCATATAATCTTATAAAACTGACAAGTTTTCATATAAATAGTATTAAAATGTACTGTCACTATTTAATATATGTGTGTTTATCATATTTTTGCGGTTATGAGGGTTCATTACATTTAAGCTTAATTTTTATTCAAAATCGCAATAGATACATATACTCATACGAAATATTTTTCTTATGTTTACACATCGAATTCTAAATTAAAAAGAAATATAGAAATATATACGATATTAGATAAAGATGTGCTCTGTTAATTAATCAATCAAGCTTAACATTTAATTTAGCGGTAAGTACATATTCATAATCAATAGTACTAAAGAATAAATGATTCACGGGGTTGCATTTTTTTCACAAACAAACCATAGGAACATACTATAGTCGCATAAACGAAATAGACACGAATTAGTTATTTGAATTTTAATATTATGTAACTACTTACTATATATATATATATATATTAACCTTAAGATCTTAAGGATAAAATCACAGACATACAGACAATTAAATTTTATATATTTATAGATAATCTACAAAATGGATATAAAAAATTTAAACACATCTACCTATAGATTTATTATAAAACCGCACAGCCACTTTTCCATCGTCTATTCTTCAACGTCATACACTTCCTTATTGCGAATCTAAACCCATAAATTTCACATGTCCAAAGCAATAAACCTTTAAATGGGTGTCAAACCACAAAATACTAGCAGGATAGAGTACACGATAATATATCAAGTATTTACGAGTATTACGACGGTGCCCTATCGCACGAAGGGGTATTAAAAGAGAAGGTAATGGCTGCCCATAAAAGAAAAATAATGTCCGAGAATAAGGTATTGTAATTTATTTTAATTAGATTCCTTTAAAAATCGATACAAAAAGTTTGTAATTAACCAAGGAAAATATATTTTATTTATATGTTACAAAAAGTAATTTCCGCTCGGAGAAAATTCACAGTAAAATATACATATGCTGGAGGCCATTAAGATCGGAAACGTCAAATTACTTTGATGTTTCGACTTTCATAATGCTGCCTAATCGCCTCCACTTCTAAACAGCGAATACATGATTTTGTCTTGAGGAGGGCAATTTGTGATTTTTTTTTATTATTTTACAGAAAATTTGTTACTAAAATAAATATATATATGTTAAACCAAGCAGTTATTGTGTTAAATAAGTCTTTGAATTCAACGGTGCAAATATTTATGACAATGAAGACCATTAACATTCAGCGTTAGCACAAGATTCACCTCCAGGGCAGCGGCTCGCAAGCACACTTAATTTATGAACGTCTAAGGAAACAGAGCTAAGAGCAGCTTTTTATCTGAACACAATTTACGACACTGAGATCTTTCACCGCGGGATTGTGGGAGAGGCTTTGATAGAACAACTTGAACTTTACTTAGAACTTGTCCCGATGAGGTAGCTTGCTAGATATTCTCCAAAGTTTGAGGGCTGTAATTTGATATTATAACTGCTTTCGGAATCGCACACGCATTGGATAGGGCTGTGATGTATCACCAACTTCCAATACAAAGCTTGACATAAAAGTATCTATTCTTTGTATTACTTCGACGATACCAGCATCGCAAACATTTGGATAATTGGAAGGTTAAGAAATTTTCTACCTTATCCGCTGTATAAAACGTGTCGAATCATAGATTCTGTGGGAAGCAGACTTTAAATATGCACTACACTTATCATTCAAAAGCACCACAAGATGGCGTCGACTGTGGCCCATAATGGATCACGTAAACTCTGACATGACCATTAATAACTGCCAGCTTTTTGACAGTTCCCTTTAAAAGTCACAAGATGGCGGCGACAATTTCCCGCACGAATTATAAAGTGCTATTTGATTTTAAATCTGGAGATTTAAACACTTACACGATCCCCTTATCGAGTATCTGTATCGTATAATGGACGACATTACGTAAACACTGACAAGGTTATGATATTAACATTGCCTACATAACAAAGAATACTTTTAAAATAAATTAATCATCTATACTTTCCTATCTTGTCACTTTACTGCGTAATGCTTGCAAATGGACCACTTTACTGTAACAAAGAATGTATTTGTGTTAGGCAATAGTTATTACACTTAAACATAAATGTCAAATAAATAAAGAATTTTACGATAAATTTTTCATAAGGCAAAAATTATTTTGAATATAAATAAATACTTTCACTTTAATAATATAACATCTCTAATCTAACAAATCTCTCATTACTAATATGTAACAATGATCTCAATTACTAGAATATTTCATTTATATTAACTTTCCACTCTGTTTTTCTCTAATAGTTATTGCATTTCTGTTAACGCATCATTGCATGAGTAGGAGATTTAATTACTACTTGTTACAGTCAGTTATTATCGACATATAAACGAGACTATAATATACACACACATATACACATACACGTGTGTATGCATATATATATTTTCAAAATGAAACTCAAATTCAAATTTTGTTTAATTAATATGTTGTCAATGATAGAATTGATTTATTATTGACATACAAATTTATAGACATTCAATTCGATATGAGTAATAAATATGAATGAATTTATGTTAATAGTTTATCTAAATACTATTAATATTAAATAAACATAAAATAAATTTTATAAACATTTTATGCAAATAATAAAAAAGTATCACTTTACTTAATTTCCACTTGAAGATGGTATGTTTAAAATATGTAGGATATCCTATTTTACTGTTACGAGACACATTAATAAAAGTCAGTCTGAACTTTATATAAGTATCTACAACAATGATTTATTATCTATCGTTAAATAATGGCGGCAATTTGCGAACATTATCTAATCAAATATAAGATGGACGATGATGCAAGTGAAATATCAAGTTAAATAATTGTTTATAAGTGTGGAATGTGACATGGCAGTATTCGCAATCAGTTCAAGCGAGTTTCACTCAGAGTATTTATACTACGCTGTTACTTTTACAACGCGCTGGCGCACATGACAACGCTCTGTTTCCTTGGGTATCATTGTCATGTAATACTGCACTAAGGGAAAACTGACTTTCCACATCTCCTTGTAAGTTTTCCTCCGAACTGATTACAACAAACGCCTCCATACAAATAATTAAATTGCCGATACATGGAAGGCATTTTTAAAAACATGTTATATTAAACGTATTTCAAAATAATATAAATTAAAAGTCTTTATACAATTACTTATATTATTTCTGTCTTTGATTTTATGTCTTGTAGTATATTATACCTAATGATCTGGTATGGAGATGATTTAAATAAGGATGGTTCGTTGAATTCGAAGCCGCAAATCAAGCATCACGAGCGTTTCAGATAGGTAATATTTTTATTGAGATCACGATCACGACTCGCAAACAGCAACTAAATGCTATCTGGGTACAATCTAATACAACAGAATATTAAATGCTAACCAATAATCTGTTAAACACAGATGTGATCAAGGAACGATAGATATAACCTATTATTTCTAAATCTATGTTCTTTTACAAGTACATTACAAAATCATTTTCAAAAAGATTCGGTTATGATTTATCGTTAAGATAACTCAACTAGATACCGTTGTGATCATTCTCCCGCGCGATTGTCGAGCCTCAAGCCGAGTGCACACCGTTAGTTTAGCGCCAAATCTGTCTACAATACGTACATACTTTGATTCTGATAAGTTTAAAGTCACGATCCGGTTTGGACTCGGTAATCTCATGCCTGAATTAGGTGCTTCCTTATATAGCACATGCATATCAAGCTTTATCACTATTACGAGCGCAATCTTTAATTTACCTTTATCGATATACCACTGCGTGAACTTGGAAAAGCTTTATACTTATTAGGTACAAAGGTCTCTTGTTATTTATTTTATGTTCATTAAAATGTAAGTGCATTTAAGTGCATAGTCTATTCAATGGTATGTTCTTTAAAATAAAATTAAATTAAAGTTTTTTTTGTACGTTGCATTTGTGTCTATATACATTCATTATTGTCACTGAGATCGAACATCTAAGAGGATTATGCTATCTTAATATTTTTTTGAAATGGTATTTTTATATTAAGAACTCTGGCAAAAACAAGAAACAGATAGAAATAAGTTGCGTTATTTTATATTTTGTTTTCGTTTACATTGGATTTCTAAAAATAAAAAAAAATGGAATCGGATTTTTGTTTAAACATTTAAAATGAATAGATTTAATTTTAACTTTTATTTCAAGTATTATCGTGATAAGAGATTAAAACATATATATTTTTTTTATATTTATGACAGTTATGTTATTTACTAATTAACTAAATCAATTGTAAACATTGTTAAAAAATACAGTTTATAAAGCGAATGATGAATCGATGTTCAAAAACACCAAAATATCGGTAAAAAAATATATATATAAAAATCCCGTAAATAAAACTAGTTGTTAATAATCATAAAAGAAGTAAATTGCATACATTACATGTGGAATAATAATACGCTTCAAAGACCACACGCCTAAATTAGTCTTGATTATAAGAAAACGGTTTTTTTAGATCCATACTAGTTTTAGATGCCTTATTTTTTTGTTATTTATATTTTTATCCATACCGGTCAATAAAAACTTACTGGTAAGTCGTTGGCGTAACACATGTTCCATGGGGATGAGAATTAATACGTTCGTTGCCCTCCGAACGGCACTGTCTTGAATCTATTATATGTAAGACCTGGCTAAAAATAAAAAATAAATAAAGGCGCTGCAAAATATAGTATTTTATTTCACCCAAGCTCAACTCGAGAGTAAATGTAACCTTATTATCTGTTTTTTTTTTTTGCGTAAATAACGTGACGGTTAAGAGATTATGTAGTTAATTGATTTATGTTATCTAATTAAGTCATACCAACATAAAGTTTATACGTACTTTTTTAATACAATTGTAGTAAACAGTTTATATATTTAATGTTCAAAAATTAAAAACGTCAGATTTTTTATTATAAGAGATATTCGAGCATAGCAAGGATAGCTGGTAAAGATTTTGATGTGATAATTAGTCTTCAATATAGTTAAACTTGGTTGTAATATTAATGGTACGTAAATAAGTCAAATGTACAAATAAACTGTATCAAATAAAATAAAAAACATTGTATTATTATTAAATTTCATAACAGACATGGTAAATCAATATGAATATAGGCAAATCTGTTAATAAAAAACCTACCTACGTGTTGCCTATTTTATCTTTTCGACAAAAAATAAAACAAAGAATACCAAATCGGCAAAGTTAGGGTGCCTAGAGGTACAGGGCGACCAGTAAACCGGTTCGGTCGAGAGATTCTTTGTTTGGTTATCGCAAAGTCGAGACGTCGCGTCTCGAAACGAATACCTTGTCGCCAAACTGACGCACGTTTATCACTTACAGATACAAGAGTGCGCGAATGTGTGTGCACCGACGACTCGGCAGCTGAGGGGGGCCTGATGGCGGACATAGCGGTGCGCGCACTGCTACTGACAACGCTGCTGGCGACCCTCGCTGATGCTGGTGCGGCTCGGTTCGGAGACCGTCTGGCACCACGCGTACCCGTGCCCTATTCACCGCGAAACGCACCCGCAGCACACTATATAGACGAGGATGACGATGGATTCGAGCATGATTACGACGATATTAATCATGAGGTAGACGAGCCACCACAAGAAATAATACCACCGCGAAGACCCACTCGAACTGAAGCACATCGTCTTGAAATGAGCACCGAATATTTCGTTATACCAGAGAGGAAATCGTTGGCACCAACGCTCCCGACGGCTCGAGTTATTGTAGTAACTACATCGCGACCGGCAAATGTAACGCCAACAACATTATCACCACATGCCATCCATATATTAAGAGCAGAAGCATGGGCGGTACCGATATTAGCGTTAGCGTGCGTATGTATGGTAGTGATTGGCGGCTTTGAAGCATTCGTCGTATGGGGCGCGAGTCGGAAGGCGCCCAGTCAACGACATTTACTTTTAGGTCAATGTTTACTGTTCGGACTTTTTACTTGTGCGGCGACGGCTGCACTTTTCACTGCAGCACCTACAGCATTTACGTGCGGTGCTGTACGATTTGGAACTGGAGTCGCTTACGTGATTGTATTCGCATCGTTGCTTGTGAAATGTGTTTTTTTATTGAGCCTAAACGGCGGAGTGTATTTGCCGGCGGCATACCAAGGACTTTTGTTATTTTTTGCGGTAATGATTCAAGTCGCTATCGGTGCGCAGTGGCTGGGCGGCTCGCCGCCTAAAGTCAGTAATGAAGCAACAAAATGCGACTCGCCATTAGCGGACTTATTACTTTCATTATGTTATGCCGCATTTTTGATTGCTGTGGTTTGTGGCGTGGCGTTAAGATCGCGCGGCATACGCGATAATTATAGAGAAGCGACACATATCGCTGGTGCAGGAGGCGCAACTGCGGCGGTTTGGATTTGTTGGATTGCAGCTGCACTGGGAGCTCCGGAACAGCACCGCGAGGCGTGTGTAGGAGCCGGACTGATAAGCACATGTGTAGTAGTTTTTACTATAATGTTTGCACCGAAAGGCCGACGACTAGCCGCGTTGGGTCGCGAAGGTCGTTGGGACGCAGACCGAGAGGAGGGCCTCAGCTCGATAGGCGCAGCCGGTTCCGGTTACTCGCCGTCTTTCTTCCACTTCAAACCGGTCAAGTACGGAATGGTGTCCGCCGCCGCTCCGGTGCCCGCGCTGCCGCCGATGCTCGATCGCAAGGAGCCTCAAGCTCAGCCAGCCGGTTAGTTAAGTATCTAAAATGCGCTAAGATGTGAGAACTAGCGCTTTAAAGCACTGCTATTTGATCAGAGGCCGCGAAATGTTTACAGATCCATACGGTGCTATGTACGTTGGCTCGCACCCGCACTCACGCTCACTGTGCCCTCCGCCACACTACCCCCTGCACCCACTAACGCATTACCACTACAGCTATCCGCACTATAATTATCTTCTACCGCCAGGTAATGTGGCACTGCCTTAAATCCATACTACCTACTTACATACTTGGGCATAACAGGTATTATCGTAATTAAATACGTAATTTAATTTGTAATTAAGCGAAAAAAATATTAACTAATTAAACAATCAAAAATCTTTTCAATGTAGTGAAAATTTTGTTATAAATATATATATATTTTATTTAAATTTGTGTATTCAAAATATATTGCAAATTTCTTTCAGTTATGCCAATTATTTTTTAGAATTTAATATATTAAAAATATTCTAAAGCATATCTGTATAGGCTCTTATAATCAACAGCACTCAATATTATAATTTATCATATTGTATATGTGTGATAAGTTTTTTTTTATAAGTACATGTTAATTGATAGTATATATTGAACAGGCGTGATGATGGGTCCAGAGGAGGGAGTGTACACCACCGTGGAGCCGACCTTCAGCAGCAACCCCAACGTCTTCTTCCAGCGCCCCGAGCCATTGCACGTTGGCATGATGTACTGAGCCGCTGACAAACCAACGTTCACTGAACAGTGTGCTTTGACAGTGTCCACATTTATTTATTGCCTATAGGTTATATTTTAATACAAATCGTATCAGTCGAGACAGACTATAAAGATCGGTAAAAATTTGTCAATTATAATAAACCTCCATAGAGTCCAGATATAAATAATTTAAAATTAATAATATTAAATTGTGATTTATAATAATACCCACCCAGACTAATTTGAGACCACTCGTAATGCCTAATATAAAATAACATTAGCTTTAAGTAATATAAGTTCACATATAATTGTAAATAAAACTAAAGACTGTTAACATTTGTTTTTATTACTTAATATTAAAGTAGAAATTCTTTAAAATGAACCGATGTGAGCGCATTTGAAAATAATTTAATGTTTTATCTATTATTATTATTGTAAAAAATATCTTCACACATTACTCAACACACACACACATATATAATCACTTTGTTCCGGTGGAGAGCAGAGCCAGGAGACCAGAGGCCACTGTGAGAGATACAATATAATTACTGTACAGGATGGTTAAGAAAATTATTAAAACTCCAATATATATAAATATAAGAAATAAAATAAAGTACCATATTAAAAGTATGGAATGATCACATCAACAAAGTTAAGTAAATTAAAGTTAAGTATATTGTACATTCATATGTGAGATTAAAGTTTGTATGTTTATAAACCCTTTTTTAATGCAAAACATTTTACTGAACCGACATTGTCACAACAAAGTTACTTCATCATGTTATTTTAAAAGGATACACGGTAGGTGTGAATGTACGCAGGATGTAGAAGCTGCTGAGAATAACAATAGTCAGGAACAGAGCATTGTTGTAGAAAATTGAAAATGTTGTGGCTTCATAATCGGCAACTTCATTCTTCTTCCATAAAATCCTAAAAAAATAATTGTTTATTAAATTGTTTTTAAAAATATTTTTTTTCATTATATAATAAAAATTATCTTTAAAAATATTACTTCACATTGATAAATCTGTATTCTAATTAAGATACTAACTTAATCAGTTACAAACAATAAATATAATTGAAAATTGTCTGTTAAAGTCACTTAACTTAGTTATGTTAAGCTTATTTTTTAATAAATGTAGAATGAAAAATATACAGTATCCCAGAGGTTCAATTCTTATTCACTGTTTATTTTAAAACTAATAATAATAGTTTGCCTATTTATTCTATTTTTTTTTGTTTATTTTTTAATACATAAAAAGGTCTATCATTTTGACTTAAGATATCATTACTTACCTTTCATCCTTCTCCTTTCTACTCATTTTCTTCTCATCTGCCAACTTTCTTGCCATCTCACGAGCGACGGCATCCTCACGACGAACTGCCACACGATGTTTCAGTTGGAACTTGGTGTTACGGTAAGCTAAGGCAAGTAGCCAGGTGCTGACCACAGTCACTAATGCAAACCAAGCCAATGATGTGCTTATTTCTAAAGCATGAACTCTCCAGAAAAGCCCTGTAAATATATTTCAATCGTATCATATGGTAAGTTATTTGAATAAATAGTGTGAAAATTTGTGAATGAAAAACATCTTAAAATGATATGGAAATGATATCTTAAATAATATTTAAGAAATATAGTAACTTACAGATTGGTATAGCAGAAACGATGAAGGCATTTCCATAAAATAATGCAGAAGACTTGGTAGACACATTTCTGCTGAAATCTTGCAGGAGCAATTCTTCTTCCTTAGTAAATGCTTTATTTGCTTTTCCTGACATTGTGGTTCCTTCCTAAATAGAGATTTACTTAATAATAATAATCACTAGTGGAGAAAGTTAACTGTAAAAGTAAATTATTGTAACGTGTACATTTACGACTGACAAGGCAAAAGAAACGAATCGCCGACTTCTCACTCCGAATCGACGTCAAGTGACGTTTAGCTTACAAGTCACTTGACGTTTTTGCATTTTACATCAACGTGTCAAATCACAACAGATTAATGATATATAAGGGTTATAAAATTTTTTACCAAAACGAAAAAAAAAAACTTTCTTTTTTTCTCCCATATGTTATTAAAAACGATTCAAGGTACACTTATTTGTGTTCGGTCAAAATAAAGCCAATACTATACAATACAATACCATAGAGTGTAAGTTTTTTAATACTTTCGTTGAGGAAATATTTTTTGAGCGAAGCGAGCGGAGCTCTCTACTGGAGACTTTTTCACATTCTTTGTCACGAATAGACCCGAAAACTACTTGACGGAAAATTATGAAATTTTTTAATCAAAAAGACACATTATGTGAGGGTTTAAATTTTTTTTTAAAAAAATGTCATGTTGTTGAGGAATAATCGTTAAAAAACTGATATCCCATTGAAGTCAATGGGAAAGGATGAGTCATTACACAGCTCGCTTCGCTTAATATGCAAACAGCACCCGAGATTTCGCGAGCGCGGCGAATCGAAATTGAGGGTCTGTTGGCGCCCCGAGTATAAATATGAAGAGAAAAATGTTGTACAGATGAAGGTTCCTAAAAGATAAACAAGTTATAAGCTCTCAGCTCCAATTGATGAAACATTAATCGCTCTTATTAGTTTCTGATACGCAGACTTTCTTAAAGTATTATTATTTGATTAGGTTTTTGAAATTAAATTTGTATTAAAACTAGTAAACCGGTTAGACATTAGCGTTTTTAAATCTTTTAAGTTTAATTTAAAACATAATTATGTGGGCATGAAGGTTACACCTTACCGAGTCTTAATCTTAATAAGTAATTGTTGCTATTAAGTCCAAAAATACAGATGCTTATTAAGATTTAATAATTTTTATTAAATACTCTGTCAAATCGACAAAATGTCAAATTAGAATTGAATTTGTCTAGTGACAACACTAAAGTTTGAATAGTTTGAATTTTAAAATGTGTAACAGTTTCCTCTGATAATTTACTTACACTTTAAGTGCAAATATAAATATTTTCTTGTTATGATTAGCTATTTATCAACAAAAGATAAATATGAGCCACTTTGAATTTTCCATTCCGTTAAACAAAGACGAGCTTTTGGAATCTCATGCTGGGCAATATCATGTCGAAGATGTTGTTCAACCGCGTCTGTTATTGTCGAAATTACAAGGTTTCAAAAACTTTTAAACTTATATACCGCATACAGTATAGAAAGTGTAATATTTTTATTAACATATTAATTGTTTATGAATTTTAGATGCTGCTCGAGGATATAATTCTGAAGGTATTGATTACATACTTGAACATTTTGATACATATTTTTCAATTATTGTTCATAGAACGAAACTCGAATGGAATATTATAAACAAAGGTAATTAAAATAACTTCCTTTATATTTTATTTATTGAAACGTGTATTACAATAAACTAGAACTTAAAAGTATTAACCATTTAAGTAAGGATAATTCTGTTCATTTCAGGATTTGATCATATTTTAAGGACTGTTAAAAGTCTCTGCAATCATCTTGAACCGATTTTACAAGAAAAAAACATTGAAAGCGATATTAGACTAAAAAATTTAAATATTGTTAAAATGGTTATGTATCTGTTTACACAAATAATGAAAACTAAGGATTCTAAATTGGCTGCCAACGTAAGTTTATTCACAAAATATATATTTAATCCAGATATATATTTATTATGATACCTTTTTGCATGTTATACACATTTTATACATATGCAAAAAGTTTTTACATAATTTTCCAGAATTTGTCTAGAAATCCAGTAATGTTAGATGATTATAATTATGTTCAATCTCATTAATTAAACCATTTAATTAATAAATAAATACATATTCATTTCATCTTTAATCTTGATCTAGAATTCCACCAAGTTAACCCTGGGTAAAAAGGGTAAAAAAGCAGCTGATGATGATGAGTTTTGTGGCTGGACGGAGGCCGATAAGCAAGGAGCTCTGGTAACTTTATATTTGCTGTTGCAACAACCATTGTCACATTTATGGGATCCACCGCTGGCGGAGGATAATTTTGTTTCGTAAGCTTATTTTAATAGTGTATTTTTTTGTGCATAATTAAATTTTGTAGTTATGTATTGTGACTTAAATAACAAAATATGATTTGCATATTATGCATGTATATTTGCATATATGCCTTGTAGTGTTAATAATATTTTGAAAATTTCATTTTATTTACTGAATAAGTATACTGTATTATTTTTATATATTGTTTGTACATATTTATTTCAGAATGGTAGCTGAGCCTTGTTACAAAGCTCTAGAAGAACAAATAATTAAAAATAAAAGTGTAAGAGAAACAGTTTTTCAAATATTAGGAGTTCTCATTAAAAAATACAACCATGGTACATCATGTCTAATAAAATTAGTACAGGTAAGAAACAGATATCAGAGTTTATATAAATATTTTGTTTATTTTTATATATTCTATATGAAAAAAATGTGTAACCAATTATAATTATAGGTTCTTCAAATGGTTGAGCACTCGGTATCTCCAATATGTGCTGGAGTTGTACAACTGACGAAAGATTTTGGCCTTGGTACATTTGGTCCTCAAATGGTAAATAATTGAATACCAAGTTATATTTATATGTCCTGTATGTACTGAGAAAGTGAATGTATAAAATGTAATACTAGGTTCGTGAAATAGCAGAGGCCTTGGCCTCAACCGAGGACGATAATGGAGGTACAGAGCAAGGAGCCGCCAAGAACTGTGGCGCTTTTTTACTGGAGCTTACAAAAGAACTGCCCAAAGAAATGGCAAATGCCATTGCTACAATACAACCCTATTTGGAAAGTGATGAGGTATTAGATTATTATAAAAAATTAACTTATAATCTTTTAAAAACCTACATACATATAATATACATTTATTTTCATATATCCTAAGAATGATATATTAAATATTAAAAATAGTGTCCAGCGTCCTACTACAAATTTATATACATAAGAGTTTGTATACAAATTTTTATCTACTGCTCAAGCTTCTTTCTGATAAACTGCAAAAATAATTGCAGTCATAAAATTTTATAAAAAGACTATTTGTTAGATCAATATATATATATATATATATATATATATATATATGTGCTTATTTTTTTAAATGAAAATTTAATTCTTCAGTAAAAGCCAGTTTCATACAAATCTTTTTCATCATCATCATCATTTGCTACTGGCATGACAAAAACTGGCGAAAGAAAACTCAGCTAGCTTGTTTCTTTTTAAAGCCATACTTAATACCTAAATTACATTTATAATCTTGAAGTAGCTCGGTTTCTTCAGTCGTATACAATTTCTTTTAGTCCTTTACAATTTCTTTCAGTCATATACAATTCGTATCAGCGTGCTGGGTATGATGTGCGAGGTGCTGAGCGTGGAGCTGTCCGGCGAGGGTCTCAGCGACGCACAGCGCATACAGCGGGACGACTTCCTCGATGACCTCTACGACCACATGCACGACCTCTCCGCCTATGTCAGACATAAGGTTTGTATGTTGTGATTAAGTTTTGCTTTAACTTTTTGACGTCATTTTGATATCAAAGTAGTATGTAATATTTTGTTACTGATATTGTGCTTGACACACAATATAAATGCAAAAGATGACGGTTTTAAAGGTCACCCCTTTTTTTTAACCCTAAAGTAATATTTCGAATTGTCTTTAAATATGTAAAAAAAGTTCACTATCACGGTAGTCCAGTTGGACGACCGTTTGAAATGATTTCCCTAAGGTCCATGGTTCCAATCCTCTGTGGTAAATTTAGCAATGATAAGAAATGTTTGATTGTGTGTTTTGTTTAAAGCTGGAATAATAAATCTTTGTCCACTTGATAGTTCAATTTTCGTAAAAAATAAAAAAAATATATATAAGGGGTATGTGTTTAAGGCTATATCATGCCCTGTTTTGTTTAGGAATGTCTAGCTTATGAGACTCCAGTAATTCAATCATCGAAGTTCTGCTAATTTTTAATAGCAATTTACCAATATTAATATTTATTTTTCATGGATTACAGGTGCTGCAGTTCTGGTGTCGCCTGCAGCGCGAGGGCAGCGTGCCGGTGACGCGGCAGCGCGCTGTGCTGCAGCGGGGTGCAGCACGACTCAAGGACAAGGCAGCACTCGTCCGAAAGGCAGCCATACAGCTGCTTAAGGTACTAGCTGACAATACTATTTATTTATATCTTTGCCACTTTAAATAAATACCAGTGACTTGTGTCCCAAATGAGAGTGTCAGGACTTTTGTTTCCATACTTAACAAAAGCCCTTCTGAAAAGACATTCCAACTTAAAATTAAGGCTAGTGTTTCAAATGTGCCCTACTTTAAGAAGAATCACACAATTCAGCCGGTTCTTTCTTTATTATGATCACTGTTTCACAAATGACAATATTTATTTTACTATTATACAAAACTTTAATATTTTTTATTTTTGATTACTCAATAATTTGAGTTTTTTTTTCAGATATTTCTGGAGTGCAACCCTTTTTCGGCCCAATTGAAACTGAAGCTATTAGAGGAGCAGCTGGAGAGTGAGAAGAAGATATTGGATGATCTCCAAAAAAAAATCAATCCTGGACCAGATCCAGATCTGGTAAAAAAGTGGGAAAGTATCGAAAAGGATGTAATAACAACAATTAAAGAGCGAATGGACACGCTAACCCAAGACGAGCCCGAGCTGTCTCAGAGTACATTGGAAAATTTATACACTGCTATTCGGAAATCTTTAAAAGATAAAGATTATTTCAAGGCCTACTTGATTGTTAAGCACACGGAGAGACAGTATCCCGATGCGAAATTGATGAGGTGTGATATGGAAAAGAGTGATCAAGTAAATATTATTATTTAGAAATTTAATATAAGGGAATCCTATATAAATAATGTATAATATTTTTGCTTTTAGGTTGACTATTTCTTAGCCCTTCTCCGGAACATGTATGTCATACCGGAGAGAAGGCAGACTATAACGGAGCAATGCGAGAACGAAGTCGCGATGTACAAGAGATTAGAGGAGAAGGAGAGTATTGTGGCATTTTTGCAGGAGTCTGTAAATTTCAGCCGCACTATATCTGAAGCGGTGCCATTAATTAACTCGCTCCTGATGTCGAAGCAGGCCGGCGACGTCAGTGAAGCGATAGACTTCTTTACGGCCGCCCATCACTTTAACATTGAATCAGCCCAGGAGGGAATAAAGAACATGTTAACACTCGTGTGGTCTCCGGACCAGGTAACGAAATATGAAACCTATATACCTATTATAAATTTTTTCTCTAATCTGAAATGAAATGCCGGACTTTATATGCAACTTGTAGCCCTTCAGTGAAATTATATTGTCCAGGACAAGCGTGACGCTGTGGAGCGCGCGTACCGTGAGATGTACCTGGAGGGCGAGGCGAAGTCGGAGCGCGCGCGGGCGGTGTCCGCGGCGCTGCGGCTGCGGGCCCTCACCGACGCACTGGACGCCGGAGCCGCACTCGCGCTCACACACCTCGTGGACAAGTGGGTCGCACGGGGAGATATCACGCCCGCGATCATACAGGTAATGACAGGATGCATTACAGGTATTGAAAGGATGCAACAGAGGTATTGACATGGTGCAATACAGGTATCGACAGGGGGCAATACTGGTATTGATAGGGTACTTACTGGTATTGACAGGGTGCAATACTGGTATAGATAGGGTGCAATACAGGTATTGACAGGGTACATAATCAACTTTGAGCTCAAATTTTCGATAGGATAAAATGTTTAGTGCAAGTAATTTGTGTCGATTGGCAATAGCAAATTATCTCTCAAAAAATATTAAAGAAAAAAGGTACAAAAAAACGCTATATGCCAGATACCGCTGTGGTACTATATCTTAATGTACTACATATCCTTTCATTAATTAAGCCTATTCAACCAATCGTTTTATTTGGACAGGTGTTTTGGGAAATGTTCCTGAAGAAGATCGACGGTACCACAGACAGAGACAGCTACGCGGCGTTGTCGCTCCTCGTAATGATCGCAAAGGCCAAGCCTTCAGTGGCGCTCGCTAACCTGGAAGTGATACAAACCCAAGGACTCACGGGGGACTACAACTCGAGAGTGCTGAGCGCTGAATTACTCCTGTCCCTCGCTAAGAAGAACCAGAGATATCCCCCTGATCATCCCTTATTTAATTCACTGTACGAATGCTTCATGGAGACCTTCTCCACGTTCAGCAAGTTCTCATCCCTCGCCGCTAATTCTATTGATCTCGTGTACGCCATCTGTGACACCCCCGAGGTGATCTGTACCAAGATGTTGGCAGAAATGTACAAACGGATAGAGCGTACTATTATTAAAGATACTGAAAACGAAGAGGAGAGCACCTTTCCTATGGAATTAATGACGAGGTTCGTTTTCGTGTTGGGACACGTGGCGCTGCAACAACTTATATATTTAGATATTAGCGTCTATAGCGAACTCAGGAGAAGGAATCAGGTTAGTAACAAATAATAAATTGTATAAATTAATACAAAAAAATATTACTTAATTACTACATCGTAACGTTAATTAAGGTCCGTGAGGAACGTAAGGCTGAAGAGAAGAGAAAAAAGAAAGCGGGTGCGTTCGCGACTCCCGGCCGCCGCGGTCGGGTCGATGAACTCAGGAGACAAACCATCTTGAACGCGAGCACCGCCAGCGCCTCATCCCGCGGACAGCGCTCCGCCAGCGTTGCCTCCAATAAGGGACCCTCGGTAAAGTTCATACATATAACATACAAACATACAAATATGTAAACATCATCAAACATCAACATCTGTCGGACATTTTTTGAACTTTTTTTATTTTGGTTGTAATAAAACCCCATGTCATTCCAATCATGTGTGTAAATTTTTACCTCTCTGTCTACATTATTCCGTGATTTTTTAATGTTTAAAATTTTTACTCACTTTTTGATCACCCAACATTTCAATATTATTGTGTATATCCCTTTGTACAATTATAAGCACTGTAAGTAAACTAGTAACTTATATTCTTAGTCAACTTATATACTTTTCTTGCAGTCCTTAAAAATTGTTTTGTAAAAAAAAACTATTTAAATTTGTATACGTTAAGTGATATAGATGATTCGTTAATTGAGCCGATGTGAGGAAACCAGGGTGGAGAGGTTAGTATATTAATAAGTGATGCAATGTACAGGTGAACTCGACGATAGCGGAGGAGGAGACGGGTCTGGAGGGCGCGGTGGCGGACGACGCGGACGCGGAGTACGTGCGGGGAGTGTGCGAGAGGGACATCGTGGGGGACGGGACGGTCCTGGGGCGCTACCGGGGGCTGCTGAGGGCGCTGCTCACGCACGCTCGGGCTTCGGCCCCGCTGCAGGCCGCCGCCGCGCTCGCATACACCAGGTTATACAGTTATACACTGCTACAGAACGGACATACTAGAAAAATCTTTTCAAGTACTCGCTTAATACTGATATTAAACAACATTCATAGGACCACTATTTTATTCCGTAATATCGTATTGTGATCCAAAATAATTATACTTTTCTCATCCCAGGTTCATGTTGGTATCGAGCAGTGTGTGTGAAGAGGGCCTTCAGTTGATGGTCACAGTACTGAAGCGGTCCAAGAACGTCTCGCTAAGGAAAAATTTAATAATCGCCTTCGCAGATTTAACACTCAGATTTCCAAATCTCACACAGCCATGGACACACCATATTTATCACATGTGAGTTATATTTATTTATATACTACCTGTACCCACGGCTTTGCACAGAATATGTTTTTTCATTATACAAGCAGTCTAAATTTCTCCTTATAATATAAGTTATCCAATGAAAGTCCCGTTAAAATCGGTCTAGCCATTTAAGAGATAACAGAGACGACGGAGCGGCAAACGCTACGGTCCCTGCATACCTCTTTCGCCTCGGCCACAGACATCAACCTCTTCATATATGCCCTCCGGGGGATCCTCATGCTTTTTACTTGACCTTCTTCCAGTATCGTAGATACAGTGTTTTCGGAGGTCACTCGAGGCCTCCCCCGTTGTCTCTTACCACTCCCTTTTCCTGTATAAATCTTTTTACCATTCTTTCATCACTCATTCGTTCGACGTCCCCAAACCACCTGAGCACGTTCTTCTTCATTCTCACCGTGACATCTTCGCTAGTACCTGCCATTCTGTGGATCTGTGGATTTATTTATATATATTTATATAATTCGCAGTCTAAGCGACGAAGAGCTGGATATTCGTCAGTGCGCGGTGAAGATGCTGTCGTTCCTGGTGCTGCACGAGATGGTGCGCGTCAAAGGTCAGATTGCGGACATGGCGCTGTGCTGTGCGGACCGGGACCCCAACATCGCCAACATGACCAAGTTGTTCTTCAAACAGCTGTCGCAAAAAGGAAACGCCCTGTACAATGTAATGCCGGATATCATATCGAGGCTCAGCGACCCGGAGCTCAATGTGCCCGAGGATCAGTACAGGGTCATTATGAAGTAAGTCATTAGTATATACACTATACATTATTGAGTGAGAGAAAAAAAATTTCGACGTCCGTCCCGGTATGAGCATGTTATAAGGGGTGTAAGGAACATAATGAAGATAGTTAGATATAGAAGTGTAGGGATGCAAAGGCACGGACGGAGAAAAGATAGATGGATTGCGTGAAAGACGATATGGAGTAGGGGGAAGAGTATGGATAAAAATACTGCGCCGACCCAAAATTTGGGATAAAGTGATGTTGATTATACATTTTTTTTATATTATGTATATTTTCCTTCAGGTACATAACATCTTTGATTCAAAAAGACAGACAAATGGAAGCATTGGTTGAGAAACTGTGTCAGAGATTCAAATTATCTACAGAAGAGAGACAGTGGCGGGACTTGGCCTACTGTCTGTCATTATTCACATACAATGAGAGGTCACTAAGGAAACTAATTGAGAACCTCGACTGTTACAAGGATAAGCTACACTGCTCCGGTGTTATGGATTCCTTCAATACTCTCATGAATAACACCTCTAAAATGGCCAGAAATGAAATAAAGGTAAACATATTTATAAAATATTGCTAAACAAAAGTTAGTAGAATGAGACAATGTATAATTCTGTATTCCTTATTTTATAGACACTAGTAACTGAGTTAGGCGACAAAATAGAAGAGTGCTTCGCAGTACATGACAAGAATGAGGACGAAGAAGGTAACAAAAGCGGTGACAACCCTGACACCCGTGCTGACCCCCGCGATCCCCGCGCTGAGACCCGTGACTCCCGCGCCGACACCCGCGACCCCCGCGCTTACACCCAACCACGCGCCACCCCAAGACGCAAGCCAGCACGACGGGCTAAACGCAGATCTTCTTCTAGTGGTGATGAGGTACTAAAAATGTTCAAATATCTGCAAAATAGATGCAATATGGCATATCATTAAGGACTTATGAAAATAGGTCCTTATCTAGATCTAAATATGTGTATGATAGTGACAGGTGAAGATGACTTTCTCTTTACAGAATGAACCACCAAATCAAGACGTTACAACACCATCAGTACGAAAGTCTAGTCGAAAAGTGGCTCAAAAGACAAGAAAAAGTATTGAATCAGAAGAGTCAGGTAATTTTTATCAAGTAAAAAAATATTATTAGTTAGTTAATTAGTTTATTTAAAATAATACAAATATAATTTTATTTATTATAAATACGTGAATTTACAACATTTTTTTTAAACAGAGGATGAAGATTTTCAGAAGAAGCCAGACGTTTTTAAGAAACCAGCAACAAGAAAACTTACTAGAAGGAGAATTTAAATTTAGTTTTAATTTTAAACTTTTTATATTATTATTTAAGTAGACAATAAAGGCATTCAAAATTTTTTATTTATTTTTAACGCCTCTAATTCTATAAATATTTAAAAAATCCGATCAACAGTTTTTGCGTATTCCGCATAAAAATACTGAATAAATTTATATTGTAATTAATTTAAGGTGTCCTAGATTCTAACAAATCACCTACAATTTGTTAACAAATTCAACTACATGTGGTTTACAAGCATAAAATTATAAAAACTTATTGTAGCCAGTAATATATCTCAAACGCACTATTTCACTCCAGAAATTAAATCCTCGCTAATTACATTATCTAGATTCAGTGTGATACTGTTCTTACTTACCCCACGAATTAATAGCACTACCTTACTAATAGCCTGTTCATTATGTGATCTTATTAGTCTAGTTGACGTTGTGCTTATTAGATTGATTGACAATGAAACATATTTTTACACTTGCCCAGAAATATTACCGATTGGAGCCTATCGACCAAATATACCTCTAACCTCACTATATCAGTATAAGCTATGATTCAATTTTGACATTTGACGTCAAACAACACTAGTATAGGATTGTTATTAATTATTTCCAAATAAACATTAAACATTCTCAAATGTTTTTATAAAGTTCATTTTATTATGAATTTATCATAATAAAACCCTTACGTTTTCTTTCATAACAATATTGAATAATATTATTACATTTATGATTCCTTACACGAAGTTAAATAATATTTGCAAAGTTTATTTTTGGGCGTTTTTAAGTTTAAATGTTATGAAACCAGTAACCCCAACAATGTGTCTTCATCTCAAATGTCGCAGCCGATTATATCCTCGATCTAACATTGAAAGGTTCGTTGTACCCGATAACAAGATTCCTTGGTCTGTAGAATTCAAAGAATATAATCCAATATCATATAATGCACCCTCAATTAAAGGCCAACCCTGGGCAGACCCGGATAGAGGTAAATATACCATTCGTATTTATTTCACTTATAGTAACTATTATATTATTCAAACATGCACCTCTTAAAGATAGTCCAGATTTTAAACCAAAATGGAATGATTTGGATGGGAATGTAAACAGAAAAAGCTACACAGGGTTATATAAAATTGTTAATGGCGTACCACTTAATCCTTGTGGGCGTACTGGTATATCTGGAAGAGGTGTACTTGGCCGATGGGGACCAAATCATGCAGCTGATCCAGTGGTTACACGATGGAAAGATTCCAATCAGTAAAGAGATTATATTCTATTCAAATATATATATTTTTTTAAATAAATTTTCTAAAACCTGTATTTATTTTAGTTCAATCCTGCAATTTATAGCTATTAAACGAAGAGATACTGGGGAGTGGGCACTGCCTGGTGGAATGGTAGACCCTGGTGAGAAAGTTGCAGCTACTGCTATTAGAGAATTTGAAGAAGAAGCCATGAATTCCCTCGAGGCAACACAAGGTTTTAACTCCTTTTACTTTTGTTTTATTTTAATGTGTCCTCTTTATTATATAAATATTCTTTTTTTAGAAGAAAAAGATAAATGGGCTGCAAAGTTTGCCAATTTCTTTAGTACTGGAACTGAAATATACAGTGGCTATGTAGACGATCCTCGTAATACAGACAATGCTTGGATGGAGACTACAGCTTATAATTTCCATGATGAAATTGGGTCTACAGTTGGAGCTTTAAATCTCAAGGCCGGTGACGATGCAGTTGGTGTCCAATGGGTTGACTTAACACCCGATTTAAAACTGTACGCCAGTCACAAAGATATTGTTAATGAAGTATTTAAAAAACACAGCACTTAATTAATTTGAGGAGATTAATAAAATGTTATATTTTTGACTTGTATCTTTATTGCTAGAACCATGACTGTAAATTTATATTTCATTTAGCAATGAAATACACATTTATATAATAATGTGCATATAAAGTAAACGCTATACTAAGTATTGATTATAAGAACCATATTCTAATGGTAATTGGATATAAAACATAATTTCTAATTCTAATTTAAAAACATTTATATAACAGATCAGTTTTAAAGTACACTTATTCTGTAAATACATTCTACGTAACATCTTAAAATGCAAATGGGATCAATTTTAACACATTCGAGCTCGGCTAATTTTCTGTTTCTAATTTGAGTACCGGCTAATATAATTAAATTCTGAAACTGGTTGCCCCGCAAACTTGTATTGTCAAAGGGGAGGATTAAAAATATAAAATATTTTGCGGCAACCAGGAATTGAATTTAAAATGACGTGAATTAACGTCAGCGGCAACCAGGTATAGACTTTGAAATGACGTGGATTGACGTCAGCAGTCGCGAATGTGTTAATAAAAAAATATATACCATCCATACTAAAGATCATGAGTAGTAGTTATACATATTTATAATATAATTTGTCATTCTCAGGATCTTAATGATCAATTCTGGTAAATATGAGTTAGGTGTGACACAAAATGCAAAATTTTATATCATATTTCATCAAAACTACATTTTAATATAAAGAAATACAACTTTAACTTGGTCCCATATTTTTTATTTATTACGGAGCTAAAGTTATTTTATATGAAGTATTGATATAGAATTACAGAAATTACTGACAGCATTGTAATTATGTTCCAGATATTACAGTATAGTACATTTACTTGACTAGCAACATTATAGATATTTTTGCAATTGACTTCACAAATACTTGCACAAAACCAAATGCACCTTTTCATTACATAACTAAACTTATTTTAAACATGACTAAATAAGGAAGATTTCACCGTTAATTGTTAACAATAACCAAGTTATTTTATATTTTAATATTGACTTGATAAAATATCATAATGGCCTGTGAGTCAGACTTCATAGCAGTCTTCTAGGGTCCCATGTCACTGCAGGCCAGTGACTGGTACGCTCGGTAGCAGTTCACATCGTTCATGAGCTTCAAAATGTTCTGGGTGAATGTTGGTAAGTCCTGAAATACATACATTTTTATATTATATAATTTATATATTGAAAATTTTTGTTTTCTCTAATTATGAATAATAAACTTTAAACACAAAAGTTTTTTTCGTTTTGAATATGTAGTTACTCAGAGTGGCTGTTACTGTGGCACCATCCTTTAAACATACACAAATTACAACATTAATAAACTGCGAAAGAATATTTGATGTCTTTTTATATCAGTGATAATAATAGGCTTGTAATTTAAAGCAGTGGATCGGTAGAAGCGCACGAAATCACCGACAACACCTAGTGTATATACAAAGTGTTAATTGATGGTCGTACCGTGTCGGGCGGGAAGTCCGCCAGCGCGGCGGCGTGCTGCGGGTCGAGGCCGGGCACCGAGCGCAGGAAGTGCGGCAGGAAGGCGTGTCTGAAGGCGGCGAAGTCGACGGCGGCCATGGCGTGCGCCGCGCACACCGCCTCGTCCCGCAGCAGCGCGCGCGCCCCGCCCTCGCACAGCCCGCACACCACCACCGACAGGAACGGACACATGAACTCGCTGCGGAACATCGCCTGCCGCAAGGAATATCATATATTATAGAAAATTAGTTTATTTAATAATAAATTTATATTCCATGTATTTTGATACTTAAATTATTTTATCTGTGTGGGGTTTTCGTACGTCTTTAATGATAGACAATGATAATTAGTTCGCTTGATAATATTTAATTTATTTGGACTATAAAATACCGATAGAAATGATAAAGAGAAAGAACGCGATAGTTGATCATTGCAAACAAAGTACGTAATGATTTGTTTGGGGTGTTGGTCACAACAGTGACGCTGTCCAATGTACCTTGTGGTACAACTTCCACTTGGTGTTGAGAAGATCGAGCGTGTGCAGTGCGATGCGCAGCAGGTCGATGTCGGTGGTGAGCAGCGCGGCGCCCAGCGCGGTGAGCGCCCCCCGCAGCTCCCCCGCTCGCCGCGACCCCTCCTCCCCCTCACCCTCCGCGCACGACCCCGCCGGGAAGAAGTAGCGCCAGCGGTGCACCAGCACGCTAGCAGAGTATATGGAATTATATCGACAGAGAATCATGTTTATTCTAAGCATGTAAATTCTTATTGAACCTTAAAAGTTTTATGATTTTTTAAACAATATGCTTTAAATTAGGTCAGTCGTTCAGAAGTTGATTGATAAACATATACGACTGCGGTATATGAATTTCTAAGTATATATATTCACGTGGTTACCTGGCCAGCAGGCGGTGGGCGGAGCGCGCGAGTGCGGGCGCGGCGTGCTCGGCGCGCGGCAGCACGTGTGCGTGCAGCAGCTCGAGCACGGCGCGCACGCGCACCCCGCCACCACCCGCCTCCACGCCCAGCCGCACGCACTCCACCAGGCGCTCCAGGCTGCCGGAACTGTCACCCGTCTCCCTGCACACACATTTGGAACTACATTGACGTCACGAAATATTATTATTATGTTGGAATCAAGTTCCTTAACGTTTACGGATAGAGTGATGTAGTTGAAATCGTCACGTAACGAAATACCGTATGCTGTGCGTGTTTGTGCGTGTCTATATATCTTTCTCTCTCCGTGTCCCTGTCTCTTTTTATCATGTTACCTCAACACGGTTATACAGACACGTTAAAATTTTGTAACAACGCATTTGTTGTTTCTGTGTTTGTGTTAGATCATACGTGAATATTGTTTTATTATCAACTTAATATCAGTGGAAGTTTATAATATTTTCGTTTACGTAATCTAGAACCTCCGTCCCTACAATATATTGTAATAGAGAACTATGAATAAATAATGTAATATCTACAATATTGAAAAAATTATATAAAATAAAAAACATATTTCATCTTTTAAAAAATATTTTTTACTACCGTTGTTTAGTTTTGTTAATAAAAAGGTGTTAACCTCTGCGCCACCTCCAGGAACACGTCGATGGCGGTGTACGCGAAGTTCCCGAGCTGCGGCAGGAGTGCGGTGAAGAGAGCGAGGAAGAAATCCGTAATCTCCGCTTCAGCGGACGCGAACGCGGGCTCGCACAGCATACGCAGCGCGTTCTCCGCCGCACTCGAGATACCTTCTGCTATTATCTGTAGACATGTTTATATATTTTTATGTAAATAATTATACAATGAATGAATGAATGAAATGTTAAAAGTAATAAAGAAAAATTGTTGAATTTTTAAGAATATAGACAGTCGCAGCGCAGAGACCTTAAGGCTTAAACTATAATTAATATAAATATTTAAGTTTTAGTGTATACCTTCTTAGCCGGAGTGCTGGCCCCGGCGAAGGCATGCAGCAGGTCCGTAAGCGGCGGCAGCGCGACGGCGGGTCCGGCCGTCAGATTGCTCCACGAACTCAGCAACCCGCGCGCCGCCTCCCCGCCCGCACGAGCCAGCGACAGCGACACCAGCGCCTCGCGGACCACGCTACCTGTCTGTGGGAGGATGGCAGTAAAATTTAGCTCATTGCCTTTATATTTTAATTTATTAAAAAATCGTTCAATAATAGAACTACACTATGCTTCGAAAGATTTAATAAGAAATATTATATTTTCCAGTATATTCCTCTTTCATTCTTAAGCCTTAAGATAACCTTTGGCTCCAAGTAATGTAGAGACCGCTGCGCGTGATTGTAGAGATCCCCCAACATCATAATTGGATCATTTGTGAACTTGACGTTCTTGGACAGGCTCAGAAGGAGATGAGCTGCGGCGTGACAGAGAAGAGGTGGCTCCTGGGGAAGAAATGATTTATAAGTTCCATAATTGACAAGACATGTATGTTAATATAAATAATAGAAATAGCAATATTCATTTAATACTTCTTATCGACAATAATTTACTTTACCATTTGACATGATTATTTAATGAAAGTTTTAGAATCGATAGAAACGTAAAAGTAATTATATACGTACTGGTTGTTCGTGCGGCACTAGGAAGGGCAGTGCGGCGGTGAGCAGCGAGTCCATGGTCCGGAGCGGCACCCCGCACTCCCCCGCGTAGCAGCACCACGCGCCCATACACGCGAACATCTCCGCTTGACTGACAAATTTATATATTACAATTAATTTATTCTGTCTACTATTTTAGGTATATAAACTTTTTTATAATAACTCGGCTGTTTGAGATTTTTTTTTTAATGCCGAATTTTTTTTTTATTATACTCTGTAATTGATATTGAATCCGTCAATAAAAGTTTATTAAAATTGTTATTTATCTAATAATAAATTATATATTTTATATCAAAAATGTATGCATATTGATTCTCTATTTTATATACAGACGGTAATAGTAATAATAATAATAATATGTATAGTTACAGCACGACGTGCGCGTCGGCCAGCGGCGGCGCGTGCGTGCGGTGCGGGCGCGTGAGGGCGGCGCCGGACAGCGCGCCCGCGCAGCGCTCCACCAGCGCCGCGCCCGCCGCCGCGCCCGGGACCGCGCCCTCCGCCTCTGGGGGGACCACTTCATACGTCACGACACAGATTATTAAAACTATCTTCTGAGGATTTCATTGTTGGAGTTTTTATGAGTGTTTTTTTAACAATAACTATCTGAGTCAAAAAGTCAGACGGTCGGTTAAGTCGTCGTCAAGGTTTTCCTAAAAGTTTGTATAAAGTAACTATAATAACTTCTTTACGTCGATATTCAAAAACAATGTTCTGAAGATTAAGATTAAGATTAGATTTTTTTGAGTGATTTTTTATTCAAGCTTCAAAGTATGTTGGATTTTATTAAAAGTTTGTAAAAAGTGGATACAATCGCTGTTTTAAGCCCATATTCTATGGGAGACTATGGAACTAATCCGACCATGAACTACAAACAAGCGACTTGACACCGATGGTCTACTAGACCATTTTAACAAGTGAGTTATATATTTTGTTGTACCGTACCGGCGAGCAGCGCGGGTGCCAGCCGTCCCAGCAGGCGGGTGAGCGTGGCGAGGTCGAGCAGCGCCGCGAGCAGGCGCTCCGCCTCCGCACCCGACGCACACCGCGCCGCACTCGACGCACGGGCGTGCACGCCCGCCAGGCACTGCCACCGCTCCATCTGGGGGGGGGAGTGGGGGGTTAAGTAATTGAAAGTCATTATAGTGATAAATGAATGTCCATCTTATATAAAGGTCTTATCTTGGAGCCACCAAGGGAGATGAATATATTTTTTTATTATACTTATCCCATACATAAACTTTCGGAATAGGCTAAGTAGTTAGATTTAAGGCTATATTTGATTAAAATAGTTTCCAGTGTTTTGGCTACCTTCATTACTTTTTTCTTACAATTATTTATAAACAAAATATTAATATAAGTACAACACAAGTAACTCCACACTTACAACAGCATTGAAGACATCCAAGGGTGCCAAGTCAGCCACTCGAGCGATGCACTCGATGCAATGTTTAAGGAATGTTTGCCATTCAGTTTCTCCCTGAAAAAAATAAAACGTATTTCTTAAATTTTACTAATGTAACAAAAAATATATAAGAAAATAAAAGAAAAGGTAACAACATAAATTAAATTAAATGGGTATTGTATATTATGTATTTTAGAATACATCTGCATATATGTAATGTTTATTATATTACTATTAATATATCATATTTAAGGTTTTTTTTTTTGACATGAATTTTGACAATTTAAGATGACCTTTTCTGGTGTGGGTTCAAATTTTAATTTTTTTTTTTTGTAAAATAAATGGATGTTTGTTGTAGAAGTATGTTACAGACATCTAATGGAAGTTTAATTATTAAAATGTTACTAAAATACCAATATTTTTGTCAAAAATTAATAATTAAATAACTTACATCATCGTCGCAGACATCATTATCCAAATGCTGCAACTGGGCCTTGTTGTGCTGGAACTGTATCTTGTTGAGCACCCCGTTGACGAGGGCCTGCAGCGCTTCCCAATATCTATTTACACAAAACAATCAAAATATTGCATATTTGAACGAAGCGAGCGTAGCGAGTGGAGTGCTCTATGTGAGACTTTTTACATCCCATGTCCGGGGTTGGCATGAAAACAGATTTACCAATCTTCATGAAATTTTGCACATTTATAGCGATGATTATTGCGATGGTTTATAAAAAAAAAGTAAAAAAAAAACTCATGTCGTTGAGGAATAATTACCAAAAACTTACAGTCCCATAGACTTGATGTAAAAAAATGTCGCTATGTGATATTTGATTATTCTATATTTTTTTCCTGTCGGTTTCAGCTTTGAACGCTGAATTGAAGATGGGTTACTCGCTTCACTTAATTCGCCGAACTCTACCGAGATTTGCGAGCGCAGCGAGTCGGTCCGCGCCCCTAGTTATTATTATATTATATATCACTCACTTGGTGGTGTCTTCGGGTTTCAGAACATCAATGAACTGTATCCATATATCCAAACAATTGACGAACGTACTACATTTTGGCACCTGCAAATAATTATATTAATTAATATTATATTAATTAATATTATATTATTAATATATTTATATATATTTATGAGTAATTATTACCTGGAATGTGTACTGGAATAGATATGATAGGAATTCTATAGCATCGAACTCGGGTTCTGCTTCTAGTCGCTTGAAATGCAGCGAAACAAATAGTTTTAGGAACTCTGCTAACTTGTTTAGATAACTGAAAATACAATTATAAAGTTAATTAATTTATATTTATAATAGATAAAAAGCTAACTAAATATTATCGACATGAGCAGGTTCGAACTTGGGCCTCGAGGGCACATTTTTAAAAGTATAAACCATCATGTTGATCTAGAGATATATTCAACTCCTATGTAGGCATACATAGTAAGATTTATTTATTTCTATTGGATGTAGTATTATTACATTAATAAGGTAAGGTAATACATATGTATTTAATGCATTATTGGTGTGCGTGTAAGTTCCTAATATGAACAGTGCCTGTGTGCGTGTTACAGATAGTAAAAAGACGGAACGCACACGTGTGTGTATAACGTACTACGCACACTAAAATGCATGTGTGAACGCTGACAGTGCGTGTGTAAATATGTGCATGGATGCGGGTGTTTATATGTGCATGTGTGCGTGCGTGTGTGGATATGTGCGTGCGTATGTGTGTGTAATATAATACAACGCACGTACTCTGGGGGCGTGCGGTGCATGTGTGCGTGATGGTGCGCGAGGTGCCGCAGCAGGCGCAGCGCGCAGTGATGCAGCCGCAGCGCCGTGGCGGCGGACGATGGCGGTGCGTACCGCCGGTACAGCAGCTCGCACACCCCGCCCAGACCGGCCAAGGCCGCCTCCACGCTCTACACATACACAATTATATAGGATATCTTTATGCATGTATTCTTAAATTTGGTTTATATATAATTTGGTTCTGTATACCTGTGACTGTGTAGCGACACTACCCCAATAGAACACCGTGGTTACAAGTGAGGGAGGCACGTGTGAAGATAACGGGAGCCACGAGAATAAATGCTGAAGCGTTGTGAGACATTTTACAACTATTTCCATATTTAACGCTCTGAAATATAAAAAAAAATTATTGATTAAATTTCAATACTATTTTTTTTTAATAAAATTAAATAATTAAAAAATAAAATAATTTTAATTATTAATTAACAAACATTCTTTGACTCAAATTAAAGTACAAATAAAAAAGCATTCACACTAGCATAACTATGATGACTTTAGTAATATACTAGCTATTGCCAGTGACTTCGTGTGCTGCTTTATAAAATATTTTACATCAATGAAAATTTTATTATTCACACCGCCATCTATTGGAAACTTATAGAACTTGGAATTAAATTAAATTAAAAAAAATAAGATTAAGAATAATAGATTAATTAAACTATTCTATATTTTTAAACCAACCTAACAATAGATACTTACAAAATTTCATTGAAATCGGTTTATTAGTTAAAAAAATTAGTGCAAACTAGCATTGTGACACGGGTTTATATATATATTTGCAAGACATACTTATCAGTTGTGTGTGCGTCGTGAGCATTAGCCAACAGATCAGGCAGCGCTGAGGTTTGAGGTAGACCACTCGTTGGAGACGGAGGAGGATTTGATTGACCTTCCTTTTGAGCATTCTTTTCTAATATGGCTGAAATAAATAACATTTATTTTTTTATTGCAATGGTTCTAGTTGTTTGTAATATTGACGTGTGTGAAACAGTGACCACAATAAAGACATATTGAGCTAAGTTTGTTGTGTGGTTCTTCTCAGAGCAGGGCGCGTTTGCAACACTCGTAGCATTAAGTTTGAGAGTATCTATATAGTATGCTTATTTATAAGTATAGTATCAAAATAGGCCTCAAAATCCTGTTTCATGTACACAAGTGATCACTGATATTGATTCAGAGTGGAAGAGATATAAATAAATGTACTGATAATAATTTTAAATAAGTAATTAATATCTTATATAGCTTATTTGACATTAAAAATAAAGAATTGTATGTAGATTAAATGTACACAAGTGAATTAAAGTGGAAAAAGATAAATAAATGTATTGTAAATAAAAATCCTATAATTAATAAATACAGTAATACCCCGCTTTACGCGATCCAGTTATACGCGGTTTCACTATAACGCGGATGCAAATTTCGTGCTCAAATAACTCGAATTACGCGAAAGAGTGTGTATATATATAATGTAGCCATCAACAATAGATGTATTTCTCCTGTAAAAAATAAGAGTATGTATTGCATAAAGTGTTCCTAGAATTAAAGTGATTGATTAAAATGATTTGTATTTTTTTGTAATAATTTTTGACTATGTTTAATCGTAAAGCTCGTTATACGCGAATTTCAATTAACGCGATTTTTTTTGGAACGTATCCTTCGCGTAAAGCGGGGTATTACTGTAACTTATTTCACATAAAAAATAAGAATTTCATACTATATGTACATATAAAATAATAATTAATAACATATTTCATATTTAGATGACCAACCACTCAAAGCAGCTAACATCTGCGGCATCCCCTTCAACATGAGTCGCTCGAGCTGACTCCGCCTGGCCGAGGGCAGTAGCACGCCCGTGTCCCGCGCCGCCCCCAGCTCCTCACTCGCGGCCTGAGCTAGCACCAGACCCACTATGCATTGCCGACCTTCACATTTTAATAACTGTGAATATTTAGATATATATTTAATTAGTAAGCGTAATATGGAATAGGCATCTTCTAGTAATCACTTGAAAAAGGGGGGGCTTCACAAGAGAGGGGAATGTAAGACATGACATATATATTACTTTATTAAACACAATTTTAATTAAGAAATTTATGGGTAAAAACAATTTTTAATATAGATAATACCTATATTTTAAGATATTAAAAAAAATTATACATTTTTAAAAACTTTAGTTCATTTGATTATTGGACTATTTTGTATATATATATATATATATATATATATATATATATATATATATATATATATATATATATATATATATATATATATATATATATATATATATATATATTATTTATTTATTTATTTATTTATTTATTTACCTTCACGCCATATCCCTTGCGGGGTAGCCAGAGACGACGGAGCGCCAAACGCTACGGTCTCTGCATACCTCTTTCGCCTCGGCCACAGACATCAACCTCTTCATACATGCCCTCCGGGGGGTCCTCATGCTTTTTACGTGACCTTCCTCCAGTATCGTAGCTACTGTGTTTTCGAAGGTCACTCGAGGCCTCCCCCTGTCTCTCTTACCGCTCACTTTTCCCATATAAATCTTTTTTACCATTCTTTCATCACTCATTCGTTCAACGTGCCCAAACCACCTGAGCACGTTCTTCTTCATTCTCACCGTGACATCTTCGCTAGTACCTGCCATTCTGTGGATCTCTTCATTGCGGATTCGATCAGCTAGACTGACTCCGCATATTCTGCGAAGAGATCGCATCTCCACAGCATTCATCTTTCTTACATTCTTCTTCTGTGTTACCCACGTTTGACTGCCGTATAACAGCGTCGGTAGCAAAACTGCATTGTGTACAGCCAAACGTGCAGCTATATATATATATATATATATATATATATATATATACAAATTATCTTTGAACAGTTGGCTTAGTTATTACTTTCATTTAAGTGTTTTTAATCTTATATACTAATATACTAATAGTTTAATTTAATATTTTGTTAAATATTTCTTATTTTCATGACATTTTTACATAATTTTTTTCATTCTATATCCATAAAAAAGATCCAGAAAAACCATTAGAAGTAATAAACTTAATTAAAATTCGGTTTCTTTTACTTTTTTTAAATAATACTCACCTCAACAATATTACTAAAGAAATCGGGATACAAGTGGGGCCAATCATAACGAGCTATGGCCACTAGAAGTGCAGCCAGCTTATTTCTAATGAAATATAACATTACTTCATGTTTTGTCATAAGTTCATTCATCAGGGTGAGTCTGATTTCTGTCTTTTCATTGTCCGGCATATGTATCCACTGTCTGTTAATTATTTTCTGCAACAATTATTAATCATAGGATATAATTTTAAAGTGTTTTTTTTGTACAGAAAAAAAAATGTCTATACTTTATCTAACATTTGTAAAATATATATATTTTTTAATATCTTAAGTGTGATAGATTTGAATACATCAGTCATCTTTTTCTATGAATATATTGAATTTACATCTACATTTATACCTCAGTTGTAAATATCCAATGAAAAAAATTTATTTTCCTTAAATTTTTCCTACAATTTTTTATATTTTTTTCAAAACATTATGTTTTGCACAAATGTCTTTATAATACTGTTACATCTCTATTTATTTATATATATTTAACAAATTAACTTAAAATACAATATATATTTATTAGCTTATTTTTACCTCCAAAGTTGTGAGTATGAACATTAAAACATATTGATTTTGGGACTTTTGCAAAAATAATAAACAATGCTTCCACGAATCTCTTCGATTTGCAAAATTTTCTAGAATGTTTTCAATTTCTCTTTTTCTAAAATTATTAGTTGTATGGGCAAAAAACTCTGACATTAAAATCTCTAACGAGGCCAAAGCCTCGTTGATTTCGTAGTCCGTCTGAAAAGAGAGAAAGTAATAAGTATTAATATATTTAAACAAAAATAACAAAACCAGTTTAAGTTTAAATTAAAGTGACAAAATAATGTTACAATTAAGTACCTACATAATAAACTTACATACCATGGTTATTTAGTTCACAATTTAAGAAGATTTACATAATGATCAATGCCGCAAATAATTATATATAAATTATAATAACGATATAATTTTGAACTTATTCAAGTTTGTGTTAGTAAAAATACACGATTAACAGTTCAAAAAATGTAATTCAATAAAAATAAAGCTGGAAACTTTTAATAAATATGCCATCAACTGTCATTTCACGATAAGTCATAACTTGCTCTGTAGTTATCAATGTCATTATGGTAAATAGACTGATAAAAATAATATAAATAATAATATCAATACAAATAAAAAACTTTATCTTTGTTTCTAGACATTTCAAGACACGGTAAAAATAAGAAGGATATATATTATTTTAAACAATGATTTAAAATAATTAATATAAAAAAAGCATTATACAATAGTGGTCAATTAGTAGTTAAAAATATGTTTATAAAAAATACATCAAATTATTCAATGATTGTAAGCCGAAATATGAAAAACTAACTTAAAATAATTTGTTTTAATTTTATTAACTGAAAAAATTTCTTAAGCCTTACTTTATACAAAGCATACTGTATATTTTGAGGTCTAGTGACATCTTATGTTCTGCTTTATAAATTGTTGAGACTAAAAATGCTATTTGTGATGTTATATTTTATTTAATAATATTGTTGTAATATGAGGAATCGAAAAGTACTACAAACTACATATTTTGTTGTATGTTTTTCCTATTTCGATAAACTTAAAAACTTTCAAAATTATAAAACTAATTTGCAGTTTCCTATGCTCTTATGTCTTAAACAATTGGAATATTTTTATGTTGTTTATAAATTCGCTGAAAGCTAGTCAAAGATATGTAGCCATACAGCCTGATAAATATTTTTGACATATAACAGACCTAAGTATTTTTCAATTATTGACAATTCTGACTTTTGACTTCACTATTCACTAATCAGCCGTCAGCGGTGTTTGTAACTAGAAGTGAACAGGTATATTGTCGGCACCATGTAACTTTTATTGATTTTTTTCAATTTCAATATTGAAGTTTCATCTTGTTTTATCTTAGGTGCGAAAAGTATTATTGAGGTTTAAATAATGGAGACAGAGAATGTTGATTCTGGCGAACAACTGGTAGTAAATGAAGGAGCTTCAAAAAATACGAATATTGATCAGGACGATAATGCTATTGCTACATCAACTAATGGAAATGATACGGACTTGTCTGCCCAGCCGAATGGTAAAGATGTTCAGAAACCATCACCTAAAAAACCTAAAAAGAGGAAGCCCAAGATTCCCCGCGATGTAACAGCCCCACGCCAACCTCTTACTGGTACGTCCTAAAACGTTATATTTATTGGGTAATTATGTTTTAGTAATTTTGTATAATTCCTTCTCATCCAGGTTATGTAAGATATCTTAATGAACGTCGCGATCTGTTAAGAGCTGCACAACCTGAGTTAGGCTTTGCCGAGCTAACAAGGCAATTGGCTAGTGAATGGAGCAAACTTCCTACAGAAGAAAAACAACACTATTTAGATGCAGCTGATCAGGATAAAGAGAGGTGAAAATTATAAAATCTTACCTATGTGCATGCATTAAATATATTTATATTTATGAAAGAAACTGTACCAGTCAGCAATATTTGAATTTATTTTAATTAATCCTAATTGTGCATTAGAAAGTCATTCTATTATCTATAATCAATTATTTAACCAGATATATAAAAGAATGGGCAGAATATAAAAAGACAGATGCATACAAGGAATTTAGAAAACAACAAATGGACCAAAAAGATTCAGGCACAATATCCAAGAAAATGAAGAGCACTGTCAATGTAGACAATATTATAAGTGTAACAGGTGAGTCATATAGCACAGCATTAAAGGTTTTTAAATTTTCCTCTCTTAATTAATTTATTTTCTAAGGAACCAATCCTCAAGTATCACCAGAAAATATTTCTGTCAGTGGAAATGTATCCACAGGCCCTAATATCACTGCAACAAGGCAACAGACTCCACCTCGGCCCAGACCTTGTATTACACCTGCTTCAGTAAGTTATTTATTTAAAAAAATTATTGCATACACAAATAATAATTCATAATGAGTACAGAATCATGAAAACAAAAGGCAACCTTATCACTAGTGATCTCTTCAGGGAGACACATTAACAACACTGATATGACAAACTATGAATTATGTATAAATCTGATACTAAAATTACATAATTGACAATATTTTTGTGTATGTTGATGAAAATATCCTACTGTATGCTATCAATTCTTGGGTATAATAATGTGTTATTAAAATAGGAGTTAACTATTTACTTTGTGTTATTTTTAATAGGGAGAAGAAATGACAGGTGACACAGACATACCAATTTTCACTGATCAGTTTTTACAACATAACAAATTAAGAGAATCAGAACTAAAGCAGTTGAGAAAAGCAAATTCTGATTATGAGCAACAGGTAAACAATTAAAATTTTCTAATATATACTTCAGTCAATTCCTTGTTAAATTTAAAATTGTATTATAGAATGCTATACTACAACGTCATGCTGAAGAAGTAAGTGCAGCAACATCTCGCCTACGAGCGGAGACTACTGCAGCGGCAGAACGCACTGCATTACTGGTATCACATCGCCGCCTTCTAGTGACATCTTTGGTTCAGGCTTTGCAGTCTGTTGTGTTGCCATTGCAAGGTACATTAATAAAGAATAAACTGTTTAAAAAAAAATTATTATCTGCAAAAAGAAAGATAACAATTGAAGATCCAATATTTTTGCTTAGATTTTTTGTAAACAAAATTAAAATAAAAATTTTTTATGCAGATTAGTTGCATTTTAATATTAGCTAAGTTATGAAGAGATAATAAAATAATATTGCATTTATTTACTATAATTTATTATAAAAGCATAAAAATATATATTACTATCTTTGCAGGAGGTCCTGCTGGTGCTTCAGAGTCAAATATAGAAGAGTACATGGAAAAATTACAAACTTTTGTACAAGAGGGAAAGAATAATGCTCTTTTGAAACAGGCAAAGGAAATATTAAACAGAATTGAATTACCTATGAACTAAATAGTATAATAAAACTAATATACATTATTATTTATTATTTTAAAACCTTATAAACCTAAACATAACAGCGATAGTTATGAATATAAAACTATAAATCTAAGCATAAAGCCAAACTAACATACACTAGATACAAATAAACTACTCTACTAATGTAGATAATATAAATTCAATTTTCTTCATCACTCTCGGACTCATGTTCATTTTTAGCTCCAGTATCATACTCGTGTAGCTTTTTTCTCCATAATTTTATCAGCATGTCCCAAGATCTTCTACTATATTTTATATATTTATCTGGAGTTTTTGGATGATCTTTGGTGCGTTGATCTCTAAGAAAATATTAATTTATATATTTTTTATTTAGAACGAATACAAGTGATCACTCGTACAAATTAGGTAAGTGTCAAGAAAGCCCATTTTGATAAAAAGCCTATTGAAATAAATCCTTCAGTAACAACACTCTTTATCTTACATTAAAGGCTCAAAGGTGCTCTGGTCCCAGAAGAAACACGCAACTAACTCGGTCGGGGTATTTCAAATATAAAATTGAATTGATTAAATGGTTTTAAAGTATAAGTTTTACTATTGTTTCTACTTACATTGGAACCTGTTTTATATAATTGTGATAGCCGACAGTGTTTTTTCCATAATCAACTTGTTTTTGTCTCCTTTGTAATGTAGATGGATCTGTCTCAAGTTCAACAACCTTTTTGGCAGGTTTGCTTAAATAGAAATATTTTGGTTAGATATTTTAAGGCAAAAAATTAATATATTCATGGTCACTGCCAATGCCATATCGTAGCGTAACAAATGTAAAATTGTTCTTATTTCATACATATCTAAGTTTACTTGATGAAAACAACAAAAATAACAAATTGAGTTGTAAAAAAGCTCGCACTGGACACAGTGCAGAGTGGGTGCATTAAATCTTATTTTCCAAGGACCACTCTAGTATATGTGAATAGTCAGTTTGGTTGAAATTTGTTTGTTTCTTAGAATTGAATCTACTAAATTATTATTACCATGAGTAACATAACCTATCTAGATTCTTATAGCTGCTATAGAGAAATACATAACATCGTTATGTGACCAAGTATATTATTTATGTTAAACTAAGCAGTTTTTGGGTTAAATCACTCCCAACATTTTATTATTTTATATAAATTTTACTATGGACAAGAAATCTATAATTTATTTTACTACTAGTAGTTGCCTCAGTTATACTAAAAAAAAAAATTAAATTAATAAAGTAGCTTTTATTAAGTTACTTGATAATAGATGTCCCTGAATATTATATATTTAAGTATTGTCTGTATAATCAACTAATGCTACAATAATATAAAGAAATTCCACATCCCAACACAAAAGTAGGATGATTTGATGGTATAAAATTTACAGATATTTAAAAATATCAAATTATACAAAACATTAAAAATGTGAATGATGGCTGTGTTTGATTAAAATTTAATAGATAAAACATAAAAATAAACAAATAAACATACCTTGGTTGATCAGACTCATTTTTATGATTAGGCTTAGCTTTCTTTCTGGAACTTGAGTTTTCTCTACTGTCAGATCGTATTTTCTCTTTTGTTGCTCGTCGAACTGATAAAATAATAAGGTAAAAAGATATTGTATTTTAGAACGTACCAAACTAAGTTTATACTCTTTTAGGAATATAATAACATACCTGGTAAAGTCTCATTATCGTCCTCTACCCGACTCTTTAATATATTACTAGTCACATTATCCATTGCTATTTAAATATTTTAAACTTAAAATAAATTCGTTTTATTGCTTCTATTATTTATTTTAATATATTTTCTTACTACAGCACTAAACACTAGTGTATGAACAGAGTATCGGCGAAAATGCTTTTACGCGGAAGCAGCACTTGTTTCTCTAAGTATAACAAGTTACTACATATTTTTAAATTATATTTACAACTATTTTTGTCAAATGTATAAATAAATATTTAATTCATTAAATAATTACAAAATGTAATAAAGAACTGTTAAAACGTTTCTTGTAGGTATTGGTAATGTTAATTTGACGCGCGAAATTAGACATTAGAAAAACAGTTTTAGATAGGTTGGCCAACATAAATATTGTTTAAGATAATTGTAACGACACTTGTCTATGAACAAATATTAATATTTTTATAATCTTTATTTTTACATAACTTCAATTCTAAATTCAATATCCAATTAATTAATTTGTATGTACAGAGATGTTGTGTTTAATTATTTTTCCCTATCCAAGATATGACCGTGGATATTATACTTATTATTTTACTTTACTATTACTATTTTAAGAGTTTGACATAATTAATTGATTTTAGTTATTTTTTTTTTAATAAATTATTGTAATCTTAATATAGGTTTAACTAAATAAAAGATACATATCATCATATAAATATAAATTAGGGAACAATTAAAAGTGGAAACCTTAAATAAAATTGGACATATGATATATCCCATAACTTTTTATATATCTTGCGTTTAAAAATGTACTGTAACATCCCCAGATGAAACGTAAAAATTACAATGTAATACATTGAAACAAAATTTATCGTTATAAATTTTACTATCGTCTATTTTTATTGAGCGAAGTGAACGAAGTGAGCGGAGCGTTTTACTGGAGACTTTTTACATTCTTTGTCACGAATTGGCTCGAAAACTACTTGACGGAAAATTATGAAACTTTGCAATCAAAAAGACACACATTAGGTGATGGTTCTTAAAGAAAAAAAAATGAAAAATATATTAAAAAAAAATTTTTTTTTTTTAATATGTCAAAATACTGATATCCCATTGAAGTCAATGGGAAACAATGAGTCAATATACTGGGCTCGCTTCGCTCAATATGCAAACGGCACTCGAGATTTCGCGAGCGCAGCGAGTCGAAATTGAGGGTTTGTTGGCGCCCCTAGTTAGGATTCGAATCGACTATGGCCAAAAGGTTGTTAGATAAGATTATTGAGCGAAGCGTTCTACTGAAGACTTTTTCACATTCTTTGTCACGAATAAGCTCGAAAACTACTTGACAGAAAATTATGAAATTTTGCAATCAAAAAGACACACATAAGGTGATGGTTTTTGAATGGTTAAAATTTTATGAAAAATGTCGGGCTCGCTTCGCTCAATATGCAAACGCCATTCGAGATTTCGCGACCGCATGGAGTCGAAATTGAGGATCTGTTGGCGCCTAGTATATTATTATAACTGAATTAATCTTTTATCCTCCACTTTAATTTATCCAATGCATATGTGCATATCTACGAGTTTCTCTATATATGTATAAGATACGTACACTTTTCGTTTACTTGGTACAGTATCCAATAATTAGGTATTCTATATTCTATATATCCTAACTGAATATACTATCACTGGCAACATACTATAACATATATAGATTAGCATACATTTTTAGTGACTTCTCGGTATAAATGTATAATAATTTAATGGTCAAATTATAACCTAAATATAATATTATCTATAGTGTAATAAAAGACAAATTATTTCCAATTATTTTTAATAAACTGAGCTATTTGATGTAATCCCTCTTTCCCAGCAGTTCCATCCAAGTATTCCATTTCAATATTTAAACTACTATCATTTGTCACACATTTGATTAAAGCATTCACTAAAACTGATTCGGAATCTTCTTTATCTTCAATTTCTTTTATGTTTGTTTCTGTTGAAACTTTTTGTTGAATAATTATTTCATCAGATTCATTTGTTCTAGTGTCACTTATATTTGAATTATCTGTGTTTGACAATTGGTCTTCTTGTCTCTGCTTTTTGATATTTCCTTCTGTGTGTTTTTGCATTCTTCTCTTGCGCCTTTGATTTGACCAAGTATTTGATACAGCTGTTATATCCAGACACAATTCATTATTTCTTTTATTGATAATTTTATAGGAAATTTTTAACCCCAACAATATGGCCTTTATTTTCTCAACACTATTCATATCTTTGGAATCTTTTGTTGGTAAAGTAAAACAAATTGGTACATTCTTCTTTCGGGATTTGTCCTTCAATGTAACTGTAACAAAAGTTGCTCTTTTTAAAAGAAATTTAACAATGTTTGATAGTAAAAAATAATTTGATATAATAAATATTTTCTATTTCGCTTTAGAATCGTTATGTCTAAGATGCACTGTAATTTAAAAAAATATTTTACCTATTTTAGATAAATCATAATCTTGATATGTCCAAGCCAACCCCCACCGTGTAACTCGTCCTTGACAAAACTCGGTGGTTGTATGTTTTATACCATCAGCTTTAAGGTCTATCACGAGCTCTTTTAAATTGTATTTATGACCTACCATCGTTGTATATATACTGAAAAGATAAATGTATTACAATGACATAACATATATAAAATGGAAGTGTCTGTTTGTTATTTCATATTAATATGTTATTCACTAAATGCATATGAAAGTATATATGATACTGACATATAATACTTAAATTGAATTTTTAAAATTAATCTGTTTATCTCTTTGTTCCGGTTTATCTTTGAAACGGCTGAACCAATTTAAATAGGACTATCACTGGCAGATAGCTGAGTTACGAGTTACGAGTAACTTAAGCTACTTCTATATCCTGGGCACAACTAGAATCAAATATAATACTTACAGTATTTTATCTCTGTAAATCTTGCTCTCTTCTATCATCTTTCTACAGAACTGCAACTCGCCACCTTCGGTAATGAGTTCATGTGGTGATCCAGTAAATCCATTTTTTGGCTCAGGTCTGAATTTAAATATAAAAGATTAATGTTATTCATAAATGTATATGTATATATATTCATAAGTTTTCATCTTACCTAGCTGGACTGCGAGATTCCCAAAGTTCTTGTATATTTGTGTAAAAAGGTGGATTGCACATACAAAAATCAAATGCTTCTACATTCGGATCAGAAAATATATATTCCACTATTGAGTTTGTGGAGTTTTTCTTTACTGTAAATATATATATTTTCATATATATCTCAAGGTTGATTGTTTACTTGAAATATAAATTACGTAAAAAAATTAAACAAATCAGTATAGAATAAACCCATATTTAGTAAAACATGAGACAAAAAACAGGGTATGTTTTATATAAAGAATGGTACAAAGTATGAAAACACCTGGTTTCTGAAAGACTGATTAAATCTTTATAATGAATAATTTGTTGTCTATTTGTGTTAGATAAATAGATAAACGCTTTATTGCAAACAAAATTATTATAAACAAACAACAACAGTTGAGTGTAATATTTGGATGGTTTGACGTCCTAATGGACTATTAAACAACCATTGGCAGTGTCTCTAAAATTTTTAATTTAATCCTTTAACCTTTAATGTATCTACAGAAAAGTGCCAAGGAACTATGCTTTTTAATGTCATTGGCATTGCAAGCGCCATTACATTTCTGGCACTTTTGGAGGGTATATACACGAGTGATATGACACTTCTGGGTACTAAGAGAGTTAACCCTCCTTCCAGAAACCATCACCATATTACCCTTTCAAGATCATACTTGTTTAAGTACATTTTATAAGGTGCTGTAAATTGTTTCTATTAATATTATCCTCCGCTTTTATCAGACTTTCATCATCTGTTTCTGTTCCAAACATTTTCCACTTGTTTTTAACTGCCGCCAATAAAGGATATATAGCACATGCTCCAGTACCTTTGAACAGAAATAACCTAATTATATTTGGAAGATAAATATAATTATGTGAATGTTCAGATTAAAGTATTGAAGAAATTTAAAAAAAAGTGATATATTACCTATATCAAGCCCAGAGACAGATTCATTTCTATTAATAAGATTCATGAGGTCTTCAATCCATAATATATAATTAAGCCGTAATGGTAATGTTGGCACTAGACGGTCTTCTGGTATAATCACATCAAGATTGAAATCTGATTTCAGTAAACAAGTAGTCAAAATTCTCAACACATGGGGGTCTTTGAAATCTATAGTTACTTTACCTGTAACATCCTGAAAAAATTAATACTTAACAAATATTTATTTTAAAACTCCAATAGAAGAATAATATAATTGTTTAGGTTGTAAATGGCAACATAGTATGTGAATTATTACCATTTTGGAGATACTGGAAAATTCTTTACAAGTTTTTGCTAGCTTCGCGAAGTCTGGGGGCGTCTTATATATATTATTTGGATGCATAAATTTATTGAGAGCCATTATTAAAACTAAATTAGCAGTACCTACTATCTTATACAAATAAAATATGTGTTTCTGAATAAATATATAAACAAAAGATTCTTGTGATATAATACGAAACACAAACTATATATAAAATCTCCTAGTATAAATCCAAGCAATTGTTATTTATATTTTAGAAAGAAAATAATTTAAGTTATTAATTGAAACTTATTTGACAGTTCTCAATTGACATTTCTATTTATGTACTTCAAAAGGTGCCAAATTCTGCAAACGCATGTCAGGCACAGAATACTATTAGGTTATAACTGGAGACGACTTATCGAAAATACGTTGGAACCAACATACTTTACGTTTGTGTCGTCACACTAAGGCAAAAAGAAAACGATGGGTTGCTTAAAGTATACAAACATACAAAGATAATATTCTTAATAATTATTAATTATTATTGTAAATCAAATCGAAATCATTTTATAAAAAAATGGTTCATTTGTGACATCTCACCCAGGAAAAAAAACTACACGATAGGCTGCAAAATAGTATACAAAAATATGCACTAGAAAGTTTGACGGTAAATTAAAAGCAGTATGCTATAATAATTCTTAATTTTACATTAAGAATATTTGGTATAATATGTTAATAAAGTTCTTACATATAATAATAAATAGCCATATGGTAAAAGAACTTTATTGTATATAAGTTTGGTTAGTATAGCATTCAATATGTATATATGTGGGTAAGGTACTAGTATTTGCATTCATCATAATTCATAAAAAAATTAAGTATAACATGAATGATGCCGCTTAGTAGAAATTATTCCATTTATTAAGTAGTACATACAATGGGTCGATTTCAAAAATTCTATAACAAAAAGAGTGCCAAAAAGGATATATTTATATATATAACATTTTTTATCTGTGCAGATCTTCATAATTTATGTTTATGATTATAGAATATAGACTACGTATCAGTTATCTGTCTCATTCCTTTATATTTTATCTTTGGAAATTTATTTAAGGACGACGCGTACATCAGGAAACCTGTTTTAATTTTAGTGTTCTCATTTTTCTGTGAAATATCAGTTCTTTATTTAAAATAGTATAAAACGGTAAAAGATTTAAAATGGTCGATAAAATTGATATGGCATTAGACGACATAATAAAAGCAGGCAAGAAAGGTAGACCTGGAGGCGGTGGAGCTGGAAGAAAATTTGAAGTTAAACGCCCTGGGCGGGGTGGTGGATTTCGTAATGGCCGGGCAGGTGCTGTATTACGGGGTCGAAATCGCGGCGGAGTATCAAAGCCAACAAATTATACAAGGGTAATTCAAATAATACGTTGATTATACAATTTCAAATATGGCGGATCAACGTGGTGAAATGACGCGTCAAGTGCGTCACTGTAAACATTTAGTCATCATAAAGTCGCTTCTGTGGACCTGAAACTACATTTCTCATTAATAAATGTAGTATTAATACTAAATACATAGTTTTAACACCCTGCGCAAGCTCGGCTTCGCAACTAAAATTCCGCTGTTTTTGTTCTTTGTTCTGCCATGTTACCACATATCTCCGATTTTAAATTGTAAAGTTTTGTAATTAGCTGAGCTCACCTTATTTTTTGGCATTTCGATTTATTGCCTTTGCTATCACTTATTCAATTGATAGCGTTTTACCTGGAGATCGCTTTATCAAGGGGATATTCAACACAAGGCTGCAAGCAAATCAGACTTGACATCAAATTTGCATCAAGTTACATTATTGCCTGGTTCTATCAACATGTGAGGCATCAGTATCATGAGTGGAGCTTCCTGTTTATATTAGTGGATTGTTAATCTTGGGACTGTTCGCGTAATAAGTGTGATTTTGCAAAAGTGCAGTGTTAGTGGTGCAAACATGGATTCTATATTTTAATTGTCAATAGTAACTTTTTCATTGGAAATGCTTGTGTAATATCTAATAATTTATTGTAATTATTGGTTACAATTCTGTGAATTGTTATAGAACATGTATAACCTTTGTTTGCTTAGTATTTTGAGTGTATACTCAAAGGAGCTGCATTGGGCAGCTGGCATGATCTATGAAGGACAACATATTTCAGGGTGATGTAAACAGCACATGGAAACATGACATGTACAGTGACTTCAGTGAAAGAAAAATGCAGAGGAGTGCACCCTTAACCACGGGACCTACTAAACTCCTTGTGTCCAATTTGGACTTTGGTGTTTCAGACTCTGACATACAGGAACTGTTCTCAGAGTTTGGCATACTGAAAAGTGCAGCCGTACATTATGATAGATCAGGAAGATCATTAGGTATGTTATATAAAATTATTTTTTTAATCTTCTATCTTATCTAAAGTGTGATTTGATTTGATCAGTTGAGTGATTGACTTCAATGTTTTTCCTTTCATTTATTTTATCAGATATTAAATATATTTGTTTATGTATAATTTTGTCAAATATGACTGCAGGTACAGCAGATGTTCTATTTGATAGAAGAGCAGATGCCCTTAAAGCTATGAAACAGTACAATGGAGTACCACTTGATGGACGTGCAATGAATATACAGCTAGCAACGTCAGAAATATCCACCTTTAGGACAGAGGAGAGGAGTAGACCTGTAGGTGGTGGTGGTGGTCCAGTGAGAAGAAATTCAAACAGAGGTAATATACTTCACCACACTTTTATTATTTACTAGTGATAATGAGCAGTGTTGCTGGCACAATTGGTGTGTAAACACAAGAATAACTATTAAAACATTTAACTCTTTTATGTCAGGTGGAGGTGGAAATCGTCCTCAAATGGGGGGTGGAGGTCGCGGCGGTGCTCGTCGTGGAGGACGAGGCGGTGGGGGCGGAGGTGGAGGTGGACCTCGAGGCAAAAAACCTGTACCAACAGCTGAACAATTAGACGCAGAACTAGATGCCTATGTTAAAGAAATTAAGTGATAAAAGCTTTACTAGAATAAATGTTAGGTGTATGACATAATTTTAAGATACAAGTAACTTCTTATTACTAAATAAATGCATTTTGTTTGGTTTTTTTTTATAAACAAGGGTTCAAGTGACAACATCTTTATTGAAATTTGGCCAAATTGTTTAAAATATTTTAATACATAATATGAAGACCAGAATTTGTGTTTTTTTGGTTGTTTTTCAATTATATCAAAATTACAGGTAAATAAAGTATGAAATCTATTTATTTTAAGGGTTGTAGGCATTCTATTGAATTTTAGTAGGATTTATTATTTACTTTTATTCTCCAGATAATGAAATGAATAGTTTGCGACTTTTATGTGTTATTAATAACCTCAAAAACAAGTTTGGAAATTAAGTTTCACATTATCTACTAATTTATCATGGAATTGAGTGAAATATTATGCACTTTATTTATTTGTGAAACTAATGTTAACAAATAAGAAATTGCCTGCTTTCTAATGGATAATAGTAATGGCATTTGAGGTTATCTTCTATTTTATTATAATTCAAGAAATACAAACTAGCATGCCTGCTCGTAAAACTGATTATTGTGTTACCGACTTTTGGAACAATATCCTATTTTAAGTTTTAGTTTACTATATGAACTAACTGGAAATCAACATGTTAATGAATTTTTGAATTTTTATAAACAAATAACAAAATATCCAATAATGTTTGTATATCTTAAAAATATAAGATCTTTATGTAATTGTATAAAATATACTACTGACTAAAAATATTCTAACTACCGACAGTAAGACAGTTTTACAAGCCCTTAAGAGTTACATTTCCAAATGAGCCGAGATTGTCATGAAGGTAGGTAAGTACAATAATGTAGAAGTGAAGTGAAGCGCTAGAAGAAACTATGCAGTAAATACCTTTGCCAGTTTGGGAGCTGGCTAAAACAGCTCGTCCAGAAACGATTCCCAATTCCTAAAAACCTGGATAAGACAAGGTGTATAACACCAGGCATACTGGGTGAACAGGAACGACGGCAAAGACCTGCGCCAAATTTAAGGAGCTGTTGGCTATCCTGCTGGAACTGAGCTGGCACGAGTGAAGCCAGCCGGGTGGCGGTGGGTACCGCACGTAAAACCGGCCGATGACGTCGATTTGTGAAAGTCACACCCAAGACAAATACAATATATATCTATCATATAGATATTGTCAATTATTTTTGGTCGACGGATATGTAAATTCCATACACACTTTTTTATCATACGTCAAAAATGTGTTTTCACTATAAGCTATTAAATAAAACCAATGCATTACTAGAAAACCAGTTGTCTACATCAGGGCTTCTTAAACTGTGGGTCGCGAGACTACTGAAAGGGGCGTCGCAAAGATCTGATACTATGATCATTATATGGAGGAGGGGGTCGTTTAAAATTTCCTAAGCTTGAAGGGGGTCGCTATATAAAAAAGTTTAAGAAGCCCTGGTCTATATCATTCTCTAAATGGGATAATAATATAATTAATTTAAAACAGTTGTTCTGCAGAACAAATGTAAAAAATTCATAAAAGATATCACATCCAGAAATCGGCGTGCATTTAAATTAATGAACAAAATCATAGATAACACTTGAGTGTAAAATAATTAATATCTATTACGAACACAATTTTCGCTCCATATTACTACTAATAGAGGAAATTATATGTTTGTTCTTTGTACTATTTGATAATCTCAAACACTAGTCAGATTTCTTTTTTTTACCAGTCCAAAGTTACATATATAACGTGCTACTTTTTATCATGTTGCAATACTTTAGGCCTAGGGACTTTAGCACGTAACGACAGACAGCAAGCAGTAGGAAATGAAACTCACTCAATATCATCCTAAGTTATTAGTATGATAGACCAGAAAATATTACAAATAATAATATTTAACAACCAGCAAAGTGGGCATGGTCAAATAGAATTATAGGTAAAAATGTTTTCAGTTTCTGGCTTTTATGTCTTCTGAAATAAATTAAAAAGGGAAGTAACGTAGTCTTGTTTATAATCCTTCGGTAGGTATTTTATATTTAACTAAACCTGTTTAACATAGCTTATTCATTTAAATAACTTATTGTTAGAAGGGATTTATTATCTTAATAAAAAAAATTAATCCCTCAAAATACTGGTAAAAATAGTCTAGTTAAGTTTTTGCCACCGAGTATTCATCAGAAATGTCACAAAAAACAGATGCTTAACTTATTAATCAATTAATAAAATCAATGTTTATTTCAATTATGAACAATATCATTTTCTAGTGAAGAAATTGATGTATAATATTTGTCGTTCATTGTTTTGTTGTTTAAACTACTTTGAATGTAGACGAGAATTAAGTTTAAATAAAAAGTTAAAGATAGTAAAAAGTGATGAATATTGTGTGATCAGGTTTTTATTTAATCGTCGATTTCACTTACACAATTATTTTATTTGGGGCCAGTAACACGATAGCGAGTTGGTAATATTAATCTCTATTGAAGTATTTATTATAATCTAAAATACAACTCAAATATAATTATTTCACACTGAAAATACTATTTAAGAGTTAGGGAAAGTCCCGATAAATACTATGACAATTGTTGGTTATGTTTTAATTAACAGAGATTAGTGATTAAATACAATATACTCTATCAGAACAAAGTATTCATTAAATTTCATTATTTGTTAGGTGCTCAGTAGCAGTGAGTAAGTCCTATTGTGTCATTTTATACTTAAGTATTTATTCTATCACCAGGAACAGTAAATTATTATATTTATTCTATCACCAGGAACAGTATGTGAGTAGGAACTCATTTTATTAATAAAGTATTACGTAAGAATTCTACATTACCTTTTCTCGTTGTTTTGAAAAGCTTTCTTTGGGCAAAGGTTAGATTACCCCATTGATTGCATTCTGGTGAAAATCTATCAAGTATTAAAATCAACTTCAGATATTTAATATAAGAATGTCTACGTCCTCAAAGTCGATATATTTATATACACTGATAAAAAGGTCCTTAATACAATTCTGATAAGTTAACGATAAGATAATTTATTGACTTTTAATTTTAAAGTATCTTAAACATAAATATAATAAATAGAATGACTTATTTTTTTTGGCAGAATGGTTACGGTCAACTGTCAACAGTCACTTAACACTCAAACCTCAATATTGAAGTTATTCAAGTTCAATATCTAAACAAGTAAATAATTAAGTAGAGGCAAATTACAAGAAAATGAAGGGGACTATATAATACAACTAATAAAAAACAATAAATGGTCATTTAAATTTTGTGAAGTTTATGATATTTTCTATAGTTCTTTAGGGCGACAAGTCATGAATTTATCAGGTATGTTTCACTGTTTTATTACTTGTTATTGTTATTATAAATTTATTCATGCCTAATATAATATTCTATCAACATATTGTTTAAATGGAAATCCATCAGATGACGATTCTAGCAGTGATGAAAGCCCAGTACCAGCGAAGCGTCCCCGCTCCGACACGTACGGTGCTTCATCTACAACGTCACATGGATCAGGTAATTTTAAATGATCTGATAAAAATCTTCGATGAAATGTGTCTTTAAGCATTACCAGCTAATAATTGCCTTTTACTTTCTAAGGTCTTCAAGAATCTGATGAAGATTCTCATGAATTACAATTCGCTGATAACTACGCGGGAAAAGCTAAAAGGCCAAATAAAACCAGATTAAGTTATACCGAACAGAGCTCCAAAAGGTCAACCAGAAGTAGAAGTAGTCTGAGTGAGAATTGTTCTTCACCTACTGAGCAATATGATGACTTTAGACCTGGCTTCAAGGACAATGATTCTGAGGATGGAAATGTCCGAGCAAGCTTTCAATCATCAAATGATAATGCTTTTTACAACAAAACATCAGATAATGATAAAGAATCCAGTACCTACACAAGTGGGTATTCAGAGATATCAAAGCGGATGATGAGTAACATGGGTCACAAGCCTGGCCGAGGTTTGGGTAAATTTGAACATGGTAGGGTAGAGCCAGTGCAGGCATCTACTCAGAAAGGAAGAAGAGGTTTAGGTCTCAAGCCTTCAGTTGTCGGTGAAGTACCAGATGATTTTAAATGGTCACCTGATGAGGGAACTCCAGAGGCTAAGGAAGTGGTGGTAAATAAAATATAGATAATTTGAACTTGATTAAGAAATATTAAGATTTAAATAGTCTCCTAATCTCATTTAACCTTTTTAGTCTTGGATACCCCTTATCCATGAAGATACATTGTCAGGTGATACTTTAGAAAAGTGGTTGAAAAAGGGAAAAAAGAAATTGATTATTGAAGATGAGACTGATTTCGTAGATCCCCAAATATTAAAAGGAATTTTAAATGCTAAGGTGGGTTTATTCCCTGATGCAGTTTATAATTTTATAATAAATCATGTAAAAATATAAACCTATAATTTTGCAGACAATTTTTGATAATTTAGAAGGCGAAGACATGAGACTCGCCAGATCTCGCAGCAACCCGTATGAGACAATCGCTTCTGTTATATTTTTAAATAGAGCAGCAGCAAAAATGGCCAACATTGATGCAGTTTTTGATTTTATGTTCACAAATCCTAAGAAACAAAATGGGGAACCTGCAATAGAAAAGAAAGATTTGTTGTATTTCGCAGATGTATGTGCCGGCCCGGGTGGCTTTTCCGAATATGTATTGTTTAGAAAGGGATGGCACGCAAAAGGTAAATAATACTTCACAGAAAGCTTTTTTAATTACTGATTTATATAAAAGAATATTAATTTTCTGTCAGATTTCATAATTATGTTTAGTTATGTTTACTAATTAAAACTCTAAACAATATTTTTTTTTTACCTTAAGTTGTTTTTCTAGTTATGTCTTGTATTTTATTTGTAAATTCTTATATATTCCAGGTTTTGGTTTTACTTTAAAAGGTTCAAATGATTTTAAATTATATGATTTCTATGCGGGTGCTCCGGAAACCTTCACCCCATATTACGGTGTGAAGGAAGATGGCAATATATTTGATCCCGCCAATTTGTCATCGTTGAAGGACTTTGTTCTTAAACAAACCGACGACATGGGAGTACACTTTCTTATGGCGGATGGAGTGAGTATAAGAAAATTTTATTATTAAATATTATAAATTGGTGTATTTATGGCTTACTTTTTTAGGGGTTTTCAGTTGACGGTCAAGAAAACATTCAAGAGATATTATCAAAGCAGTTGTATCTGTGCCAGTGTCTCGCAGCTCTAATGCTCGTGAGATCTGGTGGCCATTTTGTCTGTAAGCTGTTTGATGTTTTCACACACTTTAGTGTCGGTCTCATTTACATTATGTATAGGTGTTTCGAAAAAGGTATTGTAATATCATAGTTTTTTCCATTTTAATATAATTATTAGGTTAACAGTCAATGTGATGATTTCCTATTTATTCATTTTAGTCTGTGTAAAATTGTAGAATTATTTCATAATAACTAAAATTTTATTATAAGTAAAAATATAGTAAAATAGTTTGTCATTGAAATAAAAGTAATGTAAAATTTGTTATAATGTAGCCAGTAATTTTGAAAGTAAGAATAATTGCAAAATATGAAATGGGTGAAAACATAAATTATATTATATCTTATATGCAAATAAGTTTTATAATTAATCATTTATTTTCAGTATGTATTTATAAACCAGTAACATCACGACCGGCAAACTCGGAGCGTTACATTATTTGCAAGTGGAAAAAAGTTGGCACCGAATCGGCTGAGAAGCATTTATTCACAGTTAATTCCATTCTGTGGAACAACCGTTCAAGAGACGATGACGTCACACACCTCGTGCCCCTGTCAGTGATACAGGAAGACAGAGGATTCTATGAGTATATATATAAGAGTAATTGTATGTACGTATGTTGTTAAACGTTGTACGGTTAGATACATACATGAATTTATATACGTATATATGTATATATATATATATACAGTAATCCCCCCTATAACATGGTAGATTCGTGCCGCGTTGTAGGAGTATTCTTGTATAATGCGCTCATATGACCATATAACGCGTTGCGTACATATAATTCACGTTTAACTTTACTCGTTAAAGGTGGTTTAAAGGGAATAGTAAGAAAGAACTTAATTAAATTAATAGTTAATTTTATTTAACTTAACTTAGCTTTTAACAACACAATGTGCAAAGGTAAGCGAAATTAATTATGAACTGCAAAAAATAATTATAAATTTCATAGCATAGAAATATAACATGGGAATACGTGCGTATCCCCGCGGTATATAGGGGAAAACACGTGTTATATAAGGGACTGATGTCGCGTTATAAGAGTACCGTGTTATATGGGGGATTACTGTATACGCATACATATATATATAATTAATGATATCTTAGATAATATTTAGATATTTCTGTTTTATTACTTACATCCTCTATAATATTGTAGAGTAATATTAATATATTTTCAGGATTCATAAATATGGGACAATTGTTAAATATTTCATTATTTTTTTATTGTTATTATTATTTATGTTTTATTCATCAGAATTGGCGAAAGACAAATAAAAAATCTATTAAAAATAGCTGAATTTAGTAAAGATAAAAGTTTAATAGAGGAAACGCAAACCGAGATGAGAGAACAATGTTTGAAGCTTTGGAATGTAAGTCTAAGAATTCATACATTCTCAATGTTACTTTAATTCCATGTTTTATTTTCTTAATTCTTGCTGTGATATGTAAATAAAGATTTTGGTGGAATTAACCATTCCATGATGATACTCCGCTAAATTTATTTATATATTTATTTATCCTCATTCTTATTACATATTTATTATAAGTAGTTTATATATATACATATTTACAATAATATTAGGGACTTGGGTATATGTATTTCCCTTCATGTTTTTGGCATTATTAATCAAATTGGACCAGCTTCTCATCTTGCCACTCCCTCCCTCCCACTCTTCATTTCCCAGTGACATTGGCAATTTAGTCACTTCAATAGTTCAGTTGGTTACCCTTGCTATATGGCCATTTCGATTTCTATTAAAAATGTTTTTGTTAAATAAAGCATCTATGAGTTTTGTGACAAATATAACAATAGATTTGTTAATAATTATTATTATTTATCTTTTATTTCCAGTTGCCAGATAAAGTACGTACAAAACCTGAAAGAAGAAGTGCCGATGATACATTGGCACATATCCTCAAAACTTGTGCTAAAACCAGATCAGAATCGCACAGTCCCTTCTCCTTCAAGCAGGGCATGTTGAATCGACAACCACAGTATCTGGAAAAGCCTTCAGATTTGAGTGGATTTTTTAATAATGTCTACGACTGGCACTTTACCTTCTTGAGCAGCTCCAAAGGAAGTTCCGACTTGAGGATATTTATAGGTAATTTATTTGTGTATGAGAAACTGCATAAAGAATATGTTTTTAAAATAAAAGTAGTCCAAGTTACTCTTTATAACATCTGCTATATGCCAGTGAAAGTCCTGTCAAAATCGCTCAAGCCATTTCAGAGATTGCCTGGACCCAACACAGACAAAAATAAAAATAAACGTTTTTTTTATATATAATATATATTTTCATATGCATTTAGTGAAAGGTTATTAATTTGGAATTACAAACTGACATTTTATTTTTATTTATATATATAGATCAAATATTTAAATCCTTTGGTTGTTAAGATCATGTATCTACTCAGTTTTATGATTTCAGCATGCGGAGGCAAACAAGTGTGCCAACTTGACGGCATGACCTGGAGGAATGCTGCCGATTTACATTTAACGCTGCCCGCACATACATTGTTATATGGGGAGGTATGTCTCAAATGAATCTCTAGCATACTGTGATATCAAAGCTCTCCTTCGAATTAATGAGCAGTGAGTTTGATTCTCGGCCATAATAAATTTATGACAGATAATGTGGTCAGATATCATTTTAAATGTATTTATTTATATCTTTTCTGCTATAAATCAATACCATTGGTCACTTGTGTATCAGGAGGAGTGTCAGGACTATGATACCATACTAATCAAAATAAGCCCTTCTGATAAGACATTCCAACTTAAAATAAAGGCTACAAGGGTATATGTAATATAACATAGTAGGTTAAGTTGCATACTTTTCCAATAGGGTGCGGTTCATACATAATGCATTTTAAAAGGGTGGACAAAATATGAATTCTAACTACAAACAAGAAGAGAGGGTAGAGAATCTGATCTTACATAAAATTTTGACTTGAAAGTTGTACTATATATTACCAATTATTTAGTTATTATAAACATATTGAAAAGTTCTTATTAAGGGGGGGATTTTTGTGTTACAATAGGGGGGAGAGGGTCATAATAACCTTGAAATGCCTTACATAACGGCCTATAATTACTTAGATATATAGGTAATACAATAAAAGATTGTATTTCACTTTGTAAGTCAGTAAAGAATGCTTTATTTTTCAGATAGTCCGTGAGTATCGGGGCGAGGGTAACAACCAGATGCACAATAAGGCGCTGCACGTCATCGATGCGTTAATGCTGGGAGGAGTTGACATATCACTGCTACCACTCACCGAACGGTAGGAATTTATTATAGTCTAGGTTTTATTTATTAACTTATACAATTATTTACATTTAAGACAGTATATTTTTTTATTTTAATATTCACCACCATACCTCGCTTTGCGTTTTTTCGAAGTTGCGTCGCTGCTTAATTAGTACTTATTTTCGTTGCATTGTATTGGGTTCGAGTCTTTATTATTATTTTTTTTTAATTTTGCTTTTTTTTCTATAAGATGGCAACACTTTTATTTCTAACTGCAACATGCCATCAAAACTCGGGATTCCCTTTTTAACTAAATATCAACGCAATTTCAATAGTTTTATTTTCCCTTTACTTTTGCTAATTTTATAGTTCCGTTACAGTTACGTAGTGTGTTGTGTTATTTCTTTAAGAGAATAATAAATTAAAACAAGTTTTTAATTGTATTTGGTTGCAAAAAATGAAAATATTTTTCCAATTCATTTATTGGCAGAGTTATATATATATATATTTGTTCAGAGTTATATATATATATATAATTTATTTTGTTCAATTTTCTCTTTGAAAGTAGTATTTTCGTAACCCTGGAACCTATCTTCGATACTTAGATGGTTTGCTATACAAAGTGCAAAGTGTATTAAAATCTTAATACACTTTGCGTTGTTTCAATTTGCGTCGAGTTTTTTTGGAACGTAATCACGACGCAAAGTGTTACAATGGTATATAGATTTCAATTTGTCTTCTACCAAAGATGGTACAAGAATATGTAACCCATACCCATACCATACAAGAGTATGTAACCCTCAAGAAATTTATTTGTGAATTCTTATATAAGTTCAAGAAAGTCATTTGTTAATAGCATATGTATATTATTACTAATATATTGTCTTACTTTTCAGTATCAATCAATGCACCCTATTTTGCAACGCATTGGAAAAATCTGATGATACACAATCCCTTCCGATACGGTGTAAAAGATTCTATTCCATGGAATCTTTTACAATGAACGTGGCTAATCTAGAATACCGCGCCATGAAGAGGATAAAGAAGGCATTGACTATTAACATTCCGAAACGAGGAAACAGGAATGATATGTTTTATACTGTTGGTTCGTTGCTATTTTTAAAGGAAATGAAAGGTATATAAGTTAACCATACTTTCTCTATGTATACACTAATCTATATATATATATATGCGATTTACCACTCACTGACTCATCACGAAATTTTCGAAACTATCTGTCCGATTAACTTATTATTTTACATACTTACTCCTTTTGTGACGTAGATGTCCACTAAGAACGGATTTTACGGAATTTTTATCGAAACGGATTTCAACTTTTTGCATTTCGTCAAGTATTAAACCTGTAGGAGCTATACACTTAACGCGGGGGTAAGAGTTGCGATAGCAACGGTTACCATAGCAACCTAAGTTCACATCCAAATTAACAGTGTGCCCAGCGCAGCGGGAGGGAATAAGCTAGTGAGTTATATACGCTATTCATATAATTTACAATTTTCAGAACCTTGGATAGCGAGGATATCCAAAAAGAGTGGATGCAAGTATTATTTTTGTATCGGTCCAGACAGACAGCCCAGGAGCGAGTATTACATACCAGAAGCGGCGGGATTGGATATGTTAAGTGCGTATTCGAACAGGGTCATGTGGAACTGGGAGTCCGCTGCCGCCATTTTCGAAAGTCATCCAAGTGCACCCGTGACCAAGTTACAAATGGAGGAGCATATACGTCGTCAAGCATAAATCTTTTATATCTGTTTTTTATTTTTATAGATATAAACTATGGTTTTTATTTTTTAATGGATTTGTATTTATACGTTAAAGTGGATTCCTGAAAAATAAGACGTTTCACAAACAATTGTTTTTGTTTTATTTATTGTTGGTATTTCACTTTTTGTGTCAAATGTGAATATTCACTTCATATGGAAAAAATAGTGAAGTAAGTATATTGTGGCTAAATATTTTATTTATTACTTAAAACAGAAAAATAAAACACGAGTTATAATTAATTTATTCAAATGTTGTACATCACAATTGAGCTATGTTATTGATATTTACTAATCGTTTTAAAACAGAAGCGTGAAAAAACAAGTGTTAATTTTGTAAGATAAAGAGATAGACACCAATATAATAACTTTCGGGAAAAAATCTAATATCTTAGTATAAAAATTTGTAAAAAAATAATAAACAAAGGAATGAGATGTGAGAAGTCCCTATAAAATTTAAATATGCCGCTTGGACGTAAATCCTAATTGATGTAAGTCTGTTTATGTGTATCAAGAAGCTCTATCTTTAAGAAAAAATATAGTAGATACTGCAAGAATAAGAATTTTTCTACTATTTCCTTATTATTTTTAAGATGGAGATAATACGTACAAACTTTTATGGAAGATAAACTAAATAAGCGGCTGTGAAGTAAACAATCATGAAGTTGCGAGTAATAACTAGTATTAGGATAAAATGAAGAATGTTGTATAGATAAGTAAAATATAGCTCGACTTTTTTCTTATTTACCGAAAAAAGCCTGAAAAAGTGTCTGCCTATATGGAAATAAATGTTGTTTTTATTATTGATTTGAGACATAAGTGCGCCCTTAATAATGCGTTTATGGGTATTTTTAATGCACATATTCAGAACTCATTGTCTCTACACTGCAACTATTGGGAAAATTTGACAATTGTCAAAAGTTTTCAAACTGCCGTCTGCCATCCGGATTCTGATTTTGGCGGCTATTATTTTTATTTATTTTTCAACAATTCCTTGTTAATAAGAATTGAAAGTTGTATTCGTTATAATTTATTAAACCTTAACCATGACGGTGGGTGAGGTCGGAAAAAACTTGCCATGGTATGTATCATTACAGTTGTCTCAATTATATTTATATTGATATTTAGTATAACAAATTATACATTCAATTAATATTATTATTAATTAGGGTCGAAAAATATCGTCCTTCAAAATTAGAAGATTTAGTTTCTCATGATGATATTGTAAAGACAAGTAAGTAATACAAATTATAATATAATTTCTGTTTTATGTACGATTTTTTGTAAAAACTTCATCTATCTTTTCATACAGTCAATCAATTTATGAAAGAGAATCAGCTCCCACACCTGCTGTTTTATGGGCCACCAGGTACAGGGAAAACATCTACCATTTTAGCATGCGCTAAACAGATGTACACTCCACAACAATTTAATTCTATGGTAAGTTATAAAAGAAGATAATTTGAATGGTGTTGTATTTTATGCTGCTATAACTTTTCACATTTGAATATAGTAGAGAATTATAATAAGAATGAAAGAAAAACAATTGTTTTATTGATATTTAACATTTACATGAGATTGTAAGCTATACCAGTTATCATTTTTTCTTGAGAGCTATTTTCCGACAGTGTATTCATATTCAGATCCTGTTTTGCTCATTTTTCAATATATTTTATACTAAAATATAATAATAATAATTACATTAATAATCGTAATATTCTGAATAATAGAAAATATACCAATTCTACAAATATGCAATATTCTCAAGTTTAAACTGTAATCACAAAAAAGGAACTAAAAGGTATAGCAAATTAAAAAGGAAAAGATAAGAGTCTTTACATGTGTAGTACTTTTGGTACTATGTATAATGCTGTACCTTGTTTCAAAATATATGACACAAAAGAAAATATTGAATAATTTTATAAATAGTATTTATTATTTAGTATTATTTATGTTTTAAAAGTATAAATAAGTATTTTTTCCAATCTGATGTCTTTTCTAAAATGGGAATTTGAAAAGAAAGATAAAAGAAGTTGATGTGCTTGTAATATTACAATATCAGTCTATTTTCTTGAATGTGGAGCAAAATCAAAATGTAATTTCTCGCCAACACAACATTCATTGGGTTTCTTTTGCATTTAGATTATTTTTGGTTGGTCTATTTAAAAAATGTTTACTTGCTTTTTACATTACACTTCATGAAATAATTTTAAATGAAAATTTATTTTAAATTCAAATTTAATATTATTAGCCGTGGGGATTTTTTTTTCAAAAGTTTCGAAAATCTTATTCATTGATTAATCTTAAATGCATGCATTTAGTCATTTTGCTTTTTCTTATTTATTTTTTTATTGAAATAGTACCCAACTGAATATATAACATCTATTAAGGTATAAAAAGTCTTAATATAATAAAAATATAATATAATTATGAGATGAGCTAAAAGTAAGATATATATAATAAATTCTGGTGTATTTCAGGTTTTAGAGCTGAATGCCTCCGATGATAGAGGTATAGGAATAGTGCGAGGGCAAATTTTAAGTTTTGCATCAACTCGAACAATATTCAAGGCCGGACCAAAATTAATTATTCTTGATGAAGCGGACGCTATGACGAATGATGCTCAGAACGCGTTGAGAAGGAGTAAGTACATTGTTTTTTGTAAATTTTCCTCTGTTTAAAGTAATTAATTAAGAAAGTTTAATATATGGAAAATAAATATTACTGGTGTTTGTATATAATGGAGTTTTTCCATTCCGGAATAATTAATCGCGTAAGTAATCAGCTAAAAGCTAAAATTCCCGTTGTCATGGCAACCGATGTGTAAACAAAACTCACCTTGATTAAATCAGCAATTCTATCTACCTCGTACTAATTAAGTTTCAATTTGGACACGTTATTGTTTATAAAGAACTGTTTGTTTGTGTGATCGTTTGTACAAAATGTCGGATACTGAAGAGGAAGATGTGGGGAGATGTATTAAAATTACTCTGGTGGGAGAACCGTCTACTGGGAAAGTAAGTAATCATTTATTTTGTATATATTTTAGTCTATTATATATTATTTTTAAAATTTCTAAACATGAATAATAATAAATTGATAAATTTTGAACTCTAAATGAAATTATATTCGACATGTAAAAATTATAAGAAATTATTACGTTTAGCGTAATTTTGTTATTAAGAATTTAATATATATGTATATATAATTAATTCAATAATGATTTCAAACATACAGACAGGTATTTTAAATTTATTTGATAACCTTTAAATTTAAATAATACATTTTTATTTATATAATAATAATTTCAAATGGATCCTTTTTATTTACTTTTCCTGTTTAACATTAGAGATATTTCTAACATTGTTTCAAAGTAAAATTTAATTTCAACTAGACATCCATTGCACTTATAAGACTTGAACAGTTCAAAGAGAACCATCTAGAAGAATCTAGAAACCACATAGATCCTTTTTAACATATTAATTTACAATTTGTTATAGCACAGTATATAACATAGTAATTATATATCTATATATGTTATATTAATATGAACAAGTGTCTATATCACCAGAGTAGTATATGCAGTCGGTTCGTGAACGGCACCGTGTGCGTAGGGGGGGGAGGAGCGACCCAGGGAGCGGAGGTGACGGCGGCGCAGTGGGGGGGCGTGACGTCGCAGCGGGGGGGAGCGACGTCGCTGCGTCTGTGCGACGTGGCGGGGAGCGCGCTCCACACGCACATGTTGCCCAACTACTTGTATGACTCTGATGTTAGCATTGTTGTCATGTATGATTCTACTCTAGGACATTACATTGCTTATAGTTTTTAGGGTTCCGTAGAAAAGTTAAATTTGTATTTGGGTTTTGTTTATTTGTGTATTACCTGTCTAAGTATAAGCCAAAGAGTAGGCTTAAGTTCGTCAGGATTGCCACCCCCTCTAACTGTATCAATTATAATCAAAATGTATAATCTAATTATAAATACTGTAAACTGTTTTTGACATAAAAATTACTTTTATTAAATATATAGTTTATGTCATTCAGTGAAGATGGAGTTTTGTAATGGTCAAAGAATTTTTTAAATCGCTCCAGTAGTTATATGTGAAAACATTACAAACATACATACAAAAACACAAATGTTTCCTCTTTATAATATTAGTATCACATATAAGTCAGACCTTATGGTTTTAATATGTTAGTATCTTGTTGACTATATAACATAAATAATAATATTTTGCTACTGAATCCTTAACTCACATGCTATACATACTTGCTGCAATTTTAAAATTATTATATATTAATATATATATTTTTAAGAAAAGCTTTAAATAAATTATGTTTTTTGATGATCATCATCATTCTATTCTAGATAGTGATATTCGTGTATGATCTCTCCAACTTGCAAAGCTTCGAAATGCTCCATACGTGGGTGGAGAAAGTGAAAGATATAATGAGATCCGAATCAAAGAAGCCCCTGTTGGCATTATTTGGTAATAAATCTGATTTGGAGCACCAGAGGGCGGTTAGATTGTCAGACGTACAGAAATTCGCATCGGAATATTTTTTGGAAAACTTCAAAGGATCCGCCAGAACCGGAGATATGGTACTTCTGAATTAAATTTTTTTTTTCATTCAATTCGATCAATTTCTTCTTTTAATTTAATTAATTTCTACATTTAATTTAAATGATATCTTTATTTAATTTATGTATAATTTAATTAATTTATCGTTTAATTTGATTGATATCTTCATTTAATAAATGTCTTTATTCAATTTAATTAATTTATTCATTTAATTTAATTAATACGTTCATTTATTTCATTATTTATTTCATTTAATGAAGTTAATAATCTTCATTTAATTAAACAAAATTATTGTTTTCAGATAACCACAATGTTTTCTAATTTACTCTGTAAAGTATTAGGTATTAAAGTAGAAGTCGCTCCATACAAGAAGACGTTGGAGTCTCAGCTATCGGACACCACGAGCGTCACATCCGGTCCAGTTGAAGACGCGGCCACACTCATCGTCAATAGAAAAGTGCTCAGGAAGTTACAGAGGAAGTCGTCATCAGTGTGTTCCATCCAATGATTTATATAATAAAAATGTTTTTATTTTGACTTTGTTTCATTAAAATAAATTATAGTTACTTCGCCGTTAAAGTATTTTACTTTGGATGGTATATTTTTTGGTTGGTTTTTTTTTAGTTGGTTGGTCCCAAATCCGTTGTAATCTTGATATAAAAATGTTATGTTGCTTGATAATGTAGTTTTTAAATCAGTTAGTTTTTGAAATTGCCCAATACTATGAGAGTCGGATTTGGAAGTCCGGAGGTCTGAGGTAAGGAGTGGAGGCCCCTAGTTATTATTTAGTTTAGTAAACTATTAAATACTAATGAATGTCTTTTTTTTCTGTCAAGTCTTTAAAAAAATTGGTGACAACCAAAGAAAATTATTGCAAAAAGGAATGTAATTATGTTTGTACAATTTTTTTTTGTAAAAAGGCAAAAAAGAAATGTTTTCGAGGTAAAACCTCAAAATTTGAGTATTTTCTATCTTTATTGTGGGGACTTCCCCCCCAAATCCAGGCCGGCATTCTATTAAATCTTCAAATAATATTGATGTGAATAGATATTAAAATATTACTTATTTTTTTCAGTAATAGAGAAGTATACAGAGAACGTTCGCTTCTGCATAATCTGCAATTACCTTGGGAAGATAATTCCAGCTCTTCAGTCCAGATGCACCCGGTTCCGCTTCGCGCCGCTCCATCAGAACCAGATCATACCAAGACTCAAGGATATCGCGCAAAAGGAAAAGTTTGTATTATACAAATTTATAGGTTATGGCTTCTTTTCTCGCCATTTTCACACTTCATAAATTTTTGTATTTAAACTTTTTTGATCCACAATTGCTAGTCAAGTCAAGTCAAGGAGCAGTTCTGCATCAGTTCCACCATACTCCGAGCTCATGAATAACCAATGGGCTAATTATATGAAACTTAATTTGTAAATCTAAATATTATATTACAGCGTAACAATAACGGAGGACGGGGTCAAAGCCCTCCTGACGCTGTCCGGCGGCGACATGCGTAAAGTGCTGAACACGCTGCAGAGCACGTGGCTCGCGTACAAGCACGTGAGCGAGGACAACGTGTACACCTGCGTGGGACACCCTTTACGATCCGACATCAACTACATACTGAACTGTCTCCTCAACGAGAACGACTTCAGCGCCTGCTTCAAACGTATCCTTTTTAATTAAAATTAAATTATTTAAAAAATAAATAAATATATATTCCTAAAGATAAATTCATCCTTTTTAATTGAGCGAAGCGAGCGGAGCGCTCTACGTGAGACTTTTTACAATCCATGTCCGGGGTTGGCAAGAAAACGGCTTTACCGATCTTCATGAAATTGCGCATTTGTAGTGAAGGTTTATAAAAAAAAACTCGTGTTGTTGAGGAATAATCACCAAATAATGATAGTCCCATAGGCTTCAAGGTAAAAAAAATCGATTTGTGATATATGAATATTCTTTATTTTTTGCCTGTCGGTTTCAGCTTCGAACACTGAATTAAAGATGGGTTACTCGCTTTGCTCAATTCGCCGAACTCTACATAGATTTATCAAGCGCAGTGAGTCAAAATCGAGGTCTGGTTCGTGCCTCTAGTTAGGATAGTTGAATGTTGAGAATTAAATTACTAAATTAGTAAAAAAATATATTTCCCAAAAAAATGTTCAGAAATACAGGATCTTAAAATAGCCAAAGGTTTGGCCTTGGGAGATATATTGACAGAAATACATACAATTATACATAGAGGTAAATTATAATTATATTATTTCTTACTTTCTCATCGCTATAATTTAATGGCGTATTGAAAAAAAATCAACTTATTTAAAATTTTAAGTATATAGATGAGAGCTCTTTGTTTTTGTCAATACGTAATATGTTTAGATATTAAAGTTGTCATAACAAAAGTCAACGTCGAAACCAACGTTGACTTTTGTGACGTCACAGTCAGGCAAAACAAAACCAACGTCGGTTTCAAATAAACTGAATCCGTGTATTTAAAATTGATTTCAAAAAAAGGAAAAAAATTCACGAAGTTATGATGAATATTTTATTTTTATTTCGTGTCGGAGTCGGCGTAAAAAAACATTTTAATCGTGTTTTTCAGTGAAGTTGCCCTAGTTTATGTATTTCTAATTTATAAAAAGATAATAAAAATATTATTTGTATTTTTCAGTAAAATTTCCGCCAGGGGTCCTAATAACCTTATTGATCAAGATGGCGGACTCCGAGGCGCGTCTCTCCGCCGGCTGCAGCGAGAGAATCGAACTCGCCGCGCTCATATCCGCCTTCCAGTTATGTAAAGATCAGATCAATGTGGAAGAACTTACAGCTTAATATTGTTAGAAAATCAGAAATTGTACAATTATGCCATAACATAAATAAAACAAATTTCTTTTGTTTGTCTTTATTTCTGTCTCAAAATATATTAAGTTTAACAAAGTTTCATAAAATCTTTATTTATAGAAAACAACCGCTGAACCGATTTCAATTAAATTTAATAGATATTTATTGTTTGGTCCAACTTAACACTGACCACGCATAAGATGTTCAAGCTAAAGTGATGCGGCTCCTACACGCACGTGTCCATCCACACTCATATCGAAGTAACGTGGATGCGGCTCAACACGCAGGACATGCGTATCACAACGTACCGCCTTTGCGACTTAATAAAAATAATGTGGAATGTACATTGCATCTTCCGTGCGGGTCTTCCAAGACATATTGTATCGTATAATTTTAAAAAAATATAATGAATACCAATAATATATTAATATGATACTACATTGTGTAATAAAAACATAGTGATGTAGAAACTGTTTCGATATATTATGTATATGTTAGTAGTATTTATTTCTTTATTATATATATTCAATACACAACAGTAAAGGAATTTACGTAATCAGTATAAAAGAATTGACAATTAATAAATTGTCAATTATTTACTCAACTTATGCAATGCAAATAAAATATAAATGACTAAAATGTTTGATAATAAATTAAGATATTATTACAAGACTAAAAAACTAAAATAACCGCTTTTAGGGATATTGTTCAAAATTCATATAAAAATGTGTATTGCCGCACCGAACATACAAAGAAAGAGACAAGCGGTTTGTTACCCCCCCATCCTTGTATAGATTTGTATTTAACACGATTAATGTGTTTCAGTCGCATTGTCGCATTGCTTTAAAAATTACACAAACCACGTGAGGTCGCAGTTAGTGTTAAAAGATAGGTTAGTTTGTCTCGATTATTAAATAATCTTTGATTGCCAATTTGATTGATGTTTTTTATACATAATGGCTTAATTCACTTAAGTTCTATAGGTTTCCAATAGATGGGGTTGTTAACAATAAAAAAAATAATTATTGTAAAATAGTTTATGCAGCAGTAGAAAAAGTCACTGGCTATAGTTAGTATATAATAAAGAGAAATGTTATTAAATCAAACAGAATTTTGCATTATTAATTTTATTATTAAAATAAATTATAGATGCTTAATAATATTTACAGGTTTTAAATAAGTAACGGTGTTAACGTTAAATAATATTGGTATCTTATCTTCATCGATCGTAAAAACTGTTCTTACATTTTTACTCGATCCAGTTTTTTATTTTACCGTTGATATTTCTCGGATGAGCTAGATTTAAATAAAAACTTAAACTAACATAACACTAAAACAAATGCAAATCAGTCATTACAATAATATATCGATCGAACGATGATCATCTATATGATAACTTATAACTATTCGGTAGGTACTATTCTGGTTGAAAAATGCAATAATAATCTTTGAACTAATTTAGTATTAAAATCTATGGAAACAAATAACCTTTCAACAATGTGTACTAAGGTTTTTGTAAGTTTTTTATTAAATAATTTTATCCAAAAATATTGGATACGAAGCTATTAATCGAGTTGGTGAAAGTTGAGAACAGTCCGGCCGGCGCGGGCGCGGGCGGCGGACGCGGCGCCGGACGGTAGTAGGGGCCACCGTCGATTCGCTGGAAAGTGAAGTTAGTTAAACGTGCCAGATTTTCTAAAATAAGATGATTTATAAGCTTTATGCGTGTAATAAAACACTGTAAAATGAATCATTTATTTATGTCACGCGATAACTGCAATAGATAAATTATAAGAAGAAAGAAAAGTAATCCATATGACGTAAAAATCTTGATTATATGAGAAAAAGAATTAAATAAAATATACAATGCACAATAGACAAAGGCATTTATTATGTACAAAATCATTTTATAACATGCGAAATATACATTAATAATGATTGAAGCATGCAATTTATAAATTATGAACACTTACTTCTTCGTCACGGTGATGTCGGGGAAAATAAATTTAACATCTTCTTCAGAATAATATTTAATTTCTTCATTAAGCATAAAATAGCTTTTCAATTATAATATAGGAGACCTTTTCACAATATTTACATGAAGTTTCAGGTAGCAATATTATTTGTCTTGGATTTAAAGCCTAGAGTGCGAGGAGTTCCGAAACTAATAATCGATCGACAATCCGAGATTTAAATTAAATGTATAATATTACATACACTTTTCACACAATGATAACAAGAAATTTAATTCAAATTCAAAATATCTTTATTCAAGTAGGCATTTACACGCACTTTTAAATCGTCAATTATTACAAAACAAAAAAAGGTCAGTGTAGTCAGTCCGTAAGTAAGCTACCACTGGTTCGGAATGGTGCTCTGTTGAGAAGAGCCGGCCAGAAACTCAACAGTTACTCTTTTTAAAGGAAATATAACAATCTTATATAATGTACATTATAATATAAATCCCGCAAATGATTGGACAACTTGAGTTCCACATATTTCTAAAAAATTTTGAACGTTGTAATAAGATTTATTTAATAAAAAACTTTTGGTTTTAGATTTAAAACATGAATGATTTATTAACTTTTTGAAGACGAAATTTTGGCGTTACGAGTTTGTTTTTATTTCTCGTATTTATCGCGCGTTTGTCACTGTTTTTTATATAACTATTTAAAATACCTAAACAATACTATGAAAATAGCTAAAATAAACAAGTCGAGCCGTATTAACGTCCGTTAATTGTCTAACTTTTCTAATTGCAAAGACGGCGGAGCTAAGTTTGGCTGCGAGTGTTAAAAGATGGGGGTTCCATTCCAGCTTTTTATCTAAAGTTATACCTAAGAAGTTTGTTGAGTCAATTACATTAGGAAGTGTTAACTCTATGCATTTAGTTTTCTATGCATTTAAACCTACATTATTAATTTCGAATAAATGAAGGACTCGTGACAAAGTACTGTTTACTTCGTCATAATTAATCCTATGACGCTCAACCTTAAAAATAAGCGAATCAGCAAAAAGTACAATGTCACACAGACCCTCAACAAAAAAGGGTAAGTCATTAATATAAAGTAAAAACAAAGAGGGGCCCAGAATAGATCCTTGTGGAACACCCATCTTTAGGTGAGAACCAGACGATTTAGAATTATGTACGTAAACTGTCTGGACTCTTTGATTCAGGTAAGAGGCAATAAGATCAAGCGCAGCGCTACGTACACCGTAGTGGTTAAGTTTGCATAGCAAAGTCCGATGTAATTAAAACACAACTTAGATTAAGATCGATTATTAATTTCGCCCGTAAAATAATATTCTTTTATCATCTATTACATGCAGCCGTATCCTATTATATCAGGTACTAAGAATTTTCTATGTGCTCATACATTTTAATCTACATTTGAGACAAAATAATCATTTATAATATTAATTACCAATTACGCTTTTCAGATTAAATAATATTAAATTACGCGAGATCACCTTTGTTATATGTAAGTACTTTTGAGTTCCAAATTAATATGTTGGCCCCGTTTTAAATAATATTTGTTTTAGCAGATATTTACAGTAAACAAATTATTTGTACATTAAATACACTTGCGATTAAACACATCTAAATCCATGGTCGTTAATTTCATTTGATGTAACTTTAATGGTAAAGTTATTGTTGAGGGAAGGCCACTGTTTTCTTCTGCTGTGCCGGTGTGGACGGTGGTGTACTCATACCCGCGTGACCCTATAGTGCGATTATATTACAAATAATAGTGAATTTATAATAAAATTTTAATCATATTGCCCTGAATAATGTCCTTTGTGTGTACTAAACTATTCTATCTAAATGTATCATACCCTAATGTTCACATCACACTATATATTGCTATTTGCTCACGTTGTATCTGATAGCTCGGGATCCCATCCACACGCACAGGTGTTTGTGCGATGCCATTACATACAGACAAACAAAATTCTATAGATCGTAACTTAAGTTTGGATTAAGTATCACAATACCCATTTATAGAAAGTTATGCTTTGAGAATTTAAGGCAGCTTTGTACAGACAGTAATTCTAATATATACATATCATCCACAACCACAATTTACTAAAAATATTTTGGTGATAAGCAACTATTAAGAACGACTTATTTTACTAATTTTATTATTCATATAATTCCTCCACCAATAATAATATCAATAAAAGAGAAATATTTGATACAAAATATAAATAATAAAATGTAATGAACTCACCTTAGCCGAATGTAGGGTAACGTTTAGAAGAGTCGGGTGGCTCTCTATCACAAAGAACTCTACTTCCTGTGGTAAATAGCCTTCAGCACCGACCTGATTAACAAAATCCATTGAGCGAATTAATACTAAATTAAATTTATTTCGGTCAATTGAGCGTTCAGTACCCAGTTGTATTTGTTACCCGGCTGAGTTTGTTGTGTGGTTGTTCTTAGAGCAGTTTGTAAACTCACGTTTGTAATACTCGTAGACTTATTTTAAATTGGAGTGTCTTTACTGGAAGCTTATTTCAATAGGTATGGTAATAAACTCCCATTTGATACACAAGTGATGACTGGTATTGATTCAAAGTGGAAAAGATATTAATAAATAAATAAACATACCTCCAGTCGGTAAGTCCCAGGAAGCAGTATACGCCAGAACTCTCCATATTTTGTGGTATGGAAGGTGACCTCGCGGCCCTGGACCCTGACGGAGGCGCGCTCTAGCGGAGCTCCGCGCTCGTCCGTTACGAAGCCGTGCGCTCCGCGGTGTGCCTCGGCCAGGTACTTGATCAGCGACTGAAGTCAAATGCATTCATATAACTTTTTGTGTAACGAATTTTAATTAATTTTTTAAAAGACCAGGTCTTGTCGGATATCCAATCGAAGAACAACCCTTTCGAATATTACCACAGAGCTACGAACCCGGAAAACCAGAAGTGCGTTCAAAAAATAAAATTCTTTAGCTGTATTAATATAGATATCTCGTATCTAATCTTTTCCTAGATATAAATTGGATGATAATATTTTTCCTCAAGTCATTTCGGGTTAACAACTAAACAATACGCACTGTTTCATTTATTAAAATGTTAGTTTACGGGATCCTTCTATTGTGTGGTGTAGTTTCGATCCACGGTAATACAAGAGTAGCCGTTGCTCAACTAGCTTCGTCAAGAACAACAGGGAGTATAACTTTCATGGAGACAGAGGGAGGAGTGCGTGTAAAGGGTACGATAACTGGACTTCAACCTGGACTATATGGTTTCCATATCCACGAGCTGGGAGATACCAGCACGTGTGATGCGACAGGAACGCACTTTAATCCCGATTTCACAGTCCATGGCGGCCGAGACCATGAAGTACGTCACGCGGGTGACTTTGGCAATGTTCAGTTTGTAGCAGATGGTACAGACAATGTAGCCAGAGTAGATTTTGTGGATAAATTCGTATCTCTAAGAGGCCGTAATAGTATATTGGGGCGTGCGTTGGTTCTTCACGAACAGCAAGACGACTTGGGTCTCGGTAACCATGAGACTTCCTTAACCACAGGGAACGCTGGACCGAGGGTCGCGTGTGGTACCATCGGAATTAAATCCGGAATTTGGAATTCCGGAATATCTTTATATCCTTCCGTAATGTTGCTTATATATGGATTATTTATCATCTTTCTTAAATATTAATTAATGTGTTACCTGTTTATTGTCTTGCCAGTATTTCGGCAACTCGTGTGCCAGTGGATATTTACAACAGGATATTTCTAAAGTCACTTCCATACATCCATGCCATAGATAATTGTAGTCTTGCATTCCGCCTGTAACGATATAATATTTAGATTATCAAATCAATAGATATAATAATAAAAAGGTATAGTTTAAAACAATTTTCAACCACTGAATCAACATTGATAATGATAAGATTAAAAGATTGTAAATAGATTAAAATTTTATTTATTTTGTATCTTTAATAAACCATCCATAATAATGAAATATGTTTTATTTAATTTTAATTAAAGGTTGTCACAAACTAATTTTCGGAGAATTGTTGAGATATAATAGTTGTTATTTTATTATTATAAAGCCTGAAAGAAAACTCGGGTTGCGTTTCTTTCACGTAACGATATAAAATCACCTTCACATTTCTGAAACTACTGAGCCAGCTCCTAAATAAATTGTCTGGAGCATGAACATTTTTCACTTATCACCTGTAAGCGGATACCAGGCTGCGCCATTAGTTATCCCGTTTTCAAACTTGGGAGAACCGGACTTGCAGGAGACTCCTCGCGACATTTTGGCGTGGTTATTGGAGTAGACACGAGCGAGGTGCTGGAACACGTCGTCGTCTGGAGACACTGACGGACTGTGGGCGTAGCTCTGGAACACTGCGTTCAGGGGACATGTGGGGGGAAGAGACTGTTAGTTAGTTATTTTATTTTCTTTTGTTTAACAAAAAACTAGAAATGTGCAATGCCTTATGCCTCAAGAGGCCATTTACCACCAAACAAACAGTTACTTTATATTTTCCTTAAGTAATATCTTAAAAATATATGAACGTGCACAAGATTTGAACCTGCGACCTATTGAAGTTAATTGGAAATCTTCAAACGCCTGTCTATTTAAAATATATTTCAATTATTGATCGCTAATCATTTATTATAGAACTGCTGAAGCTGCGCCTACGATTTCGGCCGCGCGGAATATACGTACCGAATATATAAGTACCGTATATATTGGACTTTCATATGCATTTAGTGATAAGCTGTTAATTTGAAATTACAAACAGACACTTCAATTTTATTTATACCTATAGATGTATAAATATGAATGTTATAATATTTTGTATTATTATCTAAATTATAATACATCACCCGAGCACAATACAGACGATCTGCAAATTCCTTGGCAGCACGTAACAGAAAATGTATTAAAGTTATACACAAACACTTACATTCAAATGAATGAATTCATCAAGTATTATGACTTATAAGTTATATTGTTATATTAAGTACTTGTGAATAACTACAGGATGTTGATAATGTCATGTATAATTGGAAGGTTGAATATTAAATGATTAATTTCTTATTACATCTGCCGCTACCCATTATGGTAATGTTTTTCCTTTTATACTTATTACACATACATGGTGTTATGAATTTAATAGAAAAATCTTTCTCTGAAACCCAAAATAATAGTTATTGTCTGATCACAATCACGTTAAAAATATTATATTTACATATTGATAGATATAGAATGAAATTTTAGATTCAACTATAATAAACCATGATGATAACTGTTAAATAAGTCAAAATGTATACTTTTAATATCTAAATTCAATATTAACTTACTAGCACTGGGAGTATTGTCGTATGGGTACGAAGCTACCAGGGCTCCGCCATGCAGTGATCCGGAGAGAACGAACTGTATCTTGCTGATCCATTCCTTCACAGCCTCCGTCTCCGGCTGCGGCTGCTTGGTGTTCTGTTTGAAGAAGTCCGGGAAGTTGCGGTTCAGGTCATACCGACGGGCGTTGTGTCTGGATTGATTGATTGATTGATTATGATATTTGTTATATAGAATTTTCGAATATTTAAGAAGTTATATATTTTAAAAGATTTAATATACGGTATTAAACATTGGATAAATGTAAAATGTTATTGTTGTATAGTATTTACGATTTTTTAGATACTTGTACAAGTGATTAATAATTTTTTAAATCGCGTGCAGAGCTCAAGTTATTTGAGCCGCATCACCATTAATCTGTTAGTCTACCGTATTGTAGTATACTGTATTGTAGTGTACTGTATTGTAGTTCTATTAAGTTGAAGGTAATTATTAGGTATTTACTTCGTAATTTAAATAACCGTTAAATCAACAACATAATTTTTAGTTTAATCTTATTTACGACGTTTGAATTACGAGTAGTTTTTCTTTATTTTAATGCTACGATGAAAAAAAATATAGCTATTAAGATTACAACACAATCATTATTTAACTATTCATGTGTGTGTATAATGTATATGTGTGTGTAGACAATATAATGTGATTTCACCTATTGTTACCAAATGCGTGTCGAGCATATCCTAATTAGTTCCAGTATTTGAATGTAATAATAACATTTTATTTAGGTCATAATAATATAAATAAAGGCCACACCTGCCGTGAATGGTGTCGCACTGTCCTTCCCTGGAGATGAGGAAACCATCTGGGTTCATTGATGGCATCAAATGTATACGTGTGTTGTCTAGCAACCATTTTATGTAAGAGTCAGACTCGTAAGACGTTACCAAGTACTGGAAAAATAAAAATAAATTACTTAATGTCTTAACTTTATAAAAATATAGAAGGATAAAATGAATTAGAAGGGATAAAGGCGTGTAGCGAGAAGAGTTTATAAGAGAATAAGAGAAGAGGATAGCCGAAGAAGAAAGATGGAGTGCGTGAGAGATATACCGAAGTATAATGTCTTCACTGAGATGATGTGATAGAAGAGTGTGGAAGAAATAGGGATAGGGATAGATGGATTATGGAAGAGACTCAAAATTCATATTAACAACTATTAGCCTATTATTAGTAGTCTTAATAGAAGAATCACATCATTGCTTTTTTGTTAGTAATATATTAAACTATTACACTTACGTGTATAAGATGCAGGAGTAGTTCTCGTCCGACCGCCTCGTTACCGTGTATGTTCGCGACATACTTGACGTCCGGTTTCCCGATCATATGCTCGTAGGGGGACGCGGACACCACCATCACCCACAGATCACGACCTGTTTCATCAATCATCAATCACCAACCGTCAAGTCATTCACTAACAATTTTTAGTGAAACAGTAATCATAGATGTGTTAAAACATTCGTGAACCAATTATACAAGGTTTTAGAGCTAAGTATTTTATTATAAAATTATCTAACATTTTCACGATTGATATACAATAAAATGAAACTGTTTTATGGATTTCTCTCGCGTTTATTTTAATTTTAACCTTTCCTGACGGATTTAGGTCTTTCATGAGTCAATTAATTTGTTATTTACTTCCAAAATTTTAATTTTCAGGTATAGAGTTCCAGTAAATAAGAGTTGTGAGACATAGATTCCTTAATTACATTGAAATAAGGATGTATTTTTAATTCCAATGTTTTTATAGAACTTATAATACGCTAGAACTGTTGAGTTTACTTCACCATTTTAACTTTCTCAAACCTCAAAAAAAACATAGCACCAAGGCTTACTCATCATGTGAAAGGGGTTGACTCATATCAAAAATTAGCATTCAGAGGGGACATGTGACCTCACTTTTATTTTATTTATTTTTTTACTTAATATGTACGCTTATAGTATTTGTTGCACCTGACTTTGTTTGCATGATTATTTTAGATTAGAAGTTCCCATGAAAATATATGGATATTCTTCTATAAAATGCAATTTTATATATAACATGCGGACATATATATATATGTATATATAAACATACCCTGGACGGACTTGCCGATGGAATACAAGGCAGTGAGGGCGGGGTACCGCGCGGACACTGATCGGAGGTAGCGGGTCATCTCGTCGTGGTCGTGATACTTAAAATCCAGGTCCGGACCCTCGCGAGACTCTACTTCACCAAGGTTTGTTGACACCTCATCTGAAAATATATTTCAATTAACTGTATTTATAAAGCTATATGCTTGAAAATTATTTATAATTCTTTTAATACCTAATTAATCTTAAAAAACATGTTTCTATATGAATTAGAATGAATGAAATTTAAATACAAAAAGAAATAAATGAAGTTAAAAATATACAAAATAATTTTTTTAAGGGAATATAATCTCTAGGTAGAATGATATACGAGTTCGTAAATATATATATAGAAAGGTTGTTTTAGAATCAACTGGTAACGGTAAGTAACTTAAACTAGAAGACCGCTACAATTTGAAATATATGTTAATTTACAACTTGTGCTCCCGTTAAGGATTAATCTTTATAGATTTTTTAAAGTGTGAAATTAAATTATTTGACTACAACTATTCAAAGTAAAAACTTGTCAGAACTCTAAAATAATATATATTGAACAGAGCAATAACTACTATTATATTACATTAAAAGAACAGGAAAAACCGTTACTTAATAGTTACTCATTTAATTTACCTTCCGTAAAACTCGTTCCCGGCTGGTACTGTCCATGAGTTATTCCAAAAATGAGCACCAAAAAGAAAAACCTCGAAAGAGGTTTTATATTCTGGTCCATCTGAAAAAAGTTTTTATGTTAAATACTTTTTTTAAAATACACATTTAAGGTAACAAAAGTTTCAAAAGAGTTTCTATATTTTAGACCATCTAAAAAGTTTTTATATAAAATACTTATGATTTAAATGTACTTTATTTAAAGCGAAGGTCATTGTCTCTACGTGTAGAACTATAAGGTGATTGAAAGTAGGTGCGGTGTGCTCATGAATTTATAATTAAAATTATTGTCTATATTTTTTGTCCGTTAGGGTTTTTCCTATAACATTATTGATTTATAGCAATCATGTTTAAACAGTTATATTGTGATATATTTGTAAAACTTATTCTTAACATAGTTATAATAAAATATATTTACTAAGATTTTCTTTGAATTTTGGAAATGAAAAATAACAGTATAGTCAGTTTAGAACTCTTAATTTGAGGATAGATATAAAAAATAACCTACCAATTTCAACTCTGGCTTGAATTTTTAATATAAATATAGATTAGAGGCGTTGCTTTAGTCATAGTATATAAATGTAGAAAGTGAGATCATTTTTTATTAAAAGGAATCGAATTATTATTAATGACATATAATATTATATTTTTAGACTTTACAGTAATTAACGAAATCATAAAAACGATATATTTAACACATTTTTTCCCATGATTCGGTAAAGAAAGGCTTTCTTTTTAATGTGATAATCGTCGGTCGAGTTGCGCAGGCGCAGCCGGTTCTGTATTGAAGGTCACTGGGTCACTGGACCAGACGTGTCGGATGCCACTTTAAAATATTATCAACGAGACATTATGTATCACTGATATAATAATTGTACATTGTATATACACACAATCTAGAATAGTATTTGACGTTTTAAAACGACTCGGATAGATTGTGAGTCGTTTTAAAATATTTTCTTTATTATATCTGTTAAAGTACAGTTTAATGAATTAACCGAAATTTACAAAAAAATTAAGTGGTAGAGCGGAAGGTTTTCTGGGCGAATAATTTTTATCATATTTAGTAAGAAAATTAATAAGCTTAATTCGAATAATCGTGTTAAAACTACCTTAAAAACTACAGCTTTAGTTATACTTTTTCATTTAATTATATTAAAATCAATGAAAGACATAATTCTCATTGAGACATTGTGATCGTAATTAATTTCTATCGAATTCAAAATGGGAGGTAAACAAAATATTATCTTTTCATCTTTTTGTTAACTTTCTTTTTTTATTGACACATTGACCCTATTGTGATCAAAAACTTTCGTTTTCAAACGTGATACCTTTAAAAAAACTAAAATTTTCCTTATTATAAATATATATATATTTAATTTCAAATTTTTAGAACACATTTTTTATATATATTCTGTTATTAATAATCTTTTTCTTTCTATTCTGTTATCTAAAAAATATTTTTTAGACATAAATACAAATGGATATTATTATATTATACTAAAATGTAGCTATAAAAAGTATAAAGTATTTAATACATACATATATATATCCGAACAGTATTTATCGCAAGGAAAGTTATTTTGTGTGAGTGTTCGAGTGGCGTTTGACAACATACTTTTTGTTCAGTGAAAGTTTAGTGATCGGAACGGTATTTGATATAATAATTACACACACACACAGACATTATTACACACACATAGAAGGACTTATTTATAATTTAAATAGGATTGTATACACAAATTATTACACACATACATAGATTTATAACAAACATAATACCTGGTACTATTTTATTTATTTAATTTAGTTTTAACTACACTTAATTATTGGATAAGATATTTAGATGATATTAAAATTATATCTATAGTTTAAAGTATTTATTTAGATTTGTACTTAGTTTAGAACATATATATATATAATATATTCCTTTATTTATCGGATTGTCAATTTTTTTTTCATATTTAAGTTAAGTTTTAAACTAATTATATACTATAATTTAAAACGGACTTGGCGTACAAAACTGTATAAATATTTCTCGAAACAACCGGTTTTGAATGTAACAAATAAAAACAATAATTTTAAAATAATATTAACATTTTAAATAATAAAAGTTAAATTTAAATTTAAAATAAAAAAAACTCACCTTAAAACGATTTAAATATCCGTATTTAAACAGTTAATTTTATTTATAACATATTAGAGTTAAATTTTAACTAAAGGTCCTTGCGAGGTGACGTTCGAGGCCCGACTGATGGAGACTTGCTCCACCATCTTTCTCTAAAACTGCTTCTAAACCAACTGAATAGGGTTTACTTTATACATAAATGTATATTGAAATTATTTCTTATATACATGTGTATAGAAGTGATTTTTGGTTACAGTTGACTCCCATTTGGCACTTTTCCCGCAGTTTCTTTCTCGATTACATGATACGCGATATGAGAAAATTCTAAGTGAAATTTAAGTAGACTAACTTTATTGTGAAGGTTTATTAACCTGTGACATAAGGGTAGTATGATTTACTCTTATTGGTTTAGTTTTGTATACTTTGAAATAATAAACTAATATTAAATACCGACATATAAACATTTTTCTTTTTAATGTTTCTGCTTAAAATATTTCAGTTGAAGAGTCCGTTTTTTTTAAATTCTTTTAAATTTTAAGTTTTTTTTACTAAAAATAAAAAAAAAATAAAAGATAGATCGTTTCTATTCGAAATAATATTTACGTTTATCTTTGAACCTGCTGTTCTAATAAATTAACAGTTAACTTAATTTTAAAGTTAGTTATATCGCTGTCAATCAATAGATTCTATTATGTTATTATTACATTATACGGATAAAAAGTTATTTCTCCATTTTTAAGAAATTCTATAAATAACAATGTTTTTGTATTAATTTTTTTTTAATTTATGGTTTATTTAACCATGTGATGGTTCCATTTGTGTTTTTATTTATAACAAATGTCTTTATTGAGGACATAAATAGGTTATTGTATATATTATCAAATAAAATATATATATATATTTTGTATAATATATAATATAATACTATAAATGAGACATACCTACTTTGTGTATACTCTATCTATATACACGCATCGTTCAGAAACTACTGAACGGATTTTGATGAAATTTTTGTTTAATGATAGCTTTTTGTCTGACATGGGTGCACTGTTAGAAAGAAAATATTCTTACATTACAAATAATTAAAAATAAAAACACTAATCTAGAAATGTACCGATGTTGTACCAATTTTATCGTTTATAGCTAAACCATGCCAAGTAATCATTTTGTATGAGGTGCTAGAAGGCAGTGTCTGGCAACAGCTGGTTCAACATATAAGAATATATTTATATGTTTTTTATTGTAGTTGGAAACGAAATATTTTTAACAACAAAACAACATAGTGCTTTATGTAAACTCATGTATATATATATATAAAGGCTATATTATTATAATAAAATTTAATAAGCAAAGAGTATAAATATAATTCCCAACCTTCGATCAGAATGAGCGATGTGGGAAATTGAAAACCTTGGTTGGTATTTCTGCTCCGCAAGGTCTCAGCCCTCGTATCGACGGTCTCGCATCCCTGGGAATATGGGTCAGGGTTGACAAGTTCTATTTTCAAAAAACACGTCCAATTAAACATTCGCTTCTTATATCAAGTCCCACCTGACCTTAAACTTCACTATAATATGTTTTTATATAAGTTTTCCTTTATTTATATATCTATTAGTGTATATGCATTAAAATATGTATGTTTGTGTGTTTAATATATATTTAAATATAATATTAATCAATATTATTTTTAAAAACTAATATGTTGTTTAATTTTTTCTCTATCGTCTCCAAAAACTAACTAATAAAACGATTTTGATGAAACAATTTACTTTTAAATCTACTTCATTACTACTAAAATTTTGTATTATTTAGGTAAAGATATAAGATACTGATTATTGGTTTTGTTTTTCTGTGTTTACAGACTTTCTTTTATGTTATCAAACATCAAACACGAAGTTGACTGTTTGTTCGACTGCTGACCGGTTTTGATGGTACTCCATAAACAAGGATTGGACGTAGTTTAGAGAATGTTTAAGTGTATTTATTTAAGTTATAGTTGAACAGTTACAGTTACAGTTAAACTCCGAACAAATTAGCTTTTTTAATAATATTTTTATTCGATACCATACTTCATTCAGTTCAGTTACTCTGTCTGTTTTAATTATCTATTCGCCAGACCGAGGTAGTTGCGAGATTTCTCAGTTCACAGAGAGCCTTGGAAATTAACAAAATTTTAACTGAGGTGGCCTTACTTTTAGGTCGACAAACATTTGTTACCTTCGCTTGATAAAAATGGTTTATTTATTTATTATAATATGTACTATTTATTTGTTTACGTATTAAGTGTAATTTTATCAAAAGTGTTTTAATATCCTTCATACGTATCTACATATATATTATATTCTGTACTTGTGTTTGAATGAGATCCTGATGAGGTTCGATTTACAATTGAATCCGATAGATGGCGCTGTAAAATTTTAATGGGCCAAATAAACTCTGATTTGTAGTTGGTAGTTGGTTTTGCACAAAGAATTTCCTTATAAAGATCACGCAGTTACAGTTCTTTTTTTCATGTTTTAATTCAAACACTACTCGTACATCAAAATCATGAAGAAGCCACTTTATTTGTAGAGCGACATCTGTTGTAATTAATATGAATTAAAGTTTGGATTTTTTTCTAAATGTTAGATAGGTTAACCATATTGAATATCCTCTTGTCTTAAAGGACTGTACTAGTTTGTGACAGCGACTTTGTCTGCTCTGAAATCCTCATGTCAAGTAATAGTTATAACAATCATACTATTTAAGTCATTAAAATTACCTATACTTTATTTTGAAATAACTATACTATTTGTTTCCTAGCATAATAATTTATTTAATATTATAAAAGATCTTTCGTTATATTGTAATTATAGCTTATGAGTTTATGAGTTTTTCCGTGAAAATGATAGAGTAAAAAGTATTCTATATAACAACACTTAATGTCATCAAAATCTGTCCATCCTATTTTCGTTATCATAGAAACATACAAGTAATTTTATTACTATTGTTTTGAGGTTTTGGACTAATATATTTTTTTTCTTCAAAAAACCATTAATGGACATTTTTTTCTTTATATATAAGTTATTATACTTAATTATATTAAAAGTATCAGATTTAGTTTCGCTTGCCGTCAAGAGGGCTATAAATTTATTATAACGATGCGAGTTCATTTTACATATCTAAATTTAGAATCATATAAATAATAAATATACAAATTATTATAACACGTAAAAGCTATCCGCAATTATTATGATTTAAATTGACAAGCTTAAGTATTTAAGATGTAAGAATGTATTGTTTATGTATCTTAATGTCTTTTAGTTGCCATTAGTTAGTTGTTTTTTTTAACCATTACTAAGTAATATTTCATAAAAGTTATTTAGAACCTTACACCATATATGTATATATATCACCATATATGGATATATATGTAGATTATTTTGTCATATCGTCATGTCCGTTCGTCTGTCCGTAGTCTAGCTCAGGTTCTTAGTACTAGAAAGCTGCAATTCGGCATTATCTTAGAAAGGCCGACAAAATGGTGGAATATAGTTTTGAATATGTTTTTATTTTGGGGTACATGTATCCCCTATACGTTTTTGCTTTTTTTTATAGAACCACTTGATTTGAGGTATCGTTAGATAGGTCTTTAAAATATTGTGGGCTTGCTTGCATTTTTCAATTAAGTTATTCATTTGTGAAACATTAAGATTCAAAGTACACATTTTGTTAGATCAAGTCAAGTCATCTAAATCTCCCCCACTGTCATCTAAATGGTTAATATTGTTAATAAATTAACAATAGTATTACATATAAGGAATCTAAAAGGAAAACTATCACAACCAAGTAGGCTATAGAATCGGTTAACTTAAAATACGAGCATACATTGGTGTTCGTTTATATTAGCAATTTAATATTTTAGAAAATTATATATATTAAAATGATCTACAAAAAGTCCGTGACTATATCTGTCTACCAATCTGTCTATCTGTGTATAAGTCTGTCTATCATAGACAACGGAACCCTACCCTGTGGTTCGACCCTTGGTTTTAAGATTTAAGGGTAATTATTTTTGTCATTAATTTTTACTTAATGAATTTTACTTTTTACTGTCAACTTATATGGATCTTTGAGGGGTATTTTATTTTTCTTAAAAATAATTATAAATGTATATTAATAAAGCTTGTAATAATGTTTTAATAAGAGATTTCATATATATAAACCCGAATATTGCAACTGAATTCATTCTAAATATTAATAGTAAGTTTATGTGCTTTCTTTAAACATTTTGAAAAAGTTCATTCATTCTGAAAGCCTCTCTATAGTCTACGAAGTCAGGGTAATAGCTATTATATTATAAGTATTAACTATATGTATAATTTAATATAAATTTTTAATAAATATTTATGAAAATTGACACTGCCAAGACTAAAATCTGCAATATCTGGGAACCATTCCCGTCGCTCCAGTGGGATCCTAGAGGTCGCAATTTCGTTTCCTGTTCGTGTCGAAGACATTCTTATATATAGATTTATATTATATAGATAAAGGTTTATTATTTTAATGGGTTCCGGTCCCTAAATTTTATATCATAAAAAAATCCATCCGTATGTCTGTCTTTCTATCAAGACCCTTAAATCTCAGGAATGCATCATGAGACGAGTTGAAATTATAACTGTAAAATTTACTATAAAATTTGAAAAATCGTTCTATACAAGTTAAAGGAAAAATCTGATATCTATCTATTAAAACATATAAAATATATTATTATAGGTTGTCGAAATTAAATTGAAGATACAAGTTCAAGTTATAAAATCCAACCATCCAAGTTTAAAACTTTTATAGGTTATAAGATAAAAAATTGTGATGGAAGCGTAAAAGAAAATGTCATGAAAATTGCAAAAAATACCAGGTTTCTTAGAAACGTTAAAAAGATTAATAATAAAAGGCATTCAAAAGCTAATCACCTGTATTATATATATATATATAATACAGGTGATTAGCTTTTGAATGCTTTATTATTGTAATAATACATAGACGCATCTAACTTATTTAATTAATTATAAATACATATTGAGAAAGTACTCAATTTTCCAAGTTTATTTGATTGTAATATACGTTCATAATAATATACAAAGTTTTGTAAACATATTTATGAAATTATTTTTTTTATTTTCAAGGTTTTGTTAATACATTTTTGTGTATTTATTAAAATATATTTATTTTAGTGACTTTATTGATTTTGTCCTCTTTTTTCGTATTAATATAATTTGTAACAAAATAAGTTTTTGTTAAGACAGAGTTCAGCACTTGGATGACAGCTTGATTCGTGGTATTTCACTGATTCTTTTCTTATGGACATTTTGTCTAAAAAAACATATTTTGACTTTTTTTACTCTACATATATTTTGAATAAAACAGGTACATATAATATCCATACTGGTTCTATTTTTTCTCTTGAATAGCTTTAAACAAAACATTTTTTTTATCTAAATCTAAATCTATATATATATCTATACTTATTTGTTAACTATATTTGTTGTTACCTATATTTTCATTAAAGACTAGACTTTTAAAGCCTTTGTAAAGTCCTTCATTAAGATACAACTACGAATGCTTTATAATTATTATTGATAAAATCTCTTTCATAAGAATGTATCAATTGAATGGTACATTAGTATTGACCTTGAATGGATTACAACGCCCTTTGCATCTGGGGCAAGGAGTTGGGGAGAAATGCAGAGTGGAGGGACGCGGGGTGTAACGCATGCGCTTTGATTGAAACTGTATCGATTGGAGTCCACCCTTTTGATGAGGGCGTTCCAACCCTGAGGTCCGAGCACAATCGCGCAGCTCCCCTCCCCCCTCCCCCCCTCGAAAGCTCCTCGTAAAGCGCAAGCGAGCTCCATCCCTCACATTACGTAACTCACACGCACAGGACGGCGCACAAAAAATGTGATTAGTATAACTTAATTTTTTTTTCTACTATTTTAGATTATACAATATATAGGATAAGTATCGTGATATTATATAAGTTACGCGCGATCTTTTGTTTTTTATTACGTTTTAGTGTTAGTATACAAATTAGGTTTAGGTAACAGTGCACTACGCGGATGCTGTAAGAGATCTCGTTATGTCTCAAGTATGTGAAGGAAGCTTCTTTTGTAATTAAAATTAAACAATGTATTTTATAAGAAAACTAATGAAATATAATGAAATGCGAAGAAAAGTATCGTGAAAATTATATAAAAATTTTCACATAATTTTTATCTAATATTTTAAGAAATCCGGACAAGATGAATGGTAAGTCATTTTAATTTATACTTCTATAACAATTTTAATTCATTGAAATCATTTTTTCATAAAATACTTCATTCATTCATTCATATTATTGAGGTTGTATTTTCATTTAAATTTCATAAAATATACCTATCTCTTTGTTTCTATTATTCAGACTTATGAACTAAAACTTTTAAGATAAACAAGAATTAACCGCGGTTTCGCATGAATTTTTTTAAAAATAAATGCTTGACTTGCATGTACTTATTACTTATTTATTTAACTTAATGTTAATAAAGTTGTAGTCAGTAGTTACATAATCATTATGAACAGACAGACGGCAAAAGATGTAGAAATAACAATATGTATATAAAAATTTATGAGCGCAATTAAAGAAAAAAACAGAAATAAAATATCTAAAAACTTAACAGTTTTACGATTCCTGAGGAAAAATAAACGCAGATATATATATATATATATTTGTTTTAAGGAAAAAATATTTATAAGTCTATAATTTCCTAAGAAAAACTACAATATTTTTTGAATTGCCACAACAGAATTTTCGCGGAAGAAGCAAAGTACTCAGTACCTACTTACGATAAACAAACACACATCTATATTGCATAAACGTAGATAACCCACGTTTAGTAGTAATTATATTTGAAGTCTTATCTGTGTAGACTTAAAACTAAGTTAGGGAATAAACAATACTATAGCAAAAGAGTCAAAGAATTAAAATATATATATACTGGTAATGAAATAAGAATGTTAATGATAGTCTCAGGGATAAAAAAAATAAAGTCAAAGTAACAGATTTTTATTTCCATCAGTCCAATACTGCATTTATAAAATGTCGGATTTCAACGATTTCAAACTATGATTCCACAAAAATACCGAATAAAAACTCCTAAATATTCTTTAAATGTATTATAATATAACACTTTTATATCATTGACTATTAAATATATAGATATGAATAAGCATTTTAGAATTAAATATATTGAAATAAATCTCTAAATCTCATTAAAACAATACAAGTCATCTACAATAACGTTCCAAGTATATTCACTATTCAGTAATCAGTTAGACCGCTACTAACGCCGCAGACGCGCGCGCCGCTCGTTCGTCCGTGTCTGTAATATCCAAATGCGTATATCTAGTTATTAAATAATATTCTAAACACAACTAAATCTATTTATCAGTTTAAATTATATTAAACATGTTATAATATGCCGGTTTCTTAATAACGTCAAGTTAAAGTAATTTTCGCGTAAAATCTTGTGTATGATAATGGAGAAAAATCAATCCTACGCAATAGTTGATATAAATATATGTGATAAGAATCCAGAGACGAATACCGATATCATGAAGGTACCTCTCACAACTGTTATAAAAATACGTAAGTTATATTATATGTGTAATAAAATAACTTCTAGAACAGGTTTCTTTAAATAACTTTGATCGTTTATATTATAATTTCATATAATTCTTGATATATGATTTAATCAATACAATCTGTTATTATTGTATGGTTATTGTTTGGAATATCTCAAGATAATTGTAAACACTTCTCAATAATAACAATAGTGATATCTGAGATGATCTGAATCAGACGGAAAAATGAGGCCTCCATTGTCTCTATCTCGTGGGAAGAAATTTATTCTCTTTTTACTTTACGCTTTTCTAATCTTAATGAAATAGAATAGCTATAATTATGAAAAATGGCTAAACACTAGAAATAAGAGCAGTTAAAAACCCCGCTGAGTTTGTTGTGTGGTTCTTCTAAGGACGCGTTTCGAACTCTCGAAATTTTAGGTTGGAGAATATCTTAATTTGATAAGTATGGTATCAAAATAGTCCTGACACTCCCGTTGGATACGAGTGATGGTATTGATTTAAAGTGGTAAATATATATAAATAAGTTTGATAGTTGCTTCCGCTCGTCGCCCTCGTTGGGCACGTCCATGTACTGGAGGAACCTGTCGTGTTCCACTTCGCTGCCGTCAGCCCAGCACAAAGAGCAACACAATTTGCATTTTCAATTTACTCAACTCGCTTTCACGTATACAAAGACGATCAATGCAGTTATTATGAGCAGGATGTCGCTGACTTACGTACTTCCGTATTACGACTGATCAAATACGAAAGACATTAATATACACGTTCATATTTAATAAGTTTTTTATATAAGTTAATTGCTATATAGTTTTTTCGTCTAGTCTAGAATGTTCTAGCCTGGAATATTTGCTACTAGCTTTTGACCTAGATTCCGTCTCACCTAATATTTTTTATCGTCATATAAACATTTTTAAACAGGATAATATACCAATTTATGTCCATTCAGATAGTATGTGCTAAAAATTGATGAAGGTGTTTTGTAAATCTATTTATACGTTTCTAAAATTACGTACAAACTAATTTACAAACCTCTATATAATTTTACTACAGATAAAGGTTACAAAACAATTATATATTAATATTATTTTTGTCACCAGAACGAGATAGAGGTGAACGTGATTACATAGGATTTGCGACTCTACCGGAGCAGGTACATCGCAAATCAGTGAAGAGAGGATTTGACTTCACCTTAATGGTAGTTGGAGAGTCAGGTCTCGGAAAATCTACGTTAATAAACAGTTTATTTCTTGGTGATTTATACAAAAATAGAAAAATACCTGACATTCAAGGTAAGTACTAACAATACATATTTTACTTTTATACGCATCTTAATAACAATAGATATATTAATAATAGATAGAATCGAGAAAACAACTACCATTGAGAAGAAAACAATGGAAATTGAGGAGCGTGGAGTGAAGTTACGACTCACGATAGTGGATACACCGGGGTTTGGAGACGCGATCAACTGTGAAGAGTCATGGCGGGTCTGTTCTGCGTACGTGGATGAGCAGTTCAGGCAATACTTCACTGACGAGAGCGGCCTCAACAGACGACACATGCAGGATAATAGAGTCCATTGCTGCCTTTATTTTGTTCCACCCTGGGCTCATAGGTAGATATTTGCAGTACTTAATAAGTAAAACATACCTAATAATCTAGTGTTAGCGACTATGTTTACTTTGCTCCACCTTGAGCTCATAGGTAAACATATTCAGTACATAATAATTAAAACATACCCAATAATCTAGTGTTCGCGACTTTGTTTACTTTGCTCCACCTTGCGCTTATAGATGGACAAATCTTATCTAATAAACAAATTTTGACTTGATAAGTCGTGGTATTTAAATGAAGGAGACGCGTAAGTCATTAAAGGTCGTCTCATAAGAGATGTCCTAATGTGTCCGAGACGTGGGTAGTACGTGAGTTGAACGTAACACTAATGTCTCATCCAGACTATATGGATCAAGGTTTAATACTTGAAAGAGTTACTATATTAAGATTGTATTTTATAATAGTTATTGTCTATAGATAAATAAAATTGAGGTGCCTATTTGTAATTTTTAATTAACAGCTTTTCAATAAATGCATATGAAAGTATATACGGTATTGATGTAAAGAAAGAAAAAAAAATTTGTTTCTCTTTCTATTTGTTCAAGCTAATCTCAGAAGCGGCTGGATCGATTTGAACAGGACTTAAATTGGCGGATAGCCGATGTTATAAAGAATAACTTGGCCTAATTTATTTAAAAAAAACATATTCCAAATGAAGTATGTATTGGACGCAGCTAAAACTAAAAATGCCATATTCTCATATTTCTGTTATGTGTTACTATATATATATATATATATATATAAACTAGGTATTCGCAGTTCCCGCGATTACTCAGAACAAACAGACAGGCAGAGATAAAATTTAAAAAATATTTATTTATGTAAATACCGTGTACCTATACTTTCATATGCATTAATTAGAAAGGTGTTAATTTGGAAATACAAACAGACACATCCATTTTATATATGTAATAATAGTAAATATTTCTTACAACAACATCGTATAAATCGGTAATAAAATCTCGTTCAGTTAATATCAGATAACGGCTACAGCACTTTGATTCATTTACGAAAGATAGCTATTTATCAATCAATGAGTGCAATGTTACAACATTACTCATATAGTCTTATTTGGTTCATGAATTGATCGCCATTTATTACGAGTTTCTTGAATGTTATTCATTATTAACTTATTACTAGGGTCGCGAACCGGACCTCGATTTTGACTCGCTGCGCTCTCAAAATCTCGGTAGAGTTCGGCGTATTGAGCGAAGCGAGTAACCCATCTTCAATTCAGCGTTCAAAGCTGTGACCGACAGGCAAAAAATATAGAATAATCACACAGTGATTTTTTTTACATTGAAGTCTATGGGGACTGTAATTTTTTGGTGATTATTCCTCAACGACATGAGTTTATTTTAGTCTTTTTTTAATAAACCATCGGAATAACCATCGCTATAAATGTGCGAAATTTCATGAAGATCGATAAAGGCGTTTTCATGCCAACCCTGGACATGGGATGCACAGTCTCACATAGAGCGCTCCGCTCGCTTCGCTCAATTAACACATTTAATTTAACTTACAATATAATTGTTTGTAATATTTAAAAATATATAATTTTATTGCAAAACAAATTATTTCCGATCCGATGCCGATATTACGGAAATTGAAATCCGATTTCTTTTATTACACAACTATTATACGTTAATTATATTATATGTAGGGATGTACTCTTTAAAATTTAGATTTGGTATAGTATGGTGTGGTATTATTATGTATTACATAAGGTATGATAATAAGAAAATGGCGACAACCCTGGTTTAAACTTAGATTATGTATATCTGAGAATGCAGATATTTCACTTGAACCACCTCTTGAACTGTCTTAATACATGTATCAAAGGATGACAGAACTACAAGAAGTTCCTTGTTATCAGTTTGCGTCAAGTGGACCTTGAAATGATGAGGCGACTCCATAGAAAAGTGAACATTGTGGTGGTGATAGCAAAAGCGGATTCCCTCACAGCTGCTGAGATCAGGCGACTCAAAACAAGGATACTCAATGACTTGGACGAACATCAAATTCAGGTAAAAATTATTCATTACTTCTATAATACATTAACTATATTTATTTATTTATCCACTTTGATCAATACCAGCGAACAATAATAAACTATTTTGTAAAGACACTCTCCAACTTCATTAATGCTACGAATGTTCCAAACGCGATGAGTAGAACCACACAACAAACTCAGCCGGGTATACCTTTTTCTGCTCATTGTTTTACAAACTTCAATATTTAGTGAACAAGAACGAATAGAAGCATCGCAATCAATTCAATTGAATAAAGATTTCTAAGATTTTTACGTAATATACATTTAAATAAAACTATTTACTGTTTTAATTTGCAGCAATCGTGTTTAATAAACTAGGGGCGCCAACAAACCCTCATTGTCGACTCGCTGCGCTCGCGAAATCTCGGGTGCCGTTTGCATATTGAGCGAAGCGAGCCCAGTGTATTCACTCAAAGTTACTAAAAAAAAAAAAAAAAAATTTTTTTTACATTTTTCAAAATTTTTTTTTTAAGAACCATCACTTAATATGTGTCTTTTTGTTTGCAAAGTTTCATAATTTTCCGTCAAGTAGTTTTTGAGCCAATTCGTGACAAAGAATGCAAAAAGTCTCCAGTAAAACGCTCCGCTCACTTCGTTCGCTTCGCTCAATAATAAAATTTAAATGACAAAATCAATTTATACATGAACTAGAGTTATAAGATTAATTGGTATATCAGGTATACCAGTTTCCGGAGTGTGATAGTGATGAAGATGAGGAGTTCAAGCAGCAGGATCGGGAGCTGAAGGCAGCCGCTCCCTTCGCGGTGGTGGCTTCGGACACCGTCCTTGAAGTGGGCGGGAAACGAGTACGGGGAAGGCAATACCCGTGGGGTATTGTTGACGGTAAACCATAAGTATCTAAATAAGAAACAAGATTAAATTATTTGGTTAACTATATTTTATTTCTTGTTGTAATTAACAGTGAACAGGAATACATTGCATTATAATTATATATATTTACTTGGCGTAATACTAGGAAGATAATGGCTGAGTCATTTTCACATCCTGAGTGTTAGATCACATACATCAGCATCCGGACAAGAAAATTACATAACATATACATCATTCTTACTGTTTTCTGTCTGTATTTACTATGTAAAATAACTAAGCAGATTTCATTACTTTCTCCATAATATTTACCTGAATAAATTGACTAAAAAAGAGATATATATATATATATAAGTACAAATATAATATAAATACATTTACATGTAAGAGAAATTATATTTAAATATAGGAACTGTTAATTTTCGATAAACAGTTGAAAACCCGCGTCACTCGGACTTCACGAAGTTGCGTACGATGCTGATCTCCACCCACATGCAGGACCTCAAAGACGTCACCCAAGACGTGCACTACGAGAACTTCAGGGCTCAGTGCATCTCACAGATATCACAGCACGCCATGAGAGAGAGAGGGTATTCATATCCATGCCATATATGTGAATAAAATTAATAATTTGAATTAATATAAGGAGAGACCATTGCCAGCTAGTCTTCCTTAACTTTATTTACCATTCCATTGTTGAATTTACCAAGCGCTACAACTAACATACAAATGTCGCATTGATAAATGGCTGTTAGCGAGCTATCATTGAGTTTCTGATTGGTGATCTTTAACTCGCTTCTTGGGGTCAAATAGGTTGCCTAAAATATACTATTTAAGATCTATAAAGGTCTCGTGTTACTCGCATGCCTATTCCATACAGAAAAATTTTGTCTTAAAATTATGTTGAGATGTTTGACTTTAAGACTTCTTTTTATGTATTTATTTCTTAATGATATAAGATGTAATGTAATAACTTTATATTCGTAGGAAATTGAAGAGAGATTCGATGGGCAACAACAATGATGTAGTCTTCACGGATACCGACCGCTTGCTGCTACAGAAAGATGAAGAGGTAAAATATAATACAATATTAGTTTGGATGTTTCTCATAAATGTCTTTGCTGTGCAATTCGAAGAAAAGTAATTTAATTACTTATTTATTATCTGGAATAAATTAAAAGTTAAATACTGGTGACAGTTAATACAATCAAACACATGTCAATAATATATATTTATAATTTTAATAACATGTAGAACAACCGTGGATCTCGTACGTACTAAATATATATGTATGAATCTTTACAAGCATGGTTTGATATAGTGTTACAAAGAACGTTATTTCATCTAGTTTGACTTTACTATAGTAATATCATTTTTTAATATACTCGAAGATTCATTACGACTTAAAGTTTAATAATAAAATGTTAATTATTTTACAACAATCACAGATTATATAATGAAGTGAAAAAAATATTTTAAATCATAGCATATATTAAAATAATACACAGAAAAAAGAAAATTATAAATGACTACAATCACAGATTATATAAGGTACAAAAAATATTATCAATCACAGATTATTACAACGTGAAAATATAATGCATAGATAAATAAAATTATGTAGACTTACAAATAAGTAGATCACAATAATTCAGGTCAATTGGTGAGTTCACAAACGAAATTTAACATATGAATAACACTCATGTTAATAGAGTCTGGGTAGTTGATGCATGTCAATTCAAAAATTAAAATGTAACAGATTATATAGGAATTCATATGGCGCTTTTCTCGCCAAGATCTGTTTACAAAAATCGAAAAACATTTTACCATTTATAATAATAATTTAGAGGTGCATGTGATACTAGATTTACACGAGTAATGTATATTAAATATATACTGATTAATTAATTTATTTTACAGATACGACGTATGCAGGATATGTTAATTCAAATGCAAGAAAAACTGAAGGCTTCCGATAAGAAACACGACAGTATTATCGATGTATAAACGACTAATTAACTTTGTAGGTTATAAATGTTTTTATTTGTAATTTATGAAACATTTTTTAGAAAAATATAAAGTATTAAGTAAAAGTAGGTTGTTAACTTTAATTGCAGTGACTCAATGTACAATTGAATGAATAGTAAGTATTAATGTGATCTTCTTTCAATACTGTTAAAGAATTAATTTTTGTATAATAATTTGAGTGGATGAGTATTTTGATTATTTATTAGTTTTACTCAAATTGAAGTAGATTCTTACAATATAAATTGTTTTTGTAGGATGTAGCAAAATCAATCAAATAGAAAATTGAGACTCTATTTAGGGACTATTTTTAGACTCCACCCATCACCATCTATTACTCAGAAGTAGATCAACACTGTAGAAATCGCTGAGATTATAGTAGAAAGTTTTCTAGCTGTGAAAATACTTAACGATTAGTAATATTATATTAAATTTTGGGTTTCTTTATCTAATATTTGTTGTATACTTGTATAACGAGTGAGGTATGTAGTTGAGTGGTTTTAGAAAAATAATATATGTATGTTTCACATTTTTAAGTGAACTTTAACTAAATTGATATGTTATTAAGGAGTTAGGGTTACGTAAATTATTTTTCCTTGTAGGATAAAAAATTCGAAACAACTTTTTCTCTTTTTTTGTTTATTATAACAACTAGGTAACGAGATTGATACTGCCATTTCTAGTATATTTAAAAATAATTAACGAATATAGAAGACACAAAGCAACGGAATATTATTTTGCCCACAAAGATGTACCAAAGTTTATAATATGAATTTTTGTAACGATATTATTAATTAAATTGATACTTTACGTATTTAACATGTCTTTTATTGTCCACTTGTATTGATATAACTTGTCTATAAGCCCCTTAATGACGGCACCAAGAAGGATGACACTTGTTTTGAAACATTGTTTGTTCAAACATTTGTTTAAAAAAAAAATAACAATTTTACCTTTAAGGACGCTCAATGCCAAAACCCACTCCTCACCACCACCAAGCCTTTTTAGTGGGGTCGGGGCACCAAAAAGGCTTGATGTATTTATAAATAAAAACATTTAGATCGTATCTAATTTTAAGATATAAAAGAACTTTAAGGGGCGCAGATAACTATTTTTGACACAGAAGTCAGAAAATGGATAAAAAACAGATTTTATGTAGTACGGATTAGTTACGTGGATATTTATAAATATAAACATGTTTAGCAATGTTAAGCTTAATGAAACTTTAAATAAATAAAGAATTCATCATCACAGACAAAAATACAACTAGGCAACTGCTTCGAATTTCTTAACATATAATTTTAACTTCGCAGCTAGTAAAATAATTCCAAAAAATATATATATTGTTTTTATAAAAACTAATACGTGTTTATGGATAAAATATATATTAAATAAAACATGAAAACAAATTATTTAATTCAATAAAATTTATCTTTTTGTAATTTAACCAAACCGGACTACACTTTATTCAAATGACGCACGGGTTGCAAGGTCTACCCACATCACCTCTCTATATTTATTTTTATATTTATTCTTACTTAAATCATATATTCCTAGTTTTAATATAAATGTATTAAAATCGGTGGAACTTCACTTAAAATTCCCCAATAATAAATTCTTACGTGTTGACATATAAAAAAATTACAAATATCAATTATTAGGTTGTAGATTTTAAATACCTATAGAATTAAAAATGTAAGAAGACAACTATTAATCTAATCTGCAATCGATGTGATGAAATGATTCACATGAAGAAGTGTAAAATAAATGAGAAACAGCATTACTAGTGACGTCTGAAAAGTGACAGCGAAAGAACTATAGAATAGAAATCACAAAGTGACAGTAGTGTACGTAGACGTCATTTTGAAAACGGAACTTTTGCTGCTATCAAATTTGGTTATTTTCCTGAAATTGTAACAGTATTCTACTAGTTTGTATCTTCATAATTTTATATAACAAAAGTGTTTTAAACAATTGCACGATAATATGCAAATGCGCCCTCTTAATACATAAATATTGAAATAATGGCGGACAGAGATCTCTCTTTAGGTCCTCGGGATGGAATTACTTACCCAATAAGAGTACAATATTGCGGTAATTGTTCGATGCCCATAGAATATTGCGAATATTATCCGGAATACGATAAATGCAAGCAATGGCTCGAAAAAAATCTTCCTACAGAATTTGAAAAAGTAAAAATAGGTAATGGTATCTTTCTTTTAAAAACCGATTGAGTGTTTAAGGTTATTAATCATCATTGATTTCTTCAGATGAAGAAGATAATGCCGGCGGTGAGGAAGAAAAGAAGCGACAGAAACGTGGTGGCAAAGGAATGTTAAAATCAAAGAAAAAAGAAGATGTACCCAAACTAGTACAAGTTTCAAGAGCCCCTCGCGGGAAGAAAAAATCAGTTACTGTTGTATCAGGGCTGAGTACATTCGGTAATGCTACCATATATTTACTAACTTTTGTAAAAAAATCTACTTAAATATTTATTGTGTACCATATCACATTACACTACTAAAAAGTATAAAGTAATTATGTCTTAATGTGTCTCTTTGCTAGACATTTCATACAATCAACTTCACAATCACAAACCAACAAATCAAATCACACTTCTCAACTTAAATAGTTTAAAATAGCGTAAGAAAATTTATTAGTTTGTAGAAACATAAATGACTACTTTTTCTTAATTATATAAAATGTTTGTATCTTCTATATAACAATAAAGTTCGGGAACACTTACGTAATTCATAGTTTTGGAAAAAGGATTGGGCAGCAATGATACCTTAACATAATGACTCTAAAATGAGTCACAAAATTAATGTCCTCCCAATTTAGCACATAGTTTGAAATAAATTTTTTAATGTTACAGATATTGACTTGAAGGTAGCAGCTAAGTTCTTTGGTACCAAATTTGCCTGTGGATCATCGGTAACTGGTGATGATGAAATAGTTATTCAAGGTGATGTCAAAGACGATCTGTTTGATGTCATTCCAGAAAAATGGCCAGAGGTAAATACAAAACAATGTTTATTGATTATGTAGGATTTGTTTAAATATGACAAAACCAGAAATAAAACATTTGTATAATTTCAGATTGACGAAGATAGCATTGAAGATCTCGGAGACCAAAAGAGATAGTCACAATATTCAGAAGCTTTGTAACCTGCTTCTGTTTTGAAAGTCGAGAGCAACAGTACATGTTGTCTTCATGAATGTAAAATAAAAACAAAGTTGTTCAAACTTTTTTTTATTTTACTAGCTTTTGTCATAAATAAAATACTAAATCCAAAAAACCCTTCTTATTTTAATTAAAAATTATTGTTATTAATATTTATAGATTGGCTATATATTGAATAAGCAAGAAGATCCTATGATATACATTTCATTTGTTTAATAGTTTTCAAAACTAACTAGAAAAATAATAATTAGGTACCTTATTTAAATTAAATATTTTTTCTTTTACAAATTAATGGCTTAAAATTTAAATATCTTCAATTTATCGAGTTTTAATCTTACATAGCAAGCTATAAGAAAACTATTAGAGATTTTCTCGAATATAATGATAATAATATTAAATGGAGAGTAAAAAAATACAAAATGTCTATAACAGCTGTTTATAAAATTTGATATTAATATTGTTAGGGAGCCATCTATTGAGTGTTATGTTACTATTATCATATTCACATGCTTAATAAGATCATTTTACTATTTTAATATAACCATTTAAAATGCAAGTCCTAACTATGGCTGACAAATTCATTATACTTAAAATGAGTACGTATCTACGCAAGAACTTTCTCAACTAACCAGCTGATAGATTTATTTTTCCAAAACGACAACTTTATGAAATAATATTTAAGTGACGAAATTATATATCAAATAAATATGATAAAATACACCAGAGAAATGAGACTTTTATTCTCAGAACTCTATCGTAAGAGATGAATCATAAAACACGGTTTTTAGGGAAGTTTGTGTGTCGCGGTAGATGTCGCTGGTAGTTTGGGATTATTTTTTTTTTTATGATTTGTTTAATACAATTTATATTTATAAAATAAATACACAATCCATACTTATATAAAATAAAATTTACATATTTATTTACACATTAACCATATTATTTTGTATTTACCTTTTTTGTCTGTATTTTTGTATATGGTAACATGTTATAAGTCTTCGCAAGTTCACAAAATCAAACAACATCATACACAAAATAAAATCACTTTTATACGTATTGCGAACATTGAATGTTGTGTTTGGCATTGCAATAATGATAGTTTAAGGGTTTAATGCTATTATAGTGTAGAATAAACTAGATGTGAAAACTTTAGGAAGTGATTAGGAGCTCAAAATCAGAATGTAGCGCTTAGTCAAGTTCCATAATCGAGTTTTCCAAAATAGTATTATCGATCTTTGTCTTGAATTTAAAAAGTGCAATTTTTATAAAAACTTAAAATGTCAGTGGTCAAAGGAAAAGCTTTGGTGAAAATGGAAGTCATCCAGGTCGGTGAATACGAATTCACCAAACAAGATATAATAGGACATGGAGCCTTTGCGATGGTTTACAAAGGAAGGAAAAGAAAGGTAGGATCAACGTTTAAAAACGAACGTGGTGTTTTATTTTGTTGTATTTATTTATTTTGAAACAGTTTTCTAAATAAAGACGTAACTTCATTATATAGTTTAAACATTAGTGCGTTATTGATTTATTTTCGTACGTGGGTGGTGTAAACGTCATAGTCAATTGGCTCAGAATTAAAGTCAAACATGTTGATTTTTTAAACGGATTTAATTAATGATATTAAAGTTATAATTATAACACGAATATTTTCGAATATTTGCTTTACTTAACCGTATTTTTTAATTCTATTCGATATGTAATTTAAGTGAATGTTTTGATAATTTGTTGTGTTGTATTTAATGCTTCATTTGACATATCCTTGAGATTTTGCAATTAATGTTTACATAATTTGTTAATAGTTTATTTACATTATAGTAATGAGTTTAAAAGCTTAATTTGATAATAAAGTGCACATTTAGTAATATTATAAACATTACAACAGATAGGCCCCATTATTTGCTAACTAGAGACCTAATTATTCTAATATTCTTTATTAATTGTGATTAATTAGCATTTTTATGAGCTTTGTATATGATCAAAACATATATACTTTTAGTCACCATTACATACATAAAAAAATATATTTGAAAATAATGATCAATACAATATTCTCCACATTATTTATTAACTATACATTAATTATACAATACTAACTGAATTGAATATTGAATAGTACAAATTTTTATACCTTTTAATTTAAAAAAAAAAGTTTAAATGTTTAAATGTTTAATAAAAGACACAATAACTAAAAGAAATGTAATTATTTAGTAATATCATCCTTTTGATTATTTCTCAAAAAAGCATATTGTTTAAAAAATTAACAAAGCTAAATAAGTGCTAATTACAACTAATGTTAATAATGAGGGTAGATTTAAAACTTTTCTCCTTATATTACGAAAACATTATAAAGTACTTGATATTGATTTAGCAATTTTTTTTTAAACCTATCGAAATACAATATATCAACAAATTAACGAAACTGAACCACTATTAATGAATATAAGTAAATAGTCAATAGTAGAGTTCTAAATGACTTTGTAACTTAGTCATATAGAACTCTAATATAACAATAGAAAAAAAATGTCTTTGTTTTTATGAACTGTACTATTTATTATGTATGTATAAAAAACTAATTTAACAAATACTAAAAAAAACTTGTGAATATTTATTGTTAACAGTATTTGATAGATATTGACATTTACTCAAATTTTTTGTATGACTAAGCTTACAATTATTTTTCATTATATTATTAATAATAATTCTTTTTACAATCACAAAATTAAATAAGTGCACAGAATGTATAAAATATATAAAAACAGTTGTATTATCTAGTAGGCATTGCTTAGGAAACCCCGAGGGTTAAGAAAAAATTTAAATTGTTAATATTGGTGGAGTCTAGTGATAACACACCCACACACACACATAAATATGTATTTAGTATGTATAATAAATATGACATAATCAACCACACAATATTATTGTATTATGATAATAATAATAATATATGTATATAAATAATTTATAGCCATTTTAGTTGGTTTTAGTTGTCATCTTGTGTCAGCAACTGGTTCTTCTATAATTTAATGGCAGGTACTACAAAAGAGTACTTATAGAATTAGGACTGGCAGTTTGTTTGAAAACACCATGTTTATTTAAAAAAAAGTATTGACAAAATCAGCTGTCAGATCGACGGCTTTAATAGAAGCGGCATGTATGCAAGGTATTGGATAAATATTATAAGATATTTTTATTTCTTATACGATTGAACAGTTATTATATTCCAAAACATGCAAGTATTGAATGTATAATAATTATATGACTATTATTGGAATCGATTAAATGTATTTAATGCAATTATTAAAATGCCGTCTTGTGACAATGGAACATGGCATCCCCACATGGCACTATGCCACTAAGCAGGTGTTGTGACATATGCCATACTAGTTTATATTAAAAAAAATAATACTAATATTGATAGTCGTTCAGTGTGCACGTGTCTTTAATATACGATCGTGTATTATTATACCACTCCTTAGAGTAATTCATGTGGTATTTTATAAGTTGTTGCAATCTCAAGCTCTCCTTGCTCCACAAGTTGTGAAAGTATAAATGATCTTTAGCTGAAACTTTATGGTTTTAGATTGCCTGTATCCTTAAAATAGTTATTATTTATTATCATTAAACTATATAAGAGTATTTCTATCGTTTAGTTTTGATCGTATCCCGAAGTTAGTATAGGTTTAGAGCTCCAGTTACATTGTATTGTATTAAACCATGAAGACAAAGCGGCTCTGAATACAGCGGGCGACACGCGCCGTGAGCTCCAAGGGCGTATTATTATAACACGTGTTGTTCGTCGACCGAAATATCACCTTAGTTTATATCACAATATCATTATACCGAAGCATATAAATGCATAATACGTATTAATTATGCTAATATTATTTAATACTTTATTATTTATATTATTCATATCATTATAATGTAGTGTTTTCATTAACAGTCCAAACTTGAATTGCGTATTTGTTTTATATGTTTTTTTAACTAAAGAACTAAACTAACTTTGAAATATTTGTTTACTTTTGGTTAATATATTTAATGTATTGAAAACCAATATTTTTAACTAAAGAACTAAACTAAGTTTTTGAAAGATTTATTTACTTTTGATTTAATATAATTAATATATTAAAAACGGTTATTTTTAACTAAACAACTAAACTAAATGTACTTTTTTTGATAAGGTTTACTTCAGTTTAGTATATCTTAAACGGATATTTGTTTAAGTTAAAATCAGGGCCATATGTTGAAATCAGGTTGTTATAATCCTATGGACTGCGTGTGTATATAGGTCGGTCTAATGTTAGTTCGTCTCCGGCGCAGCATCGTCTATTCTCATCTTCCCTTCAGAATAAAGGCAAATAAAGTTCAGTATGTCTCACTATATACATACATATATGCCGAATAAGCTGTAAGAATGCTCCCTACCAAAGTATAGTACTAAGAATAATACTATGAAGAATACATTTTTATACCCTTATTATGGTGGCCGTAAGATAGATATTACTTAAGATGTCACAGGCGTTTCATAATAATTCGAGGTCAATATTTATAAAGAAATAAAGTTTAAAGTTTAATAAATGTTGCGTAAATAAAAAGATTTACAGAATAAGTCCTCTTATCCTATAAGAAAAGCGATCACATTCATAGTTCAATTATAACAACACACATGTTAAAGTAATGTACAGACGGACACGTGTACCACTTATGCAATATTATGAAATATTTTCATTAATATCTGATAAATGATCAATTAATATCTACTGTTTTAATAATATTGTTCTTCGATCTAAATGATTTAGCGGCCGTTTATAAATTACGTAAGACGTTTTGGAGGTTAATTTGACACTCCCCCCCCCCCCATTATAAAATTTCCTAAGATTACAATGATGGACATCATTTTTTCGTAAGAAATGGAAATTATAACATAAACCATTTGTCCAGAAAATATTAATTATTAATAAATAATTGAATTTTCAGTTTACTACTATAAATCTTATTAACTTACTGCGAAAATATTAATAATATTAATTCATCAAAAATTTTGACGAGAATCAGTTAAATATTCCAAGGTACTGACAACATAGGAATAATAAATAGTAAAATTATTAAAAAAATACAGATACTCAGTAAGAATTGGTAATATTTAGTTTACAACCCCCCCCCACATCGCTTTACGTAAAAAAAATAATATACAAAAATCTTAATTTGTATTTAAAATAAATAGAATTCTAGTGCGTATCGACTATGAAGAATTTCATTTTTTTTTATCCCCAGAATCCATCGCAGTCGGTGGCCGTTAAGGTGGTCACAAAAAAGGGTATACAGAAGGCGTCCGAGATTCTCGTGAAGGAAATCAAAATCTTGCGAGAGCTGACCGCCCTCCACCACACCAACCTCGTCGCCATGCACGACTGCATGGACAGCCCCGCTTATGTGTATGTTGTTATGGAGGTAAGATCGTTTTATTATTATTTAATACTAGCTGTGCACACGATTTTGTTCGGATTTTTTTTTTTTAATAAGTTTTCTAAGTTACTCCTTTTAGTATCAGCTATCCGCCATTTGAAGTCCTGTTAAAATCGGGCTAGCCGTTTCAGAGATTGGCAAAAACAAACAGACAAACAGAAAGATAATTTTTTTATATAAGTACCGCATATACTTTCATAAGCATGTGACAAACACTTTTTGACAACACAAACAAACACAAACAATTTTGTTTATGTATATAGATTTACGTCTAATATATTTTAAGTTTTTGTTTTCGCAAAAAATAGAATTTTCTACCTGCTTAAAGGTATTTAATACAAAGGTAATAATAATATATTTTATTACAACCACAGTACAGAAAAAAAACGTTAAAATTGTATAAGTATATATATAAGGCGGTCTCATTCTTGAGTAGCAATCTGTTCCAGACAACCTTATAGGTTTGAGATGAGTTATATACAGAAATACGTTCTATTGTATTTTCTGCATAAACTGTTTAAAAGTTTATTATTATTAAAATGCTCAATCCTTACTATTATATAAATAATTCACAGGATAATAATTTTACTTTAAAATGTATATATCCTTTGAACTACATGTTCATAACATTACCACACAATGATGATGGTACGGTGGTACGTCTTGCTTTGTTTGATTCGATGTACATTAAAGTTAACAATTACCAGGAAATGTAAAGTTATTAACGAGCATTAGGTGCCGTCCGTAACCCACTGGCCTTGCCCTTAATCCGGTCTGATAACGATTGCGTGTCGACGTGTTTGATTTCATATATATATATATAATCAAATATCATAGTTCAAACTACAGTTTATATCAAAACTTTAGTATATTATGTTTTATAGTCAACCCTAGTCAGCTTCGGTCCTATCGCACGTCGCCTCTCGACCAACGTTTGATGATTTGATACAAGGTCGTTCTGTTTTGTTGGATCACGTTTTAAATAGAACGATATTGCGTTAATGGTTTAAAGTGAGTTTATACTTGAAAATGTATACGATGTTTACAATAAGATATAATTTAAGTACAGGAAATGTTCTTTAAGATAAAAAATATATATTACGTTATAAAGTTTTTGATCTAAATAATTGTGTCTATTTCATATCTGAGTGTGACAAATAGTATATACATATTCAAATATGCATTTACACTCACTTTTGTATCTATTATATTAAAAAGATCAGTGTAGTCAGTCCGTGAGTAAGCTACCATCAGCTCGGAATGCCGCTCTGCTGGGAAGAGCCGGGGCTAAAAACTCAACAGTTGCTCATTTTTAAACGATATTTGATGTATACATTATAATATCAACAATGACTACAACTACATACAACTATAGCTACTATACTAAATATTGGCGATAAGGAAACGAGTGCGTGCAAATTATACACGTGGTGATATCGTGAGAGCGGCGACGCGACGCGAGCCGTCTACGTCTACTCAATCACGATTAGAATATAGACCAACCGAAATATTGTTAATTCGTCATACTTCTAGCTACTAAGTTATTCTACTGCGCATATTAACATGCCCACACCTTAATGGGTCAATGATATGTTAGTTAAGCTACAGTTGGACAGATAACGTTGTGGTCTGCGAAATTATCTTACTCTTAATAATAATTGTCGCTTGGCTGTTGCCCTTTTGATTTGTTCGTTGCTCGTTTTGACCCAATAACCTATAAAGTTTAATCACTATCTAAATTCTTATTACCTTTATTTGTTTAAAATATATTCAAATATTAAATAAAATATTATATTATCGAAGACATTAATACAAAATGTATTAGAAACTAACACTATAACTATATATTTATATAATATATGTTATAAGCGATGTGTCATACAATAATATGCAATTTACAATACTGGAAATGGTTTATAAGTAATATTACGACTTATGTAAGGAAGGAAGAAAGTAGGTCTAAGAAAACCTTGTGGAACTCCAAATATCAAATGGCTATCTATATTATTGATCTATAGATAACGATCGATTCAGTATTAGTTTACTAATAAAAAGTAAATATTATATCATATTAAATATAATAAATAATATTTATTGTGTAGGTGAAGTGTGAAATTAATACACGTGCTGCGAACTGCCCCCGCCTCGTGTAGGATGGATTAATGTTATATACTAGCTGTGCGCACGGCTTTGTTCGAGCGGAATATATTTTTTTAAATAAAAATATACGTAATTTAGTAAAACATGAGCTTTTTTTTGTAAGTACCGTATATACTACCATGTGCATTTAGAGAAAAGCTGTAAAAAAAAATAAACATTGGGCACGTGCAAAAGGCGGTCTTATTCTCAGACGGAGAGTTTTTCCAGACAACCTTAGGGTTGGAAGAATTGTAATCAAAATCGGATGATATAGGTAGATGCAGTGCAATTGAATTTGAAATTACATACGGACAATTCAATTTTTATTTATATGTATTATATATATTTGCGTACCACGTACCTACAACGTCACAGCCTCCGACGAAGCTATGAAAGCGACACAGCGAAAGCCAACAAACAATATCTATTGTAATGAAATAAATGCGCATTTTTAATACTAACACGCGCAGTATATTGTATCAAAACACAATATATCATAGAAATTAAGTGAAACATAATAGAAGTGATTCATTAAAATGTGTGTGTGTGTGTGTGTGTGTGTGTAATAAAAATCAAACACTTGACCATGAGAAATTAATATTAAAATGTTATTTATATATTTTATATTACATAACACGTTATGTATGAATATAAAAATGCGCGTCACGACGGAGAATATCTTATATATATATATTTTTTTTTTTTTTTTTGATTCTTCTCCTTGAACCTATCTTGACATTTCGCGAATTTTATCTCGTGATACTGTTATCGTCAAGTTATTTAATATTCATTATTCAATATATATATATATATATTATTTACTAGCTGCGCCATTGTCCTCTTCGCGTAGAATGTTTTTTTTTAAATAAAAGTCGCCTCAGTTACTCCTTTAATTACCTATCCGTCAGTGAAAGTCCTGTTACAATCTGTTCAGCCGTTTCAGTGATTTGCCGGAACAAACCGACAGACTGACAACCATTTTTTATATGTCGTACTTAGTTTCATAGTAATTTAGTGAGAGGCTATCAATTTATAATTACAAACGGACATTTCAATTTTATATATATATATATATATATATATATATATATATATAGATTTATATAACATAAGTACCTAGCAATAAAAAAGCTAATTACACTACGATGAAGTCATCGCAAAGTGTTAGTGTATATGTGTTATAATATCAAATGTTAAATTATTATTTATACAGCTGTATAAATTGTATGGATGTTAAGTAGAGTTGAATTATATTAATTTTTAATGTCAAAAAAACGTGACTAGCATCTCAAGGATATAAAACTAGGAGCGCAAACGGCACCCGAGATTTCGACTCGCTGCTCTCGCGAAATCTCGGGTGCCGTTTGCATATTGAGCGAAGCGAGCCCAGTGTAATGATTCTTCATCGTTTTTTCCCATTGACTTCAATGGGATATTAGTTTTTTGATGATTATTCCTCAACGAAATTACATTTTTCTTTTTTTTTTTTAAATATTACCTAATGTGTGTCTTTTTGACTGCAAAATTTCATAATTTTCCGTCAAGTAGTTTTCGAGCCTATTCGTCGTACAAAGAATGCGAAAAAGTCTCCCAGTAGAGCGCTCCGGTCGTTTCGCTCAATAAACTGAAATATCATTGGACTTATCGGGAGACGATAGGAAGCCAAAGAAAAAGGGTTATTGGCTAAAGCGATTAATAATCTAACTAGCTTCGCTCCCGGCTTCGCCCGTCCTTTGTTCGATTTGTTCTCTAACTGTACCCGCGACGTTATTGGCGTTTTCATTTTTCTCCTCTTCCTAAAGCCGATAACTGACTAACTGTGTTTTACTTTAATAATATCTCTTTTGGATTCGATTGGATTGGATTGTATTTATTTGTTACTCCTATATGTTTTTTGTTTTGTGGTTTTTGCTACTGCTTATCCTATTGACTTTGCACTTTCAACGTGTTCTTTACTTCAGCTTACAGATTATTATTTTTTTTATAAAAAAAAATAATATATTTTGTAATTAACATGAAATTTAAAAATAGTTATTGCCTTAATCGAAAGGTTAATAAATAATACGTATCCGAGATGTAGTATTACGAAATATGCTCAATTAAAACAATAATATAATTATATAGATAATATTATTAAATAACTTTAATTATAAACGACTAATTGACTTATAAACTGTATATAAGTTAATGTTACCGTGATAAGAAATTACTTTCTAATAACTTATAATTACGGATACAATTATTGCGGACACGTAACGTTATATTATATTGTATTACATTTAACATTTGAGGATGAGGATGAGGATGTAATTAAATGATTTTAAATGAAACAATTCCGTAAACAACTTCATTTGTAATTTGAATTAAGTATACTGCTAACAAAAAATTAATATCATTACATTTACGATAGGCTGGGATTATTATCAAAATTATTCGAATTAAATGATATAATGCCGTAAACAACTTCATTTATAATTAGAATTAGGAATACTGTTTACAAAAAAAATGTATAAAATGTAATGTTTCATTAAATTTTCTGAAGATTATGATTATTTTTAAAATTATTCGAATTAAATGATATAATGCCGTAAACAACTTCATTTGCAATTAATTAGATTTTGAAAACTTTTAACAAAAAAATAATAAAATGTAATTTTTCATTTAATTTTCCGAAGATTGGGATCATTATGAAAAGTATTCGAATTAAATGAAATAATTCCGTTAATGGCTTCATTCACAGTTGGAAATAAGAATACGGTTATTAAAAGACTTATTGTTATGGAATAAAAAAAAACAACAATCCAATTATGTAGATCATTACCATGCTGTTCCTATGAGAGCATATCTACCGCTTCTCTAAGCGCACACACACACACACACACACACACACGCACGCACACACACACGATTAATACATATATATATATATATTATATAGTCAAACTGTATGTTGTGCCAATTTAGATTGTAAAACACACAACAACAGCTATTTATAATACTAATTAAAATCATTTAAAATTTTCGTCTAGTTTTCAATTGATATCTGCGTCACTAAAAACGAAGGGCGCCCCCGAGACTTCGCCCTCCGTTCCGTCCCTATTCTAAAACGTGTAATGTCATAATAGTAATATATTTATTATACACGCAAATATATAATTACTTATTAAATATATATATATATATATATTTAGTTTATTCTAGAAGTAACAGACCGTAAATTTACATTATATTGAGACGTCTCTGAAACGTAAACAATATATATATATATACATCACTGTTGTCTGTTTATCTGTCCGTGGGTTGAGCAGGTTTACTGCTGTAGTGTCATTCTTAACTTTATATGTATATTGTAATTTAGACTCAACAAATGTTTTTATTCTCTCACCGATCCCGGGGAACGTCGGGATGAAATGTAGTTTTAGTTTATGGTATTCGTTACAAATATACAGACATTTTCGATTTACAATATTATGTTCATAAATGGATGAAGTAATGTAATGAAATCAAATTGATAGTAAAAAATGTATGATTTTAATTAAATATAATATATCATAGATATAAAACATGAAAGATATAATTAAACTATAGATTAGAGAATCGTTTTGCGTGACACGATTACGTATAAAATTTCATCATACACTTGTATCTAACTATAAATGTGTCTATATCTAGACGTCTACATCTAGATGCAACGTGAGCAATGTTATATAAATAATATTTAATTATTATGATATTTTTTTTTTGGTAAGATTGGTAGGTAGGTACATGAATCAAAATTACTTTTGGAAAGTTACTCGCTATCTCGCTAATCTAATATACATATATATAAGCGATTTACCACTCACTGACTCATCACTAAATATACGAAACTATCTGTCCGATTAACTTAACATTTTACATAGTTACTTATTTTGTGACGTAGACGTCCATTAAGAACGAATTTTACGGAATTCCTATCCCAACGGTTTTCAACTTTTTGCATTTCGCCAAGTTTTAAACCTGTAGGAGACAGCTCCTACAGGTTTAACACTTGATGCGGTTACCATAGCAACAGTTACCATGACAATGGTTACCACAGCATACAATAGTGCGCCCAGCGAAGCGGGCGGGAATCAGCTAGTAGCTTTATATTTACGTCATAATATAATTAAATATGATCAATACTTCCTTTAAGATTTTGATCAAAATATTATTAAATGTTTCAATATATCTATACAAAATTGTACTGAATTTGTATTGTGTTGTATGTGGAGCGAGCGATGTCTTGATAATGTCCGAACTAATAAATGTATGCGTGTGAGTCCGTTTCGTTTCTCTTCATAACGAATCTTAAAACTCGATTGAGGTACAACACGACGGACGACGGGACGGAAACCTCAATCTCACAGCTTTCTATAAAACAATAAATTTGCCACTTTTTATGTATTTATAATAAAATGTTGTTTATTTTTTTATGTAGGTATTAAAAAGATTAATTTTGTTTGTAATCAAGTCGGGTTTAACACTTTCACTGCCAGCTCCGTAGCGTGTACGGAGACGCAAGTTTCACCCCGTGTTTCACCCCAGGGCCGTAGCATGTACGGAGCAATTAAAAGTCAATTTTTTATAGTATTTAATTGGCTCAACATTTTTTTTACTATTTTTCCGTTTATTTAAATGCCTTTATGCAAACGTTTATCTGAAAAATTGAAACAGCACACAGGGCTCAATTTCTGAAAATCTGGTGGCAGCGAAAGTGTTAATGAACTCTAGACTATAACCAGTACGGGTAGAGGGTTACGGTAGCTCAATTGTGTGTGAAGTGTCGTGACTGTCACAGAGGTCGCAGGTTCTAGTCCTGTCTCTTGAAAAAATTATTTATTCTATATATAAAATTTTAATCGCCTCTATTGTTGCATATTAATAGCTGTCCAGCCGATGTTAAAGTGAAGGCTGACTTTGGTAATGTTAAATAAAATATTTTTTGTTATCTTGTAAAGCAAAAATTAGTAAACACACTCCTTTCTATTTTTTGATGAGTAATATTAAACTTTTATCATTATCATATTATCAAATGAGGGCACTGACATTGGCTTGCAAAACAGATACACAGATAATCATAACGTGAGCGATCACGATACGAGCATACTGAGACGCCATAACACTGCAACGCATCGGTCGTAGACCTAAAAATATTCATGTCAATCACTTACACACACACGCACACACACACACGCGCGCACACACACACACACACACACACACACACACACACACACGTAGCCAAAACGTACGTATAATATAGATTGGTTCGAAACCCGTGTTGCGAAATAATGCACATGCTCACACACACGCAGACAAACACGCACACACACACACACATGCATACACACACACACACACACACACACACACACACGCGCGCACACATACACACACACACACACACGTACCCAAAACGTACCCCTATAATATAGATTGGTTCGAAACACGTGTTGCGAAATAAGAAAGCAACATAAAAGTTAATAAGTCATAGTTCGCTGCGGACTAACGGGACGGGTACAGGTAGGTAGGTAGGTAGTTGTCGCGGTCAGACAGACAGTCAGCAAAGCGAGCATCCGGTACTCGATATATCAAGACGACCTTTATAAAACTTTACTTTCATCTCTAACACTAAAAACATCCTAATGTTTTAATTTAGTGATGGAGATGACAATGATCCCAGACGAGTCATTGTTGTTGTCTGTCCCATAAACATGTTCGTTCATGTTGAGATTTATTATAGAATGAATCTCGACACGGCCAAGACTCGAACCTCCGACCCCTGGGTAACCTTTCCAATTCTAAATATAAATTTAAAAATAGTAATGATAAGTTTTCATATCACAGATAATCTATAAAAATTTCCGGTAAGATAAAGATATACATGATAATAAAGTAAATAATTCAAATCATTCAGCGTTTAAAACATATGTAATATATATACTTATCGGCCATTTTAATGAAATACGCATATGTATATAAGCAAAAACAAAATAAACAACACAACCTTATCACATTAAACTGACAGTACATAGTAAATATTCGTTGGATATTGTTTACGAGTATATCCACTCTGATGTCAACAAACTTATAGTATCCGTTAAAGATTATATTATATACTGGCTTTGCACACGACTTTGACCGTGCGGAATTTCTTATTATTTATTATATAAAAGTAGCCTAAGTTACCCCTTATGATAAGGCCTTGTTAAAATCGTTGCAGCCTTTTCAGTGATTAACCGCACCAAACAGACAGACAGGAAACAATTTTTTTATTTTTTATATAAGTACCGTATATACTATATGTATTTAGTGAAAGCTGTCAATTTGGAATTACAAACGGACACTTCAATTTTATTTATAGCTTGACTTTTTAAGTTTAAAACTACACTATTAATATAAAGAAGTAAAAAATTTTAATTTTAATTTTTGAATTAATAACCTACTGAAGATACTAAGCCGATTTTGATGATATTTTACTGGTTTCACAAATCATTTTATAAAAAATCTGATGTATATATTATATATATACAAATATAGCTACATTATAGATACATACTATATGTTACATTGACCCCTAGTAAATTATTTTTTTATATCAATGCATAGAAAAAATAAGCTGATTGACTTCTTTATCGGTCGCTACATATATATATATATATATATTAATAGGTGAAGTATGTTTGTATATCACGAACTATATTACAAGTTTAATCCAGGATAAAATCTCTGAACACTACGAATGAAACTGTAAAACAGACAATGGTGTGAAAAACGTGTTCTTAAAATCGCTTTTGTTACAAAAAAAAAACACAATTCACTAATAAAATGCAAATAAGTCGTCCGTCTGTTGATAAATGTATGTATGTTTGTAAGTTACAGGGTCGACCGGTTCGGTTGATTATGTAATCCTTTTGCGACGATCATTTAAATTTTGAATGTGTTTTTTTTTGTTTTATTACCTACTAGGTTTTGTCTTCTCTGATTAGATAAAATGAAACGTAGAGGTTATCTGTTTAATACAGATATGTTACATACTAACTTTTCATCGTGGCTTTGCTTGCGTTTTCTTTAAAAATGATTGATTAATTTACAATTTTACTGACGACTTTGTGACAAAGAGATAAAGAAAAATAGAGAGATAAAAATGAAAACAAACACGGAATTCGAAGCAATTGATTACAAGACGATAGTTTATCACAAAGGTTAAAAAGAAAATTGAAACGTGCACACAGAAACAATTATATACATATATAGATATAGATAAATAAAGATAATTCTTGCTGATAGGTACAAATATTTCTCTATATGATAATAATACCTGAAAACAATCGATTACGTAAAGGTCGTTAATTTTATTGCGTAATTCCATCATATTACAAGTACAAAACGACATATTGATAATTATAATTTATCCACACATCATATTTACATTACATCTAACTAGCTACCTTAAAAAAACTTATCCTAAACGGACCTTCAAATATCATTTACATACGGACATACTATACGATCAATTTATATATATATATTTTGCCGTTTAAAGCAATTTTTTTTCTCCGTTCAGATCGAATCCGTTCATTTCGTTATATCTTGTTACAATACATTCAATATAAACTATAATTTTTGTTAAATCTCTTAGACTGGTGACTTGTCCTGTAGAGGCACTTCCTCTGGTGCTGTACCATTCGCATTACCCTCGGCCCTCTCACTGGGTCTCGGTGTCGAACTGAAACGCTTCTTAATGGAACTCCAATTTTTCTTTATAGTAATAACTGCTACAATAACTATCATGCCGGCAACTATGATACCTATAACGCTTTTATCTACACCACCGGCCCTTTTAACGTCAACCGTAGCACCGACCTTCACGTCCGGTTGGCTCGTCGTCACCTCTGCAGTATTCACAACTGCTGCGTTGGGTGATAACATATCGTGCGATTCGTTGTCGATCGCAGTTCGAAGGGAGAACTCGTTAGCGGATAATATTTTGCTCTTTGCTGTAGGTTCTTCGTTGGACTTTTCTGACGGTGCTGTCTCAATAGTTACCTCTGGAGCTTTAGCGGGAGTTTCTTCTGGAACTTTCGATGGTTGTAAAGGAACTGGAAGTTGTTCCTTATCATGAGTATCTGATTTTGGAGCGGGATCGCTGTCGGTATCTTCTAAATCCGGTTCATACGGGATCATACCGGGTAATGTTGCATCAAGCAGGTCGTCTTCTATACCCTGAGGGCCGTTAGGACAATCGAAGCTATTTGTCTTACACGAATCAGTGCAAACAGATTCTAAGCCCTTCAAGGAACTGCATAAATCTAGAGCAATTGTGAAAGCCCTTTCTGGTAAAGTTATTCTGTGCAGTGATTCAAAATTTGATAAAACCTCAGGTGAAATTATCTGAAAATAGTTAAGAAAAATAGTTGGGTTTAATTGTTAAAGGATCCATATATAATATAATTTGTTCATTAAAAACTAGTGCTACTTCTCAATTTATCTAATACTTTATCTCACGTTTATAAAATAATATAAATGTTTCAAGTAATCATTTAATTGTCATCTTACCGCTCGTATGTCATTGCCACCGATATCTAACTCTTCTAGTTTATTCAGCGACAAACTGTTTTTCAAGTCCTTTGGGTATTCTAATAAGAGATTGTTGGCCAATTTCAGAGTCACTAGTTCGGGTAGTTCGCTAACAGACTGAAAATAAAGAAAATAATATTTGGTATAAATTACAATAATAACATATAATATTATATCTCTCTGTCAGACTGCAACTTTGTCTGTTGCCTTTAGCTTTCTCAAAACACAGCAGAAGGCGGAAAGAAATGGTGGCATTTTTAAGACTTATTCTCAAACAGCATCATTTATGGGTCCACCTGCTGGCAGAGTTCGCGCTTCATACTATTTAGAGAATTTTGATTTAGTACTAGAATTACTTACCCCAAGTGCTAAATCCATTATTGTATTATCGTTTGCAATTAAAACTTTCAATTTTTTGAGCTCCGAAATAGATTTAGGTATTTCTGTCAGTTTATTATTATGAAGTTTAAGGGTGGTCGTTCTCGGATCTATCGGTGAAGGTAGTTCGGTTAGTCCATATCCCGAACAATCTACTACGAAATCCTCAGAATCTCCTTCGGTGTGACATACACACGGCTTTGGACAGGGCAAGTCGGTGGTATTGGATTCTGGTTCAACAGCCCCCTCCTCACGTATCAGGGTTGATACTTGTATATTCTCTTCGATTTTTGGCGTTGCTTGTGTTGTGATGTCATCTTCTGGGTTATCCACTACTCCGTCGCCGCTACCGTCTATAGTGCTATCGGATTCTGCTTGATCTGGAGGAAACTGATTATCCGGTTCCATTGGTATATGCAATTCGTCCTCGTTCTGTGTTGATACCATACCAACCCTGAAAATTGAGGAGATATCTTCTGTTTATCGCACTACCGACCGACCGACGTATTATAAGTATATGATAACAGTGATAAATGAAACGGTATAAGTGCTATCTGTTATATTTTAATTCGTTTTTAATAGCAGGATATTTTTAATTTGATTCTTATTAATTCTTTGATTCTTTTTAATACACATTATTAAAAAAAAAGATTATTCTTAATTTGAATACCTAATAGTTACATAAGACGCGTTTTTTTCCTTTTAATATTATTTAAATAATATTATTTATTTAATATCTTCCACAACTTTGACATCAAAGACAAAATTATTATTATAACAATACAATGACGTATAGGGATTTATTTTATATATAATTACTAATATATATGTAATTTTAAAAACAGATGTTATGCACTTTATGTAATCAACACAATATTTTATATGGTATATCCTTATCACTATACAGATATAAGGTAAATTAAGGAATCTCATACTCACAAAACCATCAATAATAATATGTAAAGTTGTTTTCTCCTCATTTTCACAAGTGATTGTATGTAATTGCAGCGGTTGTATGTACTACCCGGGTAATAGTGGCATCCGACTGTGAGACACTAACTCACTGACACTTATAACTTATCACCATATGATAAGATTACCTGCGGGCATATTGTATAGTTATCGCGATTCGGCATTGATAACGTTACGTATAAATAGCAAATATGTATCAAAATTACAATTTCTATATCACCGATCGCGAATTTATAACTTGTTATTAAATTGTTTATTATATCACAGTAGTATCAAAATCGATTTACTAAAACGTTGCTGATAACTATATGATTTTTATTGCTTTCAAATTGATAGATTACAACGACGCGGTAGCTCAGTTTGTGGAGCGACCGGAACGGTGTTCTTGAGATCGCAGGTTCTAGTCCTGATTTAGTTTTTTTTATAATATATTTATAAAAGGAAAATGTTCCCAATAAGGCTAACAGGTTTATTAAAATTTGTGAAAGCAAATCGTTATACTAAAGAGGGTCCCATATGAACTATTTATTAAATGGGGCGTATTAATATTTTAAATTATCAATTAAGGTAATTTATATAATAGCTCCAGCTTCACCTCAAGCTGCTCCGCCAAATAATAACAAAATATTCAAAAAAAAATTCAAACTAAATTATAAAATAAAAATATAACTTTAAAATAAATTAATAAAAGTGTAAATAAAAAAAAATAACAATGAAATCAAAGCGTGGGATGTTTTTTAAGCGATCTATTGACGCTTAAACACCACCCCACATTTTTTTTTAATTATTTTTTTTATTTTTACATTGCCAAGGGTCCACGATCAGTATGCAAAGTGTCAAATTAATCAAATCGTCTTGAACATCAAAATGGTGTTTGAAAAGTTTCCGTTACACACAAACATTACGAATACTACGTGTTCAAAATCAGTAGAGAGATCGTCTTATTCACATAATATACTACTTGGATTGTATATTATGTGAATAAGACGATCTCTCTACTATATATATATTGGTTGTATATATAAAAATCCAGACAAAAATGTCTGTATAAAGTGATCTTAATATCATTGACGTCTATGTACCTATATACATATATATATCTTAACTAAACAATAGTTAATATTTATACACGAGTAATTTACCAGATAACATTACGGGTGGGAACAGACGACTATAGGTTGATGTAAAACAATTGAATTGTATCGCATAATTAGACATCTACACATATAAATAAAGTTGTATTGTCCGTTTGTTATTCCAAATTAACACATTTTTATTAAATACATATATATGAAAGTGTATGCGGTACTTTATAAAGAAATATTTTTTTCCGTCTGATTGTATGTTTGTTCTGCCCAATCTCTGAAACGGGTGGTCCGATTTTTATAGGACTTTTACTGGCGGATAGTTGATGTTACAAGAGTTAACTTGGTTAATTTTATTTAAAATATATATATATATATTCCGCGCGAACGAAGTCGTGGGAACAGCTAGTGGCTAAATAAAAATACGATGTAATTGTTTGTAATATTTTATTACAAAAAGTATTTTTTAATCATGCTTATTTGGATTATCCCAAACAGTATTGCAATGGCGGCGACCTGGCGGACTACTTGCAAGCCAACAGATTACTGAGCGAGGGTACGATAAGGACGTTCCTCAGGCAGCTCGCGGAGGCGATGAGGGCGATACACGCCAAGGGTATAGTACACAGGGATCTCAAACCGCAGAACATTCTCCTGACGCACAACGTGATGCCACCCCGGACGCCGCACCCCACCGAGATTACCCTAAAAATTGGTAAGTTTTATACCACAATTCGGGGTAACTATACGTAGCAAAGTGGGTTGTTTTTTCTACCTTCATTTTAAGTGACTTTTTTTTTTATTTTAGTAACCTTATTTAGCAACTAAGATCTATAAAAAAAGTTAATTAGTTAGAAAAAATATTCTAATTTTTTAATTTTTAATATTCTACCGTATCTTTAAATGATAGCCTTCGAATGTTTTTTTTAAATTCTGATAGGATTATTGATTAAGCTGCGGTGAATAACGTTTAAATTTTCGGAATTAAGCCTATGACAAATGTAACAATACTGTTTATCATCACAAAGTCATAATGGTGTCATAAAATGATATGGTACATTTCCTCTTCAATTCGAAAATATGTCACTTTATTACTATTATTAGTTTGAATCCTTTAATTCCTTTAACATCATATAACTATAAATGTATAGTCAGTTTTTGTTTTTTGATACGTACAATTGCAATTTATGCCTATTTAAATAAAAAAAAACTTTGACTTTGACGTGAACAAGTTTGCCGTCATGGTATCCAAGATGGCGGATTGCAAAATGTAAAACTCGATGTTTGTTAAATAAGTTTAAATGATATTAATAATAATTATTATTATTTTGTTTAGCGGATTTCGGTTTCGCGAGATTCCTAGAGGAAGGTAACATGGCGGTTACACTCTGTGGATCACCCATGTATATGGTGAGTACTTTATAATATATACTAGCTGTGGCCACACGATTTTATTCCCACTGTATCTTTTTTTTAAATAAATGTAGCCAAAGTTACTTGTAACATGATAGATTAGCCGGATCAAACAGACACCAAGACATATAGAGAAAATATTTGTTATTTTTTTTATGTATGTACCGTATTTACTTTCATATGAATTTAGTGAAATTTGGAATTACAAACGGACACTTCAATTTAATTTATATATATAAAAACTATCAATAGAAATTAATTTGTCCAATAATTTCAGGCACCGGAAGTAATAATGTCTCTAAAGTACGACGCGAAGGCTGATTTGTGGAGCTTAGGTACGATCGTGTATCAGTGTCTTACCGGCAAGGCGCCCTTCCAAGCCACCACCCCCCACGAACTGAAAGCCTTCTACGAGAACAGTGTGGATTTACAGCCCAAGTGAGTTGTTAACTTTTGTTATCCTATTCAGAGAGAGAAACATGAAAAGATCTTCTAGAAAGAGACAAAAAGACTGAGGACACCATAGACAAAATGGACGGAATTATAATAGACTCTATCCATCTCTTATCTATAGGTCTGTAAAAAAAGGTGCAATGCACCGAGAAACTATAGCCAATCAGAAAGAGACAAGGATATCACTCTTCTCTTTCATATGAACTTTTAAACTGGATAGGTTTATAATTCATTATACATGTCCACGGTGAATACAAATAAAAACATAATAAAAGTTACCACCTTTTAACGTAATTACTAAACCGAGTTTAACCTACGCAACCTAACTGCGGTTTAATTCCCCGTAAACCGTAAAGGGTCCGCTACGGCCCCATAAAATATCGTTTTTTTTTCTATAGATAATTGAATTTTCTTCGACCTTATCTACAATATTTATTATAACCGTAAGAAGGATTTACTACGTCATATAGTTGATCGTCTATTATGGGTTTTCCTGATTCCGTATAGGGAATACTCGTTTGGTGAACTGTATAGAAGAAGCTGTTCCAGTACTTGTGATTTTTCTTTGCCAACACTAGATGGCTCTTGCCCACTTTGAAGGGCATTCTATTACTTGTAGGATCCCTTTTTTTTTACCTTACTATTTTTGTCCTAACCCTTAGAATATAGGGATAAAAAGTGTCCCATGTTACTCCTTAATAAAAAGGTTTTCTAATAATTAAAAAAAAATCGCTCCAGTAATCCAACATACAACAACAACAAACAAATCCTTATATTATTAGAATTCTGTACTCGATTATATAAATATATAATACAATGTTTTTTTTTTTATCAACAAAAGCTCGTATCTTTTTATCGGGGACAAGGTCAAACTAACTATATATATATTAATATTAATTTTTCATCTATGGAAATGGAACTAGAAAAAAAAATAGTTATCGATAATTTTTTGTCTCGCTTTATTATGTTTTTTTTTTAATATTTATCTAAATAGAGCCGCGTGGTTCGGTTAACTCAAGGTTGTATGTGAAGTGTAAGAATTGAGATGCTTCCTTGTTTCGTAGCTCGCTCGTGTAACGGCCGTGCGCTACTTTGGTATTTAATAACACTCGAGTAAGAGAGGGATAGAGATATGAAAAAAAAAAGGATGACGAGATTTGTTAGGTACGTTTTTAATTACGTTAAACACTGAAATTAGAAGAGGATAGCGATATAAAAGAAGGGATGATAGAATTTGATAGGTATGTTCCTTATTTCATTTAACACTGAAATTAGAAGGGGACAGCGATATAAAAAAAGGATAGCAAGATTTTATTCGTACGTTTTTTTCAAATATTTTCAAATGTATAGGTACTATTTGAAAACAAGAAAAGTTAGTTTCTTTTTGCTCTCGTGAAAACGAATTTAAAAAGTTCAACGAAATATGTAAAAAAAAATAATAATTAGTGTCGAAAAGTTAGAATATATATATATACTATATTATAATATATATATTATAAATGATCTATATATCATATAATAAGGCTTTCGACCTATTCAGAACCAAAATTATAACCATCACTCCTCACGCGAAATGTAAATATGTAAATATTACATGTATGTCCGTCCGCTGATCGCGCTCTCGCATCTGCGAACCAATTTAGCACGTGTTTAATATAGCTTTATTTCATCCGTGCACGCTTCCTTCTCGGTTTACATAACTATATATGTATGTATGTATGTCCGTCTGTGTATTAAGAGCTTTCTAAATTAGTATCTCTCCACCGTAACGTAAATGTTCTGACTAATGTTTGAGTACGGCTTAAATTGATCCACCGTAAGGGTGCGTACACACTGCATAAAGTCCGAAGTATGTGGATAATAAATATATTTAATTATTTATTTAGGATGTACTGGAGAGGGGTTTTGTAGGTGAGAGTAAATGATGCCCTCATTTCATTACCTATTTGACCTCAAAAATAGTGTGTTAAAAATTCCCACCAATGAAATAACGCTAATTAGCATCACAATCTTGAAAGAAACATCAAACCCAACTTACCTCAGTGGTCAGATAAAAGAATACCTTATTATATAGCATTAAGTTCCTTTTCGCGATAGCGTGATAGTGTCCATACCATCGCACTAGATAGTACTAACATCTCTTTTAATATACGATGTTAGTGTGCTAGTTCACCTAGAGTTTGATAAATAATGAAATGGCTGCATTATTTAATGCTCATTAAGATACTTTATAATAAAAAAAATTGTATTTGAACACATTGCATATAGTTTTTTATTTATTTTCTACAGTGTGTGAACACCCTTACAGTCCTAGGAAATTATAAATTTACTGTCACATGACCAACGGACAAGTTCCAAAAGTCGGCTAATAACATAATCCAACAACATTAACAAGATGAATTGAAGACGCGAATTAAACTGAACTTATTAAACGTGACTTAAACTGAGTTGGCAAACGAGAATTAAACTGCGTTTATTAAACGTGAACTGAACTGAGTTTATTAAACGTGACTTAAATTTAGTTGGTAAACGTGAATTAAACTACGTTTATTAAACGTGACTTAAACTTAGTTGGAAAACGAGAATTAAACTGCGTTTATTAAACGTGAACTGAACTGAGTTTATTAAACGTGACTTAAACTTAGTTGGAAAACGAGAATTAAACTGAGTTTATTAAACGTAAACTAAACTTAGTTTATTAACCGTGACTTAAACTGAGTTGGTAAACGTGAATTAAACTACGTTTATTAAACGTGTCTTAAACTTAGTTGGAAAACGAGAATTAAACTGCGTTTATTAAACGTGAAGTGAACTGAGTTTATTAAACGTGACTTAAACTTAGTTGGTAAACGTGAATTAAACTGCGTTTATTAAACGTGAACTGAACTGAGTTTATTAAACGTGACTTAAACTTAGTTGGTAAACGTGAATTAAACTACGTTTATTAAACGTGTCTTAAACTTAGTTGGAAAACGAGAATTAAACTGCGTTTATTAAACGTGAAGTGAACTGAGTTTATTAAACGTGACTTAAACTTAGTTGGTAAACGTGAATTAAACTACGTTTATTAAACGTGACTTAAACTTAGTTGGTAAACGTGAATTAAACTTTTTCTTTCTTTTTTTTTTGCGTTGGAAAAATCCGTTACGGATACCCGCCGGTTACCCCCCGAGCGAGGGTGCCCCAAGCAAAACGTGAATTAAACTACGTTTATTAAACGTAACTTAAACTTAGTTGGAAAATGAGAATTAAACTGCGTTTATTAAACGTGAACTGAACTGAGTTTATTAAAAGTGAATTAAACTGAGTTTATAAAACATGAATAAATCCGAGATTATTAAACGTGAATTAAACTAAGCTTATTTTATATTAATTAAACTCTAGTTTGTATTCACATGTCGACACTATTATTTTATCTCATTATCCTTGTAAGATATATATTTTGTTGAATAATTTATAAATAATTGTTAACGATTATATTTAAATATAAATAACGGAATATACATTAATGCGTCAATTATATTATTTTATCTGCATATTTTATAATTGTATAATTGTCATTATAGAAAACGATTAACATTTATAATAAAATCTTTTTTATATTACCTATTTTTATAATTATATTAATAATAATTATAAACGTTTGTCGTATTTAGAGAACTCACCGAAAGAATCTTCTAGAACATTCCACTTTATTCTAGAACATTGTAAATTATTCCAGAATGCCGTCCGGTACTAGTCCAGAGCTATGCAACCTGCTGATCGGTCTCCTGCGTCGGAGCTCGAGGGAGAGGATGCCATTCGAGGTGTTCTTCAATCATCCCTTCCTCCAGAGACCAAGGGTCACATCCATCACCAGTGAGTTTATATTTAATTTAGTTTGGGTTATACTTGTGATGTGACAGACGTACAGATAGATGTTTATCGATATATTAACAATCCATACCGCTCACTACATTACAAGTATAGGTACAAGTGGCTTAAAAAATATATATATAAATTCCCAGCAATCCTATCGACTTGATAATTACAGACGTTTATGTGTTATGTAATATTTTTAAATGAATGCAATATTTTCCTTGTAATATTGTAATAATTTATATATAAATTCCCAGTAATATCTACATTATTCATATCATTTGTTATTATATCTATGTCATTATTTTCTAATACAAAATCTTTCCCCTACACATTAATATATAGGTACATATTATACGATGAATCACTTCAATTAATATGCAGAATCGGGTTTAACACGGTCAGTACAATATCTTACACGGTAATATAACTCTTATTCCCTAACATATAAGATACAAAATCGTGTTTATCGTAAAGATATAAATAAAAAAAGTTTTGTTCCAGTAAACAAATTAGTATAAATAAAATGTAGGTATGATAATTTTGACCGAGTGACTGACTCGTTTGTCGTAATCCCTCCCATTGTATCTGTTTTCGAAATTTCGATAGTTTATTACGCGAAAGGAGCTATTTTTTTAAAACTATTTCGATCCTTAAAATGGCGCGTTAGTATCAACCAATCACGAGCCCGCTACCAATTTAATAACCGCCTTACAACTATGCGATGTTGGTATGCTAAAAATGGCGGCAATACTAGAACAAAAATTTAGATTATAGTAAATACATCGCTACCACGGCTACTTTATTTCAATTACAAAATGACAAATAAAAAAAATTCAAGGAATTTATTCATTACAAATAATATGATATATGTTTACGGATAGATTAGAATTTTCTCGAAATTTCGAGTACATATAATTCTGAGTACCTATAGTATGTAATAAAGTTCTTAAACGAGTCATCGTACGACTCAAAATACTGGTACTTCACAATTTATTCGTCTTATCTCCGTAATCTATATAACGTGTAAATGGAAAGCGGATTTTGTTTATTATAAATGTTATTCTTCCGATTAATATTAGTATAATATATATAACCTTGGAGATTTGTTGAGGGCAATTCGTTTGGTTTAAATTTAAATTGCTTGGATTTAAATTTGGAACGTTTTAGGTATTATGGACGGGAATGAGCGAGCGTCTCAATCGAACGGGGATGTTGAGGAAAGTTCTAGAATATTTATCAATGTTTTAACAGTGGTCAGGTGTTCTCAAACTTTTGAACTTTGTTAATAATAATTATTATTTTACGTCTTATTTAAATCAAATAATTGCGATTAAGTATTTTTTATAATGAAATGGTATAATAATATGTTTTTTTTTAATATATCCGAGTGCAATGACCTCAGTTTCTAATGTTTCGTCGAGTCTACGAGTAGGTATAACAGATACAATTACTTGCTTCTTGCTTCATTCTCTTATACATTAGCAACAATGACTCGTCGTTATCGAGATAGTACAAAGAACATATTATTACAGATGGTTTATTTTTTATACATTTTACATACGCACATACAAACATTACGCGCTTTCTAATCAATATAATTATATATATAATTATATATATATAATAATATTTCGGTGTCTTGTGTTACATTGGTTACGGTATTGATAAATTGTTCAGGTTTGGACTCTGAACTACCGGACATATTGGAACGCGATATAACGGGATTTATGGAAACTAAATGTATCCTTGAGGAGTCGTGGGACAGTCAGGGTATTTTACCTTAATAATAAAGCTTGGTATGCATGAGGTGGGCTGATGTATGTTATTTTTATTTCTGCGGTGTCGCATCTGTAATAAGAGTGTATTTTTTTAAATAATAATAATAATATTAATTCGCTTGAAAGCATGGCTTCTTTCCTATATACCGTCTTGATCGTGTACACCAGGTTTTAATTAAGGTTCGTCCACACCTCGCTTCTATATGTCGTTAAAATCTTGACCCGCATTCGATTTTTTTTGTGATAAATTATCAAAACGTTATCAGTAGGTAACCTTCGGTTCTGAAGTCGTGTTATCTGTATCGAGATCGTGATAATTATTTACAAACGTCCGTTTCTGAATTGGCCGAGCGTTTGATTCACCTTTTACTATGAATATATTAATATATAATTGTATCTTAAATATCATCCGATTATCAAAATTTTTAATGGACGCGTCTTGGTAATAGTCGCACTTTGTAGATTTCTCGAGCACGGAATTGGTCTATAAAGGTTTTGAACCAACATAGTTATTATGTCATTTTAATAATTATTATTCAGAAATTCCTTTTAACGGGAAACAAAAATGTATGCGACAATAAAAAATATGATGAGTTTTTTTTATATATTTTGACTGTATATCAAGTGCTCCTTGAATCCGAGGGGCGGGTGGGGGATGGCAAAGCACCCTTGCACCCTTGGATCCGCGCTTGCACCCCCTCGTCCGTCCATCACAAGAAAAGTGTACATTATCATGTAAAAATTAAAAATACGCTTTCTCACATCACATATATACTGCACGTGGTATTATATAGCACGTTAGTGTGAAATAAATAATATAAATTGTTGCAAAAATTTTAGAAACGTCAACTTTATTTGCAGAAACGAGTTCGAGCAGCGCTCTCCCGACGACCTCGGTGGCGCGGGCTCCTCCCACGCAGCCCGCGATCCATACCGCCGTGCATCCCGCCGCGCATCCCGCAGCTCATCCAGCCGTGTATCCCGCGGCGCATCCCAGCCCGCAGCCGCAGCCCATCCTGCAGCCGGGATCGCTGTTGACGAAGAAGTCGCAGCCCACGTCGTCGGGTAACAAGATGTTTTTATTTCAACATACCTTCCTCGTAACGATATATCTCTGTTGTGTAATATATTGTTATGTTAATATAGTTCAGGGGGAGGCCTCGAGTGACCTTCGAAAACACAGTATCTATGATACTGGAGGAAGGTCACGTAAAAAGCACGAGGACCCCCAGGAGGGCATGTATGAATGAGGTTGATGACTGTGGCCGAGGCGAAAGAGGTATGCAGGGACCGTAGCGTTTGGCGCTCCGTCGTCTCTGGCTACCCCGCAAGGAGGGATGGCTTGAAGCTAAATAAATAATATAGTTCACGTATTTGTTGATTGAAAGACTTTTTAGTATTTCGTTACGATTAAGGGGGTAGCTCATAACCTCCCGTCGTTCGTACTCACGTATCGGTTTTATTGAGATCGTAAATTTAATAATTAATTATTATTATTATTTTTTTTATATCTGTATATCTCTATATGTTTAGGAAAGGACCAATCCCTTATGTCGAATTATTGAAATATCTTGCGATGGTTCTAGTTGTTAATAAATTGCTAACTGAATTAAAGTTTGGGAAACGGTGATCACAATAATGAAATACCCGGCCGAGTTTGTTATGTGAATCTTCTCAGAACAGGGTGCTAAGAACACTCGTAGCATTATTTTAAGTTGTGTCTTTACAGAAAAGGTCTTATTTCGACAAGTATTTATCAATTGTACTAACACTCCCACGTGTATGAACACGAGTGATCACTGGTATTGATACAAGTGGAAAAAATATGAATAAATAAATATTTGCATCAATATAATAAATACAAAATGGACCGGGAGTCGTTGCTAACCTATTTATTAATTTTATTCATATAATATTAACAAAAAAAAATTTTTCTTATTTACTCAAATGTATTAAAATTATAATAAAGAACGTATAAATTTATTCATAAAACGTTATACAACTATTGTATAATACAATAAGAAAAAATATATGCTTTTTTTGACGTAATTAGTGTTGGTCCGTTGTTTCGATGGCGTCTCGCAGCTGTACATATATACATAATGTATAATATATATATATAACAATACATGTCTCGACGTACGTCAAAGATAACACCAGCGACCCGCGCCGGCAGAGGACGATCTCTAAAGCTACCCGGTATTTATATATTAATAATAATAATAATAAATAATCCGTTTGTTACAAAATATAACGTACATGGTGTATTTTTTATTATAATTTGTCATACTGTTAACTATGTGTTGTTTTGAACATCACGCCTTAGATAAGCGTGTGTTATATCTTATACTATATATATACTAGCTTATTCCCTCCCGCTTCGCTGGGCACACTATTAATTTGGATGTGAACTTAGGTTGCTATGGTAACCTTTGTCATATTATCCGTTGTCATCGTAACCGTTTCTATGGTAATCGCGTTAAGTGTATAGCTCCCACAGGTTTAAAACTTTGCGAAATGCAAAGTTGAAATTCGTTGGGATAGGAATTCCGTAAAATCCGTTCTTATTGGACGTCTACGTCACAAAAGAAATAACTATGTAAAATTGTAAGTTAATCGGACAGATAGTTTCGGAAGTTTCACGATGAGTCAGTGAGTGATAAATCACTTATATATATATATATATATAGATTCAACATGTTTAACGAATATAGGTAAACAACATTCAGGGTAAACAGATTTATGGATTACTCAAATACTTAGGAACCGACTGATTACTGTTATATGTTATATTATGTTACATTGCCGATGATTAATTAGTAAATAATATTTTTCACAGCGGATTCGTCGGACACGATGTGGGCGGGGGCCGAGGACTTCGTTGTGGTTGAGGCGGAGAGCGGGTCGGCGGACGGGTCGCACACGTCGCACGGGTCGGCCTGCTCGCACGGCTCGCACGGATCGCACGGATCGCACGGATCGCACGGGTCACACGGGTCGCTGGGCTCGGGGGAGGCGGCTCCCCGGCCGCGCTCGCTGGCCCTCCCCGCTCCCCCCGCGCCCCACCCCCAGCACCCAGCGGCACCGCACGCCGCTCCGCCCCACCCCGCGCCGCCGACGCACGCACCGCACAGGGTAAGCGCTCACACCTCCCCCTCTCTAACGTCGTACACTACTCTGATATCAATAACATGTATCTAATCTTTATACAGTCATAACATGTTTAATATTACATAGTGTGTAATGCTAATGTACAGAACCCACTGAGCGTGGCGTCCAACGTGCCCCGCTCCCAGCCCATCGACGTCCTACGATCTAACCACAATCGAAACGCCACCAACATTGGCTCACTCTCACCGCCCACTGTGAGTTACCTAACATACGTATCCATCCACGATGTACACTAATCCCGCCTATAACACGGTACTCTTATAACGCGGAACGAATCTACCGCGTTATAGGGGGGATTACTGTATACATTCAATATCATATCGTACACTTTTACACTTTGAAGTGATTTAATAGTGTCCGTGTTGATAACATCATGTTATTGAACCCTTGTAATATTCAGGTTCCGTTCACTATGGGGACTCCTCCTTCGACTCGACGACGAAGCGCTTCCGGGAGCTCCCCTCCCCCATCCCTGTGGCAGGTCTCTCCCACAAACGCTAGTCCACTCCGACGATCAGGTACTAAATATCTTCATCATATATATGTAAATGTAATGAGAACTCCTGTCAAACGTCACTACTCGAGTCAGTTAGTAGTGTTGCCACCTTAGTTCTTTAGGGTCTAGAACTATAACTTTTTACTGTACCAGTTTTTTAACAATTTAGTTTTTCATTTTCTTAAGAAAACATATCTTTTACCGGCCATCGTTAAACTTGCAGAAGAATTTAGCATCTTACCTGTTAAATAACTAAATAATCATTTTAATTTTTGAACCTTTAATTTGGTTAAATTTTTCTAATTCTGTTTAATGTTGAATATTGTTATTGTGTTTCAAACTAAATAATAAATGAATAATTGAAATCATTAGTAGAAGTGTTTTAGCCCGATTTAGCTCTTTTTATCTTCTTCAACGGTCTCCATTACCAAAACTAAAGTGGCAACACCTAAGGTGGTGGTCAGTTAGCCTAGAGACGGCGCCCGCGTCGGTCGTGTGTACCGATTATAAGTTTCATTATAATAGAAAAGTTTATTTCCATCTTAATTGACATATTGTTAGTTCTATTTGAAGGTTCGTCTCCTCCGGTGTCTCTGGCGCTGAAGGCGAGCGGCGAGTCGTCCCCCAAGCGCGCGCTACCCGACGCACTGCTGAGGGGACTCAAGCTACACCACGACCCGCCCGTCTACATACCCAACCTGCAGGAGGAGACCATACTCGCCGTACGAACAAAACAAAGAATATAAATCATTAAAAAGGAAATGTATTAAATATACAATTGTTATTAATTGTGCAGGAGGAGCACAGCAAGGTGTTCTCTCAGCTGAACTTCGTGCTGATGTTGGCCGAGCTGCTGTCGGATCTGGCGCTGTCCTGCGGCGCGCCTCTCGCCGCGCTCATGGACGCCTCCGACGGTAAATTAACATGGCACTATTTGACATCTCGATTTGACGCTATAGCTCAGTTGACGGTGAGACGATAACGGACCCTCAGGGGCAACAGGTTCGAGCCCTGATAGTAAAAAAAATAGTTTTTTAGCACCTAGGTTGTGCGTTGATGTATCGGGGTAAACATTTTGATGTGTACAGATAGTAAATAATAGTTGTGATATATGCAGAGCGGTGCAACGAGAGCGTACGGCTGGGTCTGCTGGTGCAGGCGATGCAGGCGCTGGCGGCGGGGCTGAGGCTGGCCGCCGCGCACTACAGGTCCCGCACGCTGCAACCCACGCCGCAAGTGCGCAGCGGTACGCACGCACACACATAGATATAATAACATATACACACAAACACTCATATTAAAGCTAAGCTCTTTCAGACTCATTTTGCGCTCAGTTGATTTAAAGTATAATGAAAAAGGCATTTTATCTTTGTTACATTACTTTTTTTTCTAACGCTATTTTGCATCTGTTGCCTTTTCGACGTCGTTGTTTTTTTCAATTATAAATATATTTTTTTAAAGTCTAACGTTACTTGCATGGTTCTAAATGACTATATGATCAAGAAAACGACTTTTGTTTAGTTTTATAATAAATTATAAATTTTTCAGTTTACCTTTGTTACACTATCGATTATAAAATTCTATATACCACATATTAGTACCAAAACAGAAAGTGACTATATATTTTGTTATATATTTCAGTTGTATCACTAATGAATGGAAAGTACAAGTGGATTGTAAACGAATCGCGGAGGCTCCACGAGGCGGGAGTGACGCCCGCCGTCTGCGATAAGATACTCTACGAACACGCCATCGAACTGGTATGTATAAATTCATGTCAATTATAAATTGTACAATATTTGGATTTTTTTTTCGTTGCCATTAAACTAAAAATAAAATTTTATACCATCAGTGCCAGATGGCGGCCATCGAGGAGCTTTTTGGAGACGTGAAGGAGTGCGAGCGGCGGTACATGTCCGCGCAGGTGCTGCTGCACTCGCTGGTGCAGAGACACCCGCTGCATCCCCACCACCGCACCACGCTCTCCAAGTGTACGTACACTTGTGTAATGTATACAGTAATGTTATAAACCATACGAAAATAGAGCCACACGCTCCATCATGTATGCGGTTTATGTTGCTCTTAATGGAGTCCACACGGAAATTTAAAATAAGAAGAATTTTACATTCGTTACGCTAGATGGCGTTGTTCTTGTTTCATGTAAACCTGATTTTTACTTTAACGCGATGGAGTTGTAAAAATAATACTCGCATTAGGCAGACAGTACCAGAGTACTCCGATATTATCAACTCTAAGTGCAAGTAAATTTATATTTCATAATTCACTGGATCTAGATATTTGATATATAATTATTTAATTTAATATAAAATTCAGATAGAGACGCAGTCCAGCGGCGCCTCAATTGCCTCAAGGGTCCGCGGAAAATCATGGACGTGAAATTAGAGGCCGGGATCTCATAATGCAATAGGCATCTCTACCGTAGACATAAGTACACGGACGACGCGAGACGCAAGACGCAAGAGAAGTGATTTTATTTTGTTTCTATTATAATAATGACTTGCAGTGATAAAACTATAAAAAGTGTATAAAAGGTATAAGTGAATGATATCAATAAAAATAGTAATCATTATACGCAACGTCTATCGACGGCGAGGATATCCGGTATATTTCAATAGTGAGTTATATTTTTTTATCTGTATGTAGTATTTTTCTTGCAAGCGGTAGTATATTATAGTCCCTAGAACGTTATAGTGTAAAAAATATGTACTGCTTCGGGATAAAAATAGACAATTATGTAATAATATTTATCCTACTTCCCTTTATTTAAACGATTGTTACACATTGTAGTACATTACAGATAAATAAATCTGAATTGTTTTGTTTTTATTAACAATAACTATTGTCCAAATAAATACAAATTAGCGAAATCATAATTTAAAATAATAAAAAATATATAGTATAGAAAATGTTGAACGGCTTGTCAAATCTCATGATCATATTAACTTAGTTACTATTAATAATTTGTAGTGTTGTAAAGTGAAAATTATGAAGTACTATCTCGATATGAACATGATAATAGAGATCTCATTAATTATCGACCAATAACAATATAGCATTTTTAGGTTAAGTTGCAAATTGTTTTAAGTATTTTTTTTTTGTTTTCGACGATCAATATATTTGTTTACACGATGCATATTAATTTAGTTTGCCAAATTGTAATATTCATTCTGTGTTTACTTTTCAAAGATATTGTTCAATGCTTTACACAAATAAAAATAAAGACTGTTGTAATATATTTGATTTTTTTTATTGGACATGTCAATGCCTTCATCTCAAAAAATGCAATAATAAAAAATATTAGTATTCTTTAGTTCTCATTTACCGTTAATATTGTACGAACACTCCAGAACCTTGTTTTACAAACCTATAAGGCTTCATACGATTTCGGCCCCTAACAGACTGAAACATTACTTTATCAGGGGGGAATTCCGATGATCCAGACGTCTCCAAGAGGATATCTAAACAAGTAAGCAATTTGGTCATTTGCGAGGAAAGAGCAGGTTTAACATTCTGATCAGTTGTCCAATTGGTGTTGATGATTCGTTCAATATCTCTTATGTCATCATTGGTTCCCGCTGTATGGGTTCCATTCCAATGTAACGTTAATGAGAAGAGTGGTGTCGTTTTTGGATAGTCTGTGCTCACAGCAACTAATGCGACCAACTTTGCTGATTGTCTGGTGATTATGGCACGGTACAGCATATGATCTTCACAGACGAGACCTTCTGATATCAAAAATGTAGTGGATGTGGATTGACTGTATTCGTTCCATCCTACCGCCTGCCACTGTGTGAGGGAACCGGATAGTCTTAAGGGACAAGTCACACCTTTTTCGGGTATGATTTTACCACTTTCCAAATCTTGTAATTCCTTCATTAATTCTACTCTTGATTTTAATCTCTTCTTCAAAGTAAAAATAAAGTTCTCAACGCTAACGACACTGAGGCTCTGACTTGGTTGAATATTCTTCCCTTTTTTATCATCATTAGATACTGTCATAAAATCCAATCCACACATTCTTTGTGCCCATATGTAGGGTCTACCGACTTCGGGAATATAATGTAGAAATTCTTCTGATATGCCTGCAGCATTAAGTAAATAGGCAGTAGCTGGATGTGGAGAATCATTTCCATTATCACCAATGTATAATTCATTTAGTATACAATCTCCATTCAAGACATCAGCAGCAGACACTCCTGTTACAGGTTTTGAAAGATCTAATGTATATTTAACAACAACAATTTTTAGAATAAGCATATATGAGAATATAAGATTAAATGCTGTTCCATCGGCAATTTTGACAGTAACTTTCACATTAAGGGGATGTTTTTTAAGAACCTCCTTCTTTTTGGCCTCTGCTTTTTCTTCTTTCGATATCTTTGTACCTCTATGATGCCTCTTTTTCTTGTCTCTGGGTTCTTCATCATTATTTTCTTGGTCAGAGTCAGAGTCATTTGAAACTACTAACTCACTTTCAATGTTACTAAGTTGGTCCAACCTTCTAGCTTCATCTTCATCTCCAGATATTCCTAAAATATTAGATTAAAATTTTATAATACATCAAAATTAAATTAAAAAGAAAAAATAAAAGTAAAAAACTTACCAACAGTCACATTCTTTGCACCAAGGGCATCAGAATAAGCACTCGCATTAGCATAAAGCAAAAATAAAGGGGGTGGAAGAAGTGAAGCAGCTCTAGCTTCATCTCGCTTTTCATCTAATCTAAGAGCTAGACATTCTTGAAGTGGCTTCGTAGCCTTTAACACATCTTTAAGGTGTGGTGAGAGAGCATCTAATCTTGAGCGAGCAGCAGCAATAGCAGCCGATACACATTCCTTAGATGACACCAGCTCATTGCAGGCCCCAGCAAGTTCCCGCCGCTGACGTAATTCCCACTCAAGTCTTGCTAACTGGAGTTGATGTTCATCTGTTTTTGTAACTTCCTAAAAAACAATAGCTTAGCAGTTAATTTAATAATAATGAATCACTAACTTGATGAAGCTTTGATGAACAATCTCTTATTCTTCTCTTATCAAAATCAAGATTTGTATATAATAAATAGTTGAGAATTATTTTTATTTACCGATCTTGAGATTTCACTAGGTGCATCTTTGTAAAAGTCTTCCAATGGTATCAATTCTATTTCTTCATCTTTAGATTTAAATTGTAAGCATTTGGTAACTTCTTTATTGAGGTGGTCAGCTTCATAGAGTAGATTTTGCAAAAGTAAATGTGTTGAATCCACTCTCTGCTTTTCCTTGTGAAGTGAATCTCGACCAGCCCTTGTACGGACTTTCTCTAACCTGTTTAATTTTTTCAATGCTACTAGATGCAGAGAAGCTTCTATTCTTTTAGCAGTAATATTTTCCTTTGCCTATACAAAAATTGTTTAATTTTATAAGAGTTACTGTAATAATTAATGACTTAGATAATGGTTTTAAAAATACCTCGTCGGTACCCTTTTCTTTTAATTCAGATATTTCGGATAGTAATACACGCACATCTTGACAAATTTTCTTGAACAATGCTGCATCCTTGTCCGCTGAACGTAACTGAGCCTCTGCTTCTTCGAATTCAACAACTTTCTAAAATTTGTTTTGGTTTAATTTTTATCACATATTTTAACAAACAGGGTTGTCATTAACATTAATTAACCACAAATAAAGCCGATAAACTAACCTTATAAATATCAACCGGAGATTGCTTTGAATTCTCAGTAGAGGAAGTAGTAGTTAATTTGCGTCGTTTTTTCGCTGAGGTGTCGTCCTTACCCATGATGGACAATATAAACAATTGTTGTAATTCTTGTAAGTTGTAATTATTTTCGTTATAACCACGAATATGATTGTGAAATGACAATTGATAGTTGTTTAACGTTTGTTTATAAATAGATCGCTAAAAGACATGCAAAGGTACAAAGCCATACAGCCATTCCACTTCTAAATTATACTGGTTCAAACGGCATATAGAAACAAATACAATATAAAAACGAAAAACACATTACATAACCACATTTTTTTTTAATTTAAATTTTAAAGTTAAAAATTACTAACGGAGTTTTTATAAAACGAAACAGATTTAGTACAACAATAAAATGTCTTATTTGATAGTTAATGAATACGAAAAACCTTTAAAAGAAATTGCAAAGAAATTGAAATTCTAAATACATTATATTGAAACACAATTTCACATTATTTTGAGGTCGAAAAAATGTATCAATCATATTAAAATAATATCTAATTTTATTTAGATTTTGTAATGGAATGACTCAAATGCTTTTTAGAGGGGTCTCAGACTTCTAACCTGCCGCTGTTTGGTATGATATGTTACATATAGTATGTAAAAGCGTACCAATCAAGAAACAATAAATAGTTTTCACGATGTGAAACTGTTCTAAAATTTTATTTCACGCAGATTTTCTGTAGATTAGTGATGTGACCCTGGTCAATTTAACTCTATTCAACCGATTGAGCTGGCTTATGTATCTGCACAATTTAAAATAAAAAAAAAACTTACCATGCAACTCTGATAACGGTCAGATATTTTGAGAGATTTTATGCTTTAGTATAAGGAAACATAAACTTAAATTGATTATCTAAAATAATAACTTCAAAACTCATTTTAACAATTACAATAATTAATGTATTTTACGAATACTTATCATATATTTCTTTAGTTTGTTTTTTGATAATCTGTTATTTTGTTTATTTATGTTTTGTTGTTGAAAAAGTTTTTCTTTTGTACCTTAGGTATAAGATGTTTTTGCTAAGTTTATAAAATAAAGTTTTTGGCGCCTACTGTAAAAGAAGAGACAAATTTATCTTAAGCGTAATATTAATTGTTGCCTACTTTTTCTAGGAGTTATTAAAACAAAATAGAAAAAAAACACAAGTTTCCACACATAAACAATGTCAACTTACTTTATTATTCAAATTATAAGTTATCTAATTTCAGAGTTTCTTGATAAAACATATTTTGATACAAGTAAGCGGTTTGTATTTGGATAAATTCTTAATCAGCATCGACATTGCCGATAAAACTTTATTTAGTAGATAAAAATTGTGTGTTATTTTAATAACAGAAGTACTTACATTCATATTTATATTACATTTTAAGAATCTGATCCATGAACATGAATAGTTGAAGTATTATGTATTTTGTAGTAAAATTTTGACTTTAAGTCCGTTGTGTAGTGTTGCGCCTCACGGCTCACACGCGCCGACCGCGTGTATAAACACTTATTATTGTGACGTCACTATACTAGCAGGGTTACATGAAACTAGAAACCGGACGAATCGTGAACGGAGCGTGCATTATTTATCGCGTTGTTATTGAGAATAACTACATTAATTATAACTTTATTTATGATTGATCTCTCATAATCAGTAGCTGCATAGATATTGTGGTTGGTTTTGTCTTATTTCACTAAAATGTCACAAGAAAAATTCGAATTGAGGGTAGTGAATTACATGAGTCCCACGCACCCTGTGGACTTATATGAATTAATACTGGAACTGTTGGAGGAAGCACTGGACTGCTATGCCACTCTTCAATATGAAAGTCGAAGCCCTGGACCCTTTCCTGGCCGCCCGGATCCCTTCACGAATAATAAGGTCGACTTGGGTGAGAAGTTAAAACTTTTGTGTATATTAAATAACTTTGAGGGTAAAATTTGCTTCCTATTGCGACGCTTGTATAGCTAAAGCGACATGAATAATAAGCCTGTTAGCGACAGCGGTTAAATAGTCAGAGACGGAGCGGAAATATTGAAACTCGCAAAAGTCGACGACCTACCTTCCGATGATAACTTTAATCGTATTATTGTTATGATTATGTAAATAAATAGCAAATATTTTTAATACTAAATAATTAGTTTTTTTAATACGTTTTCGTAAATGTAAATATAAGTATTAAAAGTTGAATAGTAATGACTGGAAATATTAGCTCGAAAACCTATCGTTTAAAATACTTGCATTTATTTATGTTTATTATTTTTTTTTTATATATTACAAATTCAGTTTATAGATACATAACATCTAAAACAATACCATTCATTTTTCGTTCTCACCGCGTTTTTACAATGCACATACTTGCTATGAAGATACGTTTATATATTACAGACATGCACGGAGAACTGTGGGATTAAATAATAAAAGGTATATATTAATACAAAGGTCGTCTTACTAACATATGTTAATTTCGAAGGTAGATATGCTTCTGCGTCTCAGTTATTGTGGGTGTTAGTTCTAACGAGAACAGAATCGATGACGCTAAAAGAAACTTATTTTGATCAGGATTCATGTCAGCGGCAGCGTATATGAAATTGCGAGAAAAAAAGACTGACTTCATCGAACTACTCCCGGTAACCCCAGTGTTCGCTCACCAAATGAACGTTGAAAATAAGCCGGGGTATTTCTCAGATATCATTATTCATAGTGATAAAAAGTAAGTGTTTATTTTATTTATATTATCTTGTAAATAATTTTAAATTACTTTACATGACCCAAACTGGACAGTACCTACGTTATATACACCTTTTAATTGTAAGCAACGAAAATATTATCAAAAACTCGTACTAATGTACGAGTATAGGTTGTAATGACAAATAGTGAAGTAAGATGGCGCCCCCCATCAAAATATAATTCCCGCCTCGCAGTTCTATAAAGTTACAACTAATAAGCATTAACCCAATTATAGTATCGATAACAGTATAATTAATATATAAAAAAAAATTGTTTAAACTACATAAATGTAAATAGGAAGATAAATTTATTGTTATCAACCATGTCAAGTTTCCAGATAACGCATTCTAACTTCTATTATTACTCCACACACACTGACGATTGTCCTGATTATTATAGTTATATTATTTCAGAGCTCACAACGTTAATACATTATTGGACCTCAGAGGATGCACCTTCGCGTATAGTGACGTTGAATCTCTTAGTGGAAGTAAAATTGTACTGAAAACTCTAAGAGCGAAGGGGGAAAATGCGTCTTTCTTCGGATCTCTTTTAAGTATGTAAAATAATTAATATGATTTATTATTGGATATTAAGACAATATTTCCAGGATCTGGATCTCATTTGGCGTCTGCTCAAATGGTGTTAACAAAACAAGCCGAATGGGCCGCAGTTGATTCAACAACTTTGTTATATTCGAAAAAGTTTATGCAAGACGGTGGTAAAGATATTATAACTCTTGAGACGTTAGGTCGTTTACCGCCTTATCCTCTTGTTGTGAATTCAAGGCTTCCAGGTCAGTAGATTCGACTTATTGAAACCAAAATATAATTTGACAGTACATTTGTATGATAAAATTGACTTATCTTTTGTCCTATTGATAAAATTCGATAAATATAACACTACAATTCTTTACGTGAAAATATATCGGCATTTTCACAGTAAATATATATTTTTTATAACATTTTTTGTATTTATTAGTTTTGCCTTCCTTTTTATAAATTAAAAAAATATATAAAAGGCGCAAAAAATAAAACCTTTATTTCTTGCATTTAACTAAAAAAAATTATTACAGATGATATCAAGCGGGCAATGACGGAGGCTTTATTAAATCTGCCGCAGACACCTCTCTGGAAGCGTCAGTTCGCTAAATTCGGTATAATAAAGTTCGAGACCAACAGCGATGGTGCTTACGACGGGTCGCCTGCACAGATGTGGTCCGTCGAGAACGAAAAACTCAACGTACGATATTATTAGAGTGCTGCTGTTCATTAGCTTGGTCTATGTTTTATATATTTTATACGTCGATTACACGCCACAGGATTGAATAAATATAATTAGGGATATTTTTTTGATTATTACTTTTATTCATTCATTCCTTTATTCACTCATTCATTCATATTTAATGAAAATTGTATACAATAAAATACTACTCATTAAAAAGTTACTCAAAAAAATATATAAAAACTAATTTAATTGCAACTTATATTTATTTACAAGTTAGTTCTAAGGAATGAATGATGAATGGAATTAAGAATATATACCCAATGGTTTAAGGATTTTATATATATATTACTTTTATATTAAAATTGTAATGCCTTATTAGAAAACAATAGCAATAATATTAATATATTATCTAAATGGCTTTATATCACTGCTGTCAATACTGGTCTAGAAATGACATTATGCAAATAACCTATCTCTTTGAAAATTGTTATGTTCATTTTGTTTAAAAAATTAGAGATTTCTTTAGTTTTTGACACTGAATCCCTAAATTAGAATAATGGTATGAATTTATAAGTATATAATTTATAAGTATATAATTGCTTACTATATGCAGATGATGCAGTGCTCATTGCATCATCAGAATGCAATTTGCAGGCATTGGTCACCACTCTGAAAGATGGGTGTAAAATTAATGGTCTTAACCTGAATGTAGATAAGACGAAGGTTCTGATATTTGAAAGAAATGAAGAAAGAACAGAATGTAAGATCAACGTGAATGATAAGATAATAGAACAAGTGAATGAAGTGGTATATTTGGGAAGTATGTTTAGCAGAGACGGAAGATACGAAATGGATGTGGAAAGGCGTATTGCTGCTGGTAACAGAGTCAATGGTGCTTTGACTGCATTGTTGAGACGGCAAAACGTCAGTATAGCTGCACGTTTGGCTGTACACAATGCAGTTTTGCTACCGACACTGTTATACGGCAGCCAAACGTGGGTAACACAGAAGAAGAATGTAAGAAAGATGAATGCTGTGGAGATGCGATCTCTTCGCAGAATATGCGGAGTCAGTCTAGCTGATCGAATCCGCAATGAAGAGATGCACAGAATGGCAGGTACTAGCGAAGATGTCACGGTGAGAATGAAAAGAAATGAAGGTTTGGGCACGTTGAACGAATGAGTGACGACGAAAGAATGGTAAAAAAGATTTATATGGGAAAAGTGAGCGGTAAGAGAGACAGGGGGAGCCTCGAGTGACCTTCGAAAACACAGTAGCTACGATACTGGAGGAAGGTCACGTAAAAAGCACGAGGACCCCCCGGAGGGCATGTATGAAGAAGTTGATGTCTGTGGCCGAGGCGAAAGAGGTATGCAGAGACCGTAGCGTTTGGCGCTCCGTCGTCTCTGGCTACCCCGCAAGGGATATGGCGTGAAGGTAAATAAATAAATAAATAAATAAATAATTATTGGCAGATATAACAATCAAAATAAGTAACCGTTGTTTTAGTTATAATAAACTCCTTAAAATGTGACAATATCTTGAAATTGTAATTTTATTCCAAGTTGTATATTTTATTCCAGGGAATAAATCTTAGTAGTAATCTTAGTAGATGTTTAGGTCCTAAAATGTGATATGTTATAGATAATCAAAAAGTTATTGTATTGTAGATTTAAAAACATTAAATAAAATCAAATTGTTTGTAAACTTTAGTTGTGATTTACTAAATTTTTATTTGTATTTCACATTTTATAAGGTGACAAAATTCTTACATATTTGGTTCATTTCCGATCTTTTGGAGAAGAATTTTAAAAGATATTACGTCTCTCTTCTTTCCGTATTGAACCAAAATACTACGTGGTATTTTAATGGAATAGGCTGGAGATGGTTTTGTTAAAGTTTTTTCATTGCTTTCCTGAAATATTAATTTAGGGAGTTATTTTAAAAAGCTTAATATTCAAAGTTAATCTTAATGAATCACTTGTTTATTAATGATATTCACACATACAAAATTAAAATTGATAAATATTAAAAATGACTAAATAAATGCCATTCTATAAAACAAAAATAAACATTCTCCGTAAATAAATATACCTCAATTGCATTAACATCCAAATACTAAATATCATTACTATCTACAATAGTTAACTGGTAACACTAAACGACTCCACCGCCGTTGATGTGATCAATCTCCTCCTGAGACATGGGTCTTCGTTGGTAACGTAGTGGTAGATCAATATCAGAAATGGTTGCGCTGCTCATAGGTGCTGAGGACTGTACTTGCACAGGCTGTAAAGGAAAAGAAATGTATAAAAATACTTAGGTAAGAAAAAACTGTAAAGATATTTATTTTATAATCATCCTTACATAAATTAAATGAAATCACACCTGCATATAAGCGTTAAATGTTTTATAGATGTGTATGCAGTGTAGCAGAAAGAACGATAAAAAAGATACTTACTGCTGCAGGAGCTGCAGGGCTGGCAGCTGAGGTAGCAGGTGGCGGAGCGCTAGCAGCGGACGGACCCATTCCCTTGCGGAACTTAATTACCGGAACTCGACATAATACTCTTGTAATTCTCATTTTAAATTTAAAACGATACAAATTTAGGATTTAAAAATCTTAGAATAGTTAAAATTTAAAAGCAAAATATTGTGACATTGACATTTATATTTATGGATAGAATATTATGTAATGATAAAAAGCACAGACTAAATTTACTTACATTATGTCTTAGGGATATTTTACTAAAATCCGTATTTTTAAGATAATAAAAAAATAATAATGAACTGCTGTAGAGGTTTATAGTTTAAAGTATACCAAACACTTTTATATAAACGTGCACTAAATTCTACTTGCACATAGAAAGTTATAAAAAATTCTAAAAATGGCAATGATAAAAAAGGAAACAATAATGACACATCACTTTAGTAACCACAAAAGATAATATCATCGCATAAAAATGTTTGACGATCAACAAAGTGGGCATTGTCATCTAGTGTTAATTAAATTTTGAATCAGCTCACAGAAAGGCACTGATGATATTAAGTAATATTAATTAAATTGTACAGAATTAAAAGAATTTACGGAGCAAATTTTAATAATGTCAATTTTTTTAGGCGAATACAAGTTATATGATTATGAGTACTATATCTCCGTTATTGTCTCCACTATTATTTGCATTACTGTCTCCATTATAGTCTCTGTTTCAGTTTCCATTATCTTCTCTTTCATGGTCTCACGACTGTCTCTGTCATTGTTTCCATGATCGTCTCCATCGTTATCTCCATTAATGTTTTCAAAACTCTTCATATTAAAATCTGAGCTGAAACTCATATGGGGGTTACTATAAGTACGTCTAATATCAGGATGGTAACGTATGTTAGATAAAGCAGTTACAAAAATAACCGGCCCATCTTCAGAACGAGCTATTGTAAGACATCCAAGATGCGTTCCGTGATTACAAATTTTGCTGGGATCACATTCAAAGCAGCTATAGTATCTAAAAGTAATCTCTACGTTCAAGAAAGACCATAAAACGTTAACTATCATGGTATTCTCGAAACGTGATATATACGGAAATGTTTTACTTTTTATAGGTTTTTCATTTTCAGTAACAATTTCTATCTGAACGTTTTTTACGTTACGCTTCAGAAGTTTATAAATCTGCAAACTTTCCAACATAAACGTCAAAATTTACAAAGGCATCGGCAGTCCTTTCTTATAACACTTACTACAATTCTGGTAATCTTTTTTAAAAAACCAGGAAAATCTTTATTTTAAATTCGATATAAACCAAAAGATTTATTTCTATATTGTCTACTCGAGGAGTCCGGGAGAACACGAATTGTATTTATTCCATCGCTTTGTTAGTAAATTATTCTTAAAATTGGACTGAGATCCTGTTTGCCGCACTGCCGAACTGCCGCATCATGTCTGGTGCGTTCGCTCAGTGTACATATAGATGCCACTTCCTTAGTTTCTGTATGCTTATTATAATTATACAAAACCACAGTATGCAATGACACCTGTTGTCGATTTGTTTCAGAATGCATGGATTGTACCTCGTGAGTATATTTTAAACCGTAATTTTCACTACAATCTATATTAATAATAGCTTTATTTTGTTCAATATTGTTTTTTTAGGTCCTTAACTATTTTATACTGTATATTTATAGTACAGCAATGTTTGAAAAAGCCAATTAAATCAGTTTTCAATTTAGTGAATCGATCCTGAGGTTTTATAAATATTTTTTTCTACGTAGTTACCAATTTTTTGCCAGTATTTTAGAGGCATCAGTTTGTTTTACTTTGCACAAACAATAATGTGCTATTAGTTTATAATTTTTATAGTCTTTGTATTCTATTACATTGTCCCAACAGTTTGTACAGATTCACTCCATGCATTCCCTCTGCTTTGGTAAGAAGCACAATTTTTTTTAAAGTTTATCCGAATCTTTCTCGTTTTTAATTCTTTGTTGGGGCAATCGATTAATCATTAATTTCATGTTGACATGTTTCTTGCATAAGCAAGTCTCTCTATTGCTGTTTCGAAAAATAAAACCCAAAATGGCTTGAATCTACAAAAGGATACATAAACAATTTTGATTAGAGCGGTGCTTGAGAATTTGGAGTAAGGACCGAACTTCAGTATAACTGAGATAAGCATCTTGGGGCGAAAATTTTAAAACATATTGTCTACTTGACTACTTTCAGGGAACTAAAGATCCCGAATGTTGAAAGTCATGACTTGATTTTGTCGCGTTCATTAAATAATTGTCTAATTTGTAATAAGACATGCAGGGCTATTGGCTAACTTTGACAGTTTTAGTGCCCATCGATCTCTAGTTGCGAACCGAACATCGATGGCCACTGAGAGTGTCATTAAATTGGTATTGCGTATTACAATGAGTGCGTATCCATTTACGGTTCCTTTCATCGGATTACGTGACATTACTGGTGCTTATCGACTTTATGCCACCAAATAAAAAATACACTTAGAACAATATTAACTGAAAGGTTTGGAGTGACTTTTTCATTTAAGGTGTTTTAAGTGTCCCGAACACTCGAATATCAACAATGTTTATGTTTTCTTATTTACGAATACAAAGCCCTGTCAAAATAACAGCCAAAAATAATAAAATGTACACATTAAATTATAATTGAATTCAGTTTTTAAAATTATCAACTTTTCCTCATACGTTCCTTGATATAAACATTTTTAGCTTATTTTAAAAACAATAAATAGTTAATCTAATATTGGGTAAAGTGTTAACAGATGTCAATCAGCGGTTATAAGTACCATGGTACTTAGGAGTATAACACGACCCCTATTTAACAATCATTGTAAAAAATATACCGATGTCAATCAGCGGTTCTATGGTGCTTAGGAATGTAACAAACTACTCAGAGGAGTCAAAAAGAATTATATATAGTGGTAATAATTTTTGAGGGCCCTCAATGGGACAAGTTCGTTCGTGAAGTAAACAAGACTAGTGTACAATTTTTTGTTAAAAGATAGCAAAAGGTAAATATTTTTTTATTTCTATTTCTTTTTGCATTTATAATTAGTTTACTGACCACAAAGTAAGTTTTAATTATAAAATATTGTATTATATTTAATATATATTATATTATTTTTATATATTATATTATAATTCTTAAAATATAATATTTCCTCATAAAAAAAACATATTTATTATACCTCATTAGATGCCAGCACCAAGAAAAGTTTCCCCCAGGCAAGTGAAGTTACTCGTAGAGTTTGCAGAAACTCAGACTCCCATTGCCCTAGGACGTTTCCAAGGGCCACAGGCCAGTCAGGCTGCACGACGGGCTTGGGAGTCATTGGCAATGCAGCTCAATTCTCTTGCAGAGGGAACCAGTAAAGCACCAGACCAATGGCGCAGAGTAAGTTGTTTTATTAATAATTTTAGTATTTTCGTTATCTTATAAATTAATATTTGCTACATTATTTTTCCTTCATATTAATTTAAAAAAATATTATTATTATCTGGAATGAAGTAGCAGTTGGTAAAGTTACCTTTAATGATATAAATTTGAAATTATAACTAATTGTATTGAATGCCTAGTACTGGGTAGAGTTTAAAGCACGGACCAAAACAAAGGCTGCAGATTTAAGGAGGAATGCCTCTTCAACTGGTGGGGGACCTAGTAAATTTGTTCCCCTTACTGCAATGGAGGAGAGAGTCCTGGCACTTATAGGTAAAGTGGCAGTGGAGGGATTACCGGAAGTACGGATACCTGTGAATGTTAGTCTTTCAAGTTTTTTTAAATTAGTATTAAACTTTAACATAATATATAGTTATATATTATACACATTATAAAATACTCTTACGAAACATAAGTTTTTCTTAATATATAAATTATAATGCAATTTCAAATTTACTTACTATATTTGTGCTGTTTTTTTGTAAATACTTGATAAAATATTTTATAGATATCTATAGAGGAGACAGCTGTACCTGCTGCAAATATAACAGAGGAGACAGCTGCACCTGTTGCAAATATAACCGAGGAGACAGATGCACCTGTTGCAAATTTAACAGAGGAAGCTGCTTTACCAACCAATTCATTAAATTTAGGTTTACAAATGGAGGTAGAGTGCCAGGAAGACATTTCACCTCCATTACCCTCATTGCCACCACCTTCTGATATAATAGCACAGAGAGAAGAGAGTAAGGTTATTTTTTTTTTAGAATAAACAATAAGTTCAGCCATAAACTATTTTATTTTTATTTTTAGGACTCCTTAGAAAATCTTCAAATATTTCATTTCCCTCCACAAGCCAACGAAGGTCAAGAATTTCGAGGCCTAGTATGTATTTAATATTAACATCGTAAGTTGTACATATCCTGAAGGCCTAATTTAAATGTATTGATTATTTTCTAATCTTCAGTTAGACGTGACCCTAACGTGCCACGTTGGGCTTATGACTTAGAGATGAGACGAATGGATATTGAAGATCACAAAAATATGATTTTAGAAAATACTTCCAAAGAAATTCAATTATTAAGAGAAACTATACAGGAATTAGTAGAAGTAATAAAAAATAATAACAACCAATAAACAATTTATTAAAAATATACATCTCTTTTATTTAATGTATTTCTTTTATTGTATGCAATTATTTATTTATTATAATTTTTACATAAATTTACATTTTTGTATAAAATTAATATATGACAATAAATTAGAATTCAAGTACAGCATACTATTTAAAAATTATTGACTAACTAACTATGTTCATAAAAATACAAAAAAAAAAAATTGATATTGGATCTTACAAAATTACATCTTACATACAAATATACATTATTTATTTACAAATTGTACTTATCTTTCAATTAATTTAAAAACATGCGCTTTATTCTTTCTTTTACTAGAAATAAATTCAAATGAACACTTAAATTAAATTATTCATTAATTAAGTTTAGAAGATAAAAACAAAAGCCTATTCAAACACATGAATGTTTATTTGAAAAATATATTAAGAAAGTTCTAGATTTAAAAAAATGTACTAAAATAATAAATTGCAAATTATAATTAAAAAAGTTTTTAACTATAAAGTTACTCTCAATTATAAAATATTATAAGAACAAAGAAAACAAAGAACAGAAAATTTTAGACATTGGATCTTACTGTCCATAATCGCTGTACGAGGACATCTCTACTGCGGTCTGATAACTCTGCCATTTATCTAGTTTCAGAAACAACCTGGAGCTGCAGATCACTGTTCACATCGCCGTGATCTAGTTGAGGTATTGGGGCTTTTTGAGCATTGGCTATGTTGTGTAAAACAACACATGCATTCACTATTTTGCCACTCTTTATTGGATTATAGTGAAGTACTCTGTGTGCCAACAGACAACGCCACCTTGCCTTCAAAATCCCAATGCAGCGTTCCACAGTGTTTCTGACATGACAATATTGAGAAGTATAATGTTCCTCCGGAGTATTAGAAGATGCACCTAAAATAGGAGTCATCATCCAATGACGCTGTGCATATCCAGAATCTCCTATAAAAAATAAATTATAAATAAATAAAATAACACATTTAACTAAAATATATGTTATTCTTATCAACAATATTACTAACACATACCTAGTAGCAAGCAATGTTCTCCATTCACATGAAGTCTTTTCAAATATTGTTTAATTTCACATTGGTTCCAAACATAAGAGTCATATGATGCACCTCCATATGATGCATCAACATGTATTATGTTTAGATTTGCATCAGATATCTGTAATATAATGTTTTATTGAGTAATATAAACTTAAATAGATTTTAAATGTTTGATACCTTTGTTGTTTAATTTAAATATAATTGTTAGTTTTTGATTTATGCATAATTACTTACCAGTAGTACATTGAGGGAATGATAATTTTTTCTATTAATGAATACTTCCTCATGGTCAGTGGGTCGAATTAAAGCCACATGTGTACCATCAATACACCCTATTATACCAGGGAATCTAAACTTCTCCATAAACCTAGTGAAATGATATAATTATAAAACATAATTTATGATTGTAATTTTTTTATATAATAATAATATTTGATAATATAAAACTTTTAACTTTATCTTTCATAATAATTTCTCTTTCTCTTTGGGATCCAGGGAACTTAATAAATTTTAAAAGGATGTCCGGGTTATTGAAAGCATTTGTGACCTCAGTTAAACATTTGCTAAATATAGGTTGAGACACACTGTTTAAAACTGATGCCCCTACACTACGCTGATATTACCCACAAGCATAGAAGTTTAGAACTGCCAAGATCTACAATAGAAAGAATAGAAAGGATAAATAAATTCAAATTTTTATACGAAATAAGTAGCTGTGCAATGACGTTACGGATTATGATTAAATGAGTGTCATACTTACTTTCAATTCATTGCGCACTGCAGTTTTTCTCCTAGAAACTGGGAGATGTGGACTAAGTATTTCAAGAACCTGCCGGTATCCGTTCTTGCTCAATCGAAAATTGGCAACAAATTCTCTCTCTGGGAGCTGCAAGGGATCACTAGCATCACGAAGACGGCGTCTCTCGATGCGTAAAATATTATGCTTTCTTGCTTCTTCAGCAAGAGTTAATAATATCGAAGAAGCCATCGTTTGAAGTTTCAAGTAATAACTAATAAATACACCTTTTGCTAGCTAGCTTTGCAATATTAGAACCACAGAGTACTACAAAATTTTAACTAATTTGGTAACTATTAACCTTCTAAAATGTATAAACACACTTCACTGAACCTTGGTACTTTGTTTGGATACTATTCGTTTTAGACGGGTCATAGTGTTAATCACAAAAAACACTGCTCTTTATCAGTGTATTTCAAAAATTATTTGACAAGTTAGGTGCTTATCTATTTGATAGCCACTAGAGTTACAAAATACCAATTTTAGAATTTCGACACAAATTTATCTGTCAAAAGGATTTACGGTGGGCATCAATCGATGTCGGTGCTTATGACGTCATCTCAGTTTGTCACTGTTGTTACACAATATGAAATTAGACGTTTGACAAGTATTCGTTAAGCACTTTCCCATAGTGATTAACACTTGAGTTGTCAAAAAAGATACGCAATAGCCCTGCTGGTAATGACATTTTTAATGTAACAAAAAATGTGTGCAAAACCTTGTCATTAATAATGACCAATAATTGTATACTTTTACGTCATATTAAAGATATATTTTTCTAGACCTTATAGATATAATTTAGGTTTCATGGTGGTTTTTAGCATGCTCGGTAGTTCTTATAAAGAAAATGGAAATGCACGTTACTTCAGAAAATTGTTTTAGGGTATATTATTATTTTTTACATTAAAATAAGATATAAAGAAATATTAACTCTTTCTATCTATTATCTCAAAAACAATGCAAAAGTTATGTAGTAAAACATCTCGTATATTTAATAAAAAAAAAGTTTGAATGCAACATTTTTTACGCATAATATTTAATCAAGCATTGCGTCGGCTTGAATGTACGAGTAGCAAACAAGAAACAGCGCTAACATATCTACCAGCAGTAATAACTTTATAAAAAAATATCAGGATTGTTTATTAAATTCTTATCATAATGAAGCAAAATAATTAAATATAAAATAAATACACTTTAATTTTAAATAATAATTTATTAGTTTCTCTTAAACCTAAATAGAATCACACTTCATTCACATACTCAATAATTTTGAAGACAGCAGTACTAAAAATAAACCATAATATATTGTTATACATAGACCTACGTAATCTCTTTATATAATGTCATACACATTTTATGGTTTATTTAATATTAATCTAAAAAAGTTCTCCACTAGGGAGTACAAATGATGACACATAATGAGTTCCAAATATTTTAAACTGGTCTACGGAAGTTCTTGCCAGCGTACTTAGCCGCAGAGCCAAGTTCCTCTTCAATGCGCAGAATTTGGTTATATTTGGCGAGACGCTCAGAGCGGCACGGAGCACCAGTCTTAATTTGACCAGTGGACAAACCAACTACCAAATCGGCAATGAAGGTATCTTCTGTCTCACCAGACCTAGGGAATAATATTTATTATTATACTATTTGAAATAAGGGCCAACTAAGAAATAAGAGTTTTTCTGTATAAACTTAATACAATTATTTATTCACCTGTGAGAGACCATGGTGCCCCATCCATTCTTCTTGGCCAGCAAATGAGCATCAATAGACTCGGTAACACTTCCTATTTGGTTCACCTTTAATAACAAACAGTTGCAAGCCTTCTTTTCGACAGCTGTAGCAATGCGTTTTGGGTTTGTTACCTATAATGAGAAATGACAAATAATTAAATTTTGATAAATTGTTTATAAACAAAAAGATTAATTTGGTCAGTTACTGATAATTTTGTACTTTAGAGGTCAATTCGAGATATAAATGAACTAAAAATGTTTGTGATCTAAAAATTGGATAAACATAAGTATTGCAACATAAATTTATCTTACAGTGAGATCATCTCCCACAATCTGGATAGGGGTGCGGGAGGTCAAGTTAGCCCAAGCCGCCCAGTCGTCCTGGTCAAAGGGATCCTCAATGGACACCATGGGGAAGTCCTTGATGAAATCTAAATAAACTTCGGCCAACTTCTCGGATGACAAATAGTCGGCTGGGTTGGATTTAGGGTTTTTGAAGTCAAGATCATAACTGTCATTCTTAAAGAACTCGGAAGCAGCTACATCCATACCAATTTCAATCTGAAAGAATAAATATTAATTGTCAATTTTAACATTGTTATAAAGGAATGTATAACAAAATATAATACAAGGTGAACATACCTTGCCACTGTATCCAGCTTGCTGGATAGCATCTTGAATAAGGAATAAAGCATCCTTGTTGTTCTGAATGTTGGGAGCAAATCCACCCTCATCACCAACAGCAGTGGAGTCCAGACCAAACTTCTCTTTAATGATTTTCTTGAGGTGATGATAGACCTCGGAACCCATGCGCATAGCCTCACTGAATGTAGAAGCACCTGTTTTATGAAATTTAAAATAAATTCTTGTAATAATCATACACTTATAATGAGGTTTTATATGTTACCCTACTATCATTATTACATGTAGATAGGTTCTCTTATAATGTTTTTAAATATTAAAAAATATAAAATTACCAGTCGGCAAGATCATGAACTCTTGCATGGCCAGTTTGTTACCAGCGTGGGAACCTCCATTAATGACGTTGAAGGCAGGGACGGGCAGCACAATGTCGGCGTTCCCTGCTAAGTCTGCCAAATGCTTGTAGAGAGGTACACCTTTTTTGGCAGCGCCAGCTTTGGCTACAGCCAGGGACACACCAAGGATGGCATTAGCTCCAAGTTTAGACTTATTTTCAGTACCATCCAATGCAAGCATGAATTGGTCAATCTAAAATCAATTTTACCCATTACATTTTGTAATCCAAACGAAAATAATTATTAATAAAAGTGGATTCCTGAAATGTAAATCTCTTTAATACTAAACTAGGCATACTAAGAAATATTGTACAATTCTAGCTTAAACAGTGATGCGTGTCACAGAGTACTTAAAAATTACAGTATGTGCACTGTCTTAATAAATTTTAACACAAAAATCTAATAAAAATACATTTTTAATCATCTCCAACATAAATAATAATACTAAAGTGAATCAGCTTATATTTAACAACAAAAAAACTAATTTAAAAGTTTAATTTACTTCTTTCTGTTGGGTGACCTCCAAGTTTTGTTTTAAGAGCTCCGGAGCAATAATAGTATTAATGTTCTTGATAGCCGTAAGAACACCTTTTCCGTGATATTCTCCCTTTACATTGTCTCTCAATTCCAGAGCTTCATGAACACCTGTAGACGCCCCAGAAGGCACAGCTGCACGGAAAAGACCCAATTCTGTTACCTATAAACAATTTAAAAAATTTGGAATATTTAAATTACAAACCGAACGATATACGAAATAGATCAAAAAGGTACTTACGAGATCAACTTCGACTGTGGGGTTGCCACGGGAATCGAAAATTTGACGAGCTTTGATGGTCTTGATAGGCATTTTGGATGTGTATACACGTCTGCAAATATGAAAATACCGATTATTAAGAAAATAAATATATCATTGAAATCGTATAAATTGAAATAATGAATTTTTGATTAGGACAAAATAATAAAGTTTATTCATACACTTATATTAAAATAAATAAAAATTCTAATAAGCAAAATTATTACACCCATGATTACCTAAGAAATCAATATTCACTACATGAGTTTAGAGTAAAATTAAAAACTTATATACATTAATATACATAGAAAACTAAAAAATCGCACATTTTTACTTACTTTACAATTAATAGAGGTGAATAAGAAGTTGACTTCTTTAACCTTCACCAATTGAAAATTGTTGTACGATTTTGCCGGTGCACGACAAGACTAGTATATCTTTGACCTTCACAAGGTGAAATTAGTGATGTAAAATAAGAAACCGGTATCAATGGAATCAATAAATAAAACCAATCAGATTTTACATAAATATTTCATGTATTATATCAATAATAATATTATACTTTCTTTTCCGTTTCAGATTTCTAATCTATAAAAACTTTGCCAACGCATACCGTATAGATTAAAATATGTGTATAGGGAACTGTGATAGGGATTGGGGTCTTAAATGATGGAAATGTCAATTGCCATTTGTCAAATACTGTCATCACTTAGTATAAATCACTATCAGTAAACAACCTGTTATATATCTAAAGATATATTTTAAAACTATAAATTAAGTAAGTTTTGAAAAAACGATCAAAAGGTGAAACAGGTAATATAAAGGAAAGTAGTGATTGAATTTTTAAGGCTAAAATGAGTAACAAAAGAAAAAAATCTACAGATGAAGAAAAGAAGCCAGTTATAATAAAAAATGCAACTGATCTTCAAAGATTAAAATTAGAAAAACTCATGAGAAACCCTGTAAGTTATAATTAATTCATCCTGTTACTAAAAGATCATTCAAATCCAATATCAGTCTATATTTATGTAATAACTCAAATGGCTAACATGTTTATAGACAATAAAATTTTTAGTATATATAAAGTAAATATTTAGTAATATACTCAATTTTATTGGAGATGCTGTTTTTGTAGGATAAACCTATTATAATACCAGAAGGACCTCGAGAGAAAACACTTGCGCCACCGCCAGATTTTGTTCGTAATGTTATGGGATCTAGTGCTGGAGCTGGATCAGGAGAATTTCATGTTTACCGACATCTTAGAAGAAAAGAATATGCAAGACAAAAATTTATTCAAGAGAAAAGTGAAAAGGTAATTTTTTATTTTAAATTTGTTTTTTTTTCTAATTATAAATATATATAATGTAACATTTATTTTTGAACAGGAAAAGCTTGATGAGGAATATGAAAAAAAAATAGAAAATAACAAAAAAATTGCTGAAGAAAAAACTGCTAAAAAAAGAGCCAAAAGATTAAAAAAGAAGCAAAAAGCTAAATTGAAAGAAAAGAAACCAAAAATAGCAATTAACTCTGAAGATAAAGAATCTTCTGATACAGAAGCTAGTGAGAATTCCGAACCAGAAAACACAGACACAAACCCTTGATTAGGAATAAACTTTTATAAAACTAAACTTTTGTTACATAAAATGATTTGATCCAAGTATTTTAGTGTTTTTCTTTTTAAATATTTTTCCTGTAATCTAAATTTATAGGTGGCCTGTTTATTAATTAATATTACTGTGTCTCAAAAAATAGACACAGTTGTAGTGAACCAATGCAATTAACATTTTATATAAATTAGTAAATTATTGTCTCAACATGAGCAAAGCATTTATTTCAGCATTAGCAGAAAATGATATCTATTGATTTTCAAGAATTTCTGGGGTTTGGTTGATACATCAATTCAGTTTTCAAGTCAAGTGGCAGAGATATATTGATCCATAATGATTACTATTTATTTAATTTACTCCACTCACAATATATTGTATTGATTATATCGTAATTTGCCTGACTGATTTAGAACCCATCTAACAGAGGCATCTAGTTCAAACCGCGATTCCACCACTCCCCTTATGAATAAGCACCCTGAATGAATTAGAAACATGGTCAGACAAATTACCAAATATCGTGAGTGGAGTCAGTTAGATAAATAACCTTTAGTGTAAACAACTTTTTAACATATAACTAAAAAATACTAGGGGCGCCAACAAACCCTCAATTTCGACTCACTGCGCTCGCAAAATCTCGGGTGCCGTTTGCATATTGAGCGAATCGAGCCCAGTGTATTCACTCATCGTTTCCCATTGACTTCAATGGGATATCAGTTTTTTGACACGATATTGAAAAAATATATATATTTTTTTTTTACAATTTTCAAATTTTTTTTTTAAAAACCTTCTCCTAATGTGTGTCTTTTTGTTTGCAAAGTTTCATAATTTTCCGTCAAGTAGTTTTTGAGCCAATTCGTGACAAAGAATGCAAAAAGTCTCCAGTAAAACGCTCCGCTCACTTCGTTCGCTTCGCTCAATAAGGAATATATTTAAAGAAATGGATAAGGGATACTTATATTAAGATTTGGAAATGTTGGTATTGATTATTTATATAATGTAAGAAAGAACAATAAGTATTGTTCAAGTTTATAATCTTTAAGTTTAGTATTGTTGTTGTTTTAGTAAATATTTTGATAAAAAAACAAAATAAGTAAATCAAATAATAGACAATTATTAACATAAATAATTCCTTTTATAAAAGAATTATTAATTTTGGAATACTAAAAAGTTTCAATCTCACTAACCACTTTCAGTTAAAGCAAGCACAAATTAAAACAATAGATGATAAATAAATTGTCATCAGACTTTTATTTATTAAGAAATTGGTAGTACATTAATAAAACATTAATACTATGTAACTAAATTAATATTTCACTGCACGGACGCCATGACGCTGTCCTCGTTCTTCTTGAGGATTACGAAGCCTTCCATGACGGGTGAGAGAGGGATGTACTCGTCCGTAGCCAGCTCTGCTCGCTCACCGAATGAGAGCAGCACTGGGGTTGTGTGCGTGTGTGACCCCGCAATGGTTTTGGGTGTACCCGCTTTACCTATTACATCTACGGCCTGTAAAAATACAAAAAACTAATAATGAAAGATATTTTTTTCGATACAAAAAAGTCATTAAAAATATTTTTCAAATAAAAATGATTAATGAAAGAAATATTTTTGTACAAATATTGTAAATCAATGATAGTACCTGTCCGACTCGCACGCTGACGTTGAGGGGCTGCAAGTTGTCATCCAGAGTAACCAGCCAGCGGGGCTGCATGGCCGTGGCCAGCACGTACAGGAGGTAGTGAGATTTACCAAGAATTACTGAAATATTAACATAAATATTTTATACTTAACAACTTAGATTACTACTTGTTAATAAATATTGAACATTGTAACTTGGATATAATAATTATTCTTCTTTTTAAATAGTTAACACAGTTGTCTGTCTCAAAATAAGTCTGAACTTCACGAGAATGATGATCAACTTGAATGTTAATAATTGATAACATACATAACATAATAAGTAAAGGGTTAATTGGAACTAAACAATACTTTTTTAATATTTTGCGATGATTAAAATTAATTATACAAATGTATTCGCGTATTGTAGGATTCTCTTGGGGATTACGAAATATTTGTTAAATCGAGAAAATAATGTGAGGTTCGTTATATAAGTTTACACTGTAAACTACCAATAAGCAAGCTAGTATAAGACGCTCACTGTTCTTGCAGTCGAGGAAGGCGGTGAGCACGACCAGCAGGCCGGCGAGCGCGGGCTGGTTGAGGAGGCGGCGGTCCGCGTGCGCCGGGCACAGCGTCACCGTACCCTTGCCCGCGTGGCACAGCCCCTGCGCCAGACGCACCATGAACAGGTGCACCGGGGACTTGCCGTGGTACAGCGCCAGCGCGCGCAGCATTGTCGCCAGCCTACGTTTATATATACTTATTAATACGACTGACAGTCCGAGTCGCAATATACTCTAATGCCTCTCAAACTTAATGCAATCGAAATATGGTCCTTCGAGCCGGATTTTCAAACGACTGAACCCTCAATTTATTAAATATTAAAAATTTAAAAAGACATAATAGTTAAATCTGGGGTCTCGCTAATAGTACCATCTCAATAAGACACAACATTCTCACTTGAGGAAGCTCCGCTACTTTACTCCCACAACAAACCAGATAAGGGCAAGGAATATTGCAAGATTACAGAAAAGAAATCTTAAAATAGATTACCTTGCGTTATTAGTGCCGGCTCCGACGAGTCCCATGGCGAAGATGGCGTTGTAGGCGACGTCGTTGTCGGAGTCGTGCGAGTACTTGTTGAGGACGTCGATGACGGACAGCTGCGGGTTGGAGATGGAGCACAGTGCGATCGCGAGGGGCACGGCTCTGCGCACCGCGGGCTCGCCGTAGCGACCCTAGAATTTTACATATATATATATATATATCCACAACTATCCTTCTCTTTTGACACATTTAGCTGTATGTGTGATTCACTGTTTATTCTAGTACTTGTGCTAAGGTTTTAAGGAATCTTAAGGTATTTTGCGGTTCAGGCGTCGCTTGTTATTTTGTGTCCTCCGTTAAGTCCTGACTTAGGATAATGGGATAATTTTTGATTCTTGTGCTGTAGGCCTCAATAAATCTTGTGATTTCGGCTTTAACAGTATATACAATGATTACATAGTATATAGATTTAAGTTCATTTTATTTAACAGATAGATTGTAAGGGCAGTAATAGTTACAATATAGTCTATGGTATAATATTTTTAGAGCGTATTTAAAAACAAAAGTATGTAACCATGTAAGTATCAAGTGGGCGGTAGACTCACAAGTTGTCCAAAGATGCGAGTGCACATCTCGGCGCCGGTCTCCTCGGCCAGCGCGATGACGGCCACCCCCAGGGTGGCCACGGCCTGTACGGACGACAGCTCCTTGTTAGCCTCCTTCTCCTTTTCCTTCTCCTTGTCCTTGCCCTTGCTCTCTTTGGATTTACCTGTACGAGTTTTTTATTACATTTTACTTAAGTATTTAAAAAAAATACTTATATATATATATTTACATACTTTTGTTTTTGTCATCTTTAGATCCACTGGAAGTGCCTCCGCTGCCGCTGCCGCTGCCACTGGCGCTGCTGCTGGCTTCTTTAGATTCTTTCTTATCTTGCTTCTTAAAGGCTGTATCTTCGGCGGATGACTGTTCATTCTAAATAACATACAAGTACAACAAATTAACCAATTAATTTAATTTTTAAGACATGTAATACTCCAATAACTGATAACGATAACAATAATTGAAGTTTTTCACATTACATAAGTAACTCTTAGGTATAAGAAATATAACACATAATATATATATATATTTATACATACATCGGTCTCGTAATGCTTGGAGCATATATGCAGCATCTGTTGGACGACCAGCACGTCCCCTGTGCCCGCGTACGCGCACATGGACAGAGTGGTCTGACACAGAGACTGCTGTGGCTCCGGGAGCACCTCCAATGCGGCCATGGTCGCCTCCGTGCGCTCCTTGCAACCTGGAGATAATACATTACTCTGTGTAAGTATTGATAGGCGTTGCTCTATTGATTTTTACCGAAATTTAACGATTGTGAAATATCAAATTATGATTTTGTTTTTTTACCTAAGAAACACAATCCCAGTCCGAGATGAAGGAACCTTGCGTACGTTGAAGAGTGTAAGTCTTTGTTGTCATCAATGAGACGCTGGATAATGGCGCATGTAACCTGGTAATCAATAACAAGCATCCTTATAAAATACACTGTGTATAAATATATGTATTAGTAATTAATTTTAGGTATGAGATATGCAGGGACCGTAGCGTTTGGCGCTCCGTCGTCTCTGGCTACCCCGCAAGGGATATGGCGTGAAGTAAAATAAATAAATAAATAAAATAATAAATTAATTTTAGAGTAGTTGATTAAGAAAATGTATGCATTTTATTGCATTCAATATAACCCTACAGATAATTGATGTCAAATAACGATATGATGATGATGATGAAGGGTATAGAATATAACATCAAAGCCGACTCTTACAAAAATGTTTTTATGATTGTTATTAAAAACTTGTAATGTCATTCTGTGGTTTGCCGGTGGAGTCGCGGGCCACAGTTAGTAATACACGTAGCATTGTACTCACGTCTCCGTTGCAGGAGCCGACGGCGATGAGTCCGCAGGCGACGGCGGCGAGGGCGCAGATCTCGGGCGGGGCGGCGGCGTCGGCCAGTGCGGGTAGCAGGTGAGACAGCACGTCTTCGCGCTGGGTACCGGCGTACGCTATGCCCAGACCTGGATGAAATTGTACAATTTAGTATAGAAACAACTATAAGGGCATGACTCTGAGATGTAGATGCTCGCAGGGAATGAGTTTCAAAACAATAAATAGGAGATCAATACCATTCAATACTATTTATTATGTGATCCCCTATTTATATAATAATAATTTTAGAAAAATGTTATATACTAATTTGAAATTAATTGATAATATGAAAAAACAGTACAGATAATAAAAAAAACTTTAGCACCAGAGCCACCAGTTCAAAGTACAAGGTAAATGTAAAACACTTGCCTAAAATACTGCCAATTCTGAGATTTGCACTCGAGTGCAGCACATAATCTGAGAGCAGAGCGAGGGCGGGGTCGCACTCATTGCGAACACCGCAGTTCACGAGCCCTAGAGCTAACAAGGCTCCGGCCTTGATGTGCTCTTCAGAAGTGTATAGATACTTGTCGATGGGAGTCAACCCGCCGTCCACATCCCAGAGATGAATCATCCCAAGAGACGCTGCAGCTGATAACATGCCTGAAAAATTATATAAATATTAAATTTATATCTTTATGTATATATAAATTTTTGGTGTTTGTACTTATTCTCATATATGGCTTGACTTTCTTTTTTGTATACAGAGATACAATTTGATGAAGCCCGGTAGGACTCTAACTCCTTAATTGTTTGCCATTTCTCAACACTTAAATAATAATAATAATAATAATTTTTATTCAATAAACATGAAATCATGAATGTACTTTTCATAACTTATATTTAAATATTTTTTTTTTTTAAACACTCCAACATACCGTGGTCCTTGTTCTTATACATCCACTTATTTCCATCTTCTGTGGTAACAAGTTTATCTCTACCAAAGCCCGCATTCACAAATGCGTTAACAAAGGTAGCAGATAAATTCTGTCGTGCCGAGTCCACAGGATGCTCTGATAGCAGGGAGGGCCGGAGAGCCGATCCAGCTGATTCCAGCCAGGTTTTGTAAACTTCTTCTGGGGTTTTGGGCTCCATTATGTCAAGCTATGATAAGAAAAGTAGTGGTAATGCAAAAATATTAACTAAATATATTTTAAGTAATTTTTTATAAGTATATATTAAGAGACAAAGGTAAATGTGTTAGTTTATATTGATTTTAAAAATGAAGCATAGAAGCAAAATTTAAACCCCAAATTTCTGCTCACAAAACTATTATATTTTATGAATTTCTCTGTGTAAAATAAATTGTCAATAGCCTAATTAGTTTATTAGAACTTTAGAATGTTTAGTTTATTTTAAAAAATTCATTAAAGTCATAAACAATGTTAGTTCCTACAACCTGATAAAGTCACACCCAAAGGATTTTAATATATTATTACATTATAAATACAGATAAAAAATATACCTCTCTAGCCAGGCTTAGGAAATGGTCATTAATATGAGCATTCAGAAGAATAGTGCGAAGATCTTCATCCTCCAACTCTAGAGGTACATACTGACGAGCCAACATATAACATAATTGTTTTTTTATTAATCTGCAACAAAGAAAATGTTTGGAAAATACATAAATCTTATAAAATACGAGTTAAATATTTTTTCAAGGATGACCCCATGCTTACCGAAATTGGTTAAGTCTTATAAAAGTTTATAGGTAGTTAAAGTTGACTCAAATACATATACAATACATATACATATATTTTAATGTTTACTTACGGATTATTACAAGCATTAAATACTTCTTCGCATTTCGCCTTATCGTGAAGTTGCATTGCAACCAACAAGGCTCGAGGGTACTCTCCAAAACGTAAGTATGTATCTAGAACACCTTGCAATATTTGTGTTGATTCTGGTTCTACTACATAGCTGGCACATCTGTGAATTAAAGTCCATTTCATTATATTATATTTACTTACAATTAAGTAATTATTATTAGAATGATATATATTTTAGTGTGAAATATCCTGGTAAAAAAGATTTATACAGGAAAAGTGTGCGGTAAGAGACAAGGTGAGGCCTCAAGTGACCTTCAAAAACACAGTAGTTATGATACTGGAGGAAGGTCACATAAAAAGCATGACAACCACCAGGAGCGCATGTAAGAAGAGGTTAATGTCTGTGGCTGAGGCGAAAGAAGTGTGCAGGGACTGTAGCGTTTGGTGCTCCATCGTCTCTGGCTATCCCGCAAGAGATATGGCGTGAAGATAATTAAATAAATATATATGATATATATTTTAAAACAATTATTTAAGTATAAGCAATCATAAATACAATACAAAATGAAAAATTACTCAAAATATGTATAATAAAATTATTAGAATTGTAAGCATTTATAACTTACCCTATTAGATAGAGACAGACACGCGGGTAGTTGCTCTGGTCCATGTGCTGTGATAAAAGATCCAGTCTGTCAATCTCCATCAACAGATCACAAGCCTGGATTTCTGCTGAATGCTGCATATCAAATGCTACTACATCACGCACCAGTGGCATGAGAGTGTTCATGTTGTCCAAGTTCCATTCTTCGGCAATCTCACCCTCAAGTTGCCTAATAATGTTAATATTATATATTTTTTAAAAGATTATAAAAACAATATTACTTTTGAGATCATCGCATACAATTCTTACCTAACATATTCATGTCCCCATTCACCAACATTTGACATGGTTCCTAACAAACAATATTTGAGACATTCTCTCTTTTCAGCAGAATCCTAAGAAAAATAATTAATTGTGATTTATATAGTGTCATTTAGGTAAGTTAAGGCAGGTTTTTTAATTTTAAGGTGTTGAAATACTTACTGGAGCCCCACTGACACCCATGGCAAGGACAGACACAACATCAGCACAATATTTCTTTGTTTTTTCATCTGTTATTTTGTCATACACTAATTTAAGTGCAGGATAATGCTCTCTTAAAAATTTCAGAGGTTTGGGCACTGAAGTCATTGAAGTTGTGGAGGTTCTTATAAGATTGCTTAACATTTGCAATGCCGGCAAATAAAGTTCTACCTCACTACCCTGAAAGTGATGACAAAAAAATATTATCTTGCTTTCGAACAAATTAATATAACAAAAATAATACATTAAATAATTACCACCAATTTTTCAACGAGCATATTAAGTTCTTCTTGTAAACGTTTGTCTTCTTCGGACTGAAAAAACACCAAATTAGCTTTTGCTTAAACAATCTAACATCGATAGAAAAAGGAAATTACCAAGTCATCGTTAGGAGCTGGTGCTGGTTCCACCTTTTCTTTCTTAGGTTCTTCTGTCTTATTTTTCACCGTCATTTTTAAGCTTACGTATTAAGACTATAATATTTAACAATGTAAACTTTAAAATTAATCGGTGATTTGAAGAAATGTGAAATGACTTTAACAATTTTGACAAGTCATTCTGTTGTAGAAACTAGAAACAGATAAATAATAAACATTGTCATCGCCATGAAGTATTATGCTGTATTAGAAATATATTGATGATAAATTGATAAAGAAATGACTTATTTTAATATTTATTTTTTGAAATCATATAATTAATATTCTTAATCCTCAAACATATATAAATATATAAATTCTCTTTATATTAATGCCTTAAAACTGAATTTAAAAATTTCTCCTTTGTTTTAATATAATAAAAGATTTATTGAATTATCCTTTTTTACTCACGTAAAAATGTTATTATTTTATACTGGATACGGAAACAAAAGTGCTGTAATAAAATATAAATTTATAGTATACTAATAAAACTGCTCTTATTAACTTTTCAAGGTGTTCTAGCTATTCTTAACTAAGCATAATAATACAATTTATTGTTATATTTAGGATTTTAAATTTATTAGCTTTAAATTCTTAATTATAATATATAGCTCCAATTTTAATATAATAAATGTGAAGGTTTGTCTCTCTGTCAAGCTTTCACGACGAAATCACTGCGCTATTTGTAATAAAATGTTAACTTGGGATAATTTATCGATAAAAGCAGAATTCGAACCTAGGACCTCTATGAAAATCTACAAATTGAGCTACTGTATCAATATTAGTTTTAAAAAGCCAAAAGCTTGTTTATGGGGTGAAGTAGATATAAAGGGATTTAAATTATAAATACGTAGGAAAGATATAGGAGGAATAATGAATTATTATTTTTATATAAAGGTATTAGAGCGTATAATGTAGAAAAAAATATAGAATTAAAAATATTAAATTACAAAAGTTATAAGGATTTTAATAAAAATAGTAGAATACTAATAAGAAAAATATTTAATGTTTATTTAACAATGAGAATTACTTAGCATTTAATATAAAGTAATACAAGTTTTAAAAAATAATTTAGCGATTATCATTGAGATAATTTTGTGAGCTTGACTGTTGTTTTAATAAAATTAAATATGTAAAAAAAAGAAAAACGTCCAAGTACTTGTTGTTTTAAAAAACATGCATACTGAGACATCATTATAGACATTATAATATAAGAATGAAGTATACAGTTAAAGACATGATATTGGTAAAGCAAATAGATTGCCAAAAACCACAAAAAAAAATATTCAATTCACAAATTGATATTCAACAGATACAGCTATCAATTTGACTTTCATAATGCAGCTGAACGCAAAGCTAATGTATGTTTAAAACACTGTGACGTCAAAACACAGCTTGTATGCAGAATTGTATATTACATTTCAGTCTCAGTTTACAATAAGCACCGGTCGGCTGACGTTGTAATAAGAGACAGTGTGTAATATTATTACATTATTTTTCTGTAAACATTTTCGTTTGTTAAGAAATTATATTAGTATTTAATATGATATATCGATATGTTATATGAAAACACAAAATTTTACACGATAACACTTAAAGTACAATTTATTATTTCTTCTTATTAGAGTACATTTTTCAGTTACAATGTATCAAATAAAAAAATATATAGAAGTCACGTTTAAGAAATATAGTGAATATTACGTTGCCAATTCAAAATCCTTTTCAACTATTTCTGACATGCCGAAACCGCATTCTTTGCCTGTTATAGGAACAAAATTAGATTTTCTAACTGCAGGGGGTGCAAGCAAGTACGTTTCTTAATTGTTATTATTATTAAGGTAGAGGATGTTCGAAATCTTTTTTTTCTATTCTGTGCCCGGGATTTTGAATTTTAACGGTTTTATTGAAATTTGCAGATAAGTGTTTGTGTGTGTATATTTTATAAGTATATTAAAATGTCGATCAATAGACAAACCTTTTTGTTCGTCTACGCATTGGTTTGTATTTTTTTTATGTCAGGTGTGTTTTTAATGAGACTTAGGAATATTATTATTAATTTTTTTGGTTAAATTTTAACCTTAAATTCAGAATCCCGACACTAATCAAAGTGTGGTTTTACGGGTATACATCTTTATGAAACATAGACATAAAATCATAGGTTTTTTTATAAAATTTAACTACTTAAGTAAGTATTGTCATGTAATATTAGACATTACAATGTAATGAGAGTATCATTATGGTTGTTCAATTAAAAAATATATATTGTATTTTAAGTTATAATTAACTATTTCATAAATTGGGCTTTCCTGAAGTAGCCAGTAAAACTAATATTAATATAGCTGTCAAATTTAAAGTTAAATTTAATCTTATTTTATATTCAGAAATTTGTTTAAGAGTTTGTTTGTTTGTTTGTATTAAAGCGTGTAGAGCGGAAACTTCATTTAAATAAAATTTTATTGTATTGTTTCATTATAATATTACGTGTCATTAAAGGGGTTATAGATAAATTTGAAAATAAGTTAAGGTTTTATAACATTTCTAATAATTACTGTTTTGCATTCAGATTACACGAATACGTTGATTCTCGACATAAACAATTGGGTCCAATATTTACGGAACGATTGGGAAGTAGCACGGATCTCGTTTTTTTAAGTGATCCCGAGCTTATAAAATCACTTTTTATGAACTTAGAAGGCAAATACCCAATGCATATATTACCAGATCCATGGGTTTTGTACGAAAAGATGTACGGGTCACAACGTGGTCTATTTTTTATGAATGGACAGGAATGGTTGACTAATCGCCGAATAGTAAATAAGCATTTAATGAAGGAGACCGTTGATTGGATCACGACCCCCATAGAACAAACTATTCAAGAACTTGTACAAACATGGAGATTAAAGTTAGAAAATGGACATCTAATCACAAATATTGAATCTGAACTTTATAAACTTTCAACTAATGGTATAATCATTTAATTGGGTGTGTTTAGTACACTTTTTTAAATAATTGATGTTAATCGTGTTTTTTTTCTAGTGATAATTAATATTCTACTTGGTTCCCACTCTCTTAAACGCAGTTTACACTGCAATGAAATGTTGACTTTGTTTTCGGATTCCGTTAGGAAAATCTTCCACACAACAACTAAATTATACAGTATGCCGTTGTATTGGTGTCAAAGACTTAATTTAAAAGTGTGGAGAGATTTTAAAGAATCTGTCGATATGTCACTTTTTTTAGGTAAGCATTTATATGTTTTGAATAAGTTATAAAGCGAAGCATCATGCGTTTGTTTGTTAGCGTTAAGAAACTGAACATTTTTTTATGCACAAAAAAATATTTTAATGACAGCTCTTTTTTCTCTTTTAACATGTCAGAGTTTTGAACTTTGAAATACTTTTTTTTTCTTAGACTATTGATATAGTTTTCTATTCTATTAAAGCAGGTTTGTGCTGACCACATTTATAAAAATGCATTTTGTAGACTTTTAGATGAGGATAGGTGGCTAAAGTTTACGAAGAAACAGCCAACAGATATTTAATGCTAACAATGGAATGTCAATTATATTTGATTATTAAAATAAATAACACATTTAAATATTTCATAATTTTAGCCAAAAAGATGTCACGTGAAATGATAAATAGTAGTAGCAAAAACAACGGTCTCATAAAAAAATTAATTGATGAAGGTATGCAAGACGATATTATAACAAGAATTGTAGCGGACCTAATTATTGCTGCTGGCGATACGGTAGATATAAAGATTTTATTTCATATTATAGAATAATAACTCATTTTTACATAATTTTTAACTCCTTGTCTGTATTACATTTTTAAGACGACATATACAACGCTCTGGACTTTGATATTACTATCTATCAATGAGGATGTCGTTAATGAAACGCGATTAAAGGATCAAAAATACATTAATTACGTTGTAAAAGAATCAATGCGGCTATACCCTGTAGCTCCATTCTTAACAAGACTTCTTCCCCGAGAAACATATCTTGGAAAGTATAAGCTAAATGAAGGGGTATGTGTGTATCATTTTATACTTTTTATTAGAATTTTTAAGTTTGTTTCTGTTATGGCTAATAGTCTGTTATGTTTTCATAATATTATTTTATTCGCCAAGAAATATTTAAAATGTTGTACCTTTCCTAGAATTATTCTATTAAAGTGTACTGTTTCTTTTAAATATTAATGGAACTGTAACGCGAACAATTTATTGTTTGACAGATACTTTGGTCGGTCTGTGTATTTCTCAATCTCCCATAGAGACGAGACCACAATTGACATTTGACCGTAGACAATCGATCATCTGTAATCTGTCATAACAACTAGAAATGTTGTGGAGTCCATAAATCAAAAAAAGATATAAATATTTATAATTAAAAGTAATTTAAGGAATACAACAAAAATGAATCTATGCAAAATTGTTTATAAATACAATGTGACGTGCTTTGCTAACAATCTACGTAATTTTAGTATCTCTTCTTATTCAACACTAGACAGACGGAGAGATGCATTCTTACACCACCAGAAAACAAACTTTGTAAATAAACCAATATTAAGTATTTCAAATAGTAGAAGAAATTTGTCTATTGAAGCTATTGTAAAGTGGCAAGAGCAGACATATCAGAGCATATCAAGTAGTAGTTTAGTTGGTTTTATGCAAGACACTCTGTTATATTTTCATGACAGTACTGGATTAACTTGGTCAGCCACTATTATTACTACAACAATTCTTGTTCGAGCACTAATGACGTTGCCATTATCAATTTATCAAAGCTATATACTAGCCAAAGTAGAGAATATCAGTTTGGAATTAAAAGATTTGGTTAATGAATTAAAAAGAGAGACAGCAATGGCTAAAAAGATGTATAATCTTTCAGATAAACAGACAGTATTGATATATAGAAGATCCATGAAAAAACAATGGAAGCTGTTAATAGAAAGAGACAACTGCCATCCATTAAAAGCAACAATGTTAATTTGGTTTCAAATACCTATCTGGGTTTGCATGTCTTTTGCTCTTAGAAATTTAGTAAACATGCAACCACCTGACCCATCAGCACTTGTAACATTCATGGAAATGGAAGCTGGTGGTTTTGGGTGGATACCAAATTTAACTGTACCAGATCATTCTCTTATATTGCCTGTTACTTTTGGATTAGTAAATCTGGCAGTTATTGAAATACAAAGGATATCAAAACTAAGGGAGCCTTCAAGAATGCACACAATATTCACAAATTTTTTTAGAACATTCTCAGTCTTAATGATACCAATAGCTGCTAATGTTCCTTCGTGTATGTGTTTATATTGGACAACCTCAAGTGTTTTTGGTTTAGTTCAAAATCTAGTCCTACTTTCACCGTCATTACGAAGAAAGCTTAAAATCCCAGAAGCCCCAAGCGAATTAGAAAATCCGTATAGTCATATAAAAGAAGAAATCAATCTTAAGATCAAGAAAATAATGCCAAAAAAATCATAATCGTAACACAATTGTAATGTGTGTATTCTTTTCCAGACTCCAATTATAGCTTCAATCTATACAACAGGCAGAGATAAACAAAACTTTTCCGAACCAAACACTTTTTTACCTTATCGCTGGGATAAAAATGATCCAAGGGTAATCAAACTTAATAACCATGTTCCGTCAGCTACTTTACCATTTGCCATGGGGGCACGTTCCTGCATTGGAAAAAAGATTGCCATGAAACAATTAACAGAGTTTCTTAGTGAGGTAATAAATGTTTTTAACAAACGAAAATCTTATTATGTAAAGTACAAATTTATAAAAATATATTCCATTGCAGATTATCAAAAATTTTGACTTCAAATGTACCAATGACAAAAATATAAATCCCATCACCTCCCAAGTGTTAATACCTGATCGACATATTGATTTACATTTATCTTTTAGAAAATAAAATTAAGATAAATAAATGAATATAATTTAATCATTGCACTTTATTTTTCTCAGTTTCCTTGAATACATGAGTACTTACACTTAACTTTTCTCATAGTTTCCTTGAATATACTTAATAAGTAAACAAACAAAAACAATCCAATACACATCAAGATGAAGAGACGAATTCACCAACATATGGAATGTGTATATTAGTGCCTCTGCGTATATTTAATACATTTATACATTTTAAATTCGTTAATTATCAAATGAAGATCATTTGTTTTTAAATAATGCAATTTTTTTTAATAGTGTTACATTACATTTGTATATATATCAAGTTCTTAGACATTAGATATTTTAAATCCAAAAATAATCTGTTATGTTAGAAAAAAAGTAACGAGACAAGGCTAATATTTCAAATATTGGAATTACATATTATTCCAAATTTGAATTCTTTATACAAGCATAATATAATAAATACATTGTATCTTTTAAGATTAAGACTTAGTTATAACTGAATTAATACTTTCCTGTAATCATAAAAAAGAACAGCATATTTAGTGCAGAGACACAAACTAATAACTATATGGTTACCATTTTATATGTATATATGTAATAAATGCGATCAATAAACATCCGAGACTTTTATATAGATAAAAACATTATTATAAACATCCATAAACCTAGTTCATTTCAGAACTACTACGTGTATAGGAAATATAATGTACCTAAGTACGTTTATACACCAATATGACTAGTTCTCTGCCAGTGGTCTGTCTGTTTTATTCATTTTGTAATTAATTCTAACCCAATCTTAATACAACAAATCATATATCCACCTCTACATTATTCATTCATTTATTCAACCGGATTCCATTCCCAATTTAGCTTCAAAGATTTAATTTGCAAAAATGCACCAAAAAGTATGGACAATATAACATTTTATTGCATTTTCATGGCAAACACTTTGATTCTCAAAATGTTTCATGTGAATACAACAGTTCATACAATATGTACAAGACAAGCAAACTCAAAGCTTTTGTAGATCAATTGCTGCCATAAGAAATCAGTCAAGACAACTCACTTAATATGTATATATTGAGTTATAAATGAACAGATTTAGATATGTCTATCATAAATTTTGATGTGAATTTAGACAAAATATTTTCAGACTTATTTCATTATACAATAATAACTCAAAGTATTAATACAGTATTCATACATTGATATTTTGTGTGTAGATAGGAAAAAAATCTGTTGTATTTAATTAATTCATTTCTATCTCATCTCTTGTCACTTAACGAGTTGCCTCAAAAGCATAGATTTGATATCTTCAAGAAATTGTCCCTTGTATTCAAGGTTTAATATGTTATTAAACAATTCAAATCTATCATCCTCGGACATCTTCCCTGTTAGTATATAGGCTACTGCCTCCACACATAAGAAACCCATACCATCAATAAGAGACCAGGTATAAATTTTATCAGCCGTATCCGGACCCAACTGGAACTGTAATATGGCACTGCTTAGCAATTCTTTTAATTTCTCAAAAAGAAATCTATCTGCTAATATGAGGACTTCCAGATTTATCTTCAAGTTTGGGTTCAAAGGAAAGGTACGTATATTACATTGGGCATTATTCACTCCACATTCAAGTAACGTGAGAAGATATTCCAGGGCGCATCTTGAAACATTTTTTAGACGCACACACCTTTCAGCCGACTCCTTGAAGCGACCCAGCAACATGGCACTGAAGAATTCTGAACGCTGACATAAAAATTCTTTATTGGCTTGAACCATTGTTGAATCGTCTAATTCAAATGTTACAACATTCTCTGGAGGTAGACTATCTATGATTGGATCATATATCATCCGGACTGTATCTTTATATCTCTTTTCTAATAACTTTGGATCTTTAATGTTAACATTATGAGCAAGTTTCACGAGTGCAACAATGCAGTCTTGTATTTCCTCTTTGGACTCTGCTATTATGTTCATTAATAAATTTAAACCATTGCAATCAATTAAATATTTCTTTAAAGGTTTCTCACTTCTGGAATACAAAAAAGGTTATTTTAATACAAATATATATATTTGAAGTATAGATTTATATAAAATATTATATTACCTGACAAGATATGGCAAAGTCAGTGCTAACGTTTGTTTCATTGAAGAGCTACCTTTTAATAAGTGATAGCTTATTTTCCCAATACCATAACTCGATTCAGCTAATACTGATAATTGATTGAGTAGCTTTGAGCTTAGTTTTAAAGTCTGAGAAAATAATTGACATTAAATATTAAAGTAGAAGTTTGAGGTGGGGTTTGAATAATTGTTGTTTAATCACCTGTTTGCACTGAGAGCATTCTTCCGGAGAGTGTTCAGAGGTTAACGACATGCGATATAGTCTCAGAGCCAGTCTATGCCTGAGTATACTCATTAAGCACAACTCACTGCTGTAATAAGTAACATAGAAATATTAAGCAAAAATAAAACAAAATATATCTATATATAATAAAACTGTAAAAATATAATTAATTGACATATAATATAATAATATATTTAATATTAAAAAAAATTGTAGATGTGTTTAGATTTTAGCAATTAATCAATTTTTCTGTCTATCTGTTTGTTTCTTCAAGCATCAGGAGAAAACTATTGAATGGATTTTAATAAAATTTTGTGTAGTATTATAGCTTATTATAAGATGCAAAACTCAAGTATCTGGACTGTATAATTATTATTTAACTGGGGAAAGAGGATCAGAAAAAAAGAGAGACAGTCAAAGTTGCTGGCCACAGCTAGTATATAATATTATAAAATACCTGAGAACCCTAGCGAGTATTCTGGCAGCTCTCCCCATCGGTCGTTTGCATCTCTCCACGTATTCTATCAAACCGTACAGACAATCCCGGCTGGTTAGGTAATCCATGGTGTGGTTTGGGACGGGGTCGTCTCTGATACTCCCACAGGTTGTGCACGTGCCGTGCGACACTCGGAACAGTAACACCATCACGCAAGCAATGTTGGGATCCTTAGCGTGTATGTCTATCTTGCTTAGGTCTAATAGCGGCGCGGAGAAGAGTTTTGACTTTTAAAACATACAATTTCACACATAAAAACGTCAATGTAGATATATATACATATATTTTTTTGTATAACAAGTAATTTGAACGCTGAATGAAAAACTATGTTTTCAAACATGAGTCTTTTTTTCAACACAAATATCTTTTGTTGGAACTAAAGCCTTTTTTTTAATTCCCCAACGCTATAGAAATTTGTGAAGGCTTATTGCTCACTCCATAACTGACTTTTTAATGAAGTCAGTATCTCGAAGTGGTATTTTAATATAGCCTTCTCTTACATATCCGTATAGGATATGTGGTCTGTCTATAAATATTATTTATGTTAAACTTATGATCAATAACCTTTTGTATTATTTATTGTGTTGTAAATGTGAGAACACTTACTTGACACTTGCAAGATAATAGGTGGTAGAGCCTAGCTGTAGTTATATGACTGCAGCTCGTATTGGGCTAGCTCGACCGGGGAAGGACCACCCTCTTACAGAAGCCCGACGTGTAGTAACCAAATTCATTTGGTTATGTTCCGTCGGTGAGTGAGAGAATCCGCAAGGCCAACCCGGGGGGGTTGGCCTTGCGGATTCTCCTACTCCTCCCTCCCGCCAAACATGAAAGCGATGCGTAAAAGAAAAATACCTCAGGAGGGTACCGGCTTTAATGAAGCTGGGAACCCCCTCCCCGAGCAAAATCGGGGATATGATTCTCGGATTTTGCTCGGGCTGCCCGTCATATCTGACATCATTTTATACCACACGCCGGGGTATCTGTGTTCGTAAGGGAGGATATCTGCTACCGTCGCCTTCAGGTTTTTGAAGGTCGGGACCGGTCTGTACTCTGGCTGCGCGTGGTTATGGACCATGTCAGAGTCTACGCGTGCCTCTACAGGTCCCATAGTGGTAATGCAGAAACGGATCAACTCTTGGGCTATGTTCAGGCGAAGATAGACGATCTGCTTACACAGACACCCTCCGCCGAAGTCATCGGGGACTTCAATGCGCACAATGCCGATTGGCTAGGGTCACTTGCCACCGACTACGCGGGGAGATCTGTGTTTGACTTTGCTCTAGCAAATGGTCTGTCCCAATTGGTCAAGACCCATACTCGTCTACCGGACGTGGACAGCCATATGCCCTCTTTGTTGGACCTTCTGCTGACTACACATCCCGGAAAGTACCAAGTCACTGTCGAGGCTCCCTTAGGGTCCTCTGATCATTGCTTGGTATGGAGTGTAGTGCCCATTGAACGCCTAGCTCGAACAAGACCTGCGACTCGACGCGTTTGGCACTACAAGTCAGCGGAGTGGGATGGAATGCGGTCCTTTTTTGCATCCCACCCATGGGGGCCGATTTGTTTTCCTTCCAGTGATCCTAGTGACTGCGCTGCAGCTGTAGCTGATGTTATACTTCAGGGCATGGAACTATTTGTACTAAGCTCTGTGGTACCACTTGGTGGCAGATCGCGGCCTTGGTTTGATGCGTCTGTCAGGGCTACAGCAGCTGGCAAACGGCAGGCTTATCAAGCTTGGGCTAATACGTTAGTCCGGATCCGAACTCTAGAGTTCTGAAGAAGAAATATAATCGTGCCTTCAGATTCTTCAAACGGAAAATTGCTAGAACAAAGTTCAAGCATGTCGTCAAAATTGAAGATCAGCTGACAAGGTGCCCGCCTGGCACGCGCAAGTTCTGGGCGCTTTCCAAAGCCAATCTGGGTAACTTTTGTCAGTCATCTCTACCGCCATTGCACATTGGGAACGACTCTGGCCCACACGGCAAAAGAGAAAGCCGATCTCTTGGTCTTGGTCGATCGGCTGGTGATCTTCTGCTATATCTAACGCACCGTTGGGCAGCTGTTATTGAAAGCAAGGGAGATGGTCTGGCAGTTAGTTTGGATATGGCGAAAGCCGTCGATCGTGTATGGCACAAGGGGCTTCTTTCGAAGCTATCTTCCTATGGGCTTCCCGAGAGTTTATGCAAATGGATCACCAGCTTTCTCACTGGGAGGAGCATTCAGGTCGTTCTCAACGGTTTTTGCTGGGACCCCAAGCCCGTGAACCCTGGTGTACCCCAAGGCTGCGTGCTATCCCCAACTCTGTTCTTCCTGCACATCAATGATATGTTGGATATCTCCAACATACATTGTTATGCGGATGACAGCACTGGGGATGCGGTATATTCCGGCCGTGCAGGTCTCTCTCGGAAAAACGTCGACGAGTGCCGAAAGAAACTTGAGTCTTCTATAGAGACTTCCTATGGGATGGTCTCTGAGTGGGGTGAACTGAACCACGTTCAATTCAATCCCGGCAAGACACAAGTTTGCGCGTTTACCACTAAGAAAACCCCATTTGTCGTATCACCGCTCTTCGAGAGCATTCCCCTCATTGTCTCGCCAAGTATTAGAATACTGGGCCTCGACATTTCAAGCGATTGATTTTTAGTTTCGTGGTCATCTGGAGAGCAAGGCCAAGTTGGCCTCGATGAAATTGGGCGTGATCAATAGAGCGAGGCAGTATTTCAATCCTGGCCAAAGACTTTCGCTCTACAAAGCACAGGAGTACTGCTCTCATCTCTGGTCCGGATCACCCCAATATCAGCTTCTATCATTTGACCGCGTAGAACGGAGAGCCGTTCGGATTGTCGGGATCCCAGTGTTCTGCGAACGGCTGGACTCTTTGGCATTGCGTAGGACGTTGCTTCTCTGTGCGTCTTCTACCGCATTTATCAGGGGGAGTATTCCGAAGAGCTATTCGATCTGATGCCTACCGCCGAATTTCATCACCGCAAAGCGCGCCATCGACTACTTTACCATCCCTATCACCTGGATGCATGGCGATCCTCCACTGTGCGGTTCTCAAGGACCTTTTTTCCACGTTCCACTCGATTGTGGAACAAACTCCCTTCGGCGGTAGTTCCAGATCGGTACGCATGGGTACCTTCAAAAAAGGCGTTTACTCCTATCTTCAAGGCCGGCAACACTCCTGTGAATCCTCGGATGTTGCAGGAGTCCATGGGCGGCGGTGATCACGTACAATTTGTGACTCGCCAGCTTGTTTGTCTTTGTCTTAAAATATTATAAATCATGTATTGAAAATTAAAAAAAAAAAGAAGATATGTGGGTGTTATCTATAAGCTAAACTGAAATTAGATTATATTTTCAAATCGACCTTATTTTACCTTATTATCACATAAACGAAAAATCTTGATTTTTATTTTTTTTGTGAAGAATATTCTATTAAAATGATAGGTGCAACTAATCATTTTATAAACCTTTTTACTTCAACCACGTCTTTAAAATTATTATATTTTTTCTACCTTCAGTGTAAGTTTCTTCCTCTTCACTGTCATCATCAATTTCAATGACTTCCTCATCTTGTGCGTTCCGTGAGGAGGAGGCCTTATTTGTGTCCTCATCATCACTACAAACTGGTGAATAACGACCTGATACCTCTGAATCTGAACTCTCTGGAAATGTATTGTTATATGTGAGTTATCTTTAACATTATTACATTTTAAAGGCTAACAATTAAGGGTGTTTACACAACTAGAACCCGAAAAAGAAATCCCTAATGGAATTTTTTTTCAAGGCACTCTATCCGAAATTACGAATTGGGATTCAAATATGTGTATACATCTTAAACTATCACTGATGAGGCGTGTTAGCTTACCTTCTTCATTGCTATGTGGGGATGGAGATGCTGAGCTGTCGCTGGCTGGACTCCAATGACTAAAGCGTGATGAAGTGCTCAATTCTCCGATACTGATACCAGATTCTGGACTCCACTCCCATTGAGGCTTCTCTCTGGATCCGGGACCTCGATACAAAGTATTAAGGTCTGGTAAATTAGTTTCTTTATTCGGACTTGACGCAGAGGAATTGGGTTGGAACACGGAAGGCCATTCAGGACTCTTCGTCTCCCAATAAACACCAGCCGACCAGTCCTTACTCGCCATTCTGATAAGGTTTGACTTCTAAAACCAATAACATACATAAAACAACACAAATATTTAATGACATGATAATTTTCAAATAATATTGACCTTTTTGGGACTTTTTGACTTGGCTCGTCTGAGATTCCTTCGTTTGGATGGCGGAGGCTCGCCTTCATTGTCGCTGCCGCTTGCGTCGCTGTCTATGGCGTCCACGAAACCGACTATCATGTTGTCCCTTTCTATCACTACCTTCAAGTCATCACCCGTCTCAGATAACAAGACACTCTTCCGTTTCTTGCTTCCGTGTGATAAATCTTTGCTCAAATTCTTTATAGCAATATCGAATACAGTGTTTTGTTCTCCTGGCCTCGTTCTTCTATTGTAGTAATTGCTGAGACCGCTTGTCTCGACGTTGTGGTCGTAATCCATTTGACTCACGTACGCAGTGAGCTTATCAGTTAAAATACCAACGAGGCCTTCGCGAATAAGTATTTGGAACGCTGGAATTAATAACAAAATCCATTTTTGACATTATTTTACCTTAATAGCCGATCAATATTTTTTTTTACCATACCATATGAAAGTCGAATAATTTAGGTAAAAAACAAATAACTATAAAAAAGCAACAGATTGACGTTTTTTAGAATGCTAAATCGTATAAATTTACTTACACGAATCATCAAAAACATATTGTAGAAGAGCGTTCATCGCGTGCGAGTTGGTTTTAGCAGCAGTTACCAGTAGAGGTAATCCTCCGCAGCGACGAAGACGAGATCGATTCACAGACTCTCCGCTTAGTTGAGCCAGCGCCATCGGAGAACCGTCTGGCCAATTTGCGACATCTGTAATAAAATATGGATGGATTGTGTGAAATGGAGAAAGAAGTGCAGAGATGAGTAATAGGGAGTAGGGAAGAAAAAACATTCAAAAAATTGGGATAAGGATAAGATTATGATGATATTCTTTTAGAATTCTACTATCCCGTTATATAACAATATAATTGTCACAAACCATCTATCTTCTGGAGTATTCCCACTAGACATTCGACAATTCCAGCCATCCCCAAAAGCGGACGACATGAAGATAGGAAACAAAGATTCGTCAGGCACTTCATAGCTATGGTCATATTAGTTTTCGTTAAAACCACCAAACATTGGTATCCCCGACCATCTCCTTGGATCTGGAAAAGGGATTCATTTTTGATATTCGTTCTTGGATTCGAAAACATGTTTCTTAATTTTGTTGTTTATTATACCTGTTCAGCGCAAGTAGTAACAGGATACGAAGTGAAATTCCATATACATTTGAGGATACCATCCATTAGATCTTTTTGATTTTTCTTCGGTTCCTCTATTACTTTGTCGACGTCTGACGATTTTATTAAACCCATAGTTTCGCATTCGCTTGTCATTAATACTGCGACACAACGCACGAGGTTCAAATTTATCATTTCCGGTCTTTTTTCAACTACCTCCCATAATTTTCTATGACATAAAAATATTAATTACATTTTGCAGTCAAAATTACGATGAACACTTAACAAAAATTGAATTACTACTAACCGAATAGCTCTTACAGCCATAATGAGGGTAGCGTAAGAGGTATTCTTATCCCTATTATCAATGAGACCTATCAATGCCTTAATAACACCATGTGTATGAAAATTTTCAGCATTTCGTTTATCTTTTGATAAGTTACCAATTAATCGTGACGTCCTTCCTAGAATACTATCACGACACACTGTATTTAATATAGTAACTAACGCTGCACAGCTATCTAATTTTCCAATCTGTAACAAATATTAAAAATCAATCAACGTAGGTATATATATTGGTATTGGACACACTTCATTTGATATACTGAATATGGTAAGGACCACGTTTTTCGTTACACCATATATACCTTACGTTTTTAATACCTTTACAAAAATATTGTTTTTTTTTGTTTTAAAAAAAAACAGTCAAAAGTAATAAAAAGTATTAATTTTTTTTTTATCATTATGATTTCTTATTCATTTTTTGAATTATGAATTATTTTAACATTTTTGTATATAAGGCACATTTACCAAAAAAAACTTAAAAGATTTTTTTCAAGTACTGTTTTAAAAAGATACATTCTTTAACATTCTAATCAGAAGGTAATATCAAATTGCAATGCATTATAATTAGTTATGAACAAATAATCAGCAAAAATATTGTTCATGTCATTAATATTGTATTAATAATTATTAAAATCTGAAATACCTTCGAACAGGTTTATAATATTTAAGTATTAATGACATAAACATAACAGAGTAAAATATTGCTATAGCTTTGCAAAGAAAATGTCACTTTAAAACACACACATTCAAAAACCAGTTTTTCTTTTATTTAATAAAGGAAAGATATAAAAATAAAATTTAATTTCCACAATGATACTGTTAAACTCATGCTAATTAATTTCTTTAAATTTGTACATAATTTTAAAATAAATGAATCATAATTAAATTTAGCAACATTTTTAAGAGTAACAAAGAAAATAGTGCTTAAGAAAAAGAATATTTAAAACTTTATTTGAACATATTGTTTATATTAACTTGACCAGCTGGTTTGGAGAAAATATAAATCAATACAATAGAAGAGGAGGTAGACAATTATTTGAATTGAATACATACCAATACACAGCTTTTCTGTTCTAAACACAGGTCTCCTAGAATACTTAATGTTAAATTGAGAATGCATTCATTAGGCTTTAGCAAATGTGGCATTAAATACTCAAACCCATTACAATCTCTAAAGAGTTTAACTCCTTTATCACAATTTACAATCAAAGATTTAATTTTTAAAAGTGATTCTTGAATTTTTTTTGAAGATGAGGACTTAAGACTTTCTAAAACTAACTTAACGACATTTTTATCCATGTTTACTAAAGGATGCAAATGCCACGATAAAATTATGAAATCCTACGTTACGCCATTAGGCTAAGCCTAGGCTATACCTAGGATCTAGACTGCTCCCAGGGCTCAAATCCGGATAAAATAGTCAATACTTTTGCACTCAATAGTTCAATATTGTCAAAGTCAGATTTGTTGCCTGTTTACAAAACATCAATCATATTTAACAAATGGACGTAATCAAAGATACCTACGAACTACATTTTATATTTTGAAATAAAGCCAAATATGTACATATTAAAAAATATATAAAATAGGAATATCAAGTGTTTAAAATATGATTAATGACCAGTTTTGATAAATTTCTAATATTATATATAATATCCAAGTTGTAGAATAGGTTATTCCTTTACCGTTTACCTTTGCTCTATACTTGGTCTGATAAACGTCAAAATAAAAAAAAATATTAATTTATTCTGCTTTTGCGATGACAGAATTTCTGAAACATTTTTTACTTTAGAAGATACTGTGATTATTACTGTAACATAAAATTGACATGAAATCGTTTTGTGAGAGATGAGTGTCTTCGGGGATTTTCAGCGTGTGTGGGTGCAAAGGTTTCCAGAGAGCGCTTTACCAGCAGCTTGGGAAGAAGATGTCAGAGCTAATTTGGCTAAACATAAACAGAAAGTTGCGATCCTTAGGGAAGAGTTAGAGAAGGAGGAGTTCTATGTTGAATATTTAGAGACTTTATTGTCAGATGTTGAAAAACATAAAGCATCCCAAGAAAGTAGAACGGCACCGCCCTCAGGGGCTGACACAAATGACGATAAGACATCTGATAGCAAACAAGTAACTATTTTCCTTATCTTATAATCTTGAATACAACCCTATTAACAATTATTATTTTATATTTAAATTATTTAGATTCATTGTTTGTAAGATCAACATTTATGGTAAGAGAATAATTCAAGCCTTAAGGCCTTAAACTATGCAAGAATAATGAGCTAATTTCAATAAATTGATTTTAAAAATTATATATTTTAATCAAATTCAACAATTACTAGAAATTTACTCTATACTTAAATTTTTTGAGGGTTTATATTGTTGTAAGATAAAGTGACATCTTTCTTGAAGAAAATTAAAATGGGCACTATTAGTTTAATGTTCATACCCTATTTGATATATGAAGCTGATTTTAAATAACCTTTACATCATTTTAATTACATGCTCCCACAGATAGATACATAGTGTGTGTGTTTGTGTGTGTGTGTGTGTGTGTTAGAGGTACTTGTTATTGTTTAGATTATATACCTACTTGAAGTGCTTGAAAGTGTGGTGACAACTTAACAATATAACATAAATAGTTCCAAATACATGTATGCTTAGTTCCAACAGAATCTTAAGTCAATATGTTTATATAACATTAAATAACAAAGTCCTTACATAATGTTACTATGTGTTTTATTTAGGATTCAAACACTGACTCACTTTCAAAGAAGAGTGAATCAAGTTTGAAGAGCGATGACTCAACCGAGGCAGCGGAGTGTGAAGAGGTGCATCTAAGAAATAAACCAGTAAACTTTGCGGAAAGAAGTTCTGTTAATCAATGCATAAATGAACTATCCTCGAATTTGGCAGCTGAAGCACGTAGACGTTGTAACAGTGAAATAGTACAACGAACCGACAATGATACTAATGGTGAATACAAATAATATTAGAATAATTATTATAAGCTATCATTTGAAAATTCGTATTGGATTCCAATAATAACCTTAATTGAATACAATCTTTCAGTAGATGTAGATCCAACTAATAAGGCACAAAGTAAAAACCGTCCAGCATCACAAACCGGTGATTTTGTCACCGTTATTGAAGTTAATGGTCTCAAAGCAGCCGAGAAAGCGGCAAAGAAAACTGATGACTCACCTCCATCATCGGAAAGCAATTCGTTAGAATTAGCAGCTCCTGCTAAGAAGAAAGTGCCTCCTAAGTAAGTTGGAGAACTTATTTCATTATTTTATATATAAACATTATATTGAAATTATAAATTTTTCCTTAAGAATTACAAAGCAATTTTTTATTTCAATTTGACCTATTTGTGGTCATAATAATTTGTTTACAAATATTGGTGAATAATTAATTATAATAATACCTATAAGTAAATATTAAAATTGTACAAAAATGACATATACATTAAAATTACCAATTCGTAGATGAAATGTAAAAATAGATATATTTTTGTAATTGAAATGATTTTGTTATAATGCAACTCAATAATTCCCCAGGCCACCGCCGAAAGTATTCAACAAGCGTGGAGCGTCCCTGCCGGAGTCGGGGCTGGCAGAGGACAGTCCCCCCTCCTCACTCCGTCGGCTGCGTAACGCTGAGTCCCGAGAGTCCATCGCTAGCAGGGCCTCGACACCTTCCATCAGTGAAAGGGTGAGTCATTATTGATATTAATTTTGTTATGTATGTTTGAGGTTTTATTCTTACGAGTATATGTATATTGTTTATTTGGTGTTATTTTTGGTTAACAAAGTCCAAATCTGGTGTCAAATATAATGTCTATATTTCATAATTATTTAATATTCTCTAACATGTTATTAGGATTTAAAATAATCAAATCGAAAAAAATAATAATAAAAAAAAAATGTGTATAAACTTAAAATTCATGTGTCATTAACATAAGTTTGATTTGAATAATGTTGACATATAAATGTCAACATTATTCAAATCAAATCTTCCTGATAAATGTAAGAACTACATTATTAGTATTCATATTAAAAACAACTTCCTAATAGAAAGAATGCTTCAAACTAACTTAGCCATAAATAATTAAACAATATCAAGTTCCCTTTCTTCTAAAATAATTTATATATTTATAATAATATAATTATTTAAAACAGGTCAAAAGTTATGAATCAATCAACTCACTGTCATCTGAACGCAAGCGGTCTGGAGGAGCAGCAACACCACGGTCAATAGACGAAGAAGTGATCTCAACCACACCAGACCTACCGGAGGGATCTGATGATAAGTCAGCTCCCATATCCCTGGAGAGCATACCGGCACCAGCATCCACTGAAGACGAGCCCTACTATGATCAAGTACCAGTTGACATCAACGATGGGGAATATGTTTATATTCAAGCAGGTATTATTATTTATTATATAACAAAGGATTAAATGAATTAAGTTTGAATTTGATCCATTATTGAGATCATATAAATTTTTAATATAATTAGTAACAGTCAAATGATTTTAAAAGCAAGGAGTCACAGCTGTGTCAGTCTTCATATTAATAGCTGATCTCATCAAAATTTCATATAAATAAGAACTATTCAGTAAAGTGAACCAATGGGTTTTTTAATGGGCCCTAATAATAAAAATCGCAGGCGGTGCCGGTACGAGTTCCAGTATAGAGGAGTCCCCCGGAGCTGGCGCGCCCCCCGCCCCCGCCGTTCCCTCAGGCCCAGCGGCCTCCGCGCCCCCCGCCCCGGACTCACCGCCCTCCGCCGTCGCACCCAACTATGTCAACATACACTACTTCATACAGTTAGTACCCTTCATCATCACCACCACCACCACCACCATCATCATCATCATCATCATCGTCACACGTTTATATTTTGATTGTATGGAATTCTATTTTTGTTCAATTATATTTTGCTATGCTATAATTTTTTATTGTAACTTCTACAAGTATATCGTATAGGGCTTAAAAGTTATTTGTGCACATTTTTTAAAATAGCATGTTAACTTTTTTTTAAAGTGGGATATACTTTTAAATTATATCAAATTAATATTTAATAATGGCTTTTAATAATTAATACTAACAAGTTGACGGGTTATTTAAAAACCAGCCGGCCTTCCAATAATACTTATGTTAATTTTAATTCACTCAATTGAATTTAATTGTATTATATTATTATATTTAGTATATTATAATATTGAATTTTCCACAAACTCTATTCATAGTGTAGTGACTTTGTATACATTCAAAATATGACAGGAAATTACTAATTAAAACTCGTTACAACTATTAATTTTACAAACTGTTAAAATGGTAAACAAAATGTACATAACTTTTGTATTTAAGGAAAAATATAATGTATTAATATATGTACATTATATTATTATATACTCTTACAAAAGACCATTCTTAAGAGACCTTCAAACATTAAATTAAAGATTTTTGTCAAATAATATAAAGAAGAAATAAACATAATAAATAAGTTATCTTATATTATATATCTATATTAATATTATTGACCCCTTTATATGTATTTTTGTGTTATTGGAAACCTACGGATGTCTTCAAATCCTAATATTGGCTGGTGGAGAATAAATGTAGCATTAAGCCTGCATTTTGTACATTATTTTTGTATTATGCATTAAAGAATTAAAATAAATAAATTTATCTTATATACATATATTTGTGACCAGACATGCCGGTGAGGGTACGGAGCCCAGTGAGAGCGGTGAGATGGCTGACTCCAGTGACACACCGCTGTTGCTCAGAACTATATCATCAGACACCGAAGCCAGCGCCACTCCACCGGTCTTACGGAAATTACAGCATCAGGTATTGTAATATTAATTATATATATATATATATATTAGCTGATACCCTCCCGCTTCGCTGGGCATATTATTAATTTGGATGTGAACTTAGGTTGCTATGGTAACCGTTGTCATAGGATCCGTTGTGGTCGTAATCATTGCTATGGTAACCGCGTTAAGTGTATAGCTCCTACAGGTTTAAAACTTGGCGAAATGCAAAAAGTTGAAATTCATTGTGATAGGAATTCCGTAAAAACCGTTCTTTGTGGACGTCGACGTCACAAAAGAAGTAACTATGTAAAATATTAAATCGGACAGATAGTTTCGGAGATTTCGTGATGAGTCAGTGAGTGGTAAATAGTTTATATATATATACCTATAAATTACAAAAATGTTCATGTCACTATACTAAGTGTTGGAGATAAAATATTTGTTTATTCATTTTAATAACGTAACTAAATTGTTCTAGTACTATTTTAACTGTTCCACTAATGGTTTAGTGACGTCATTAATACTTATGACGTCACGGGTTTGATAAGCGTTTAAGTCATGGTATGAGTGAATGGGCGTTATTTATAAAATACATGGAAATAAATTGATGATTTTAACTTCGTTTTTATTTGAGTCATTATCCTATTAAATATTTTCTAATTAGAACATTAAGATCGATATTACGTTTTATTTTAGTGTGTGAACTAATTAGCACGAAAAAAACTAACTAGGCCATAATGAACTAATTAGTCTCAAACTAACTAACAAACTAAAAAACTAAGTGATCTACAATTTATAGATTTATATAAATAACAAATTTATAAATGTATAATTTAAAAATATAATACAAAAAAATCCCGCCATTCACTGACATTAATAATAATAAGCATTTTTAAATTAACCTTCGGTTACTTTATTTAAATAAAATTATACAATCAGTGTACTTTTTAAATTAGTTTTATTATTTTTAAATATTAATAATATTTTTATTCTGTATTTAATCGCTTGGTATTTCATTGTCTTGTACATTTTCATTGCTATACAAGATTTTTTCCATTGCCTCTTTCATTATTTCTTCTTTGTTAAGTTTAAGAATGTCGTTAGGTTTTTTTATAGTACATATTTTTTCTTCAGTTATCAAATTGTACTTGCAGAATTCTATTTCGCATTTACTATTAATACATCTCTTGTAATAGCACTGTCCGTCCGTGCATATCGAATTTATGTTTAATTTGTTAATCAGTTTATTAGTTATCTGTGTGGCGTGTTCTATGAGGAATGTTTTTATGTAGTCTATGATTATTCTATCTAGATTCAGGGGTAGGTAACTGTATGGTTCCTTTTGCGTTGCGTCTGAAAAAAAAATTTTTTTTTTATTTATAGGATTATTATTTTCGTTTATTAAGCGAAGCGAACGGAGCGCTCTACTGGAGACTTTTTCACATTCTTTGTCACGAATAGGCTCGAAAACTACTTGACGGAAAATTATGAAATTTTGTAATCAAAAAGACACATTAGATGGTTTAAAAAAAATTGAAAAATGTCGTCGTTGAGGAACAATCGTCAAAAAACTGATATCCAACATTGTCCACGACGATGAGTCATTACACTGCGCTCGCTTCGCTCAATATGCAAAAGGCACCCGAGTCGACATTGAGGGTCTGTTGGCGCCTCTAGTTATATGTGAGCTGTTGCCTACGACTTTGTCTGTTAGGACTAAATGTAGCATAATACATTTAGTCCTGACAGACCTTATTTGTCGTTCATTGCATTTCCATAATTTTATTACATATTTGTATGATATTATAATAAAATATTTTTATATTATTAATTTTACAGAATAGACTGTTTAGGAAAAAAACTAAACTATGCTGCCATATTATTTTTAAATATTATTACATAGTATTTTGATGTTTGCGGTGTCGGTTGCACAAATCCAAATTATTTATTAAATATAATATATTGTAAATAATTATGGAGTTGGATGTTTACCTGTACTCAGTCTGTCTTATCCGTATTATCTGGTACGGTAGACGATAACACCGCCTCCAGTTCCAGAGGGCGCTCTTCGATCCCTTGATTGTCGTTTTGTGACGTCACTGGGGGAGTCGGTGGGGGGATGCTTACATCCTGTGGCTTAACAACAGTACTCGATGGTTTCGACGTAGTGGGTTCCTCTGGTGGTATAACAGTGTTGTAACTCCTGCAGTCCCCCTTTAAATCCGTGTCGTATATACTGCACGTGACCAGCGCTTCGCAACCGAGGCTCCCGCACCTCATTGTGGTACACGTCTGTGCGTTACACATTGTAACGTTATGTGGTTCGATATCTTTATTACTGGTTGGACCACTCGGGTTTGGTCCCACCAGCTGGTCGCTCTCTGGTGGTGTTTGAGTGTCACCATAACTCCACCACGTGAAAGGATACGTTATCCAACCCCATAATGTGGAACCGATACCGCGCCCCTCAACGATATCATCTGTAAGCGCGTGTTTAATAATAATATTATAAATTATACAAAAAAATAAGATTAATTATTTGATTAATGCATAATGGCGTCCGTACTCGAGTTATGGACCAATTCCACTATCCAATTTTTAGTGCACTATTTGAGTTCACAAGAGTTAGAGCGAGTTAAAAACAAGCTAAATAAATAGTCTTTTCTATACAATGTTAGTACACGAATTCATCTAGCGCTCGGATAATGAAATGCCCGCAGTAAATGATGCAGGGTTGACAAACATTTTACTTTAAAAGCATTTAATCAAATAATATGTTACAGAAATAATAAACATTTTAATTTTAAAACATTAATAATATTATAAATAATACTCACTTGGAAACGGCTTGCTGAAGGATCCGTGCACTATACATAATACAAATAGAGGTAAAAGAATTTTAGAACCTAACATTGTGACTGTGAAGATATATCCAGAATAGTCAACATTTAAACTACGCTCTATCCTTATATACTAGCCGTCCTATCTGTTATGAGATAAGACGTCCCGGGGAATGTTTACTTAACGACTTTCTAACAAAACAGGACTTATTTAAAAACTTAATGTATTTTTTTATCTATGAGATTATATATTTTTAAACGGTTATTAATTTTTCATTCTTTACAATTTTTTTCCTTTCATTCCTGTGGGATATCAGATAGTTTGTATCAAATGTCTCGCATACCGTCGAATTGCTGTCACTCTCCATCACTTCGCACAGTACGCAGCTCTTAAAAATATTCGGACAGGATAAAAATCTACAAGCATTTGTACCCTTCTTACAGTTTGTTAATATTTTGAGTTTGTTCGTCTGTTTAGGTAGTGTAAGCGCCATTTTGCGTATAAATTTTCGTATACCCTCAGCCACGTAGGTGGCGTTCCATAGCTTGTAATCACCTGACCGCAACGTCTTATCCTCGTTAAAATGTTGTATGAGATCTTTTAAATTAATGAATTGATTTGAAGGGACGTATTTAGTTTTGATGTTTCCATTTGCTTCGAAATCGATTATCTTTGGTATGGCACGGTTTATTGATTTCCATGGTATAATGTATACAGCGTTTCCTTCCTACAACGTAATTTAATTTTTTTTTATTTAATTTAATTTAATTTTTTATTTTTTTTTTAAATTCAATATATAATTTAAAGTAATCGTTAATAAAAAGACTCACATGCAACACGGGTAGAACAAAAAATAAAACCACATATATAATAATTCTTTGAAATATTTTTTTCTTTAACATTATTTATTGTAGGTACTAAAGATAAACCACAAAACAAGCTGGCTTTTATCAGAGCTTTATGAGCCAAGTGCTCTGTTTATAAACACACCTTTGTTATATCGCCTCTAGTTTTATAACATCTTACGTAATTTTTTTTTTCTACTTCATTTTAGCGTTTTTTACATTGGGACAATGTCCAGATATATCTACCTCCTTGGATGTACATTTCGATTTTTGAAATATTTTTTTTGCCGCCAAAAATGTACAGCACTTTGAATTGATGCATAACGTCATTTTACCATAAATCTTTCCCGACATATTGTCTTGTAAAATATCAACAATTTCAAATGCAATTATCGATGGCAGATCCATTATAGATTCCATATTGGCGACGCTGTCTGTAATTTTAATTACGTTATAAAACACGTTAAAATACAAAAAAGTATAAAATAAAAATTACGTTTTTAATTACGTAATGAAACACGTTAAAATATATAATACAAAAATAATAAGAAATAGAAATTACGTTTCTACTTACGTAATGAAACACGTAGAAATATATGACACAAAAAAGAATAAGAAATAGAAATCACGTTTTTAATTACGTAACAAAACAGGTAAAAATATATGAGACAAAAAAAAAGAAATAGAAATTACGTTTTTAATTACGTAATGAAACACAAAAATATATGAGAACTAAGAACAAAAAAAATATAAATTACATTTTTAATTACGTAATGAAACACGTAAAAATATATGAGAACAAAGAAATAAAATTATATTTTTAATTACCTAATTAAAGACGTGACGTGACGTGACGTGACGTGAATGATACAAAAAGATCATAAGTAGAAAATTAGAATTCAGTTTTTAATTACATAGTGAAACGCATTAATATGTATAATATAAATAAAAATTCAGAAATAGAAATTCCGTTTTCAATTACGTAATAAAGAAATATACGATGATAATATACGTACCGGTGTTATTATTACCGGAGCAGTGACCGTTTTGATTGAATCTATCGTTCGGTAGACATATTCTATGAGTGCATACTTTGTTTGCACATTTCATTGAGTGACACACGCTGTCCGAGCAGAACGTTAGGACACCTGTTATATATTTACCCACAAATGACATGAACACAGGAGCCACTGTGTCAACGTCATTCCAGTTCACATCTCCGAAGATCGCCTTCTCTAGGGCTCTAGTACGATTGCTCCTTATCGCCTCGTGCGTCATATTCAGTTTGCGCTTCTTCGCCTCCCTCTCCATTATCATACTTGTTATGTTCTTTGTTTGGGATACTGATATATTTTTATATTCAATTGGCCAATATAATAAATTTGTATCAATTTTATCAGTAATTGTTATACTATCATTTGTTATATTACTTTTGTTTGTAGATGTTATAGGTAATACGCCGAATTCTATTATTTCGCGTTTCAAACGTAACGGTTGATCGGTTGTTAAGTTTTCTTTCGAATCAGTTTCTATGCTATTTTCAATTTTACCTGATTCGTCTGTGCTATTGTCATTGTTTGGTATATTAATAGTTATATTAAATGATTTATTTCCATATGTATCAGGATCCATCTTACTCGCGGTTTTTACCGTATCATATATAGTGTTGTTTGTCTTTATGTTTATATTTTTTGTTTCATTATTATTTACTGATATATTTTTATGATCCACTTGAACTTGAATAATATCTGTATTATTTAATTGATTATCAAGATTGTCGTGATGAAAATTTGATATTTTTTTACTTTTATGCTTCTTAATATTATTGTTGTTTAGACGAGATTTTTTCTTTTTATGTATAGTTATTTTATGTAAAGGGGAGTTATTCTTTAAGTTACCATTGTAATCCAACATACTAAACGGCATAGCGAAATTTGGGTATATATTTGGTAAATTTAGAGTAGATTGAAATTCTTTAGACACAGATCGTTCTAACTCGTCTCCCTTATCATATTTGTGAGATTTAAGAAAATTTATTAGTTCAGGTAATTTCGGCAACTGAACGTCTACTTTGATTCTTATACTCAATTTATCGTTTGATGCATTATGAATTTTGTTATCTTGATTTAAATCTCTAATAGAATCAGAAGCGATTGTAACTATGCACTGCTTGCAGGGACACTTGCATGGTATTTGATTAACATTGCAGAGACATGAAGATGGTATTGGCTCGTAGCTTTTTTGTAACGTGTGTGGTAGATTGATTAAAGTTTTTTCTTTGTACGTAGCTTTTGGAATGGTCTCATAGTTTTGTTTCAACGATAGATCGGGTTTCATTAAATATTTCGTTTCGAATGTTCCGAATAACGGATTCGGATAATGTTTAAGTCCCTTAAAGTAATAGTTTATTTTGTCGTCGGTATGTGCGTTCGGTTTTGTCTTAATATATTTTTCCTGGCGCAATAGTGGAACTTTATTTTTGTTTTTATTTTTTTCCATATAATTAACTCTGTTTGTGTGCGCCCTGTCCAAGTAATGTTGGTATTCTGATAGCAAATCTTCTATATTCTCATCGCTCTCGCTGTAGGTCGTTAACGGATTATTTAATTCCGAATACTGAAATATAAAACCAATTAGTATGATAAGTAACTAGGATCCGCCGCCGTGCGCTGCGGGAGTTGAGCTGAGCCCCCTCAGTTTTTTGATCATCATTTCTGCATTCAGAAATGTCATGTCGTTGAGGAATAATCGTCAAAAAACTGATATCCCATTGAAGTAATTGGGAAACGATGAGTCATTACACTGGGCTCGCTTCGCTCAATATGCAAACGGCACGCGAGATTTCGCGAGCACAGCGAGTCTATATTTAGGGTCTGTTGGCGACGCTAGTTTAAAAACGAGCTCTACAGCTCTGCCAATTTTCATTCAAATCGGTTCAGTAGTTTTGATGTGATGTTGTTTCAAAAAGAACATACCCAAACGGTCTTAACCGTTCTTCGCTTACGTTCGCTTACGCTTACGCTCGCTTACCCTCAGCTCAATAAACGTATATTTATTTAACATCACTTACCATGTTATTCTCAAACTCCGCCATGATGTCGGCGATGTCGTTAAAAATGATGGCGTCATGGAGTGGTGTGAATTCAATACGATTGACTTCATAGCCTGTTGATTAAAAATTAATTATAATTAAATTAATTTGATAATAAATTCAGTTAATTTATTTGCACGTACTGTCATAATCGTTACACGAACTGAGTTTAACGATAAACGCAGTTATGAAAATTATTAAACCTTTCATTGTAGCCGTTGAGTTGTTAATAACTTGGCTATAAGTGTGTACAGAGGAATGTTTTTTTTTACCACGGTTTTGTGTTTTACAAATAGTGATTGTATGTTTGTTTATACGTTTCCAATTGAAACGAAAGATTATTTTTTTTGTATATATTTCACAATTTTGAATTTTTTAGGTACAATTTTTTTTTCAATGAATTTGGACAAATATAATAAATATTTTGTTTAAATTTATAATTTTGTTGCTCTTATTCTTTTAAATAATTAATGAGGAATCAATATCTTTTTAAGGCTATACATATAAATGAAATTAAAGTGTTCGTTTTTAATTAAAAATTAACAGCTTTTAACTGAGTTTGTATGAAAGTATATAAGGTACATACATTAAAAAAAATGTCTATCTGTCTATTTGTTCCGACTGGACGGATTTTGATAGGACTTTCATTACAAGATAGTTAATTTTATAAGGAGTAACTTTTTATTAAAGAAACATTCCGCGCAGACGGAGTCGTGGGCACGGATAGTATTTATTAAAATATATTCTTTCTTTTAATTATTTTCTTTAGAAATTATTTAATATTAACACTAAACCTACCGACAATTTTTGTATACCTGTTCCTACCGCGCGCCGTCAAATTGACCGGTAATTAGAAGTTATTTTATTATATAACGCAGGTAATAATGAAAATAACTAAAAGTAAAGAGTGTAGAAAATATTATATGCATATTCTAAGAATTTTCATGTAGTTTGATAACGATATTATAACGTTTAAAAATGTTTAAGTTTTACAAAAGTTTAAGAACGGTCAATTTGACCGGTACTTGGTAGGGTTAGTGTTAATAATATTTGATATTATTTCAGGAGTCCATAATCAGTAACAACGCGGAGGCCGAGCGGCTCACGATGCACAGGTGTATTGTGACCAGTATTATAGAAAGTGAGACGGTGTACGTGGAGTGTCTGTATGTTATGGAAAAGGTAAGTAAAGGTAGTAAAACTCGTATAACGCGGCACCCTTGTAACGCATTTTCATATAACGCGATTTCAATCCCCCTATAACGCGGGGATGTTTTCATACATACATGTTCGATTTAAGCCCTATAACGCGGGGATGTTAACATACATACGTATTAAGGCCCCTGTAGCGAAAAAAGTTAAATGTGACGTAACGCGTTATACGAGGTCGTGAAAACGCGTTATACGGGATATAATATTATGTCGCCTATAACTTGGAACCGTCCTACCGCGTTATAGGGTTACTGTATATATAATTATTACAATTGTTATGTTTGAAAATTTATTATTAAATAAATATTGGATACATCCAAGTAATGTGTGGAAATGGTTGACTCATTTGCAGGGTTGATATTATTACTTCAAATTGTTAAATTCCATTTAAAAAGAGTAACTGTTGAGTTTTTGGCCGGCTCTCCTCAACAGAGCAGCATTTTTACCAGGTGGTAGCTTACGGACTGACTACACTGACCTCATTATTGTAATAATTTACGATTCAATACTGCGTGTAAATGCCAACTTGAATAAAGATATTTTAAGTTTTAATTTTATTATATTTTATTATCTGTTTATTTACATTACATATTACCTATAAACTAGTTATCGTAACAAAATATACTTTGAATAATATCGAAATTATTTTTTTTCTTTTTTGACTATTTTTTCAAAAATATCGAGCAAAAAAAAAATGGCAAAAAAATAATCATTCCATTTAATCATATCCCTTTTTATTGGAGACTATATTTAATGTATTTTTTGACGATTTTTTTTTTTGGTTACGAGACAATGTTCAAAATTTTTTTTTTGTTTCTTCATCTCCCGTATACGAGTCAATTTTCAAATAATAGTCATTACCTAAACTGTTTGTTTCGTGTGTTATCCTTGTTTCTTTTTATCTTATCTCCTCAGTACATGAACGCAATAAAGGCGACTCTGTCGACATCACAGCCGGTCATAACTGAGGAGGAATTTGGGACGATATTTTACAAAATATCAGAGTTACACGAACTGCATAAGAGTTTCCTGGAGGGTCTCAAGAATGCCGTCGCCAGCTGGGAGGAGCCGCTATCAGTCGGGATACATTTTAAGAAGATGGTAATTTCTTTGAAATACACATTTAATTAAATAATCTTCATATAGTATCATATATATAAACTGTAAATAATTTTTTTTTGCAATCGATATATACTGTATATAGTCAATAGTTAACACATTCGAGTCCGGCTAATTTCTAATTCTGAGTACCGGCTGATATAATGAAATTCTGAAGCCGGTTGCCGCAAACTTGTATAGTCAAAGGGAGGATAAAAGTACAAAATTTGTTTAAAACCAGGCATATAATTTATAACGATGTGAATTTACGTCAACGGCAACCAAGTATAGAATTTGAAATGACGTGAATTCACGTCAGCGGCAACCAGGTATAGAATTTATAATGACGTAAATTCACGTCAGCGGTCGCGAATGTGTTAATATAAAATAAATAAATTAATAACAAGTTTAAGTATTCACGTACAAAATAAAGATTCAAAAAGAAATTGATAAAAAACCTGTATAATTAACAGCTTTTCACTAAATGCTCATGAAAGGATATTCAGTACATACATAAAAAAAATTAAATCTTTGTCTGTCGGTCTGTTTGTTTGTTATGGCAAATCTCTGAAACGACTGGACCGATTTTAACATAACTTTCACTGTCGTATAGCCGTTGTTGTAAGAAGTAACTCGGTTACTGTAAAAAAAACCCACCCAAACGAAGTCCTCGGCAGAGGTAGTAAATAAATAAAAATTAAATAATGTAATTATATTATTAATATATATATATCAGGCGGAGAACATCAACATATACGGGGCGTTCCTGCACAACTACGGGCGCGCGACGGACGCGGTGCGGCGGCGGTGCGGCAGCTCGCAGCGCTTCGCCGACCTCACGAGGGAGATAGCGTGCAGGGGACAGCCCGTCTCGCTCGACGACCTGCTGCACAAACCCGTCGCCAGGGTGCAGAAGAACGCGCTGGTGCTGCACGTAAGTGGGGGAGGGGGAAAATAAAAGTTATCTCACTTCCACTCCCACTTGAATAATGACATTGAGAATGTAAATAAGAAGGCGACTATGATTGTAAAAATGAGATGGAAGGGGGGGGGGTACCTACCCAAAAATATGGTCATTTTGATGATGGATATGTGTTTATTTAAGTCCGTGTAATAGTCATTAAAATGTGGAATATATTTTGATTTTTTATTTACAGGATTTGATTAAATACACCCCCGCCAGTCATCCGGATCACGCCATGCTGACCGACGCGCTGAATATGACCCAGCATTTCCTGGATGAATTTAATATCATACAAACTAAATCCATGTTCCCCGTGAGTATATTTGCAACATATTAATGTATGAAATAACATATAAATGTAATAAATTATGGTTAACATTGCAGAACGCCGACCGAGCGCAACGACGACTCGTCAAGAATTCCTTCATCGTCGAACTGTCGGACGGACACAGGAAATTGAGACATTTATTCCTTTTTAATGACGTCATCGCCTGCGCTAAATATAAGGTACAAACTTTGTCTAATAAATAATACTTAATCGGAATCCATTTACAATATTATTTGAACGTCTTCACTCGCTCTTCCATCCTACATTAGGGTCTTTGTCTTGTCCATGGGAATCATAGTTCAACTTCTTTGACCACTGGTCAAAAAAAAAAGTGACATCTGTCATACTTAACGCGGTTATAGTGAGCAAGTGCTTATCGAAATTATGTATCAGGCTTCCGGTCGCGACAAGTTCACGTTCGAGCTGAAGTGGTTCATCCCGTTGCCCGACATCGTGGTGGTGGAGGACGAGGCGGCCGGCGCGGGCGTGGAGCGCGAGACCTCCCCCGCCAACATCGTGGCGCTCAAGTCGCAGGCCTGCACCGTGCGGGATCTCATCCTGGCGGAGGAGCGGGCCGCGCACGATGAGAAGGTTGGTACCCCCTGTTTTTTGTAATAGCAATTTGTTGAATTAAGGAGTTTTTATCTACTTACAGTCTTTACTGTGTATTATATTTTTGCATATCAGAATTTTTAATATTTTTATACATTTCTAAATTATTGTGCTCTAAAGTACTGTAATAAAATGTTACAAATAATACTAATTAAAATTGCAGAAGAGTCGTCTAGGTAGTCGAGGTACTGCAGAGAAACAACGGAAGAAGCTAGCAGAACTGGAGGGTCAACTTGTGCTGGCGTCTCCTAATCTTGTGTTCCGGGTGGGGGCGAAGGCTCCAGGAGCGGCCGCTCTGCAGAGACACCACGTCTTCTTCTTGAGCTCGGAGTACGAAAGAACTCAGTGGATTGATTCCATACATGCACTGCAGGTAAGATATAAATTTTAATATTGCTTATTTGTTTTAATGTAATTTTTTATATATAACCTTCTTCAATTATAGGCCAAAGCCAACTCTTAGTTCCATAGATTAGTTTTAGTGGTGTGTTTAGTTTTCTGTCCCTTGAATAGTATCTTCATATCGTGTACAATAATATATATTTCCACCCTAGGCGTCATCGGCTCCCCCGGCGGGCACCAACACGCTGTCGATGCTGGAGCTGCAGAGCTGGGTGACGGCGTGCCGCAGCTACCTGCAGACGGACATGGGCTCGTACCTCCTCCGCAGCGGGAGAGACGACTCGCTACTGCTGGGGGACCTGCAGTTGCACGTGGGAGGGATGACTGCCCCGTTGGATACCGCCGCCGGTAGGTGTTGGGAACATTCGTTGAGAATTGATACAGAATGATACCCTGGTAAAGTGTCGGGAACATTCGTTCAAAACTGATTCAGAATGACACCTGGTAGGTAAAGTGTTGAGAACATTCATTCAGAACTGATCGTCCAATGCTATATTTTGCAAATAACGCCTCCATATTCTGCCTTAACTATTTAAAAGAGCTGGTAAATTCATATTGAACTGTTAGTTGCAAAAGCTTAATCGCATAAAAACAAAATGTGCAAACTCTTTATTATATTAGTATCGATATCATATTACTTTTGTTATATATATATATATATATATATATATATATATATATATGTATATATATATATATATATATATATATATATATATATATATATAACCTTAATTAAAAAAGTAAATCTAGTCACTTATTACTATATAAATGTTTTATATTTTCAGATTACTACATAGTGATAGAAGTTGATTCTTACGGTCACTACTTCCGTAAGGCGAAGTCCAAGCTGGTGTGTAGGAGCGCCCAGCCGCGGTGGAACGAGAGCTTCACCCTCGACCTGGAGGGGTCGCAGAACCTCAGGCTGCTGTTGTACGAAGACGCCGCGAGACCTGTGCTGAGGGGAAAGTGCACCTTGAAGGTAATTTTAGATATATAAGTTAAGAAAAAAACCAAACACTCGTATATTTCAAATTATGTCGTTTGACTTAATGGATACTTGTAACTCTGCGTATTAAATATATTGCGAATTAAAGTTAGAAATGTTTTTGTTTTTTGTTAATTACAAGATTTACAATTATAAACATGATTATGTTCACGCTGATCGCGGAAAAAATATTCAGTTATCAATTTAAATTTAAATCAGCATCACTTGTCATATATTATATTATATATCTTATACGGTCATCAAACTGTATATAACATTTGCGTCGTTCGAGTCATTAAGAACGTATAACTAAGATATTTCAGAGATTATGACAAATATATATATATATGTGTGTGTTGCAGTTGTCCCGCGAGTGGGTGGGCGAGAGCGTTTCCCGCTCGGTGTGCGTGGGGGGAGGCTCGCTGCCGCTCCGCCTGCGCGTGCTGCCGCCCGAGCGCTCCGCACGACACGTGCCCAGCGCCAAGCCCGGCGCGCTCTTCGGCGCCAAGATCACGCACGTCGCCAAGTCAGTGATTGCGATCGATTATTCGATTCTGATAATCAATTAAATTAATCGTTTTTTTTGTGCCTATAAATGAAATAAAACATAGCTCTTTGTATTGTGCAGTGTGAGTATCTTTTATTATTATTATTGTAATTTATAAATTATAATTTTATAACCTAACTAAATGGTCTATTTTTAGGAAAAATATTTTTGTAGCAATGTGTCACGGTAAATTCTTTGTTATAGAAAGCCTGAATTGTATTTTTCACATCTTATAGATCTCTCGTGAACAATATGAATGATCCTCAACTAATAAAACGGGTGTATATAATCTGTAATGTATTCGATAGACGCGAGAAGCGCAACATCCCGTTCATAATAAGCGCGTGCGTGCGCGAGGTGGAGCGGCGCGGCATCGGCGAGGTGGGCATCTACCGCGTCTCTGGGAGCGCCTCCGACCTCAACAGGCTGAGGAAGAGCTTCGAAACCAGTACGTGTATTAAGGGATCCCCAAAGGATCCCCTACTTGGATGCGAAAGCTCAGTTTGTAGAGCGCCTAATTCTGGATTACAAATGCGGGTTCGAAACCTGCTATTATTATATTTTTGTCCTTTGATAATTGGTTAATGTAAGAAAGTCTAATGTTGATTAAGGCATTCAAATTTAACAAAAATATTAATACACTTTTCGATCCCATAATGGCTTAAATCAAGCTAAAATATACTACAATAGTACTTTGCTAACGCAAATTTCGGAATCCGTTCATTTTAGTAATTCAAATAAGCCATATTTTGCCCGTACTTATAAAAAAATAACGAGTGAGTTCTCTCACCCTATGTTCTGTTTCCAGATGCCTATGAAGCGGAGCAACTCTTGAAGGAGGTGGACGTGCACTCTGTGACGGGGGTCCTCAAGCTGTACCTGCGAGAGCTGCCCGAGGCGCTATTCACCGACGCGCTCTACCCGGAACTACTGAGGGCCTGGGGATCCACGCCGGTATGTAAAATAAAATATTTCAATTTTTAAATTACATTAACTCCTAACTAGTTATTAAAATAGAAGGACTTATATATATTGTATCAAAATAGGCCCTCCTGTCACTCCCATTTGACGTACGCAAGTGATCACTGGTATGGCTTCAAAGATATAAATAAATAAAAATAATTTATTAAACAACAGTATGTTTAGTTTTTAGTTTTATAAAAACTAAAAATTAAACATACAACACAACTAATAAAAACTAAAAACTAAACATACAACAACAACATTTTGTGTCGTCATTTTAACCATTCCGTATATATTTATTATTTATTTAGCTTCACGCTATATCCCTTGCGGGGTAGCCAGAGACAACGGAGCGCCAAACGCTACGGTCCCTGCATACCCCTTTCGCCTCGGCCACAGATATCAACCTTCATACATGCCCTCCGGGGAGCCCTCATGCTTTTTACGTGACCTTCCTCCAGTATCATAGATACTGTGTTTTCGAAGGTCACTCGAGACCTCCCCTGTCTCTCTTACCGCTCACTTTTCCTGTATAAATCTTTTTTACCATTCTTTCATCACTCATTCGTTCGACGTGTCCAAACCACCTGAGCACGTTCTTCTTCATTTTCACCGTGACATCTTCGCTAGTACCTGCCATTTTGTGGATCTCTTCATTGCGGATTCGGTCAGCTAGACAAACTCCGCATATTCTGCGAAGAGATCGCATCTCTACAGTATTCATCTTTCTTACATTCTTCTTCTGTGTTACCCACGTTTGGCTGCCATATAACAGCGTCGGTAGCAAAACCGCATTGTGTACAGCCAAACGTGCAGCTATGCTGACGTTTTGCCGTCTTCACAATGCAGCCAAAGCACCGTTGACTCTGTTACCGGCAGCAATACGCCTTTCCACATCCATTTCGTATCTTCCGTCTCTGCGAAACATACTTCCCAAATATACGACTTCATTCACTTGTTCTATTATCTTATTATTCACGTTGTTCTTACTTTCTGTTCTTTCTTCATTTCTTTCAAATATCGGACCTTCGTCTTATCTATATATATTTGGTGTTTACAGGGCGTCGGTAACTCCACGGACTCTGCGCCTGCGCACACCAGACGCCACGCGCTGCTCAAGTGTTACGCGCAACTGCCGGACCTCAATAAGAACTGTATCGACTTTCTTCTTAATCACTTCGTTAAGTAAGTACTTATGACGTAACATTTTTAAAATTGGTCTTAGTAGTTTAATATATTTGATTCGCAATTTCTTGACCATTATTAAATAAAAAAAACTTCAGAGTGAACAACCACGAGTCCGAGAACAAGATGTCCCTCCACAACTTGGCCACCGTGTTCGGTCCCACGCTGCTGCGTCCGAGTGCGGCGGGCGGGAAGCTCCGCGCCGACCAATTAGCGGCCGGCACCGTGGACGCGATGGCGCAGGCCGGCATCCTCTACACGCTGCTGCAGCAGCGCCACCTTGCCCAGCACCTCTCCGCTCACCGACACGCCCCGCACGCGACTACCCCACTCGACTGAATTAAAAGACACCGTAACCCCCCCCCCCCCTCCACCCACCCTCTATCTTAATAATACGCTAATCATTATGTCTTTTAGTTGCTCCGGACCCGCCAAACATTCACAACCGTCCAATGATTAGATTGCAGCGTCATCTTTTTTTTTTACAATAATTTCGCCTCTACTATAAGATAAAATACTGAATTAATGATCGCTTTTCAGAAATTTATTCCCACATCGATTGCCCTTTTCTAAGCTTTTACAGGCGAAGTGATTAACGGTAACAGTCATTTTATTTTAACAACTAGTCATAAACGCTTCTGCCATATTGTACCATCACCTGTTCTTAATCGATTTTATATACGAGTAAGGAGTATTTAAATAATCAGAAATTAATTATCTGTCCGGATATACAAAATTCGTTGGTTCTTCAAACTTAGATAGATTTCGTAACAAGCACAATTAAGGGGCCGTTCATAAATTGTTAGGCGTTTTGGAGGCTAATTTGATCCTCCTTTCCTACCATTTTGTATTCATATGAAAATAATGTCTCCCCTCCTCCTAAATTAGAAAAAAAAAAGATATCTATAATCTATAAAATAATTTTACTTAACATCAGATTCTCTACCTGTAGTAAGAATTAAACATTTTCAATAATAGTCTACACCCCTCTCCCCTAAACGCCGTATAATTTACAAACGACCCCTAAATACTCTTAATGGTGGATAAAGGGCAAATTAAATACTTAAATGGCGACTCTGACTTGATTCGTCGTATATTTAGTATTATATACAGTAATTTATTACTAGCGGTACTGATAGTAATAACGATAAAGTAACCATTTACTGAATTATATGTTAAATGCACAAGGCGAAAGACTTTGGTAAAATTAAGAATTAAATATTTAACCCATCAAAAATTCACTAAAAACATTCCACAAACAAACAGACTGAGCGTAGCAGTTACTATTTAGGATATAATATAATTTTTCGATTTGATGATGGATGTTCTCTGAATTAGACTCTTTGAGTAATCCTTCGCCATTTTCAAATACTGCATATTAAAATGAAAAATATTCAACGACGATGATTTGAATTAAAATATATTATACACAAAATTTTGGCAAACGTTAACAATGAAAAAACATATACTTTTATTCTGGTTTTACTTGATTAGTTGGTCTTAATTTTGTAAAAAAATATCCTTCTCCAGTAATTATATTACCAGAATTAATATCTAAACGTAATAAGTCATTTAAAAGGCGTCGATGATTAAAGCAACGTTTTTAAAACATACCGTATTGTTATCTAGAATACATTTTATTAATTTTGCATTGATTGAGTAAGTAAATATAAGTGGAGCGAGATAGTCAAATGAATAATAAAAGTTATGAAAGGTCCCAAAACACAGAACCATTTTAAAATAAGCTCATATTTCAAAACTACGCAATAAAAAAGTGACCTTGAACTGTGCGGCGTGTGTCAGTTCAAATTTCGAATGCTTTAACGTTTTTGACAGTTATCAATTTCGCCCCGATTTATGGTGAACGTGGAAAAGCCTTTGCGTATTATAAAGGGACCCAAATTTTAGTGTTAGCTTGACACAATCGACTGATATTAATAACTTTACATTACTTTCCGTCAAGAAACGACAAAAAAACATTTTTACATAAATAATTTAAGAAAAAAATGAAATAATGCATACTTACAGACGTACGTCGTTATACCACAATTGTATTTCCTAGTCGCGCATATTAGTATAAACAGTCCAATATAATATAGAACTTTTTTTGATTTAACCTTATTTTGTTTTCCCCTACCATAAAATAGTCGATGATAGTGTATCTTAAGTGTTTTCATATGTAGTTCTTAATCGTGTTACATTAGTACTTAATATGACAAGCTACCAAAAACGAAAATTATAGAACAAAGTTTTTTTTTATTTCTATAACTATGTATTATTTTTTTTTGTTTAATATGATTGTCATTTAGATAAGGATGAAGTTTATATATCTGCCTACCAATCTTTTTTTTTCACCAAAGACAATTAGACAAGTCTCACTTGTTCATTTACAGATGCAATTTATGTTACATGAATTTCAATAATATCCCAAAATTTCTTTATTATATTTTTAAATTATAGAAATTATTAGCTCTTAACTCTAGCATACTTTTTATTTAATTTCTTTACGTTGGTACTACATATTGTAATTTTTTTTTTACAAGTTAAAAATAGAATGTTGTGATTGAAATTGATTCTGCTTTTGTTATATGCAATTCAAAATGTGTGAATGGGTCTTATATGCATTCAAAAAAAGATATGTTTATACTGTTATAGTTTTTATTAATATTATATATTGCTTACCATTTACAGGACATCACATTTTTGTAACCTTTGCACTTTAGTATCAATTAGTTTAAATTAAGAACTGCCCTTTACAATGTCTTGGTAACATTCAAGGTAGGTTATTGCATTGTATTGCCAAAAAGTAGCATTTTGTATTTTTATAGCAGCTTGAAAGAATAATTTTAAAAAAAAACAAGATTCTTTTTTCAAAATTGTGAAAGTGATAGATACCCCTTAAATCGAACATAACTTATTTTTTCTACTATATATTAAAATATTTAATTTATATAAAATATTTTGTACTATAATAATTATTGACATTGGCAGTTTGTTTATGGTTTACATTTTGGCAAAAATGTGGTATATTTAAGAATAAACATTTTATTGGTCTATTATATTTAATTTTGTATATAATTGATACTAAAAGTAGTTATGTACCTTTCACAATAAAATGTATTTTAATACACCTTTAACTTATCTTTTATTTGTCACATTACATAACTATAAAAAACATCAAAAAGACTGATTTCAAATTTCTTTTCATAATATAATATGAATAATGATATCAATATAACAATTAAAGAAGCGAGATAAATTGTTTTTTTAAATATGGCTATAGTTAATATACACAAAAATATATACAATGATGTTCGTAATAATACTTCCTTTAATATATTGTTTTGATGGAATCTGCTCATGCATTTGTGTAGCCATAAAATATTGTTAGGTTTACAGGAAGTACAATTTTTAGGGCCGAGACCGTGACATGATTCACAAGTGTCATCACAAGTGTTACATTTATATGTACCTTCCTTATTTATACAGAATTCATTGATTTTACAAACAGATTTGTTTATACATTCATCAACATCAGTACACACACCTGATTCATTCTTCCAACCACTAGCACACAACTTACAACTTTCCTTACCGTAACTATAACATTCATTACATGCTGGGTGACATGATTTACAGGAAGCATCACTCAAGTAATAGTTTCTAGAACATTCTTCACAATTGCTTCCTCTAAATCCTTTATAACAAATACATGTACCATTACCATGTCTTGTACCATCCCCATCACATTTACCGTTACCCCCACAGATTTTATTATTTTTATCAAGTGGGCAAGATTTACAGTATTCACCAAAGTGATTTAATGGACAACAATATTTTAAATTATCTATACATAACCAGGTATGAAGGTCTAATACGTTATTGTCCTCATTAAACCACCATTGCTCTAATAATTGTTCTGCTTCCTCAGCAAGGGTATAACATTCATCTTGATGTTTTTTTAATTCAGAACATAAACTTTCTTGAATTTCAACTAAGCGCATTTCACTCCGTGCGTATGATTTCAATCTTGCTTCCTCCCAAGCAACATCACCTCCTTCGTGATTACTTCTAGAAGTTTTTTCTAACCAGTTATTAAATGAATCTTTTAAAACCTTACATCGCTGGCAATTGTTTAATTTTTTTAATTTACCCACAGAATCTTTAAGGGATAAAATTGCAGGTCCCATAGAAAATAAAACATAAGCTAAGATTAATTTTGTACAAAATCTCATTTTAAAATATCTTCTACGTTAATAACAATTATAAATTATATATATAATTTTATAATGATTATACGATTTTATCTTATAAATATCACAATATAAACATAACCTATAAATTTGTAAACATTATTTATAAATTATAACCTCCTTTAAAAGTTTTTTTTATCTTGACAGCCTGAGCCGAGAACTGATATCTGGTATTTTGGCTCATATTGTTAAATTATCTTATTACTATTAAGTTATATCCCTTTAAGTCATAATTCGTAGATACTGAACTTCAAAAATATTAAAAGTGCGAGCAGCAGCACCAGGGAATCTTAAATTTTTTTGTGACTGACTTTCAGTACTGCAGTCTCTCCAAAAGTGCCAGATCGACTATTTATACATGCAAGTGTAAAAGTGCTTGTATGAAAATGCCACCATGGGAATCAACCTACAAGGCCAGAGCTCGAAACCTATACAGTTGCAGAGAGCCGTTATCTCTCCGAAACTTATCAGTTTGCAAAGATTGAATGATTGCTAAATACCTAAAATGAGTACGGAGTAAAGATATAGAAAATAAATACTAATTATGTTTATATAATCAATAGAAAGTACCTATTAACTATACGAAAATTTGAGTAATTATTTATTATATTATATTACATAAACGAGTGAGTATGAGTTTGGTTTTAAGCTGAATCAAATAGATTATGAATATTTTTTCAACACCACGATGAAATTGTTTATTTACCAAAACAGAGTTTTTAGTTATGAATAGAGTTTTTATAACTTATGTAATAATTATGCCTAGTCAGACAGACCAACTAGAATTATTCCTGCTGACCACTGCCCACCTCCGTAGTCGCAGTGGATATACATGAAAGAATGGCAAAGGCTTCATAAAACAATGTACACGCATTTTATATCTAGCTTGAGAGTCACTTGGTAATAGAAAATTATCATTAGCTCTCGCACTATACTGATTAATAATTTTATATATAAGCTTAAATTTAGACTGTAACCAAAATAAATATAATAAAAAAATATTTCGACTGGAGAGAAGCTCGATTGAGCTACTCTGTTACCAAAATTGCATAAACGATTATTTCAAGCTGCTTGTTCTTCTTGAAAACTCTTATATTATCTACCAGTGTCAGTGTCTTATACAAAATGACATACAAAAAATACATTCGATAATTATTATAGATTGACATAAGGAACTAAACTTAAATGTGTTAATAAAATTGTGATTTTTTTATCAATATAGTTTTAATTTAATATTTTACAAAGAAATAGTTGGATTCATTACTGTTAATGATAAATATTGTGAAGAATAATAATATAATAACTTCATGTGGAAATGACAATAAATAACCTCTGAATTATTGGCATGCTTCTTTAAATTGTGGCTTGTGATAATATAAACATAATGGCTGAGAAAATAAAGTATGTAATTTTAATTTTATCTAAAAAATTTATAAAATATGTTTCAAAAATGTCAATTACAATCAAATATGCCTGCGTCAATATAGCTAATGTCATCAGTTTCTTGGACTTAAATGATTTAAAGTTTTATATTCAGTAATCGTCTACTAAAATTATAACGATCACATTGGCTGAAATTTCAAAATAAAGAGTTTCTTAATGTTTACATTACATATTTATTACAAAAAGAAAAATAATAATTTGCTTTAAGTATTCATTAGATTCTTCTCTTTCAGAATAAACACTAAGTATGATATACAAGACAATTATGAGCCTTCGGACTCTGAAAATGAATACTCTACTTCAGAGAAAAAAATTATGGAAAAGTTACGTAAAAGGAAACACCAGGATTCTGCAAGTGAAGAAGAAGTTTATGGCTTTTCTGAATCAGACAATGATGATGAAGACAATAAGAGTGATTTGGGAATGGCCGACAGTGATGTTGAAGGACAAGAGTCTGATGATAATTTACCAGATTCCAAGGCCTGGGGTAAGAAAAAACAGTCATATTATTCAACCGATTATGTAGATGAAGACTATGGAGGATTTGGAGATGAAGAACAAAATGCCCTGATGGAAGAAGAGGAAGCTAAAAATATTCAAAAAAGACTAATCGAACAATTGGGTGAGGAAGATTTTTCTTTAAATTTTTTCAGTGAACAAGTTGCTAAAGCTGATGATAAGGAAACTCTTATAAAAAGTGATATAAGCCAAATGTCTAAGAGGCAAAAACTACAGTTACTAGAAAAAGAAAGCCCAGAATTTTCTGGCCTCATTGATGATTTTAAGTCAAAATTAACAGTTGCTAAAGATGACTTAAAACCTGTGTTGGAATTAGTAAAAGGTGGCAAGATCCCCGACTGCTCAGCCTCTAAATTTGTTAAAACGAATTATGATCTTATTTTAAATTACTGTACAAACATTAGTTTTTACCTATTGTTGAAAAGTCGCAGAATAAATGTTCAGAATCATCCAGTTATTAAAAGATTGTACCAATATAGGCAAATGTTAAAGAAAATGGAACCTATATATGAAGAAGTAATAAAACCACAAATAGACAAAATATTAACTATAGTCAAAAGCAATTTGAAACTTCATATAATAGAAAAAGAACAGGGAAGTAAGAAACGTAAATCAGGAAAAGACTCGGAATATCCAGCAAAGAAACTAAAACTGATTAATGCTATTGAAAAAGAAGGAGATGATACCGGAGTATCAGATGATGATGATGATGAAGCTATTGAAGATAATGACTTCTTTAGTAATGAAAATGAAGCTGAGATTGCATTACGACATGAAAATCAATCAGATGAGAGCGGTTTCTCAGATAATAATGAAATTGATGAGCAGAACAAGCCTTCAACATTGGCTCAGGACGTAATACCAGAAGATGTCGGAGATAAGAGAGAGATAACATATCAAATTGCAAAGAATAAAGGACTAACTCCTCACAGAAAGAAGGAACAGAGAAATCCTAGAGTTAAACATAAGCTCAAATATAGAAAAGCCAAAATAAGGAGGAAGGGTGCTGTTAGAGAACCGAGGACAGAAGTTACGAGATATGGCGGAGAGTCTTCAGGTATAAAGGCCAATGTCAAAAAGAGTATCAAAATAAAATAACATCATTACAGTAAATATCTTTATTGTATATTGTATTCAATTCACTTCCACAATAAAGTTATCAGAAGACGATTTTGTTTACATTCTTCATTAGTGTTGCCAACTGTAATAAAAATTTCATTTATTATTTTTTTACATAAAATATATCAATTATTGATTATATATTTGTTACCATAAATTGTAGATGTAAGAGTTCGAATTATCTTAAAGGTTGTCCAAAATTTTTTTAATATTGTAAGTATGAATGTTTTAAAGGAATTTGGTCAGCCCTTAGCTTTCAAATTCTCAAATCAATCTAATAAGTAATGTAATATTTAATCAACTTACATTAAAACATCACAAAATATTATATCTTACACTACATATAAAAATATAAAATAAATGTAAAGTTAACTTACAGTTTTAAAACTTTATCTTTGCCTCCTGAAGCTACATAAGACCCATCTGGTGACCAGTCCACTGCATACACTTCATCAGCATGCCCGGGTAGATCTAATTCTATCTTCTTAGTCTTCATGCTCCAGACTGCAACAATTCAAAGAAGTTATAGTAAAACTTACGTTAACTACACTTAGAGCTTCAACAGGGGCCAGCTTAAAACGAATAAGATAGGGATCCTTAGAGACATTGTAATACTGGCCATGTTAATGATTTGTTAAATTCAGATTTATTTCCAATTTAAAATATTAACATTTTTAATTTCAAATAAGAACTTATTTTATTATTCTTTTTTTCTTTTTATTTGTATATTTTCCACTTTGAATCCATACCAGTGATCACTTGTGTACGACGTCAAATGGAAGTGACAGGAGGGCCTATTTTAATATCGTATGTGTTAAAATGAGCCCTTCTGAAAAGACACTTTCCAACTTAAAATAAGGCTACGAGGGTTCCAAACGCGCCCTGGTCTGAGAAGAACCACATAACAAACTCAGCTGGGTTTTTTTTAATTTTTTTTTATTGTGGTCACTGTTACACAAACGTCAATATATTTAGTGAGCAATGTACGAACGACTGGAACCATCGCAATCAATTCGATAAGCCCTCATAATAATAATTAATAATAAGAAAAGGGAAATCCGTGACTAGCAATACGACCAGTCACCGCAAGCAGCACCCGTTCACGAGCATAACGCAAGGGTCAGCCATCACCGCCTTCGCCATAATTGAGGGAAGGGGGCAACCCGGCCCCCATCGCTACCGCAAGTAATGACTTCTATGGGAGCGGTGTGATGCAGCCAGTAGATTGAACGAGATAAACGAACAGCATCAGAAAAAATTGCGTAGGCACCAGTTATTCGCTAAAATACAATTTATTCCCAGGCCATCGGCGTCGTTAATGTATTCCTCGTCGTTAATGTATTCCTTTAGACTATAATAACTTTTTTCTATCAAATTCCTTTTAATTAATATTTTGAATTTATTTAGAGACAAATTTAAGGCTTTACTGGGGAGTTTATTGTAAAAACGTATACAATTAACCACAAAAGAATTACCTATTTTATGGAGCCTAGTGATGGGCATAGCAAGTATATTTTTATTTCTAGTATTAATTTTGTGTACATCACAATTTTTACTGCATTTTGAAATATTTTTGTGGACATAAACTAAATTTTCATAAATATATTGATTGTACATAGTCATAATTTTTAATTCTTTAAATTTATTTTTCAATGGCTCTCGAGGCCTCATATTGTAAATTGCTCTAACAGCCCTCTTCTGCAATACAAAGATCGTATCTATATCTGATGCATTACCCCATAAAAGTATGCCGTATGACATAACACTATGAAAATAGCTAAAGTAAACTATTCTAGATGTTTCAACGTTTATCAATCGGCCTATTCTTTGAACCGCGAAAGTGGCAGAACTGAGTCTGCTCGACAAATCACAGATATGAGGGCCCCATTGCAATTTTGCATCTAAGGTAATGCCCAAAAAAACAGCAGAATTCACTAAATCCAGTTTATTTAATTGTACATTGGTTTTGACTTTTTTCACATTGGGTAATGTAAATTTAATACATTTTGTCTTTTTTTCATTAAGTAAAAGATTATTTGCATTAAACCATTGTACAATATCAGAGAGAGCATTGTTTACATCGTCCATTATTGATTGTTGTCTATTTATTTTAAAGATAAGAGAAGTATCATCAGCAAACAACACTATCCCATGTTTGTTCCTCACAAGGTAAGGCAAGTCATTTATATAAATGAGGAACAAGAAAGGTCCCAATATAGAGCCTTGTGACACGCCCATTTTGACAAGTGAACCAGGGGAACGCTTTCCATTTACGTCTACTTTTTGAATTCTGTAAAATTATTTTATTTTTTTATAATTAATTACCTTTCAATGTAGAATCAGCACTAGAACTTAATAAAAGTCTTGAATCTGCAGACCACGCCACCATATAAACAGCCTGCACATGGCCTCTTAGTGTTGTTATAAATTTACCAGAAGTGGATTCCCACAATTTCACTGACTTATCAAACGACGCTGAAGCTATTATCCTGAAGAAGAATAAGAAATTTATATAAAAATCACCATTTAACTAACTTGTTTAACAAAAAAAAAAAAAATAATTTCATATAAAAGTGTATAAACCTTGTGTCTGGTGAAAATTTCACATCATTAATAAGTTGTTGGTGACCCGTCATTCTTGCTAGTGGCCGTTTCTCTTTCTCCGGTAGCCATAAAAATAGTGTGAAATCATCAGAACCTGATACAAGTCTCTCTTCCCCTTTGGGACATGTCAGGTCATACCTTTCTAAAGCACGTTTTTGTAATACTGCCTCTGAAAAATAAAAACACTTTCAAATAATATCATATAAGTAAGATATATTCATATTTTCACTTAATGTAAGCCCCAATGTATTTTTCTTATTTTTTCCATGTTGCCTATACAATTTCCATAAGTGATCACAATAAAGAAATACCCGACTGCGTTAGTTGTGTGGTTCTTCTCAGAGCCAATGGTTTGTAACACTTATAGCCTTAATTAAGTTAGGGAGAATTTACGTAATAAGTATGGTCCAAAATAAGCCATCACTGGTAATGTTTCAAAGTGAAAAAGATAAATAAATGAATAAATAAAAGGTAATGTTATGTAACATTAACACTAAACCTACCAAGTACCGGTCAATTTTGACCGTTCTTAAACTTTTGTAAAACATTTTTAAACGTTATAATATCGTTAGCAAACTACATGACAATTCTTAGAATATGCATATAATATTTTCTTCACTCTTTAGTTTTAGTTATTTCCATTATTACCTGCGTTATATAATAAAATAACTTTTAATTACCGTTCAATTTGACGGCGTGCGGTAAGAACAGGTATACAAGAATTGCCGGTAGGTTTAGTGTTAAGACTGCATATGATATGATTGTTGGATAATAAAGACTTAATATATATTCAAAATATTGTCTGTGTATTTGTTATAAGTATAACTTACTATCATCCGTGTGATCTAATCTGTCTATGATAGGATGGAATGGTCCAGTTCTGAGAACATAGTCAGTGCTCAGTGCCAATGTATTTACCCAGTGTGCGTGTCCCTCCAATGTTCTACACAATATACCATCTTCAGATCTCCAAACCTATAGAGAATAGTTACTTTGGTTAGGGTGGCCACTTTATTAGAAAGTATTTTTTTTTTTTTTATTAATTGTACAAATAATAAAGTATATAAAATACTTTATTTTTACATAATTTGATTTTTCTGTGATAAAAAAGTTTGGCTGCAAGCATTTAACAAGAAACACTATTTATTGTTGCTGAATTAGGTCAATATTGTCAGATTCATTGTGAAAACCCCTTGTACACCTACAAAGCTGTACTTTATTTTGATATGAACTTTCTTATTTTACTGTTAATAACAAATGTACTTTAATTACAAGAAGATAAAGGTGACAACCCTAATTATGGTATATACTTAAGTAAAAATTAACTGAATCAAAATTAAAGCAGAGTTAATATATAATATAAACACATTAATTGATAACCTTAATAGTTCGATCTTGAGACGAAGTATAAATTAGCCCGGTGCCTCCCCACTTCACACAAGTGACTGCTTTAGTGTGTCCCGTGAGACTTAACACAGTATGCCCTGTGACTGTGTCCCATATTCTAACATCACTGTCTTTTGATGAACTGGCTAATTTACGGCATTCTGGATTTCTGAAGAAAATACTACAGTTTAAAAAACACTTATTTCCTACTTATTCATGACTGCCTTTATAGTTCATTTACTCGTAAATCATCATCTTCCTGACCTTATCCCACTTTTGGGGTCGCCACAGTACTTTTTTTTTTCCATAATTTCCTGTTACTCGTCATCTCTGTGCACACTCCCTTCTTTTTTATATCGTCTTTCACGCAACCCATCCATCTTTTCTTCGGCCGTCCTCTACTTGTCCATCCCTCCACTACCATACTCAGTACTCTTTTGGTCACATGCTTCTCATCTCTCCTCATAACATGTCCATACCATGACAAACGGCTACCTCTAATTTTTTCTGTCACTGGCACTACTCCCAAGCTGCCCCACATATACTAATTTCTTATTCTATCTCTTCTTGTCACACCACACATCCATCTTAACATTCGCATCTCCGTTACATGCAAACACTTTTCATCCATCACCTTCATCGGCCAGCACTCAGATACATACATAACGACAGATCTAATGATGTTTCTATAGATTCTCCCGTTTAGTTTAAGGGGAATTAGAGCATCACATGTTGTCCCGGTGACTAGTCGCCATTTCATCCATTCCGTGTTAATTCTGTGCTTTAAGTCCCGGTCAATATTGCCATCGCTTTGTATCAGAGGACCAAGGCAGCAAAAGACACTCTCCAGCTTTTGCCATTTTTCGGTCTAATCCATAAAACCGAACTGGTTCTCCGAAACATCACTCTTGTCTCGCATCCTTTTCTCTACCACTTTCTCCCACACTTTCATAGTATGTGACATGAACTTTATACCATGATAACTGTTGCATTGTATATCACCCTTATTTTTATTAATGGGCACTCTATTGCACCACTCATCGGGGATCACTTCTTCACGCAACAACTTATTGTGAAACAAAGTCAGCCATCTATATCCATATTCATTTAAAACCTTCCATACCTCCACTGGCATCGCATCCGGCCCTACAGCTTTTTCATTCTTCATACCTTTCACTTCACTTCATCATCGGTCACTTCTTTCACTAATCCTTTATTTATTGGTTTTTCTAAACTCGACCCCAATCATTTTCTTCATTCATCAATGTTTCAAAATATATCACCTCTCTTTTATATCCTCATCTCTCATCAACACCTTTCCAGTATCATCTTTTATGCATTTTACATATATGACATCTCTAGCATTCTTCTCCCTACACCTTATTATACGGTAAAGTTCCTTTTGACCTGCAGGAAACTCTAGCGACCAATATATCTCCTCTTGCGCCTCAGCTCTAGCGATGGCTACAGCTACTTTCACTCTCCTCTTACATCTTTTATATAGCATTTTCATCTCATCTTTCATAGTTTCATTATCATCCGATACTTCCTGCCATTGCTTAAACGCATCTTTTTTCTCTTTTAGAACCTTTGTACCTCTCCATTCCACCACCATGTTTCCTTATTTATCATACCTTTTCCTTTCGTTTCGCCTATTACATCCTTTGCCACAGTTCTTGTCTATCCCGCCATTTTGTTCCGACAATCGTACAAAGATTTTTCTTCTACACTACTCATATTTATTATTTTATCTGTCACTGTTTTTTTAAATTTACTGGCACATTCATCCTTCTCTAACAAATACCATTTTATCTTAGGTAGGGGTCGTTTATTGAACATATTTGTACGCGCTAGATGTTTAATTTCCATGATAAGGAGCATATGCTGAGAGACTACACCTTCGGCCGGCAGTACCTTGCAGTTTTTGAAGCATTTGATTTTATTTCTTCTTATTACGAAATAATCAATCTGCATCATATGGTGGTTACTTTTGAATGTTATTAAGTGTTCTTCCTTCTTTATAAAACCAAATATTGGATATAGCCAATTCTAAGGCTAGTGTGGCTTCTAGCAAGGCTTCACCCTCATCTCTCTTTGGGAATAACAACCCTCCTGATCCTCTTTCACCAGTACTAATACAAGTACTAATAATGGTTGTAGTAGTAAAAAACAATTATTACAAAATATGAAATACACACCTAATATATGGTTCCCATGCTAGTGCAGTGACCCATTGCTTGTGTCCTAACATTGTTTTGCCAATCTGTTGTCCTGTTACTGGGTCCCAGATCATTATCCTGCCTTGTTTACATGCTGATGCTAACTTGGTGCCATCTGGTGACCAGCTGATGCAGAGAACCCAATTTGAATGTCCTGTTTATAAAATGTTGCTCTAAGAATCTTTTTATTTGTGATATATATTTATATTCAGATATATTTTTAGAGGTCTATTTTTTATGCCAAGAAGTATTAACTTTTAAGATGTTCTTATATATGTTGTTTAAGTTATATTACTAAGACATTTTTACTGATTGGCTACTCTTCAAGTGACTTTAATAATTTAATAAACTGTCTTTCTTTTTTTTATATGTAAAGCAAAACATTGTAATAATCATTATGGAAGCCACAATTGAATTGTATTATTTTTAAGTGTAAATTTACCTTTACATACATGATGTGGTGTTTGTGTCCGTAAATCCCAAAATCTAACAGTTGTGTCTCCAGAACCACTTGCCAAGTGTTTTCCAGACGGACTAAAACTAGTTGATATGACCGCTTCTGCATGACCGGGTATGGAGCTATAGTGAAACAAGAATAGTTTAAGTAAACTGATAAAATATATGTATATTTTTTTATTTGCAACTTTTATTAGTACCTTGTGCAACGAGTAACTGGCCTGACTTTGAATACTGCTTGTTGTTGGTATATAATTTCTACAACTTCTTCTGTGTTCAATTTAGATACATCCAGGGCATCTTGAAGAGTAGATGTTATTTCTACATCTTTGACAAAAAATAGAAAAGGTTTGTCTTCCTGTAAATTAAATTCACGCCTTTATATGAACATTCTAATATTAGAAATAATTAAAATACTGTAACTCACCTCTTTTAATAAAGCATTACAAATAAGTGTAAGTTGATCTTTTGTTATGTTTAATGGTAAATCTAATGGGCTACCAGTTTCTTCACCGGTATCTGATTTGAACCTAGCTTGAATACAACTAGGCAAGTCATTATCAATATCCATGTTTAAATATAATTCTTAATAATTATAACCTTAAAGTTATTCAAAGTCACGTTGAAAGATAAACATTAAACATAACACACATGTAGTCAATGTTACGAATAGTGACAGATGAGTGATAAACTGACGTTATTTGACAACTGATTTTTTTTCACAATAGTTATTCAACAATTTTTTTTCAACTAGTTATTGCGCATAGTCATCTATTGCTCAATTTATGCGGGCAGTAGTCAGCTGTATAGAATGTGTATTTTTTGTATCAATCTGATAAATCACTAGAGCAACAGGTCATTTGCCTATTGTTTAATCTTATACTTGGATCTAAAATAATATTAATACAAGAAACTAAGTTTCCTTTGATTAATTTTAAAAATTATGATAAAATCGTGTCAAAAAAAGGAGACATATGGTATTTGTAAGTTGGACTTTAACAGTAGCAATGAGCAATTAAAATTCAAATTCATATTAAAAGTTTAATATCGATATTTTCTCATTATCGAACACATATTATCAATGTTTTATAATATGATAAGATGATTTATTCATTTTATTGCAAATCATGATCAACTATGATAAATTTGTAAACCTAAATTAGAATGAATATAAATTATAAAGAAGATAAAAATGTAAAATAATTTTTATTTTATGATTTCGAGATATTATAATGAACATTTAATGATTTTTTTGATATGTTTTTTTAATACTTTCTAATTACTTTGATCGATATTTATTATTTGTAATTATTGATATTTGTCGATAATCATCGCTCATCCCTATTTCACAATTCACTTTTTTTTTTCGGATATGACAACACTTATATAAATGTCTGACGTCGGCTTTTCACTTACGTGTTATGTTTATCGTTTTATTTATTAAATCTAATAACTTAAAATGAAAGTCTTCTATATTATATTTCTTCTTTGGCATATTGCAAATTGTGATGAACATACACATACCTATAAGGATAGAGAGCAAGTTGTGCTATGGATGAATACTGTTGGCCCGTACCATAATCGCCAAGAGACGTATGCATACTTTTCATTGCCTTTCTGTGCTGGCACGAAAGTCACAATAGGACATTACCATGAGACTTTATCGGAAGCACTTCAAGGAGTCGAGTTGGAGTTAAGTGGTCTCGATATCACCTTCAAAGATAACGTCCCAGCCCAACAATTTTGTGCAATCGAACTCGATGACCAGGCTTATAAAGCATTAGTATATGCCGTAAAAAATCACTACTGGTACCAAATGTACGTGGATGATCTTCCAATTTGGGGAATTGTTGGAGAAATAGACGGTGATAATTACTACATTTGGACTCATAAAAAATTCGATATTGGCTATAATGGAAATAGAATTGTGGAAGTCAACCTTACAGCAGAGAATAAAGAAAAATTAGTACCAAATGCAAAAATTCCTTTTACATATGAAGTGAACTGGAAGAAGAGCAATATCAAGTTTGAAGACCGTTTTGACAAATATCTGGATCCTAATTTCTTTCAACATAGAATTCACTGGTTTAGTATCTTCAATAGCTTTATGATGGTCATTTTCTTGGTAGGTCTTGTTTCTATGATACTCATGAGAACTCTTCGTAAGGATTATGCCAGGTACTCTAAAGATGATGATCTTGATGACTTGGAGAAGGATTTAGGAGATGAATATGGCTGGAAGCAGGTTCATGGTGATGTATTCCGACCAGTTCCACATCTGGCATTATTCTCAGCTCTAATTGGAGCCGGACATCAGTTAACAGTGGTAACATTAGCTGTTATAATATTCACTATATTTGGTGAGCTTTATACTGAAAGAGGGTCTCTTCTTTCCACAACAATTTTTATTTATGCAGCAACTTCACCAGTAAATGGTTATTTTGGGGGTTCCTTGTACGCTAGAATGGGAGGACGATTGTGGATCAAACAGATGTTGTTATCGGCATTCCTGTTGCCAGTTTTAGTTTGTGGTACTGCATTTTTCATCAACTTCATAGCCATGTACTATCATGCGTCTAGAGCAATTCCTTTCGGGAGTATGATTGCAGTGATGTCTATTTGTACTTTTGTAATCTTACCTCTTACACTTGTTGGTACTGTTCTAGGACGTAACTTAGCGGGACAACCCGATTATCCTTGCCGTATTAATGCCGTTCCTAGACCAATACCTGAGAAGAAATGGTTTATGGAGCCATTCATAATCATTATAATGGGTGGTATTTTGCCTTTTGGGTCTATATTTATTGAGATGTACTTTATCTTCACTTCATTCTGGGCGTATAAAATTTATTATGTATACGGATTCATGTTGCTTGTTTTTCTTATTTTGATGATTGTAACTGTGTGTGTTACTATCGTATGCACCTACTTCCTATTGAATGCAGAGGACTACCGCTGGCAGTGGACTAGCTTCCTGTCTGCCGGGAGTACTGCATTGTATGTGTACTTGTACTCCTTCTACTACTTCTTATTTAAGACCAAAATGTATGGCTTGTTCCAAACTACTTTCTATTTCGGGTACATGGCTCTGTTCAGTTTAACCTTGGGTATTATTTGTGGTACGGTTGGTTATATCGGCACAAGCTTTTTTGTGAGAAAAATATATGCCACTGTTAAAATTGATTAGTGTGTGAAATTTAATAGTTTTCATAGTTTGATGTGGTATTTCTCGATAATATTTATCTTCCTAAATCAGTAAACGGTATAATAATCACCACTTCTAAGAAACCATGGCCGTTACCAGCTCTGATCTGTTGGGTGATGAGGGTGAGTAAACCAGTGAAGCATTCATATCAACGATACGAATAGATCATTGTGATGTTGCTAGTCCATGATGCATTTGTGTCCGGAGCTGCCTGTCTATGAAATAATTCATCGTGTACAATGCGCAAAACAAACAAGTAATTTCTTAGTTGGAGTAGATTAAACAAATATATTAACAAATTTCACACATTTATTATCTTATTTTGAACTCTAATTAAATTACACTATAAATTAATTAATTATTGAAGCATCTAGTTTTATTTAATCAATAATATTTTAAATTAATTCTTATAACTATTATTGCATTCTTGAAATTTATAATATCGAAATATATCTAATTGCACTATCATTTACGGAGATTAAATTATATTTGTTAATTTTTTTTTACAATATTATCTATCTAAATAGTATTAAAAATAGTAGTATTTCCTAAAAGCAATTCTTAAAGACATAAAAAACGTCAGTCGCTATCTTGCATGAATAGTCAGCATTACAACTATGTAAATATAAAACAAATTCTATTAAAGTGTACGTTAGTGATATAATCTTTTATCAGCTTAGTTTTTAAAAAGTTTAATTTTAATCGGATTTTGATATCAATCCATTGGACCGTACTATTTAGTTTTTATAAAGGTCCTTAGTTAAGTGACTGTAAGTAACGTTTAGAATAATTTTACTTATGTAAATATTAAATAGAAATAGATATATAATTACAACTTAATTATATTAAATGAGTATGTATATTGTTTATTTTATATTTAATTTCTGTGTTATTATGAGAAAGATGTTATAGTTGTATGCCATCCAGCATAAATGTAATGTATTTAATAATATCGAAATAAAGGTGACTATGTGCATTATAAATGTTTTTATTTTATGGTCGATAAAATAAATGATCGTGTGTGTGTGTGTGTGGAGCCGCACTCGTTACATTGTGCGACAAGAATGCGGATAACGCGCCGTGTTAGAAGCAGTGGATATTATCGAATATCGATACAATGTTAGCAGCAAGTCTTACCAACTTTACTTTAATAAATAATAAAAAATGTAGCAAATTGATTTTAAATTTTATAGGTTTTTAATGTAACTGCAATGTTTTCATTTTAATTAAAATGTTTTATTTTAAGATTTATTTAGTGTGTAGGAAGAAATTTAAAATTAAATAAGATTTTTGTCATGGGAAAAAAAATAGAAATAAAGAATAACGAAATCCCCATTAAAATAAGAGAACGTTCATAAATTACGTAAGGAGTTTAGGGGAGGGGTGGTAAAGACTACATATTATCAATTCTTACGACAGGCAGGGGGCTTGAGAATCTCATCTTACGTAATATTTTAAATTGAAAGTTACTATTTATTTTCGATATTTTTAATACCTTAGGATACCTAACCGATTCTGGTCAAAAGTGATGAGTTAGTACAATTAATATTATCGCAGTAGGTTAATAAGATTTGTAGTAGTAAGGTAACAATTCTTTATTAACTAGGATTCGCAAATCGTGCGGGGCGGGAATGAGCTGAGCGCAGGAAAATCCATTAGAAAAGAATAAAAGGAAATAAATATTTAATAACAATAATAAAAAATTAATAGAAAAAGTTTTTACTTTATAACTTTTGATTTAATCAAGCTATTTTCATTGTTTTTTTCTGTAGATGCTTATTTATTAGTTCTACATTCGTGCCAAAGTTAACTAAAATATCTCCAGTAGTTTTCATATGATGAAGCGACTCAGCTCATTTTGAGGAAGACGATCGGCAAGCGCGCGCGAGAATAGTTAAGCTTAAGTCTATGGGGATTCAGTTTTTCGACCATAACTTTTGATCAAATCAAGATTTTATTAATCAGTTTTTTTCTGTAGCAGGCCGTCAACAAAAGCTACAGCAATGCCAATTTTGATGAAGATCGACTGAGTAGTTTTTATGTGATGTGGCGACATAATATTGATTCCCAAACGGTTAAGAGCTTCTTCGCTTACGCTCAGCTCAATAAATGTTTTATAGTAAAGAAATTTATTAAGGGAGGGCCCGGGAAATCAATGTAATCTTATTTATTAAATCTTGTAACAGAGTAACTCAAATTAGCCTCCAAAACGCCTTACGTAACTTATGAACGGCCGCTAAGACCGGTGAATGGTCTTGCTGGCCACGGTTTTTTTTTCTTATTATTAACTAATCATTAGGTCGACTTGTCGAATTGATTGCGATGATTTGTACATTACTCAATAAATATAATGACTTTTGAGAAACAGTGATTCCAGTAAAAAAAAACAAACCTAGTTGAGTGTGTGGTTCTTCTCAGAGCTGGGTGCGTTTAGAATCCTCGTAGCCTTATTTTAAGTTGAAAAGTGTCTTAACTAATGGGCTTATTTCTATAAGTATCAAACTATTTTGATACTTATAGAAATAAGCCTAGTAATAATAAAGTAGTAATAATAAATAAAGAAATAACCCAATAAAGGGAGTAGCAGGGTCTATACCATTTATACAAGTCATATCTGGTATTGATTCTAAATAAATAAACCAAATATTTAATAGCTGAATTCAAAACTGTTCTTTTTGAGTCAAAGAACACTGTACAGAAAAAATTAAAAAAAAAGTCAAATATAAAGCATTTATTATATATCTCCATCAACAAATGTATCAACATCGACGGCTCCTTTCCTTGACTTCTTCCCTCCCGGGGTCTTGGCGTTGAATCTCTCAGCCGTCCTCTTCCTCAACAAACCGATGTCTTCACTATCCTCACTCTGGTCCGCCCACTCCAGCACCAGTCTCCGTCCGTACAAATGTGTGGATTGACACAACGCCTCGAATGCAGTCTACAAACAATATTTACATAAATATTAATTACAGGATTAAAGAACACACCTGGTGTGACATGATAATGTAGACCGCTTTTTAACACACCATTAGTGTTTTCTTCAATTCTGGATTGCATCGTTAAAAAATAATTCGTATCATTAAGTTTAGTTGATATCATTAAAATAAAATAAGAAAAACCGCTATATGTTACATCTTCTAGATTAATAGTAGTATTAATTTCAAACGTACTAACTGTGCCTACGACTTCGTTTGTGCTGTTTTAGAAATTACCCGGAACAAACAAACTGACAGACATATTTTATAAATATTTTTTATACAAGTACCGTATTACTTTCATACACATTTAGTGAAAAGCTGTTAATTCGGAATTACAAACTGACACTTCACTTATATATATTAATAAAATAACCTTCGCATCCGCTCTGCTGTAATAATCGACGAAGGCAAAACCCCGATGCTGGTCCGAGTTCACGGTTAACTTCTTCGGCAAACGGAGCGTTTTGATCTCACCAAAGACTCTGCAACCAAATATACATCACTATAACATTATTATATAAATATTATTCATATTATTTATTACTAAGTATAATTTATCTTTACAATATTACTCCATTAGTGTTATTGTTATGATAAGATAAATTATAATTTTAGTTAATAAAGATAATAAAAGATAATTAAATGTTCAATTCTCAAAACATGATTTTATCTTTTAAGATAGCAATAACACTAATAATAAAAAAATGTAAAAGATAGGAAATTAGTTCAATTTTTAATGAAGGTGTAATAAATGATATAGATTGTTTGTATTTTTTTGTGATTACTTGAATATTTCTTGTAATTCGTTCCTGTTGGCCTGGAACGGAACATTCCGAACTAGGATCTTGGAGCCATTCTGTATTGTGTCCTTTGATGACTTCTTTGATGTTTTCACTTCGGTTCTGAAAAGAAATATATTATTTGGATATATAAATAATACAAGTTTTTGCCGGTGACTTCATCTGTTTTATAAACTATTTTACATCAATAAAAATTTTAAACACCGCCATCTATTGGGAACTTATAAGTTAATTAAACATGAACATTTTATGTATATAAAAACTTATAAATCGCAGTAATAAAGATGTATAATCGAAATAAAAACTATTCTATATCTTAAGTTGGATAATTCAACGCTCTACAAAAAAGGTTTGAAGTCAATTTATTATTCTATAAAGTTTATATATGTATGTATATATATATATATACATACATATATAAACTTTTGAACCATATATATTTCCTTACTCAGCTCGCCGAGCTGAGTAAGGAAATGACAATTTTTTTTCAAAAGTTCCGTCATGAGGACCAATGCAATAGTTAGATTTCTATGAAATCTACTAAAAAACAGCTGAATTGAGAGTAACTTAAACTTTGATCTTGAATAACTTTTGACTGAGTTGATTTATCAAAAATTGACTTCAAACCTTTTTTGTAGAGCGTTAAATTCTCTACAAAAATAATGAATGGGTATTGCAATACAATATATCGTTCATTAGTTATAAAAATCAAAAGAAAAAAAAAAAATTTCCTGTGTTATTCTTATGGGAAATCGAAAAGTGCGATGCGGACTACCTTAATATTAATATTAAGGGCTCATATTTTCACAGGCCTATTTTGGCATCTAAACGAAACTTTTGAGCCTGGTTCCGAGAAAAAAAAAATTTTTTTTTTTTGAAACGCCCTGATATATATGTATACTTACATATTTCCTTTCTCGGATCTCTTCAGCTCCAATGTTTTACCATCGAGGGTGGAGCTCTGTAACACTTTGAGTGCTTCATGAGCGTCGGACCTTTTAACAAACTGTATGAACCCATAGCCCATTGACAGTGACTGCGTTTGACTTTTGGGATCCTTCTTCTTAGCTATTATAATACTATGTACTTTGCCGCAACTCGAGAAGTGCTGAAATTAAATATATAACATTACTTATTATAAATTAACTAAGGGCGCGAACAAGACCTCGATTTTGACTCGCTGCGCTCGCAAAATCTTGGTAGAGTTCGACGAATTGAGCGAAGCGAATAATCCATCTTCAATTCAGCGTTCAAAGTTGAAACCGACAGCCAAAAATATAGAATAATCAAATATCACAGCGAAATTTTTTTACATTGAAGTCTATGGGACTGACATTTTTGGTGATTCCCCAACGACATGAGTTTTTTAATTTTTTTTATAAACCATCGCAATAACCGTCGCTATAAATATGCAAAATTTCATGAAGATCGGTAAAGCCGTTTTCATACCAACCCGGACATGGAATGCAAAAAGTCTCACATAGAGCGCTCCGCTCGCTTCGCTCAATTATTATTTGAGTAAAGAAATTTATTACCTCCTTTAAAGCCTCTTCCGTGGTTTTGAAATTGAGATTTTTTACAAATAACGTAGTGTCGTTTTCAGGTTCTTCAACATCTTCTATTTCATCTGTTTTTTCATTTTCTTCAGTTATTTTTGGTTTATTCTTCGTCTCATTTAATTCTTCGTTGGTTGTTTTATCTTTATCTGATCTATCTTTGTCTGATCTATCTTTATCTTTGACGAAGACGTTCTCCGGAGCCCACTCCAAGTATAGGGGTGTTGATTTAAACTGGGAATACGCTAGTTTTATGAACGCCTTTTTAGCTTCGAATGGTTCTATGAAGTCTACTAGCGCTGTGATTCCGTGCTTCGGCATTAAAAAACGTGCTAAATGTCCGTGTTTCTCGAATAGTACTCTTATTTCCTCCTTCTCCGTATTTGCTGGTAGATTTTTAACCAGAATGCATGTTTTCGATCTCTTCTTGGCGGGCTGAAAACACATTATTAATAAAAACTATTACGTAATAATCGTGGTTAGTTACAGTTTATTTTACCTTATTAAAAGAATCCAGATAAACGCCATTAGACTCTAGAAATGCTTTAGACTCAGCGACGAGCTGCGTCTCTCCCAGCGCGAGTCGCACGGCAGCGCTAGTGTCTAAACAAAGAAAAAAAAACCAAAATCAAAATTAAATGTAATATTTTACACACAACATAACACAATTTCTGCGTCGGCGCAGTAAGAGTAATAAAAATATATTTTTTTTAAATCAAATTCAAAATATGTTTATTGAATCAAAACCTTTATTATTCAAATATTATGATATATTGTAATATTACTTGTATTGTTGTCGTTGAGGAGTTGTTCCTTGGTGGTGTGGTAGTTGTCGGCGAGCACGTCGGCCACCGCGTTGGCTCCCAGGAACAGGACGTTCCAGTTGTGAGACGACTTCGCCTGCTGTTTTAGTTTTAACGCCTTCTTCTCTTTGAACGGAAGATCCTCTGAAACAAAAATATATATAAAACTATAAATATATTATTATTTAACCTATGTATTAAAAAATACCATTAACAAAAAAAAAGAGAAAATATTACAAGTAACAAAACTAAGATCCACGCAGAATATAGAAACCTATAAGCTAATAAACGCACCGCCAACCCAAATATGGAGAAATTTTCTAAAGAAGTTTATGTAAAGGGCTTCTTTCTGGGGACAATCGTCAGGGAGCTAGACGTGACAGCATGCGAACTGTCAGTAGCTCCCAGTTGGAGACGGCGCACCCGGGGCTTTGCGGAGTAAGGCTTGACCCAGTTACTCTGCCAGCACATTGACACAGACCACAGCATGCGATTTAAATATTAATGCCGCCGCTATAAAAAATGGTCGCTACAGGAATTACGAGAGCTCTTGTTTTGCTATTATAAAGCCCAAGGTCCCGGGTACATCAATACACTGGATACATTATTTAGATCAAGAAATCCACACAATAACACGTAGTTTTCCTGGTACTCTTTTAGCAAACCAAGCAAGTGCAGAACAATAGCCATAGAAGAAGTCGACACAAAAAACTGGCGGCCTATCGCCTGCCGGCCAACTTTATACAAATTGGTTACCTCCGTACTCTCAGACATCTTGTATACACATTGTGACAACAATTGTATTATGGCACCAGAACAACGCGGTTGCTGAGGACTTTCTAGGGGCTGCAAGGTTCATCTGATGCCAAATAAAGCCTTGTTGAAAGACGCATATATATATATCGTGTCGCACAAGTGGCTCGGAAGCCTCCACTTGTGCGACTTGTGCCACTTGTGCGACACGATAGGTGTGACTGACCTGAAGGTGCTCAAAATATACAGGTCCGGACACCGTCAAGTGCTTTCTCAAAATCCTAATTCCGAAATGGAGGGTGATCATGTCAGCTTTTGGAACGAATAATTTGGTAACCACAGATCCCATTCACGTTCTTAGATTCGTTTTTCAAGGCGATTCACTGTCACCTTTCTTATTCTGTGTGACAATCGTCCTCACAAAATAAGAGAGATCAATCCTCTTTCACAAACAATTGACAAATATAAAATATAAGGATACCAACTTATTCATAATAGACACATCATACATGTTTTATACATGGATGACTTTATACTTTACGCAAGTAATAAGAATAGCTTACACGTTATAAGACGTGAAAGACAGTGACATGGGAGTGAAAGTAGGTGATCTTAAGGTCAATTGCTTGCTATATTCAGATGATGCAGTGCTCATTGCATCATCAGAATGCGATTTGCAGGCATTGGTCACCACTCTGAAAGATGGATGTGAAAATAATGGTCTAAACCTGAATGCAGATAAGACGAAGGTTCTGATATTTGAAAGAAATGAAGAAAGAATAGAATGTAAGATCAACGAATAGAACGTAGAATAAATGTAGAACAAGTGAATGAAGTGGTATATTTGGGAAGTATGTTTAGCAGAGACGGAAGATACGAAATGGATGTGGAAAGACGTATTGCTGCCGGTAACAGAGTTAACGGTGCTTTGACTGCATTGTTGAGACGGCAAAACGTCAGCATAGCTGCACGTTTGGCTGTACACAATGCAGTTTTGCTACCGACGCTGTTATACGGCAGCCAAACGTGGGCAACGCAGAAAAAGAATGTAAGAAAGCTGAATGCTGTGGAGATGCGATCTCTTCGCCGAATTTGCGGAGTCAGTTTAGCTGACCGAATCCGCAATGAAGAGATCCTTAGAATGGCAGGTACTAGCAAAAATGTCGCAGTGACAATAAAGAAGAACGTGCTCAGGTGGAAACTTAGATAAGACCATCAACACGTTTGCAGGATCGGTATTACTATATTTTTTCGGAATAATAAACTATAAAAATGAAAATCATCGGAATATAGATATTAAAACTAGGAAATTATTAGCAATAAATAAGATACATCACCATAATAAAGCAGTAGAACGTAATATTTACCATTAGAATTAGGCGGCAGGGGATTAATTAACATCGAAATATTATTAAAGTACAGATGATAAAATATAAGAAGTATTTAGAAACAGAATCGGATTATATAATTAAAAATAATAATCTACACGACAAAAATAAAACTAAATATTCAATAAACAAGTCATTATAGAACATTTTATAGATATAGGACGGAAACAAAAACAGCACGGATTTGGAAATAAAAAAAGCAATAACACACACTAAAATTAATTCATTGAAAACCAAACCTTTGCACGGACAATTTTGCAATAAAATCATCAATACTGAAAAACATAGATAGAATACAATTACTTAAGTGGCCGAGAAAATAATTAATGTTCCACAAATTAGAAGCTTCCTTATACAGGATGGAAATTATATTACAAGAGAGTTTGAAAGAGACATTTTGAAAAAATCGATAAATGACGATGATTACTATGAAACAGTACAACATATCAGCTCAGGACGCGAAAAAATTGCCGGCACTTACAAGTTTAAACGACACAATAATATACTTCAATACATTTATTGGGCAATACTGCAGACTCCACTCAAAACATTAATATATTAAAATATCACAAACAAATATATGTAATATATTTATGTGCAATTCCATACATACCATCGACTTCCTGTTGTGATGTGTCTGTCCGTGCGGGGAGGAGGTGCATCATCCGTCCGCAGAAGGCCGTTCCGTCCAGGTCGGTGAAGGCTTTCAGGGCGTGCTCCGGCATCACGAACGTGACGGTGGCGAAGCCCTTGGACTGCCGGAGGATTGGGTCTATCGGCATTGACACCTCCGCGATGGGGCCTAGTAAAATAGCCTAAAATAGTAAGGTCAAAACGACTTCTGCAATGGGGCCTGGGAGTTGTTATGAGGGATACATATGAAATAGTAAGGCTAAAACGATTTCTGTTAATGGGCCTAGGAGTTGTTATGAATTTAGAATACATATAATGCTTTATAATACAATACCATTACTATATCTTTTAAATTATTTGGTTAATGTTAAGTACAAGACAAAAATTCTAAAGAATATTTTTTTAAATTATGTTTATGACGTCATCACACCACTATTGTGTGGTGAGCATTGTATCAGAGTCAATAAATGGAATTTTTTATCTCGATTTTTTTTCCTTTTTTATTTTAGAGGAGGGCAAACGAGCTTGCGGGTCACCGTTGGTATGTGATCACCGCCGCCCACGAATTCTTGCAACATCCGAGGATACACAAGAGCGTTGCCGGCCTTGGAGAAAGGAATATATGCCTTTTTTGAAGGTACCCATGTCGTATCGATCTGGAAATACCACCGAAGGAAGTTCGTTCCACATTTGAGTGGTACTTGCGAAAAAAGTCCTTGAAAACCGCACAGTTGAAGATCGCCACGCGTCCAGGTGGTATGGATGATAGAGGAGGCGATGGCGAGCTGTGCGGTAGTGAAATTCGGCGGTAAGCATCAGATCGAATAGTTCTTCGGAACACTCCCCGTTGTAAATGCGGTAGAAGATGCACAAAGAAGCCACGTCTCTACGCAATGCCAAAGAGTCCAGCCGTTCACAGAGCACTGAGTTCCCGACAATCCGAACGGCTCTCCGTTGTACGCGGTCAAATCGTAGAAGCTGATATTGGGGTGATCCGGACCAGTGATGAGAACAGTACTCCATGTGAGGCCGGACCTGCGCCTTATAGAGCGCAAGTCTTTGGCCAGGTTTGAAATACTGCCTCGCTCTATTGATCACTCCCAATTTCATCGAGGCCAACTTAGCCTTGCTCTCCAGATGACCACGAAACTGACAATCGCTCGAAATGTCGAGACCCAGTATTCTGATACTTGGCGAGGCAATAAGAGGAGTGCTCTCGAAGAGCGGTGATACGACAAATGGGGTTTTCTTAGTGGTAAACGCGCAAACCTGTGTCTTTAGGGGATTGAATTGAACGTGGTTCAGTTCACCCCACTCAGAGACCATCCCCAGGGAGGTTTCTATTGAAGATACAAGTTTCTTTCGGCACTCGTCGACGTTTTCCCGAGAGAGACCTGCACGACCGGAATATACCGCATCCCCAGTGCTGTCATCCGCATAACAATGTACGTTGGAGATATCCAACATATCATTGATGTGCAGGAGGAACAGAGTTGGGGATAGCACGCAGCCTTGGGGTACACCAGCGTTCACGGGCTTGGGGTCCGAGCAAAAACCGTCGAGAACGACCTGTGTGCTCAGCCCAGTGAGAAAACTGGTGATCCACTTGCATAAACTCTCGGGAAGCCCATAGGAAGGTAGCTTCGAAAGAAGCCCCTTGTGCCGTACACGATCAAAGGCTTTTGCCATATCCAGACTAACTGCCAGACCTTCTCCCTTGCTTTCAATAACCGCTGCCCAACGGCCCAAGGTATAACAAAAGATCACCAGCTGATCGACCATGGCGAAAGTCATACTGCCGGTCATTGATCAACTGGTGATCCTCTAGGTACGTTAGGAGTTGTCGGTTTATGATAATCTCCATTATTTTGGAGAGAAGGGAGGTAATGGCGATAGGTCTGTAGTTAGCTGGGTCCGAGCTATCACCTTTTTTAGGGATCGGATGGACAAGGGCACGCTTCCATGAGACCGGGACTACGCCTTTAAGGTAGGAGTACCGAAATAGACGCGTTAGCACTGGAGTCAACTCAGGGGCACACGTTCGTAGCACTAATGGAGAAATGCCACCCGGCCCACTCGACTTATGAACGTCCAAGGAAAATAGAGACTGCCTGATAGTTTTTTGCAGAAAAACTATTTCCGGCATTGAACTCTGACACCGCGGGATGATAGGCGGTGTCTTCCCTTGGTCGTGCAAAGTCGAGTTGGAGGCGAAAAGAGTGCCCAAGAGATCGGCTTTCTCTTTTGCCGTGTGGGCCAGAGAGTCATTCCCCATGCGCAACGGCGGTAGGGAAGGCTGGCTAAAGTTGCCCAGAGTGGCATTGGAAAGCGCCCAGAATTTGCGCGTGCCAGGCGGGTACCTTGCCAGCTGATCCCCAATTTTGACGACATGCTTGAACTTTGCTCTAGCGATTTGCCGTTTGAAGAATCTGGAGGCACGGTTGTATTTCCTCTTCAGAACTCTAGAGTTCGGATCCTTAGTGACTAACGCATTAGCCCAAGCTTGATAAGCCTGCCGTTTGCCAGCTGCTGCAGCCCTGACAGACGCATCAAACCAAGGCCGCGATCTGCCACCAAGTGGTACCACAGAGCTTAGTACAAATAGTTCCATGCCCTGAAGTATAACATCAGCTACAGCTGCAGCGCAGTCACTAGGATCACTGGAAGGAAAACAAATCGGCCCCCATGGGTGGGATGCAAAAAAGGACCGCATTCCATCCCACTCCGCTGACTTGTAGTGCCAAACGCGTCGAGTCGCAGGTCTTGTTCGAGCTAGGCGTTCAATGGGCACTACACTCCATACCAAGCAATGATCAGAGGACCCTAAGGGAGCCTCGACAGTGACTTGGTACTTTCCGGGATGTGTAGTGAGCAGAAGATCCAACAAAGAGGGCGTGTGGCTGTCCACGTCCGATAGACGAGTGTGCGTCTTTACCAGCTGGGACAGACCATTTGCCAGAGCAAAGCCAAATACAGATCTCCCTGCGTAGTCGGTGGCACGTGACCCTAGCCAATCGGCATGGTGCGCATTGAAGTCCCCGAGGACTACGACTTCGGCGGAGGGAGTCTGTGAAAGCAGATCGTCAATCTTCGCCTGAACATGGCCCAAGAGTTGATCCGTTTCTGCATTACCACTATGGGACCTGTAGAGGCACGCGTAGACTCTGACATGGTGGTCCATGTCCACGCGCAGCCAGAGTACAGACAGGTCCCGACCTTCGAAAACCTGAAGGCGACGGCAGCAGATATCCTCCCTTACGAACACAGATACCCCGGCGTGTGGTATAAAATGATGTTCTAGTTTATACCCAGGGTATGAAAGGTACGCTGTGTCGCTAGGTTGAGATATCTGTGTCTCCGTCAAAAACAACAAGGCCGGCTGCGCCGTCTCAAGGTGGTAGTGGACGGCGTTTAGGTTCGAGTGAAACCCCCGGATGTTGCAAAAGTCCACATCTAGAGTGGAGCGGGGTGCCGCTGTTTGCCGTCGTTTGCCCTCAGAAAACACAAAAGGCGATACTTTGCCCGCCCCAGATACGACGGGCAGCCCGAGCAAAATCCAAGGATCATTCCCCCGATTTTGCTCGGGGAGGGGGTCCCCGGCTTCATCAAAGCCGGTACCCTCCTGGGGTATACTTTTTGGAGGCATTGCTTTCATGTTTGGCGGGAGGGGGGGGGGGGAGGGGGGTTGAGCTTCCGGATTCTCTCACTCACCGACGGAACATAACCAAATGAATTTGGTTACTACACGTCGGTCTTCTGTGAGAGGGTGGTCCTTCCCCGGTCGAGCCAGCCCAATACGAGCTGCAGTCAGAAAACTACAGCTAGGCTCTACCACCTTTCAAAAGATTTCCTATTTTCACAAGAAAATATATTTTTATAAGACAGGTTCAGGCTACAGATAAAATAAATCTAGAAATTAACAAAATTTTATGATGATGACATGTTGTTCAAGGCAAAGAAAGGGGTTTTTTTTTTTTTTTTATGTTAGAGGAGGGCAAACGAGCTTGCGGGTCACCGTTGGTATGTGATCACCGCCGCCCATGAACTCTTGCAACATCCGAGGATACACAAGAGCGTTGCCGGCCTTGGAGAAAGGAATATATGCCTTTTTTGAAGGTACCCATGTCGTATCGATCTGGAAATACCGCCGAAGGAAGTTCGTTCCACATTTGAGTGGTACGTGGGAAAAAAGTCCTTGAAAACCGCACAGTTGAAGATCGCCACGCGTCCAGGTGGTATGGATGATAAAGGAGGCGATGGCGAGCTGTGCGGTAGTGAAATTCGGCGGTAGGCATCAGATCGAATAGTTCTTCGGAACACTCCCCGTTGTAAATGCGGTAGAAGACGCACAAAGAAGCCACGTCTCTACGCAATGCCAAAGATGAAAGAGTCCAGCCGTTCACAGAGCACTGGGTTCCCGACAATCCGAACGGCTCTCCGTTGTACGCGGTCAAATGGTAGAAGCTGATATTGGGGTGATCCGGACCAGAGATGAGAACAGTACTCCATGTGAGGCCGGACCTGCGCCTTATAGAGCGCAAGTCTTTGGCCAGGTTTGAAATACTGCCTCGCTCTATTGATCACTCCCAATTTCATCGAGGCCAACTTGGCCAAAAAAGGTGAAGTCACTAGCAAAAGCTAGCATTAAATAACATTTTTTTTTTCTCATTTAAAATAATCAATATATAGTTTAAAGCATTTAGTTTATAGTATTTATAATATTAGAATAACAATTTTGTTAAAAAATAATATATACATACCATATTTTTCAAACAGGTTGGTCAATTCTTCCTCTGATACAACATAAGCCAAATTTCTCACAAATATGCTGCCGCTCTCACCGATGCTCTCTTCGTTATTAACTTGCTGAAAATTAAAACTATTAATAGTTTTACATTAAAAAAAAAAACAAAGATATACGTTTTTTTTTTCAAAGTGAAAAAAAAAACAAAAATCAAAAAAGAAAAGAAATAAAAATAAAAATATTTAAATATGAGATGTTATATTATTTAAACACAGACCTCTTGTCTCTTTTTGTTGTTCTGTAATTCTTCTTCCTCGGCCGCCATCTTTGCTTTGTCCTCGTATTTATGAACATGGAGACGATGATTGCCTGAAGTTTTACATTTCAATGTAGCGAACTTTTATGTACAAAAGTGAAAATTAAAAAAAATAATAGTAATACAATATTCACTTCTTATAATATACTACTTTCGTTTTAGTAAAATGCAAAAAAAAATAAAAAATCCGCCATCTATTGGAAACTTACAGAACTTAGAAGTGAATTAAGCCCTTTATGTACAGAAACCTCAAATAGGCAATAACAAAAATGGAAGATTGGGAGATAAAAACTATAGATATATACAACATTACATTGAAATCGATTTAGTTGTTACAAAGATTAGCGCAAACGAACATCGCGACAGAAATATATATATATAAAGTTTGTATGTACTATTGTATATACTATAACTTTTTAAAATATTATTGCTTACCTATAAACAGTTTGTCTTTATTAAGCGCCTTTTTCAATTCCTTTTCAGTTCTAAAACCCACATAACAGAAGCCGGCCAGTTTCTTCCCTTTTCCGAGAGGCAGTCTTATGGAAAAGGGCACTAAAGGTTTGAAAAACTCTTTTATATCTTTCTTTTTGCATTTATACGGTAGACCTGTTATCTGTGAAATGACAAATTATTATTAAATGTTATTTCAGAACACTTATATTAATAAATTTCTATTTTTTGTTTGTAATATGTATGAAAATACTTACTTTTACATAAAACAATGGCCGATTACGAACTTTCTTAGGCTTGGTTTCATCTTGTTGAGTTTCCTCGGTATCATTTTCTGTGTAGCCATCAACTTTCTTCATTAATAACTTCATATACTAGAAAAAAATTGAAAATAGGAGATACCTTACGCCAAAGTTACGCAATATTTTTATTGAGTATTAAATATTTTTGTGTTTATGTGTTCTAAGTAATTTGAAATTAAACATCATTAATAAAAATTAAAGGATATAACTACAAATCACTGTCTTGATATGTTTGCAGCATGGACTCAATAAATTAATAAAATATTTCATTATCAAAGTAGGTGTAATTATTTTTGAAGCATTGCTTTATTAACTAGAATAGTTTTTTTTTGTCATACCTCTAAATCACTTATTTGTTTATCTGCAACTTTTTGTTTTTGTTTAACATCTTGTGTGGGCACTGTCTTATTTTCTGTTTCTGTTTCTTCAGTTTCATTCTTAGTGGGAATTTCATCCTCAACTCCACTGTCGTCATCACTTTTATTGCTTGCTTCTAATGCCTCTTTGATCCATGCTGTCTTGTCATTAACATGGGCTTCAATGAACTCGGCAAATAGTGGGTCGTCTTTATGCTGGAAAAATTCATAAAACCTTTCAAATAGTTTTACACTTTTCATTTACAAATATTCAATTAAAATATGTTGTACCTTTTTTAAAAGTTCTCTTATTTTATTTTTATTTCTCTCAGCTTTGTTTATCTTTTCTTTTTTTGGTTTGACATCCGTTTCGTCCTTATTCAGTTTCTTGTAAGCAGTGCTGTCTGCTGCATACTTGCTCCATGCTCGAGGCTTCTTTTCGTCACCCAAGTTAGCACATACTTGAACGTTTATTTTCATGCTGTTAACAAAAGTGTTATCGAAGTGCTCCTTAGCAGCAGAAGCTTGTTCTTCTGTTCTATATCCCACAAAACCAAAATTTCTAAATTTGCCATCTTTTGTGTATTTCAACTGCACATCAGTCACTTCTCCTTTTTCCCCAAAAAGGTCTTTGAGCTTCTCCACAGTTACCTAAAGGGAATAAGATATTAAAACACATTTGTATTATTCTTATAGTTATTACATCGTTCATTCTTACCTTGTTAGGTAAATTTTTAACAATTAATCGAGACATTTTAAAGCTAAAATTTAATTTTATCTGTTACGCGTAGTAGTTATAACAAATGATTAATCTTATTTCTTAATCAAGTAAAACTATAATAAAATATTGAATTCTAAATCGAGTTTTTGCGATCAAAACATTAACATGTGAGTAGCTGACATTGACATTTGAATATTAATAAAGCAGGCAAAGGCATAAAGCCATCCAGCTTTTTATATATCAAGTTATATGACTTCATTCTGTACTTTTTAGTTTTTTAGTGCCATTTTTTTACTTTTGATTTTATTGCTGTTGAAATTATTCTAAAAACAAATAAAATTAAAGCAATCTTTTTAGCATTATTAGACGTGAAAATGTTATTTAAGTACTATTATTCAAATTCAACTGAGTTTGTACTTTAATAAAATATCAGTTATTATGATAACGTTATGTTATGGGATTTGATAATTTACTATTAAATAAAAAGTAGTAATAAAAGAGGTAATTTCTTTTAATCTTCGATTATATAAATTTAGTTTTCTATTTACAAATAAATAAAATCAAAAACATTTTAAGATAGTTGTCTTATTTGTTATCAAAAGATGATGATCTTATTTTCCTCAAATTAAATCCTTAGAATAATGCTTTTATGAAAAGCTCTATTACTTTTAGCTGTTGAGCGGAAAATATGGTTGTTTAAGAATTGCCAAATAACAAACTCCTAGAATCCAAATCTAAAAAAAAGTTTTAATGCCTATGGAGTTGGTTTTTTGGAAATATCAATTGTCAAAAACAGAAATCAGCTGTAGCCGCTGGCCTGTGCTTTGAAAATTCTTATCGAAAATACAAAACTACATATAGGGCAATTAATAATATATTGAATATATCACATCAGTATTATAAGCTGGATAACGGCCGTGTAAGGATAAAACTATCGTACATGTTCATGACCTGTACAATGTATTGATAGTACCAGTGATGTGATCAGCTAATCTACTAAAATAGTTAATATTTATTTTGTTCAACAAACAAAAAATAAAACAGCCAAGATGTCGACAGCTATGACATTTGGACAAAAGCAGTTTATTCCCACTCCACCAGATAAGGGAAGCTTTCCACTTGACCATGATGGCATATGCAAGAAAAGTATGGTTAGATATATGAATTGTTTATTCAGTAATAATAGTGATAATTCCAAGTGCAGAATTGAGTCAAAAGAATACTTAGCTTGCAGAATGGACCATAATTTAATGGCTAAAGAAGACTGGTCCAAGTTAGGTTTTAGAGATGAATAATGAACATAAAAAAGAATGTGAGAACTATTATTGTAATATTTATAATTGTAGATTTTTAATAAACTAAATATTGTTCAAAATGTATATTTATTCATTTTTAATCTTTTCCACTTTGAATACCAGTGATCACATGTATGTCACATAGAAGTGTCAGGACGGCCTATTGTTATACCATACTTAAGGAAATAAGCCCTTCTAAACAGACACTGCAACATAAAATTGCAAGGGTTACAAGGATTCCTGTCAGGGGTGGCTCTAGCTAGGCCTGACCCATTGTTGTACCATAATGGTCCAAGACAATGCTTTTAGCCATCTCGGGAAGCGCCACGGCGCCCCCGGAGACGGCGGCGCTCGTGTGCATTGCATATCCTGAACTATAGGTTAAGCTGCCTCTGGTTAACAGGAACAGAACAGGTTCTGAGGAGAACCTTAAAGAACAAAACCTTAAAGAACCTTAAAGAACAAAAAAGCTCAGCTGGGTATTTCTTAATTGATCACTGTTTCACAACTGTGGTCATTTGCTATATAATATAATACTTGTACAAAATCTCTTATGTAATTCTATTCTTCATTTAGTTATTGTATTACTAATTATCATAATTCATTCTCTATAAGGATACAAGTTTTATTCATGATTAAGTTTTGTCTAAAAAAAAAAATTTAATGTTATATTAAAATAAAGGAATTATAATATAATAGAAACCCAAGGATATTCTTTAAAAAAAATCTTTATTTTGTTCTTATTAATTAAACATTTTTATCTATAGATTACTTCTGGATTTACATGTTTGTCTGTTATATGAAATCAAATGTCGTCAAAATGTTTTTAAAATATATAATATCACAGTTATTATTAAATTATTATCAAAGGTATGGCATTAATCACAATATTACGAGGACAGTATATAGCATTTTGAGAAATAATTTTATGTAAAGCCGTTAAGCTAAAGCTACTATAGTTATAATAATATTATGATCTATTTTGTTCTGCTGATTGCACAAGAATATACGGGTAACATATAGTTACATAATAATATTTTATTACTTAAGTTAGTTTTAGATACAACTTACAAAAGCATACAAAAATAACTAATATGTATTTATTCTGTACACCGACTAACTATAAGCAGCACCATTGTCATTCTGGAGTTGTTTTACGAGTTATCCATTGATATAGTATTAAAAAATTTATTTCATGTTTAGGATTTATTTACAGTAAAATCTTGTCATATCAATGAAATTGGTTTTGGAAGATTTATTTATGAACAACATACAGACAGCCATACACAAACATATTCAATAATTATATATATTTTTATAGGATTACAATCAGTAGATAGAATAATTTAATATTAGATTAAGACAGAAATATAAAATTTAATTCCAATGTTGCTAAATACTATAACCTTCATATTAGATATTTATATTACATGTACAGATACTTACTTATAAAATGTACAAATTACATATAATGTGAACCTCTAACCAGCATAGTCATAATAAGAGTAACATATAGTCTATAACTAGATATTTATTATATCATATTAATTACTTTTTATTAAGGCATACTTGTGGGCTTCCAATTATTTTACACATTATATTATATTGGGGAAAGCTTTACTAAATATAAATCTAAGTTGATAGTTGACATTGCGAGTTGCGACCTATAAATTAAAATGTCATAACGATGTCATAGTGATGTCATGATGTAAACAGACAATAAAATTATTTGGAATTACGAATTAGGAAGTATTGGATATATTTATAAAAATAGTTTATATATTATATATATTACCATAGATAATAGATTATAGATGTTGCCACCAAACTGATATTTTTATAATCCTTACATCATAAAAGAGTGAATGAACTACTTCATTGATGTTTAATATAATACATGTTTATAGAAATACTGACATCGAGACTGTACAGAGGCTAAATAAATGGTGTTATGTACCTTACTGAACGTGATCGCATTGAGATCAATGTACATATATTAATATATAAAAATGCATTAATTATACTAAAAGGTTATTTAATAATTTACTTACTAAAATAGGCAGTGCACATTACTTATCCTATCAGACGATACCGATATGTACTTGTTAAATCAGTTTTATACGTTAATATTGGATAGCGAGTATTAGGAATGAAGCTACATATAGCAGGAGGTTATGTTTGTGTGTGTTGGCGTTGCTCGGTGAGCGTAGCGTGGATCCTGGGGCCGGGAGTGCTCTGAATGGAGCTCGTCGTCCAGTTCTTTCTATCGGACATGACATCCAAATTGGCGCGGACGGTGTTTGACGTTCGTTCTCAACTCTCATCTGGAGGTCGTTGAACTTCCAGAAACCTTTTCCTTTGAAGAAGTATGTCTTGCCTGTAAAAAAATATATATGTTAGGGTGATGGTGTTGCCAGTATATACTGGTATATTATTTTATTAGTTATATATCACGTTTGAAAACATAATCTTCAACGAATGGGCCAACAAATGTAACATTTTCAAATCCGAGAGTTTGTTCCGAATGGTAAACAAATAAAACATATTTCATCTTTATAATGTTATTATATATATTTACGACTGTTTGCTTCGTATATTAAATATTATTATATAAAAGACGGTATTGTTTGTTTTAAGAATTAATCGCACTAGAATGTACATTCTGCGGGAACTTTAAATTATGATTAACAAACAGCCTAATCGATCGTAATAATACGTTTAATAATATATTTCATACCGTCTTTCCATTGGAATACGCTATCAATATTATAACCAACGCCTTTCCACATCGCCATGTCACGGGGATAGTCGAGCTCAACCCGACCCAGATCTTCGTCAAATCTATAAAAAAAAAATCATGGTAACAAAAAGAATTCATTCATGTCTAATCTCTTTTTATTTGTCATGGCAATAAAAAAAGATTCAGGTCATGTCAAACTCACTTCCAATACATGGTGCCACTGTAGAAGTATGTCTTTCCATTGTATCCCCAAACCATGGCTGCATCCAACTTATCCAAGCTCTCCGGTAAACCGAGTTGAACCAAGCGCTTGGGGTATCCCGGCATTAGGTATTGTGAATCAAACAAGTACAATTGTTTACCTAAAATATATATATATGTTAGATAAAAGTTTATAATCAAATAGTCCAATCATTTTTAGCATTTTAAACTCCAATCCGCGGGAAAAATTTGAGTGAGCTGATTATGTATACACCTTTTTATATTTGATATTGTGCCGACAAAAAAATTATAAAATTCAAAAGGTGACAAAATTTTTGTCGGGCAATTTTCTATAAACACTGCCTCTTGCATTTGCAGAATGTATGTGGGTGCATTCTAGTGCTGTTTGTCAGCATGAAACTACTAAAGTAATATCTTCACACACTCAAAAAATATTTTAAGTGAACTAAACATTCCTATAAGCGGCAGGCAGTAGTTACAAAAGTCAATTCTCAATTGAGCTCACTTGGAATTTTTGGAATTCAAAACCTAAAATTACCTGACTAAAAGTAATTAAAATAGCTCACCAATGAAAAATGCAATTTTCCGATCAGGTCTCTCGTATACCGCGTCTACGTGTGTCAGATTCTTCGGCAGTCCCGTCCACATTCTGGTTATCTCGATTGGATATCCATTGTATCGTCTATCCGATCCTATCCTCCAATGGTACTATAGACAAAGATTTATAATTTAGTAAAAAGTTCCTTTAAAAAAGACTATATATGTTTATATTTTTTTCACTTTGAATCACGTAAGTAGAAGTATTATGACTATTTTGATACCATACTTATCAAAAAAAGCCCTTCTGTAAAAATACTCTCGAACTTTAAATTAAGGCTACGCCCAAGGCCCAACAAATTTAGCCGTTTTTTATAATTTCATTGTGATCACTGTTTCACAAAAGTTTTACGAAGAACCAGAACCATATCAATCAATTCGATAAGCTCGCCTAATGATTAGATAATAATAAAAAAGAAATCCGAGACTAGCAAGTAAAGAAATGTACAAAAATAATTACCCTATTCTTGAAAATGAAGAGCTCATTGCGTATAAGAGATATGGCGTCGTAGCTGGTGTCACAAGTTTCAGGCTTGTCCGGAGGAGTTGGTTTGGTCGTAGTAGTTTTCACGGGATAATCCGGTCTTCTCCTCGGATAATCCTGGTTAGGGTCGCTGGGGTGGTTCTGTCGTGGATGGCTCGGATACTCTGGCCGGGTGTGCGGGTATTTCGGTCGATATGTCGTTCCATGGGTCGTGGTCTCCGTCGGTCGTGGGTAGTGTTGGTTCGTTCTTCGTGGATGTTCTTCAGTTGTGTTATAACGTCGTCTATCTGGATAGTAAGGATTGCGGTCGGGATAGTTTGGTCTTTCCGGATAATGAGGTCTGTCGGGTACGCTCGGTCTTTCGGGATAAAATACAGGATTTCTACTCGGAGATCGAGGGTACGGTGTGTAAGGTCGATGGTTTGGATGACGTTCTGGGTGGTGTTGGTGAATGTACGGTCTTCTGGTTGTTGTTGTGGTTGTGGTGGTTGTAGTTGTTGTGGTTGGCGGTGTTTCAACTGGTCTATAGTGGGGTATCTTCGCCCAAGTCTTCTTCACTTTTGGACCTATATTTTAAAATATCATCAATAAAAATAAATCAATCTATTAAATGGTTAAATAAGAAACAGATCTCTTACCGTACATTTGTTGAATGCCATTCCTGTCATCTTCCGGTAGGACAAAGTTTTGTTGGATACCCTGATACCAAGGGAACATAAGTGCCCCTTTAACCGAACTATGGCTCAGACCCAACGAGTGGCCGAACTCGTGTACGGCCACAGCAAACAGCGACGTACCTGAAAACATTACGTGGATGTCGGTCAATGTTTGAACATGAATACAAACAGGACAAAGCGTGCGTATCTACCGCCGGACTGAATTATCACTGTGATGTCTATGTCGAGGCACAGCTCCGATAGTGTTTGCTCTGCACGCTGAACGGGATTATCGTATCGATACTAGTGATATTGTGAATATATTTTGACCAATATTGTAGCAATGTGTATAGAAAACAAAAACTCTTTAGTCATAAATACGTACAATAATAAACAAGTATTATCTGATGTTCTAATAGGCCTAACGTGTGTATTACACTAGATTGGCAACCCCGAAGCCCGCCATTTGCATGTCAAAACAAAGACTGACCGCGACATGCTCATTTCCGACAAACTTTGTGAAAAACTACCGCTTCGACACAAGTTAATTAAGTTACTGACAGAATGATGATGCTTTTAAGCTAAAGTGTAGTTTATTGCACTATAATCAGTTTACCTATGAGTATATATCATATTACCTTAAATGTTAAGCGAACAAGAAATCTTACCTTCCTCATCGTCATTGTTCGGACGCAAAAGCCATAGTTCATCATCGTCAAAGTGGGCGTCTCCACCTCTTCCTGTACCAGGGAAGAACGCGTGCGCTAGAACAGACCCGCGACCGTCGAAGGGATACGCGTCGTCATGATAACGCCTGCAATAAAAAAAAACCCTTAGATATATCCATGGATTATTTTCTTAAATATTCATTTATTTCATCAGAACGTATTAAATTCAAAATGAGGATATAAAGACAGTGTATTTTAAGAAAACTTTAACACTATCATCTCTTTGTGCCAACATAGCATTTCGGAGTAAAGGGCTCTATGCAAAATAGAAAAGCTTTTGCAGCGCCAGTGGAAGCTTCAAGTATCTACTTGAAAATCTTTAAGATAAAACTATAAAGTTCAGATGTGTTGTTTTAAAAATTGTAATAAAGATTCGCTAAATGTAAAAGTTAAATAACCGTTTTGCATCTAGCTGTAACGTCTTGAGAGCGTCCTTAGATTGTTTTGTTATAGATAAGAAAGTTATAAAATTTTACGTCTTCTTGCAATAATAAGTACAGTAATCCCCCATATAACACTCTACTCTTACAACGCTCTTTCATATAACGCTACTTAAGTATCTCGTATAACACGTGTTTTCCCCCATATAACGCGGATATTTTGAACGTTATATTTCTATACTATGAAATTTATAATTATTTTTTATAGTTCATAATTAATTTCGCTTATCTTTGCCCATTGTGTTTTTATAAAATTAAAGTTCTTTCTTAATATTCCATTTAAACCGCCTTTAACGAGAAAAGTTAAACGTGATTTACATAACGCGTTATACGGTCATATGAGCGCGTTAAACAAGAATATTCCTACAACGCGTTTTGTTTTAACGTGGAACGAATCAACAGTGTTATGGGGGGATTACTGTGCGTTTTAATCAGGCTAATATTCTAAAACTTATAATGAAATAAAAACTATTAAGTTATATTGTTGTACATTTCAAAATGAGATGGAAACACTAAAATAATGTATTCATTTCAACACGCGGCGAGTCTGCACAATCAAACTTATACCCCCCGGGGTTTATGGCAATCTAATAATTTCCACAAAAACAAAATAGAAAGACATTGTCTATGAATATTTCAGGTTGTATTAGCTGTTGCGTTATTGAGTTTCTGTGCGAAACTTCCGCCATTAGGAGATTTGAGCGGCAAAAGTATAAAGCACTCAGAGCGCCGGCCCCATGGCCCATGTGTGGCGGTCGTATTTACTACTCGATACTGCTTTTATTTGAATAATAAAACGGAAAACGATTTCAGCTACGAATACTATTTACTGCCTACTAAAATATACTATATTAATATATACATATAAATAAAGTTTAAGTGTCCGTTTGTAATTCCAAATTAATAGCTTTTCACTAAACGCACATTACGGTACTTAAAAAAAAAATTATATGTTTGTCTGTCTGTTTGTTTTGGCTAATCTCTGAAATGGCTGTACATATTTTGAAAAGACTTTTAGTAGCGGATAGCTGACGTTATAAGGAGTTACTGGCCCCTATAATTATAAAAAACATATTCCGTGCGAAGTCATGTTCACAGCTAGTATCAAACATCACATTAAAAGGATTTTAAGTTATAAATTAATATAATAAATAAATTAATTCGTTGATAATAATAAAACTATGAAAACGGGGTGAGTTTATAAACCCTTTATACAATGTGTACATTATCAACATAATGGGTTACTATGGAAAGTTTCCGAGTTGAAGGATGATTTATGGTCGATAGTGTATACACACCATGTTTATCTTTGTATATATATGTATATATATAAGCCTTTATGTCTTTATAATTCATTAATTTAATCTTATCTAACGTAATAAATAATTAATATTAATTCACTTCATAATTTATAAAGTACTTCAAGTTATTTATTTCATATCATTTTATGTGGGACATAATTAAGTTTCTTTTATTACTTTGGTAATATAGTTTATGAGCATACTAAATCTTTACGCATACATTGTGCAATACACATTCTTTGAATGCTTATATAATTGTAAAGACTTTATGATAGAAAAATATTAGTATAAGATTATATCTATTTATAAACATGTTCAGACTTTTAAAAAAAAAAATACTTCAGGTTCAATATAATTTATTTCGTAAAAAACATCGCAACTACACAAAAAGTGATCATCCGATATCAGATCGTGTCCGGCATCTGATAGTGTTCTATCTCAACTAATAAAATAGTTCACGTGATCTCAACTTTGGTAAAAGTATTACAACACAAGTGCAACTTTGAAATGTTCAACAAGATGGCGGCCGCAATATGTCATCTTGAGGTTTTTCCCTCCTTCATATTACTCTGATCTAATAACCGAAAGTTTGTCTTGTGTACTTTTATTTCATATGTACTTTATATATTATTATATTATGCAATAGTTTGTATGTCATATGTATATATATATTGTTATACGGAAACTTTTCAGTCATCCTCATAGCTTAGTGAACAATACTGAAGGACCTATTAGATTAACAGTAAAGTGAATTTAGCAAGTCACGTTCTAACGTGAAACTAAATCGAAATACGTTTTTACCTTGAATAGGAAATATACTTAGAATCAATAAAAAATTATCGGGTACGCTATAAAAGTCAATGTCAAATCATTGTATTCTATATACCTTTATGCGGATATGCGGAAGAATACTAGGAAAAATCCGATTTAACTAAATTGTGTATCCTTAATATGTTATCTATTTTAAATACACTTATGAACTGTTAGAATCTTTTGATAAGACGCAGCAACAAAATCTATACATAGTTTTCAACATATTAATCTATTTTATATGGCTATTATATAATTTTTATTGGTATAACAATATAAAGATACAATTATATATAAACGTAAATAAAACCCATTTGTCGCTCAGTGTTTTAAAAATTCCAAGGATAGCTCCAAAGATTGCATTCTGCTTGTAATTCTTATCTTATTGTGATGCTGCTCGCGACGTCATCCCAAATCCTCTTAAATGGATAGAACGTGTCAGATAAATCCTTACTTGATTATTATTTATTATCAACTCAATGGATCAAGAGACGAATCTAACTTTTACAACATACGGACGATTAAATTTATTATTATATATAAATCTACGTTCAGATTGTGGTTTTTTAATTAAAATTCTATCGTGTTTCATTAATGTTTTTTTTTTAATATTTTCAAAGCTTAAAAATGTTAAAAAAGGTTTTATTGATCTCTTTTTTAGACTGTGTACTTTTTGAACTCTAAAAAAAAGATGGCGTCTTTTTCGTTTCGTGAACGCGCTTTGTATCATGAAACATCGAGTCAATCATATTAGTTAATTAGAAATGCTTTTACAAATTTAGGTTAGTCGTATGAGAGACAATTTGGTTCCTTAAAAGCCTTTTAAAATAATTACTCTTAATGTTTCAGTATTAAATTAAAAGTCAAAGTTTTGTATTCCAATTAGGCATACATGAAGTGTAGTTATATTGTTCTGAAGGAGAATTGACGATAATATTATTATATTTATAGTTATTTTTAATTAATACTTTTTTTTATAGAAATATTTTTTATTATATTGATAGATTTAGAAACTTCTGCATATAAAAGTAAATTTCAAGGAATACTTAAGGAACGGTTTCATGGACATTTTTTTTATTTTGATAGATCTCTTTCATTTAAAATACTTACTTAGCGAATGAGACGACTATGTCCGCTTCATCCGAGTTGATCTCCGTGAAGGTGAGTCTGGAGGCCTGCTCCCAGATGTCGAGCGCTCGGGCCAGGACGCTCCTGGTGCCGTGCGGATCCAGCTGGGACGGTCGGCGGACTTGGGATAGACTGGAAATAAAATAAATTTATACTATATTTTGCATACAAGTTATTTATTTATCTTTATTTTTCTTTTTATGTATATATTTTTCCACGCTTTTTATTTGTTTACTAATTGTATGTGTGTCGTTCTAATTTTGTGATTCTGTAACTAACTTTTTATGCTTCTATAGATTTTTTAGAATTGCCAAATTTAAAAAATGTTGAAAGAAGTTCTAATATTTAAAATATTTGTACATATCTGAAATGATTTATTTATAATAAATACTTTTTAATTGTTATATATCACATCGAAGAACTATTTGTTCAAAAAGCGGGGTTCATTTACTTAAAAACTTTTTGGTATTAAAAAAACTGTAACAACTAAATATGGTATACAATAAATGTATATACAAACAAACAAAAATATATATTTGTATAAGGCGCATAATGTTGGCTAGTTAGTGAAATATTTAGGTTAAATATTTATTTCACCGCACGAATGCTTTCGATGTTTGCTGAATATTTAATACAGTAATTAAAAAAAAAAAGGGCGCGCCAAGTGACAGTCCACGAGTATGTGCGTCGCGGTCGAGTTGCACGTAATGGAGTAATCTCATTGTGAATTTGACTGACTCGGTCCTATTTAACGGGTTGTGCGTTTATTACGTTGAATTTATGCGTTGTCACTGACTGATCTCATTAGACCACCGCGTAGTTTTAATTAGAGCGCCAAAGCAAAGCGGTTTATTGTCGCTTATATTGTTTTATGGATATATCTGAAGAGTAATGTTTTATAAAGATATTGTATTAATTACTTAAAGGCAAAGCACGCACCAGTCAAACCATTTACTGAAATGGGAAAAGGAGGGAGGGGTAAAAATTAAAATAAAATTTAATTAGAATAGTTAACTAGCTAAAACCACCATATTATAAATATATATATATATATATATATAAATAAAAATAATTATATGTAACGAAACTTTCTGATTGGCTAATGTACATAATATATGCGTGTAAATGTCCTTCCGTGTGTAATTAAAACTAGCCAACGTTCTAGCGTCGCTGTTAATAATTTCAATATCATTATTAGGGGACACATGGGAAATATAACTGGACTGGACGAGTTGTTAAGGTCATACTCATTTGTAGTTGTGAAAAACGGATAACGAGTTTTTTAATGGTTTTAGAGTAAAGTCGGCCTTAATATGATGTTACGACTAGTTAATTATGTTTGTAACCATTTCAGAGTTAATATTGTAATGGAAGTGATGTTGAATTCAAAATAACTCATGTTATATAAAGTTATATATAATATATTAATTATATAATAAAACTTTATTAACCCCAATGGTTAATGAAGTTATTCTGTCCACGTGAATAAGTTGAAGGACTTCACTGGATGGGCTTCCTTTGTCAAATACTCCACAAAGCAAGAAAGCCTGTACCAATATACACAAGAAACGTGGTTGGGACGCAGTTTGTGCCACGTGACCACGTGGCAGGGAATGTTGCGAACTGCTTACAATTATGAAAGTTTTAGTTTCTTGGCTTCAATTTTATTAAGATTTTACACCACCATGTTTTTCTAATTTAACTCGGCTATTGGTAACATTTCTATTTGACTCTACGTTTCTAATACAACAAACTTATTTATTTATTTATTTAAATTCTTTATTGCACAACAAGGTACAAAGGGGAAACTTGTGGGAGATCTAGTTTTAAGTGAGTCAGTTAATGTGTCACCTACCTCAGGTTTCTTTTAGTTAGTGTTTGTTTATAATTTCTTACATCTTTCAATTCTTTTAAGAAATTGCATATTTAATTTTATAACGTAAAGTGTTATAAACCCTATTGTTTTGTTAATATTCGTCCTTAAAATGTTTCTGTGCAATTAAACAAGGCGGACGGAGCAGCGTTTATGGCACGAAATAATAAAACATGGGATATCATGACGACATGGCGACGTCTTCACAGCGGAACGGACATAATCTTGTTACGATGTCATAACAAAGAGATTTGTAAGCATGAACTTTATGGTCTGTGTCCAACGAGCTTAAATTTAATTTTCTGAAATAATCTGTCAGTACGCCATTAAAATTACTCGTCCGTTTTCCCTTTAGAGTTGTTTTATTCACTTCCAGTAACAGTTCGTAATAATCAAATTATTCTAATCCGTTCGAGGCTTAAACGTGTGTATAATATGTGTATAATATTTGGACAGCAGATAAAAAAGAAAAGGAGTTCACAAATTATATTATCACGGATCGGGTAAATTAACATAAAAATAATAAAATGTCAGTGATGTTCCCCATGGCGCGGCGGCCCTCACACCGGCCTGTCAAAACGATTGTCACCGTCGACATATGGGGCCCTTATCTCACTTGTTAATACTAGAATATGTGTATTTTTATATTTAATAAAACACAAATATCTTTTTTAATAAAAATGTAAAAAAACATTTTTATATGTTTATTTAAAAACTATTTTAAGCTCAAAAACCTGGAATTCAGATCATCAAATGAAATGTTATTTTACGTCAGTTTTGACATTCAGTCATGAAACGTCAAAATATTCTGAAGTGATTAAATAAGTCATTGTTGCCGCTAAAACGTTTCGACTCAGCTATAATTGTTCAGTCGGCTGCATAATTTTCTCCTTTAAGCGAGATCCTCTCCCACGGCGCGTTTCTCACCGTATATTATAGATAAGCGACGTGGCAATAGGCATTGATGTTCACCCGGGACTTCAATAGCAGTCTATCTCCCGATTCTTTGAAGGAGAGGGATTTGAAGGCATTCTCTCCATAAGGAATACCGACAATGAACTGTGATTTAATTTTAAAATTACACGCTCAATCACTTTGTTGAAACTTCTTTGATATCTTTATTATTGCCGCAAAGTTTTAATAGTTAAAAGCCGGTTATAATAATAAAAAAGCAAAGGTATGATTTTTAGTGATCGAATTGTCAAAATTCAAATTTATAAAAAACCTTCTTTAATAAATAAATATTGTCAAGTCCAACCTCTTTACAAATTGCTGGCCACTTAATTTTAAATAAGGAACAGATGCGACGAAATAATCAGCAATTGAATACGTAAGTGGCAGTCTACGTCCAAACCCGATAGGTCTAACAGTGTGCCTTGCTAATAGCTCTTTGAATGTGATGTGACCAACAGTGCTATACACGTAGCTGAGAAACCATTATGTTCCTTAGGGATTTGCCTGCATGGACCTCTTAGTAACAACATTCGATACAATGCATCGTGCACTACAATGTTACAGCTTATGCACCATGAGAAATGGTCTTAACATTATATAATCAAAGCTTAACAAACTTAAACGATTATAAGACAATAATATATTAAACTATAAAACCAGTTCGAAAAATTATTTGCACAGACTAAAAATAACTTATATTTTTGTCCTTTATTATTAAAAAAAGTAATACAATAATAATAAAAAAACCAATATATACATAAAATCCATAGAGAAATATTCAAATTGAGTATTGAGGCTCTCAGTCTCATATTAGAGAAATTAGTGAATCTGGCGGCGCAGTGCCTAGGGTAGAATGATGTCGGGAGTAACATTGTTAGGTTGGTAATAGCGTATTACCGTTGGTAGTACCGTTCGCGCCATGCGGCCATTTTCCGCCCGACTTCTGCTACCAAATTGAAACGATTTTTCACTGACGGGATTGCATCCACGGCGTTTGCATTTAATAATCATAAACCCGTTCAAATTTTTATAAAATACATTATACATTTGACTTTTATACAATTTTTACGAATTGTTCAATAATAAAAAGGCAATTCAATAAATAGTGTGAGAGAAATAGTGTACAATAAAACGCAATCTAAATATTGTGTTAATTAATATTATATTGAACTACTTGGAAGGTTTAATCAAATGGAGTTGAAATGATAATATCACATGACGCATCCATGATCCAGTTAAAGACACGGATGAAACTTTTATATGAGTTGGTTAAACTAAAAGATATATAATTTGAAAGTGGAGACGTTATCCTCCTTATATCTTATATTAAAACTGTGATACTTTAATTTAATATTACTATATATTTGTTATTATAACTTATTAATAATAAATTTATTTTTAACTAGTTATTCCTATGACTTTGTCCGCGGTATGATTTTTAAAATAAAAGTTGCTTAGTTACCACCTTTTAAAATCGATACAACTGTTTCAGAGATTCGCCGGAACAAATAGACAGACGGACAATTTTCTTTTAAGTAGCGTACTTCCAAATGCATTTAGTGAGAAGCTAATTTGGATACAAACAGACACTTCAATTATTTATATGTATATTTTAGTTTTATACCAAAATATAAAAAAATATAGTCCCTTAAGATTATGTAAAATTACGTATTATGAAGGTAAAAATAAAAGTAGTTTTGACTCGGAACTTAATATTAAAGTTGACTTGACTTGTCGAATTTTATTGAAAAAGTTGGAGATACGATCAACTACTATTACTATCTGAATGTCGAGATGAAAAGTTATCAGTTAATAAACTCTAATCTTTTATTTTACTTACTTGTTAGAACATTTTAGTTTTCCACTTCTATAAGGTAGAATCTAATAGACTAAGTTTACAGTTCATATATCTAACATTATTGACCTTATTGGGTCAATAATTCATGTTGTTATAACATGTACTGAGGAAGAGTTAGTTGTTTTATACCGAGTCCGGCTAAAAGCGTTTTCTTTTAAATTTTCAAAGTGAAAATTGAAGTTAAGAACAAAAGTACGCTATACGTTGAATCGAACATTATTTTTCGTTTAAGTATACAGTAATCCCCCCCATAACACGATAGATTCGTTCCGCGTTATAAGAAAACGCGTTGTATAAATATTCTTGTATAACGCGCTCATATGACCGTATAACGCGTTATGTACAAATAATTCACGTTTAACTTTTCTCGTTTAAATTGAATCTTAAGAAAGAACTCAATTAATTTAATTTTTTACTTAATTTAATTTAATTTTATAACAACTCAATGTTCAAAAGTAAGCGAAATTAATTATGAACTGTAAAAAATTATCATAAATTTCATATAGTATAGAAATATAACCTGCTAAATCCACGCGTTATATGAGGGAAGACACGTGTTATGCGAAGGACTGAAATCGCGTTATAAGAGTACCTTGTTATAGGGGGGGATTAGTGTATATTTTATTTGAAACGATTAAAATAAGGTAAACAATGTGATAATAAATCCAAAGCGTCAACGTCGGTCGATCGCGGAAATAACGAAGAGATAGGTAGTGCGAGGATATATCCTGCGGAACCCGCTGAAATTACTTCCCGCCTCGCTCACGCTCGATCGAACCACGCAATAAGATTTAACGAAACCATTGAAAACTTGTCACCCAAGAGTCGCTTCATTAGGATAGAAATTCCCACGGTTCATTAGGGATCCTCGGAATTCTCGGCGTTCATTACAAATACTCAGGAGTGACCCGACGTAAATAAGTGATTAAAGCGATTTAAATTGTTCTCAAAGCGCTGGAACTGCTGTAAAGTGATACATTTGAGATGAGACGCTCGGTTCCACTAAGTTTTATGAAATATTATACGAATTTTATAATGTATACATCTAACTCGTTAATAAGTTATACAAATTTTATCAAATATCTTATAAGTTATATATATCAAGCCAGTGGTAACTATTACGTACTTTTAAGCTGAATTTTATTACATCGGCTTCAAAGAAGGTACTGTAATCTGTGTGTTTTATGTATATACGAGTACAGGTGAGTTTCATTCAGTCCGTTACATCAAAGGGAGATCCCTCGTCGAATTTGAAGTGTATATTTAAAAATATTCCCTTTATAATACTGTAATGTCATCTTAAATACAAGATGAATTCATGACTTTATCTATGAGATACAATGTTCGCAAGTTACATAGAAGTTAGTGATTCTTAGTTATCGGAACTTGGAGTTAGCGGTTAGGGGCTAAATGGACCCGCACGTCCGGACAAACATAGGAAATTTTCAAGTTAAACAAGTTTACGTAAATTTATAACTTTACCAGATTGGCAGCAGTTGAAGAACATACCACGGGATCACTTCGACTTAAACGTTCAGTTTTATATCTGTTACAGTTGAATACATTGCTTAAAGACTATCTAGCAGTACCGTACTAGTTTATAGATGTTGCTTGAACTATTTTAATTTAAAATTATATTTTAATATTTTGACTTGTTATGATTTTACCTACTGTGGTTAACGTTATTGAGTTTAATTTTAGTTATGTTAATTTTATTTCTTCTTCAATGGGCTTTGCTACTTACTTAGATGTTACCAACTAATTTCCGATTTTCTATGGCCTATGTTACTCTCGTTAGTTAGATTTCAAAAGATAAAAGAATTTAATATCGTTCCTTACTTTTTTGATATTATCCAATACGTACAAACAGACAAACAACTTTTTTAATATTATATTAGTTTACATGTAATATATAATATTATTTTGAGTTTATTGATTCAAATTATTCATATCTATTTATTTATAACGCGTTATCTATAAATAAGTACTTTAATTGTGACTGATTACAGAAGGCGGTATCACCGGAGCCTTAAATAGAATCACAGACTTTAATACTTTTAGAATTCCAGTTCTAACATTCAGAAAGTTTTCGAATATTAAAATACTCAAAAAGTTGGACTGTTTAAGGTGATCTTGTAAGGGAGAGGAGCATTTACAGAAATAATACAGTTTATACAAGGATTATAATTGAAAAGATGTTACATATCTTTAAAATAATTGATTATTAATATTTTAAATGTTTTATTAACTTCAGCTTGATAATTCATTTGATCCTCCCCCCCGCCTTCTCTTAAATCCCCCCAAAAATATATCTATGTAAGTCAAAAAGTATTCAGATCGTGTAGAGCCAAGCGTCTCTACACGCCCTCTACAAGCTCTACAGAAAGTACATCTTTGTAAAACTATTTTGGCTTGGCCGTTACTACAACTATTCTGTAATAGAAAGTAATAGTAAATATTTTTTTCACTTTACGCATATAACTACAAAATTATTTAACAGTACTTTAAAAACAATATTTATATTTTAAACGAGTATTGTATTTAAAAGCTTGTAAAGAAATGCCAAGTCTTTATTAAAACAATTTATTTAATTAATATATTCTAAGATATTATTTGTTTTTAAACTATCGAGATTAAAATTTCTCTCTCGCTTTTAAAGAACATTGAAAAGTTTCATATTCTCATTGGTTGGAACGGTAATCCTGTTTTTACAAAATTTACCCTCTTTCCTAAGCTCGGGTGTTACCCAAGAATTATCTATAGTGAGTTCAGAATAAAACTGCGGAGAAACTGCACTGAGCTACCGTTTGTTGGAGAATATTGCACAATAATACTAAACTTTACTTCAATTATCATATATACTATATATATATATATATATATATATATATATATGATATATATATATATTCAAGAATCGATTGAGTTTATTGGTACATTTTGGAGTCGTTAAAGACGTTTTATAAGTGAAATCTTTAAACATATATATAAAAATTCCGTGTCAAGATGTTCATTTGTAAAAATTTTTGTAATCACTGAATCGATTTTAATGAAATTTTGTAGATATCTATTATTCTGTCCAACTTCAAAGATAGGATAGTTTTTTTTCTTAATTAATAATCTTATTTTTTATGGCGAAATTGAGGTTTTTTAAGAATAAAAGTTTTAACTTCTAAGTTGTAGCTTCCAATAGATGACAGTGTTAATAATAAAATTTTAATTCATGTAAAATATGAAGAAGCAGACGAAATCGATGGAAAATTCTAGTATATACGAAATAATAATTTCATACTCCATAACAATGTTTTCAAGAAATTTATAAAAATTGAATATAAAAACTTGATGTTTCTTATATAAGGAATAATGAATTTGTCAGATACAAATCGACAGGATAATAAATGACTTGTTGTATTTTTATGAAAAGTGTAATATCAAAGCAAACTAGGTGCGGCGAGGTGAACGCTTTGGGGTCAACAGCTCTGGGGTCGCTGATACCAAGGTCGAAGTCCTGACAGTTCTCTTTGTTATATAATTTATGCATTACGTTATGCATTTTATATAACTCCATCTCTTGTTGTTTTCCACTTGAATTGAAATTAAAATGTAACTTTTAAATTTATTAAGATTGTATTTATTATTAAATTCTTTTTATAAAGCTGTTATTGTAGTTTCATATTTAAAATTTGTATAAAACTATTTTTTTAGCATGGATCTACTGATTTCACCCTACAATATACTATATAGACTTACCTTGTACCAGGAGTCCATAAATATAGGTGTATATGCATTCATTCCAAGTCTCATATATTCGAATATTTCAAACTAAAATAGTCTTTATGTGACACACAAACACGCTCACACACACACACACACACATATTTGATATATACGTATACAATTTTATGAACATCGAATAAAACGCTCAATACTAAATAATGTAAAACAAATTGAGTCTAAGTGAGTCTGAGTGTTGGTTTGAGAGTGAATTAGATCAAAAATATCTTCCCGTAAACCTTTGTACGAGAGGAGCGGAAGTAAAAACCCGAAAACATTGTTTTAGGGGCGACTATTTTAGCATACCCCGAAGTCTTTCAGGCCTCGGCGGTGTTATTTAAATTAAGTCCAACGTTTCAAAGCGAGACTCATTTGACTCTACAAAAGTGTAGATCATATTTTCCTTCTGTTTTAGAATTGAATGCGTTGAAATATTTTTTGTTACCCTACTCCAGGCACAAAGCCTCCCGGTTTGTATTCGAGGCTTCACTCACCTGGAAAGGAGAGAAAAGAAAATGTTAATTAAGAACCATTGAACAATATTGATATCATCGGGAATAGCTTGGACTTATTGTAAGCGGACGCTGGCATTTAGTTACGTGATAATAGGTTTTCATTAAAAGTCCTCCATTGTATTTAATATACATATTTCTTTGTATAATCTATTTCGTTTATTAATAAGTGCATAATAAATATTATATTCTATACTAGCTTTGAGTGGGCACTTCTTCAATGTTTTAAAAATAAAAGTAGCCTGAGTTACTCCTTTTAACCTTGTTAACATCGGTCCAGCCGTTTCAGAGATTAGTCGGAACGGATAGATAGTCAGACAACATTTTTGTTATATTTTTTATGTTAGTGTAAAACTTCATATGCATTTAGGGAAAAGCTGTAGTAAGTAATTTGAAGTTACAGACATTTATTTATACTAATAGATTAAACTATAATACAGTTATTAAACTATATACTATATGTGTATAATATAGAATATAATTTGATAATTCGACGAGATGTCGGTGCGTCCATCTGTTCGTACAATACCAGCGGCTAAAACGTCCGTCCATATTGAGTATATTTAGGGAGTGGACGGGCGCGGTGAGCCGCGAACTAGCATTTGGCAGAGCACGCGTCTACTACACAGTCGGCTCACTAAACTAAACAACTCGTAAAAGTGTAAAACTCGTAACGATAGCGGCCCAATATGAGCGGCGGCTGGAAGCACGCCAGTAGTGCTCATTATCAGATGGGATGTTCCGGGGACCCTTTCGTTTTTACGATTGGCCTCTAATTACACGAGTGCTCAAGGCGACACTTCTGATATAACTATATATAGAACTAACAAAACTAACCAAATCGTTTACTGTTCGGTTGCAATATTGAAATACGGTTGCGATATGAAAAAAGTATAGAAAAATGTCGCAGAGAAACAGCAATAACAGCGCTGTTTTACGAGAGCTGATAAAGGCAGACCGGCACGCAGAGTGCGACCCGCCTTACGACGCGCTGCCAATTTATGCTGCGCGATAAGCAGTTTGTTTAGCTTCAAGCGAAGGTGACTAACGGCAGTGTACTATGTACTTAGTGCTCTGAGTCACCCAGTTCGGTGAAGAATAATTCGTATAGATTCATAAAATAATGTCAACTGGCCGGACTTAACAATAACAATATATTTCACTACAATAACAATTAAATTAATACAGATACAGGCATTTCTGGTTCAGGCTCAGTGTTGTAACATATTCAAGATGCTGGTTTGCTCATTCAGCGGTGGAATAACTGGAATTACATGAAATCGCTCGCAAGGAATATTAGTATGCGAGTGTCGAACGCAACTGGAATGAGGCGACGTCACGTAGACTTCTCCATCGTTGCCACGTCAAAATGCAATAGCGTAAATAAGGCAGCTTAATAGTTATAGGGGCTATAAAAATAACAATTTTTAAACTTATACGCAAATTATAATATATAAATGAAGAAATGATCACGATTGAGTGGTTATTAAAACATATATGAGGTATTTGGAAAGAAATCGGGAGATGAAAGATGGGATCTTTGTCGGTGACTCAAAACAGCGCGTGACGGGCATAGGGTATGCGGGAGTGAATTCAGGGTAATCCAGGCATATTGGGGAGGAGACATGACATGGATCCACGCCTTCATGATATATTGCGACGCAGTGTTGTGGATACTAACGCACATATCTCGACCTGAGGTACTGCTGATTTATATTATACCTTATATTTAATCTACTTCCATACTGGAGAAAAAAATTAAATGATCTAAGTATTTTTAAGCTAAGTGGTCTTTATATAATGTACATAGACATAAAAATCAGCATAAATGATGATTTCAATGAATACACCCGTCAATGTATCGAGTTATTAAGATGGCGTAACTGAAATAACATTTGGTAGCGGAAATTTAATTGAAAACGTAAAATTATGCGTTAGGATGAAATGTCGCGCGTGTCCTGCGTCGGTCCCTCACCGGGGACCCTCAACTCAATCTTGTCCCATTACTCGCGACAAATTGGAAAAATATTCAATTACACCATGCTAAATATTGGATTATATCAAGGCAAATTACAATTTCGCACTGGGGACGAACTATTCCCGTTTCGTTTCAGATAACCTACCCGAAAGATTTAGGCCGGAGATAGTAATCTTAACGGAAAACTTCGACTGTCATATGGAAAATGTTAAGTAGTTTTCAGATATATATATATATATATATATATTGTGAAAGCTACATATGTATATATATATATATATCTCAGACTACTCCCAAAACGATCATTCCAATGGTCACTGTCTTCAATTTAACTTTATGCTCTCCTGTACTCTAAAATTAACTACGGTCAAAAAGATATTTAGAACGAAAATTCTGTTACATTTTTAGCGTTTTATAAAATATTTTTAAGCTTATTTTCATGTACTTGCTAAGCCGCATTAACATTCATAAGGTTTCCTTGAGTTTCAGAACGGATTATTACGTAAACGGGCATGCCCGAGATATATAATTGATATTTTTCATAACTTATTTTTACACGATAATAATATTTGTGACTTATAAAATGTTAATATATATTAAATAGGTAAAAAATGTTAGCAATGAACTAAACGATCACTGGTCGGTGTTCCGCAGTCCGAGTAATTGGCAATTAATCACCGGGGTTTTCTATTTCATCGTGCTCTCACCGGGATGTCGTTAACTGGATTGAGTTCTAATAACAGGGACACTTTATTTAGTTAACTATTAATTCACACTCCAATAGAGTTATCATATATTAAACGTAAAATTTATTACAATTATAGTTGTGTTTACGTTTAAAATGAATGTATTAGAAAATAAAACTGTGATAGAAATATCAAAAATTTGACATTGACAAGAAAGATATTTTTTGATTTTAATGTCAATTCACCGTTTTAACCGAAATATATTTTGAAATATTATGACTAAAAACTTTAAGTATACTTTAATAGTAATTAAAAGTACCAATAAATAATTCTTATACGACATAAAGGCGATCGTCCATCAAACCGACGCTCAGCTCCACTTTGTTCAGATCGGTATCTTTATAACGTAATTAACTAAATTTCGAACTCATCTCGTTCCATCTCAGAAATAATAAGCTAAGATAACCAATTTAATGTAATATCATCTTATTCTTATCTTTCTTAATTAAAATCAATTTGATATACGATTTAAGGTTGGAATAATTTTATATTTACTCAGAACGCATGTATCTCGAGTGGTTTTTGAAGTATTTCACACCTTTCAAATAAATTGTTCTGAGACCAGTGCGGTAAACAACCCGTGCAGTTAGATACGATCGAATGCTCTTAGTTTACCTCAGATACACTATTTTTACACCCTTCCCTTTTAATCTTGAGAGTAGATTTGTATTGAGATTTTATTACTCCGGAGGAGCGTTTCATTAAATTGAGATAAAAATAAGTTATTTTTGTATTAGATCACGTTTGTAACAAATAGTTTCACAGTTAAGAAATTGATAAACTTTGACAATTAAATGACTTTTTAAACTTTCCAGTAACTAGGAGTTCATTAATTAACTATTGACTTCGGGTAACAAAGTTTGATTGAAATGCAGAACTAGACGAAAACTAGAACTGCCTGTCACTATATGTTATATAATATATATAGTATTATATATAGATATGTATGTTTTTTTTAATAATTGTATACTTATTTACATTTTTGAATAAATTACTTGTATAATTTATTTTATTGTGCACATAACTTTATTTAAAAAATACAATATCGATGTTTGTTTGTTAATCTCCGAAACCAAGAAACGATTTGAATGATATCTATATATCTAATTGGTCCACCTTCATAGATAGATTATGTTAAATACTTCTATAAGTTTAAAATAGATATAATAATATAATATTAATTGATGTAGTATGAAGAAGCGAATGAAGTCGGTGTCAACAGCTAGTTAGAATACATTTATATTAATAATAAACAGCAATTACGTAGAAACAAATGGTATAACTGGTATTGGTAGATCCTACATGTTGTTGGGACAATATCGTTGGTATGGACTGCCAAACGACCGTTATGATACAACCAAGCTATAACCATTGATTTCAAAATTCAAATTTGAAATATCTTATATAAGTAGGCATTGGTTTTGTAACGTCAATTATTATATTAAAAAGGTAGTTAGTCCGTGAGTAAACCGGCTCGGAATGTGCTGAAGAGACGGTAAGATTCAAGACTTGTTCTTTTTTAAATAAAACAACAAACTATATTTATATATATTTATCTTATAGAACGTTATATCGATACTTATATTATATACTAGCTGTTCGGAGTTTTTACGATAGGTTACATAATTGCTAATGTTTGAGGTTTCGACAAGAAAAGTTTCTTAATATTTTTACCGAACGTAAAATAGTACGTAGAACGTAAAATAGTACGTAGAACGTAAAATAGTACGTAGAACGTAAATGCATTTTTTGTTTAATGGGCAAAACTTTTTTATTAAATGACCGATTTAAATAAAGCAAACAGTTAAAGATTTATTATATAAATAAATATGAGATTTTTTTTTGAGAAGCGTTGCTGCGATCATTCATCATCGGAAAATAGTGATTGCTTTTTGAGAAGCTCTGGACAGTTAACAAGTCTGACGTCTACGGCGTAGCGCGGTGCTATCTTAAGCTGCGTAGGCCTTGGCACTCGTTACGAATATACGAGTTGCCAACTCCTACCATAATCTGAGCAGTTTGTATTAAGATGTTATGTGTAGGTAAAATCTTGTTATGAATCCGCCATAACACTCAATATATAACAATATTGAGCCTTAGACTGATATAAAAATGTATAATAGAGATTTGATTCATTTATTTATTCTCTAGCTGTGCCCACGACTTTATTCGCGTAATATAAGTTTTAGAAAAATGAAAAAAGTGATTCATGATATCATCAGCTGTCAGTGAGTCTTGTTAAAATTGGTTAAGCCGTTTCAGAGCTTAGCGGGAATAAACAGACAGGCAATGAAAAAATATTTAAGTATCGTTTATACTTTCATATGCATTTAGTAAAAACCTGTTAATTTAGATACAAACAGACACTTCAATTATATTTATATATAAAGATTTATATCTTTCCACTTTGAATCAATATCAGTGCATGGTCACTGAAATGAAATAATGAAAGTTTCAGTAAGGTATATACCATACTTATGGAAATAAGCCTGTAAAAATACTTCAACTTAATATTAAGGTTACGGTACCGTATTTCGTAAGAATCACATAAAATTAACTGGGTATAATTATAAGAATTAACCTATTTATAACAATATCACTATAAAGTACCTTCCATTAATGCTAATGATATGAAGACAATCTATCTAATGTGAAACAGTGCCTCTGAAATGCATACAAATCAATGCGCCCAGGTGTAACACGCAGATAATACCGAGTTAACCATTGTGCATTTGATTATTCTACTATATATATTATTATTATAGTATTAAGGACTAGAATTGAATATTCAATTAAGCTGTAAGTATTTAGTTCGGTCTGTGTATCATTATTTATAACATAATCTCATCCAATATATATATATATATATATGTTAGCAAAGGATTGAAGAAGTTATTTTATTTTCACATTTCTAAAGATGTTAGTTAGTAACATTAATAATAGCAAAGTAATTACAATTAAAATGAATTTGAATTGTATTTTACCCAATTTGAACAAAACGAATAAATAAATAAAAAACTAATTTTTTGTTTACTTTATTCTTATACTACGATTAATTGTACTTTTTAGTTTGATTACTTCTGATGGTGTCTTTTTAGTTTCTTTAAACGATATTTTTTTTTTCATTGAAAAGTGTATTGACACGGGTAAGCTCGAACCTCTGTGTGACATTGGTCCGTCACTCTAACAACTGCGCTACCGTGTCACTCGATCGATAAGCCGCCATTGTAAATATAATCGTCTTTATCGATAACAAAAGACTACAACTACTACTAATTTATATAAGATACTCTTAATATTGCTTACAATCGTATCGTAATCTTAAAAATAAAATCGATTTATACTTAATAGTACTTCAATCGATTTGAATCGATTTTTATGTTGTAACTTCACCTATAGAAATACAATACTTACTATATGTTACTATATAAACAATATGAACAGATGTAAGATGTTTCATTTCCTGTTTAAGGTGAGATTGAAACGGAACTGTTCGACGGATGCTGGTTTTCTTCGCGGATTCATATTCAAAGATAACGTTTTGTAATACATGAGTCTTAGAATCAGATATATCATTAGAAATATGTTCATGCTTTTATATTTATTTTTACAATAGTTTTCTTATACATATTATGTTTACAAGACTAATTATTTATAGTAAGTCTTGAGTTTCTGACAGGCCCTTCTTAGCAGAGTAGTGGGATGCTAGTGGTAGCTTACAAATTGACTAGAATTACCTTTTCAATGTAATAATTAATGATTCTCAAGATCGTTTTAATGCCTATTTGAATAAAGATATTTGTAATTATAATTTATTAATACTAATATAATGAATTGTATTTTTTTAACACAAACACAATTCTAACATTATCCAGCTCAATATATTATATATGATAGTTATGTGTGTCTGATCCACTAAATTGGTAGCCGATACAACATAAATCACGCTGCAGATTCTCGCCTGCTTTCTGTTAGTTCATTGAGCTATTTTTACAGCTAACCTAATAGTTTTCCTATCAATATTTCGACGCGCAAACTATCGGTGTAGGTATCGGAATTTTACGGTAAATGATTATCGTCAAGAACACTCGTTATTTTTAACGATCTGATCGAATGATGAATATCCAAAATAGATTAAAAACTTTTTGGTGTAATATGAGAAATTTTGTCTTTTTATAAATAAAAAAAGTTATGTTTTACATGCCTGTATTTTTCATATTTTTGCAAATAAATTGTATTTTTTTTATTTAAGCATCATCTAAGAGTTCTTGATAAGCTTTGTCTTGCAGATCCAGACCCTGGTCTCTTATTCTCACTTATTTGTACAAGTACAAAGAGATTGCTATAGTAATACATACATGAAATACTTAAAATGTAATTTAAAATATTTATATAACAGACGGCAAGCACTAGTTTAATAAACTGTTATTTAAAGATAGTTATTTGGTTTCCACGTCTCTCTCCAACTCCATCTCCACGTTGTTATCCCACCCACAGTCGCTCACTCAAGGAGGTTGTGATGGGCCGAGCACAGAGTGCACACATCACACCCAGGTTGAGTGAGTCACTGGGAATGGATTCTCTTCATTACACACACGTTGAGTGAGTCGCTGAAAAATGGTTCTTCTTATGCCTTTTTACCACACACACGTCGAGTGAGTTGCTAAGAATGTGTTCTTCTCATTACTTTTTGTAACCCAGGTTGAGTAAGGGTTACATTATGATTTTTTATTTCTTACTATCACACACAGATTGCGTGTTTCACTGCCAAATGGTTCTTCATATTCCTTTTTATCACATCCAGGTTGAGTCAATATGAAAATGCTCTTCTTTACTATTCACTAGGAATGACTTCTTTCTTTTTCTATTGTTTTCTTCTTCTTTCGCCTTCTGTGTAGCACGTACTGCTTTATCATATCGAATAAAAAATACAAAAAAAATATACAGACAACATTCAAATTAGAACATATTTAAACATATTTAACAATGCTTATTTAAATGATACATTTATCAATACGAGCGGGACTCGAACCTGCGATCTTTATATATAGGTAATTGCGAATAGTTATTTCCAACTACCAACATGTTTTCAATTTAGTCTAAAACGATTTCATAAATCCGTGGATACGTTATCGTTACACCGGTGCGGTGTAAAAATAGAATTAAACATCACATGCTAATACATTTACTCAGCCACTTCAGTGGTATGCCATAACATAACAAATTATATATTACGTTTATTTATGAACGTTAATTTGTTTAGTGTATATCTCTGAAAATACACACACACACATATGTCTTTATTAAATTAGGTCAAAAGATGCTTAGGGTCTAGATATGGAATAAGTCTTCAAACAAAACTCAAGTGTTAATTTAAATCTAATTTGATTATTATTAATATCTAACATGTAATATATCAGGTGTGTCCACGACTTCGTTTTCGTGGATTTTTTGTTTTTGAAATAAAAGTGGCCTAAGTTACTCCTTATAACACTATCAGCTAGTGAAAGTCCTGTTAAAATCGGTCTAGCCTTTTCAGAGATTACAAACAAACAGACACTTCAATTTTATTTACATGTATAGAGTAGCTATGTATATTATTAGTGTTAAAAAAAGAAAATAGTAAAAGTAAATTCTATTAGATATTTTATCGTATGACAGACTTTTTATTTTTTTAAGACCATGAAATTAATTGGACCACTTGCTTCACTAATGAAATACTCATAAAACGACAATAATGCTATAAAATTCTAGCGATAAATATTATTTTATGGTTTGCTCAACTAGTAGAAAGGGTGTGGTTGGATGAGTTTATATTGTTTATATTTCTATCACCCCCCCTACAACCTACCCTCGTTTATATCACAATTAACTTAATTTGCTTTTTCATAGGCTTCTTCCATTTCCTTATTTTGATGGAGGGTTTAGGGCGAGAAAATTCTTGTGATTTGGTAATTACAGATATCGTCAGGCTTCACGGGGTTATAGAGTTTATATAATATAGCGTAGTTATTAAAGTATTGGTGTAACACGTGTGAAGTGTCGATTACAAAAGGTGTGAGCTATTCATATCGTGTGACATGTAAGTTGATATTGTGGTATCGGTATCATTGAGATGCGCACGCGCCGACGGAAGCCGCCCACAAGCTTCCGATACGATAAGGCTTCCTATGATAGCATTTAATTATACGGGGAAAAATATTTTTATTTGCCATGTGTCACTGACATCCGGTGTGGATGGCATTTTTATAGGGTTTTTCCACTATATTGTAATATTAATTAAAAATATATTTTATTGTTTAAGTACGTGTTTAATTATAATTGTTGTTTTATTTATAATACATAAAAAATTCAATGTAATTTTTGTATTAATTTGTGAGTTAATTGTTTAACACTACGATTAATATTTACACTTATCTTTTAGTTAAGTTAAATATTTAATAAATTAACATTATAAATATAAAAAACAAAGTATTCTATATGCAATGAAAACTTCGTATAAATCTTCGTCCAAGTGAGCGGAGAGTTTAAGCATCCCGCGTCGCCTACTTCAATCTAAGTTTGGCTCCGTCGCCACACTCCTGAATAATGAAATGGCCATGTCCCTGAATACAGTCCAAGTTTGTCGATAATTACATGTCTATATTATCAAAGCGTAAATTTCACCCCATCCCCTAACCGTAAAATTTATCTAACATACGTCACTTAGAGCCCTTGTGAACGGGTGACCTTATTTTTTGCTAAAGCTATAATTCCATCCGACACAATATCGCCCTGTAAGATATATCGTTCAAATCACGTCGTCACGGTGGGCGTGGCTGATAGTCGGGAAGGGGGGAGGAGGGAGGAGGGAGATCTTTCATTATCGCCTAGTTGAAGTGGAATTTGGAATATTTTAAATATTCCTTAATACTATATATACTTGGTTATAGTCTAAAAATATTATATAAGCAATAAAAATATTCAATAAATAATTTTGATCTAATATTACTTATATATAATCTGTTATGTTAAAAACTAAAATTAATTCTAATAAACTAAAATATATATACATACACTAAGAAGGAAATTTTAAATCTATCCCAAAAAAATATAACTTTGCAAAGTAGTTCAAAAATTTTAATGAAAAAAATGCCTTTATAAATTTTTAATAAATATAAAATAATAAATAATAAAAATGTAGTAAAAATAATAAAATATAATAATAAATAATATTTGTTCATATAAATACTTGGTCAAAAGTACTATGTAAAGAATATGTCTAACATTCGAGGATGTACAGTGAAAGCTAGATTATATATTATTAATATGTACGTCCGTCTGTACGTGTATATAGTATAGCCAACACATCTGTTATAACGTCCACGGGACATTTGCAGAGAGACGAGTGTTATGAATCCAGAGTGTGATGGATGGATCCAGCCACTGTCATATGTATTTATTACAGATTCCCGCTCAGCTCACCATCTATGCAAATATTACATACATCTACATCTATAACTATTACATGGATTTACATGGACGGACAGTATTATTACATTCATTTTATATCACACGGACACCGCACAATTCTTTAGCATTGAGATACTATGTTACGTGTTGAAAGTGAAGTTAACAGTATAATATATGTCTGTACTAATTCTGTATCTTCTCTGAATATATACAATAAAGAACGTGTAAAATCAATATAACAAGATTAAATAAAGAAAACCTATTATAAAATTATAATAAGAAATGTATATTCAAATATATAAATAAATGTAATACATGGAAAAATATATTTATTTATTATAAAAGAATAAGAAAACTCTATAATCAGATGAGAGTATATAAAATGGAGGGTAATGTGACATACGAACGGTACATTGAGGGTAATGCGACATATAGTCATAGTTAGCGATATGTATCGAACGACACCAGAGCACTTAGCGGAGCGAGTACGAGTTCCCATCAATCACAGCACAATTTTATATCAAATGTCGCTTTCAATCAATTTGTGCTGGGATCATATTCCATACTCGGCGCTCACCTTCTTCTAAATCTTTTATGTCGGATGGTTAGAGTAGTGTAGGGTTAACCTTAATATTATATAGGATAGATATTTTTAGATCGATCTTGACAATGAGTTTTATCAGATACCACTTGCTGTTTTTGACGTTATATATTGATGATGTCTTGAATACTGTATTTGGTTTTTTCAATTTTTTTTTATTATATAATCTGATGTAATTTGGAAGTAATTATTTTTAAATACTCTTCCATGTTATTGTTATGTAATAAATTAAAAAGTTATATATTAAGTAGCAATTAAAATAAAAAGTATTATGTAAAGGAATGAATGAAAAAAAAGTAATTTTACTGTAAAAGCCGTGTAGAGAAATGATATTTAATGCACGCTACTTTTGTGCGTGAAAATATTTATCGTGGACCGACAACACGAACACACTTTATATATATGTATATATATAGCTAACAAAAGCCTACCATTACGCTACGATTCTTTGTTTATATACTTAGATATGACTAATATCAAATGACTGTTGTGACTCCAGAGACTCGAAGGTAACTTTGCTAATGTTATATAGTTTTGAGACCACTATAGATAATTGGAGAATTCTCAAGTAATTAATAGGACATTCTCTTGTAACTTATTGTGGCAGCTCTATTAAGGGCTATTATTTTGATATTGATAATAACTTTCATATCTTTCTTATCTTTTTGCGTGGAATACATATTTTTATTACTAAATATTTTATATGTTTAAAAAGTTTAGTAGTAAATTTGTTTTATGAAACTTTATAAATGTATTCATATGATTTTGTCTAAAACAATAAGATGTCGCGCTTGATGTTAAATTAATAATTTAGTGGGTAAGGTTTCTTTCTCGTAATAAAATCTTAATACCATTGACATAAATAGTCGTACATAGGAATGTCATGATAATATTTTTAGTAGTAACAGATTTCTTAAATTTATTTTCCCGATAATCATTAAAATGACGACTTATGATCAATCTTTTATATAGCTGATAAATTGAATATGATAACTAATAACTAATTATAAAATATACAAGAATATTGTTAAAACAAAGTTAAATATGATTATAGTTCAATATTACCATAGATTAATAATTACCAGTGACTAATAGTTACGTGCTTAGTGCACAAAGGAAATTGTTTATAAAACAAATACTATTGCGTTACGATAACCGATGTGTGGTACCAACATTAATGGTACCAACTATAATTATTTAAGATAATATTTTCTCATGAAATACATTTTTAATTTAGTGTGGTATGTATGCTGTATTTTTTGATCTAATACTATAAAGTGTCTTTCCTTTGTTGCATAATATTTCTTCATAAAAAATTGTAAACTAAATAAGTAATAAACTTTTTTTTAGGTAATTAAAATATGTTATCAAGTGTAACTTTTATTGCGTTTGGAGATTTCTGGTATGAGTGACAGTGATTGTTGTGGGTGTATCAGGACGATATAAAAGATATCTTTTCTTATCTTATCTTTTAAACAGAAGCTCAATCAATAAAATAAACAGTATATGACAATAAAACTTACGATATACAATATTATTGATGAAATTTGTTTATAGTCTTGGGAGTAAAGGAGTTTAAGAGTTTTATTGGTCGCTGGCTGTGACACAGACGGTCTAATAGACTTTGATTGCTTTACAATATCCGTGAGACGAGCGTACAACATGCTTGATATCAATTCTAATTTATTCTGGCAGATGTTTCATTTCAAATCATACATAAAAATATATACAACTTACCATAAATCGTGATTCCATTTCAATAGCACAAAAAATAAAAACCTTAAAAACGTATAATATTGTATTGGACGAAATAAACTGTATAATGTAATAAAACTTTTATATGTACATTTGTTTGATTTGATATTGTTTAAGCGACCGTGGCGAGCGACGCGCGAGAGTGCTGTGACGAGTTTGTGGCGAGCCGCGCGGTCTAAGGCACCGAGCACACTCACATTAACGGGCGGGCGTTTATAAACGGGGCGGTATTGATAAAAAATAGATAATATATCATTACATACCTATTAAAAGCTATATCCGCTGAGATAAAACATGTGTTACAGCCTTATTATCTGTGCATGCGCTGTTATCAATAATATTTAATTTAGATTTAAAGAGTATCATATTATTATGTTTTGTTTGTCTATTAATATTAAAGTTAATGTGGGTGTTTGAGAGGTATAATAATTATAATATTGTTTGTTTTCATTTTAAAGTATGTAATAAAAACGAGCGAGAAATATTATGTTTTAGGACAACATGAAACAACCGTACTTAAAGAAATTATAATTTCACGAATCAACGAAAATGTCCGTGGCGATTCATTTTTGCTTTACATTTCAAAGAAACGTAAGATCGTTTTATTTGTTTAACATTTTAATGGGATTATATCATTCTGTGTTCAATATAATATTTCTATCCACATATTTGAAATTGAAAAAAATATATATATATCTAATACTTTACCACATTACGGTGTCATGATAATTACCTGAAAATAAAAAAAAACATTTTAAACATTTTCCAAGATATAAATAAAAAAAAAAAAGTATACGCAATAAATAGTCAAATGTCGGTACAAGAGAGACATTATTATAAAAGGTGTGAAAATTACTCTATAAATATACTTTGCAAGTATTAAGGGGACATGGCGCGTCTTCATCTTGAGTAATAGCGGTGAAAGAGACGAGTAACTTTCGATAGATGGGGTTAATTGCTTCATTAATCAAGTGCAGTGTAATTTAGGGTGAAAAAAACATAGCTTTTATTGGTAACAGCTGACGTTATTGATATATTGTAGTTAAAATATCCATTGTCTATTAATATAAATGGAGCGTCAATTAAAGTATTAGGACTTAATAACAAAATATTAAAATCGCTTTAGTCTGTGGTTGTTTTCATAGATAAATATCAATATGGCGTACCCGAGCAAAAACATTGGCGGGGAGTAGCTTTAAAACCTGTCAAATGTGACAGGAAAAAGGGCGGGTAAATGTCACCATAATGGATGTGTCAGCGGCAACGCTTTACGAGACAAAACATGGCCTATTGGCATTCACGGACTTATATCCTTTCCCGGAGGATTAAGGTTATAAAGATATCTATCTACAAGGATTCAAAATTTAACAAACGTTACATACAAAACGGGAAGTAATTTAAATGAAAGCTAGTTGCGAGCAAGAGACGGTACAATGGAGTTGCCATAATCAGAATAATGAATGCGATCGCTCAATGCGATAGTCAATAAATACGGGGTCCGTAAACATGTCGGAACATGATAGATGATGAAAGCTTTGATATGATAAAATATGTGCCATAACTGATAACATATAGTTTTGGATTCGCAGGCACTTTTTTCTATTTTTCATGTCCATTTTAAAAGTGTCAAAAATAAGAAAGGACGTAATGGCAGATGGAGTTTTCGTGCTAGATATAATTGAGTTGACATTTACCATCGGGTATATTGGTCGTTATCTGTTACCGCCCCCTGCGCTCCATTTCACTTGTAACCCGATAGGGGGCGACGTCGGGCGGCGTGACTACTCGCCTTGTAATGGCCACCACGGCCCTTTTTTTATTACTGACCCGCTAGTAAACAGATCATTCCGGCTTGTGGTGTTATAAAAACGAAATTAACTTGACCGGTAGATGACCAGATATCCACTACCCTGGATCTTGATATTAACATAATCTGATGTATCATTTGAAATCGCTGACTTATTAAAAAAAATACAGTTTATACATAGAACCTCAATATAACGATCCCTTAAAACTAACATACAAAAAATATTTTACATAAGAATAAGATTTGTCAAAAACCTTTTAATAACGAATTTACAAATCCTAAACCAACTCTAACAAACCTCTATATACGAAATTTGGTACAATGAATATTTTCCAATTCCCATCAGCATCCTTACATCGAGGTTGCACTATATCCTTTGTTATAAATATGCATATGGACGGAAATACATTCATACGATAACAATATAATCGTTATCGCCAGCTTTTAACATTCGTAATTCATATATTTCTATTCGGACGTATGCAGCGGACTGTCCCGAGTGCAGCTTTGTGCACTGGAATATTGTGTTAATAGATTAATCCAATCAAAATATTAATTCCATAACAGCTCCATATTTACATTTCAATTGCCGGATTCATATTCCATATTACTGTTATAATTTTGAATTTCGAATTTACATTTGACCTATTGAATTCTTTATATTATTGTAAATCTTATTAAATTGTTATAATTTTGAATTTCGAACTTACATTTGACCTATTGAATTCTTTATATTATTGTAAATCTTATTAAATTGTTATAATTTTGAATTTCGAACTTACATTTGACCTATAGAATCCTTTACATTATTGTAACTTTTATTAAATAGTTATAATTTTGAATTTGGAACTTTCTTTTGGCCTATTGAATATTCTTTATATTATTGTAACTCTTATATTGTATATATTACTGTTATAATTTTGAATTTGGAACTTTTGTTCTATTGAATATTCTTTATATAATTGTAACTCTTATATTGTAATTATTTAAGTCTGTAATTTTGATTGTTTGGTAATAGTAATGTAAAATGAATTATCCGAATGCTAGTCCAACGGGACGTGCTCCCTCCGACCCGCTCGGGATTAGAATCAGAGTTGTGCGTTTGTTATTTTATATTCTCATATTTTCTATTCTATTGTTTTCTAGGAAATACTTTTTCACATTTCATTTTGTAATAAAACAATAAATAAATTTGATTGGACGTTGCGACCGTAATTGAGTTTTATGTCCTAACATTTTTAACGTCTGGTACATTGGATAGCGCGAGAACTGAGCATTGAGCATTGAGCAACCTTTTTGCACAAGACAATTGAGTCCATAAGGAACGATTGCGGTTTGAAATGATCAAATGAGTCGAGAACATTCCGTCCCGGACTCAATATTTGCTGTGCAATACAACTTTTATGGTTAAGATCAACACGTTCCGTCTGACAATAACAATTTTGGGGAATCGGTAATTACTTTTATATGTTCCAATATGTAACATGTATTTATACACATCAAGTAATCTTTTTTATTATGTTGGTACACTTGTCACGGCGCAGTATAATAGTTATAATAAAGAAATGAATTCGAATTTTGCAATTGACGACAGCTGCCGAGCTTTATATGATTTCGTCTATAAAAGTGAAGATTGAAGTTTAATATGTCTCTTAAAGTTTTCATATCTCTATAATCCCGATTGAGAAATATATATTCTTTATAACTCTTATTAAATTGTTATAATTTTGAATTTAGAACTTTCTTTTGATCTATTAAAATATATATTCTTTATATTGTTGTAACTCTTATTAAATTTTTTTGAATTTAGAACTTTTTATTCCATTCAAATATATAATCTTTATATTGTTGCAACTGTTATTAAATTGTTATAATTTTGAATTAAGAACTTATTTTGGTCTATATATTGTTTTTGTCTCATAAAATTGTTAGATTTTAAATTTAGAACTTATATAAATAAAGCCGTGTATCCATTGTACAATTATCTTGAACCATTATTTGTGACTGTCCATATTCAGTGACGTGCGTGAGCAATTTCGTTTGGACACATGTTGGTTGTTTGCGCGTGCTATTCGAGTGGGGTCAATACACACACCAAACATGTCGGATAGTGTAATATAACATTGTGTGTACTGCTTAGGTATTCATAAACTTAATTAGTATGTTGTCTCCTAGTGATGGTTTAATATAATAGAAGAAAATTATTCTCAGTTATTAAAGTTAAGTTATGTTAAATTTGAGACAAGATAACATTGAATGTAATATCATAGAATATTTTGAAAGTATTATATATGGTATCCTAAATAAATTCTCTATGCACAAGCGGGTTCTCTGATAAGCGTGTATGCATCCGGTGTCTGCTTCCAGCTACGCATTTATCATAGCTGGGTTCAAAGTTCGAATACAATGACTTTGTTAGTTATATCTACGACATTTTTTGCTACAAGCCGGCTATAACGGAATACACGGATAAATCACGGCTAAGCGCCGTTCTTCGGTATGTATTCGAAAATTTTTTGAATATTTGTTTGCTACACTACAATAATTTAAGATTACTTCTAATGTCTTTAATCTCTTGGTTCTTTTAAATTGTATGTTAATTTTAAACTCTAATATATTATTGTTTGATATTTGAGAGATATTTTCAATGTCTAAATTTTTATATATTTTTTATAGATAATTTGATATAAAAATATTAATCCAAAAATGAATAGGTTGGACGGCGTGTCTGTTGTGAGATAAAACACGATTAAGACTAGGAACAGTTATTTTTAAACTCCGGAGCGGTGTATTCATTGAACCGCGACATCGTTTATCAAGACTCCTTGTTGGTTTGTGTGTACGTACGTACAGAACACGTTGGACTGCTTGATTAAATTTTCTTTTGCGAGACAGTTTTCATTGTGTAATTTTTATATTATATTAAAATATATATATCTTATATCTTACCATATAAAATCGATTACTTTTTATCTTTCTTGCACTACTCCTCCTAAACCGCTTATCCGATTTTTATAAACAGGGTATCAAATGAAAGCTTATAGTCTAACGATGCCAGGGTTATGTGGCGACGCTGTAAGGTCAATAAGGTCACCAAATTAAAAAATAAAAAAAACGGCGAGCGAAGCGAGCCCTACGGTTAGTTTTATATAAAATAAATCCAAAAACAATCCATGTAATTTTCTTTTTGTTTTTACATGGATAAAAAAAAAGTTTGACTTTGACTTTGACATTGATTTTCACTTGGACGTTGACTCCGACTTTAATGTTGACTTTGATTTTATCATTGCTTGTGAATTACGTAAAATATTTATTTAAATATATATTTGATATCTGCATTGGATGGTTGGAACTCGAAATAGCTTCACTGCACAAAATCGATACCACAATGCTGACAGTTGACATGATGAGTGTTTTGTTTCTTCAAACTGTTGGATAAAAAAACCTTCCAATTTGATCCCTTTTCGTAAATTGGCTTTGTATTTCAAAAGTTACAAAATAATAGTAACAAATATTTCAGGTCCTATTTGTATTATTTATTTGATTTATTTCTATCTTCTGTAATTCTTCTTTTGTATTACATGTAATTTAGTAATTATTACAGCTGTGTAATACTAGTTTGGAGTACCAAAAAAAGGAAATATTTCGCCACAATATTATATGGAGAATGGTACCGCCGGTACTTCAAACTCAACAACTTTTACGATTCACTTCATTGTTTTAAAAAAAACATTTATTTTTACTTTTCATTTATGTATATTTTATGATATTTAAAATGTTAGATTAACACAAAATCACTTTGGTATTTAGAATTAGTGAAATGTACAACTATTTGGTAATAAATCAAAGAGGGAGTTGTGGCTTCGTAATCTGACTCTGGTCTGGCGTTTACTCTAACATTCTAATCGGTCTGCGGGTCTGTCGGTGACTCTAGTTTCGACAGTTCCATTTGTGTATCATGTTTAAACGTTAATAGAAATGTTATTAATAAAAGAATATTTAATTCATTATTCTATAATTATATGAAACTCATTATAAAATTATTCACAGCTATAATCAATAATTTATAATTTGATTTTTATAACAATATAAAAATAATGTAGGTCGTAAAAAAACATAAATGAAACACCCAATACTGGTGGGTAAGACGCGGTTTATTGCTAAAAAGCCCTTAAAAGTAGTATCAATCCAATTTCCCTATTGGAGTTCAGAGTGTCACCACATAAAATAAAAACCTACATAACAGCCCCAGCACCGGGTGGCTCTGGTTATAAAAACACGTTAATAGCTACATTTAATGTTATATTTTTAGGGGTTGGAAGCAATGCATAAGTAATAGAATTATTCTTTTATAATCGAGTATAAAGTATCTTAACTAAATTATATTATTCTTTTATGTATTGTAAATATTTTAGTATGTTATAATTATTATTGATAGCGCCATCTAGTGGAAACTTATGGAACTTAGTAGTGAATAAAAAAAAATGATATGAAGACAAAAAATCATAGAAATCGTTTCACTGTTTTCGCTCGATCGAAACGTCCAACTAAAACTAAAGCATAATAGTTTTTTAAATGAAGTAATATAACATTTTAATACCGATCAAAATGAAGTTAATAAACATTTTTAATAAAATACCGTTTAAATCGCGATAGCTGGAGATAATTCTCCCTTAAAAGGATTACGGTTACGTGAACAATAGAAGAGATTATCTCTGAATGCTTGTCAGCAACATCAAGCAGGAGTTATTGTAATATGTAAACGAACCTGTCTACTCAAATTATACCAGATTTAAATGTTCCCTTCGATTACAGACTTTAACTAATTCTATGTTGTTGTAATTGTTAATTTATTTTAAGACGTTTCATTTACCTTTGTTATGTAATTGTATTGTATCGGATTTATAGGCTTTGATATATATATATATATACATATGTAAATAAAATTAAAGTGTTTGTTTGTAGTTCCAAATTAACAGTGTCAGAGTATACTTTACTTACATATAAAAAATATTTTTTTTTTCTGCTGTTGTCTGTTTGGTCCGGGTATTCTCTGAAATGGCTGGAACGATTTTAACAATACTTTTACTGACGGATAGTGCATATTATAAGTTACTGTATTTCAGAAATCCGACGGTACACTTCAAATTATATATCATTATATTGCAAAATTAAACAAAGATTACATATTATGATTAATTGAATCTCATACATAAAACTCGAATTTACTACAAGTAGCCCAAAAAGGGGGATAGTTCCAAGATGGTTGCATTTGGCGATCAGATACTGATTTTCTGAGCTATTCAACGACTATCATCCAGATTTAACCTTTACTAAACTATAAAATTGTGACACCATTGTGTTTAGTTTTATGTCCGTAATCATGACATCCAGGTGACATCATATATCAAAACTTTTAGGAAGGAAATAAAATTGTTACGAGTATCGATGTTTTGGGTTAGCTACATGTTATTTTATTATGATTCTATATTATAATAATCAAAGTGCATTTTATACACTATACAACATATATATAACTTATTGTTAAAATAAGGTACGATAGCTCAGTCAACAGCGCAACGCGACAGTTAATAAGTCTTAAATTCCAGTCCTATTAAATCGATTAATTTTGAATACGATACATATATAACATATAGGTCTGAGTGCTGGGTCATGAAGAAAAAGGATCAAAAGCGTCTGCATGCAACGGAGATACGAATGCTAAGATGGATGTGTGGGGTGACAAGAAAGGATAGGATAAGAAATGACTATATTTTGGAAGCTTCAGAGTAGCGAGAGACAGAAAAAATTAGAATCGTCTGTCATAGTATGGGCATGTTATGAGGGATGAAAGGCATGTAATCAAGAGAGTGGAGGAAGAAGAAGAAGGCAGTATATACAGATGACGAGTAACAAGGGAACGTGGACAGATAGGTATTTAACATTTAAATAAGCTTAACATAGAAAATAAATAAAGATAAATCAAATACAGTAACTGCACGGAAACGTTCAGATTATAATCATATCTAAACAATTCTTGGTACAACATTGTTTTGTAAAACAATGAATAATTATAGGTATTAATAATTTACAATAATAAACCATGTTGTTGTTGTTAACTGTTTCATAATTTTGTAACTTACGTAATATTGTTGTTACAACGAAGGTTGTAAAGTTGAGGTTGTGTAAATACAAAATATAAAATAAACAAATGTAACATAATAAATAGTAATTAATATTTAATACTAGATAGGAAATGCGTTTTATAATTCAGTCATGAATTCGATTCGAATAAGAATATCATCACGAAGACGCTTAACAAAAGAACATTTATCAACTGAATGGTAATAATTAAAATGATACTTGCAGGAAAGTATAAGATTGTAGAATGTTTCCTTTAATTTCTCTAAATTTGCTGGTACAAGGGTTTGCTGCGTAGGGCCCTTGATATCGCAGCAGCGCAGGTGTGTGTTCACACGTGTACAAAGCCCTCATGAGTCAGCGAGGGACGACTAAACTAAGCTTTGGCTTACAAAAATAGACTAATGTTGCCCATTTACATATCTTGTATTGCCGAATATCTTAATATAGAGAATTAATAATACTAGCAATAAAAATATTTTAACTTTTAATAAAATTTAAGTGTTTGTAATTCCAAATTAACAGCTTTCGCTAAGCGCATGTGAAAGTATATACGTAACTTAGATAAAAAATAATTTTAAAAAAATGTGTCTCTCTGTCTATTTAGTCTGGGTAATATCTGAAACTACCGGACCGATTAAAAAAAAACCATCACTGGAAGATAGTTTATATTATAAGGAGTAACTTATACTACTTTTATTTAAAAAAACACTTATAACGCGAACAAAGTCGTAGGCACAGCTAGTTTGAAATATAATAACAAAATATAAGAGTTTTTATATATGACGTAAGCCACACGCCTGTTTTACCTTCTAATATTTTGTTTTTCATCCCCCAATAAGTTCCAATTTGTTCGTTATAAACTGGTTTGCTTCGGTGTATGAAATATTTAAACAATTTATGTTTCGTATACCCATATACGGTTGGATGTTTCCAAGATTTTCGAGATAAATATAAAGGGAGATAAGTAATTAGAAACTTCGACGTCTGAGAGAGAAATAAAAAATATATAAAGGAAAACAATCTGACGATTTGTGTTTGAGTCTATGGCGGCTGTACGCTCAGTGCCGCTTTAACGGACCGTAACAAACGCTTCCATGCTAAATGTCATGGTGGCCATTGTTCTCCCCCCACTCGACCCCCACAATCCCCACGCATTGGCATTTATACCTGCTCGGGTAATGAAAAATGTAAACCTATATTATCGATTATACTGACTTATAAGTTTCACAAATTTATTTATTATACTTAATGTTCCTCCGTCGGTCGAAACGTTTGTCGTTTGTCAACTTAACGATCTTTATTGTCAACAAAGGCAAATTATAAATTACAATAGAATAGTGTACTTAGCAAGTTGGAGCGAAGGGGGGGAGGGGGGGAGGACGTAACTTAATATGGCGGGGGCATCACGGCAATTTGTTTGAGACGAACCTCCAGCTGCCTGAGTGCTGGCACGAGCAGGGCTGTGTTCAGCAATTATAAGTACTTTAGTAGCTTTTTACCATTTTATAACCACTGATATTAAGTTATGCGTTAATAACGTCTGAGTGTGGTGTAAAATTGTGTGAAAGAGATAGAAATATATGTAATGTTGCTATCATCGGTTAGTTACTTTCATATAATTTTAAATATGAATTTAGCCTCAATTCAAGAAAAAACTTATAATTAGACGTATAAAATAATATTAAATGATTTGACTGATTTTTACATTTTGAATAAAGAATATAAAACATTTATATTGATTGGATTGGTTAATTAAAATCGATGTTGCCATAATAATAATATAAATAAATATATGATTTTATATGTAATGTAATGGCAACCCTAATTTAGGTTTACGCCTGTGCTATCGGAGGAAATCGCGCGAAAAGTGATTATGGATCGCAGAGACCTCAAGCTCAAAATCTGTTGAGGGACGCTACGATGGTTCAGGCAGCTCATTACACTCGTACCTTGTGAGAATTTCATTACAAACTTATAAAGACCTTGCGAAGTGATAGCTTTAATAGTGTAGTATCGTACATATAATATCATACACTTTTGACTTCATTCTGATATTCAATAGACTGTTTAATGCAAGCTATCTTACACATATGTTAGTTCGTTATAAAACACTTTTGACTTCATTCTGATATTTAATAGACGCTTTAAAGTATGGTATCATAAACATACATTAGTTCGTTTTTGATACACTTTTGACTTCATTCTGATATTCAATAGGTTTAAAGGATAATTATAAATGTATTACTATTACTTAAACCAAATGAGAAATATCTCGAAAGCTATAGAACAAAGTAACTGTAGTATATAGTAAATATATTAAAAGGAAAGTATATCTGAATATCGATATAAGTAATAATGGAAAATATATTAAAAAATCAATATGGTGGTTATAAGGTTTCTTATGGCAGACGAACATAGCAGTACATGGGTGTGTCATTACACCCACAACTTCATTAGGAAGCCATAAACCGATGGGGTGCGAAGGTTAAACACGGTTCTCTCTCAGCCATGTTGGTTCACGCTGAGAAAGTACAATTTAATAATATTTTATTGTTTCTATTATATGTAATGGAAGTTGATTGTATTTTTAAACTATTTGTATACAGATATAGATATAGATATCTAAACATATGAAACGATATCTTTAAACATATAAACATACGTAAAGACAGTTTATGTATATATAAAATGTATTCGCGTAAACACATGTATGAAAGATCATACAATATTGTAATCGTAAATAAATTTTATAGATGATATTCATGTTCATAAAAATCATAAAACCTTCAAGTGTTCCGCTATTTGCGTACAAACAGACGTGAAGACCCTCAAAGATCATTGGACGTCTATAAAACTGTATTTGCGGAGAAATTTAATAAAGCGGAAGTGGACTATTACGAAGCCTTCAGCGGACGGACCTTGGATTCTCCACCCCAGTACATTCATATGACGCACCCTTTTGTCCTTATATCTCACAATACATTGTCAAAATTTGAGTTCCTTTGTGATTATATTATTTGAAAATAAAGTATTAATACCTAAATATAAATGTTGAATTATTTTATATAATACATTCATTTAAATGAAGAAATAAATGAACAAGATTCCACAATGACTAATGTGAGGCTTATTACTTATCAACAAATGTTCGTAGCATACTTGTAGCACCTACGTAGCACTTTCGTAGCTTCGTAGCCCTGATATCTAATTGAACCAAAATTCTCAAAATTACCATATTACAAAATAAATATAATTAATATATAATATAATATTATTGTTAACATTTCAATTAAACGAACAACTGTTCTGTTCAACAAGTTCTTTAACACTAAGTATTAGTAGTAATAAGAATTAAATAAAATAACATTACATATACATTACTAATTATATAAAAAAGCGATAAAATATAAAAATATCGTATTATTTATATCTTAATACATACAATAGGCGACATTAAAATAGCTATACGTATGATATAATGGCAGTATGCCTAGTACTTGATTGGTGGACTGTACAGGCGCCGACCAGCCGCCGTACTTGTTGCGTGATGCCATCACTTCATTATTTACCCAGACTATACTGTATTTGCATTATTTAACACATTATATATTTATACAGTTCATATTACACGAATAACCACATTATTTAAACGGTTATACCTTTAAAATTTATATTTACCGAGTTCATATATATGTAACGAAACAACACCATGTATATGATGATACTATAATACTATTAATTATCTATTAGTTATTTTGTGCTACTTATTAGAAACAGTCGAAAATATTCAAACACTTTCTAAACACCATATATATGATACTAAAGGCTCTAATAATATTAATAAGTCGATTTTTGTGTTACATATTCAAAGAGACAAAAATGATCAAATTTATATCGCTATTTTTTCAGATCACCATATATATAAAATAACAACACCATATATACATACAGACCTAACAAGCTAGTCGTGGTTATTCATTAGAGGCATTCAAGTGACAGTCGTATCGAGAGTGGAGGAAAATATGTAATTCACTCCTTTTCTCATCATGACCAGATTGAAATTCCCATCCACGGCCGGCTGGCTGGCGCCGCACTTGTTGCTCCAAACGTCATAACTACCCCTACGTGATGATATTATATTATTTGATAGTGTTACTTCATCTACATCTACTTTAATCTTTGTATGTGTTGGTTCTTCATTTATATTTATAATAATCTTTGTATGTGTTAGTAAATCATTTACATCTATAATATGCTTTGTATGTGTTGGTTTTTCATTTATTTCTACAATAATCTTTGCATGTGTTGGTTCTTTATTGATATCTATAATAATCTTTGTATGTGTTGGTTATTCATTTATATCTATAATAATCTTTATATGTGTTGGTTTTTCATGTATATCTACAATAATCTTTGTATGTGTTTGTACTTCACTTATATTTATATTAATCTTTATATGTGTTGGTACTTCATTTATATTTATAATAATCTTTGCATGTATTGGTACTTCATTTACATCTAGACTAGCTGTGTCTACGTCTTCTCTCACGCGGAATATGGTTTTAAAATAAAAATAGGCTAAGATACTCTTCATAACAGCTATCTGCCAGTGAAAATCCTGTTAAAATCGGATAGCCGTTTCAAATATTAACCGGAAGAAACAGACAGAATCTTAAAAATTGATTATGTTACATAAGTACCGAATATATTTTTATATGCATTTAGTGAAAAGCTATGAATCTGAGAAGAAACATTCTAGAGATTTATATCTCTTAGTACATCTATAGTAAAATACAACTATACATACAACTATAGTTAAAGAGTTTTAAGATGTTTAGTTATTGTATGTAATTCTTCAGACAGAATGTAATTGCCTTTCAAGTAATTCAGCAGTAAATAAAGTCTATAATTTCAGGATTCTTGACATATTTCTTGTTATTTGGCAGGAATCCTTTCAAATGGAACTTCAACGACGCATTGCATCGCAAAATAATAGAACACTTAATATTATGTGTATATGGCAAGGAATAAACAATTTCTAAAATGTATCGAATTTTATTAAAGATACAAATGTACTGAAGAGAAATGAATCGTAATTCACATCCTTTGAACAGATGAAATATTTTATATTTTATTGACGTTTATGAAATAGTGATTACAATATAGAAATATCCGACTAAGTTTGTTGTGTGGTTCTTCTCAGACCGGGGTGTTCGGAAGCCTCGTAGCTTCAATTTTATGTTGGAAAGTGTCTAAACAGAAGTTCTTATTTCGATAAGTATATCATAATACTCCCAACATTTTCATTTGACGTACACAAGTGATCATTAGAAATGATTCAAAATGGAATGATAAAAATAAATATTTCTTAATATATTCCTTGTTTAATATTTATTAAGATACTAGTAAGTTTATTTTGTAGTCCTAATATGTATGGACGTACAAAAATCATACAATTATTAGGAAATATAAATAGGATATAATTTGCTATATGATATGAATTATGAAATATAAAAAATATATATTTTTACAAAGGTATTTCAAATGTTATCTTTTAACAACCTCAATAACACTAAAATGTAATAAAAATCTATATATTGAGAATATATGCAAACGTATAGAATGTTATTTTAAAAATTTACTATATTTATAATGCATTATAATATAAAATATTGATTTTCCCATATAAACTTTAGCTGTGTCAAATTTTATACTTTCTTATTAAAAGGGTACAAAGTACGCTTCACGTATTAATATAATCATTCGTTAATGTTAGGTAATATAACGAAATATGTACCGTTATGTATTTGTCTTCCAGAGTGTGTGTGTGAGTTTGTATGTATGTGTTAGTGTCAGTTATGGCTTTATGATTAATGTCCTAATGTTATTAATTAATTAGTGTTGAGAATTAATAATGTGGGGGTGCAGTTGACGTGTTGCAGCGTCGCGTGCGTTGCGCTTCTGTTCTAGGATTAATTAAAGAAGCCTTTTAAGTGCTTCTGCTGCTAATGTTGGCTTTATTGAATTATAAATATGGTTTCGAAGCGGTTTTTCCGTAATATGTTATTATCAAAGGTAACTTTGTTTATCCGCCATCCCTCCGTAACGGGAAGATATAATTTTGTTTACGATATAATCGCATTTGAAACTTAGTACTTTCTTGAGGTCATCTCAACATCTATATCTTATCTAATTGAACCGTAAAAAGTCACGACCTATAATAGTGATGGCCTAAGCGTAAAAGGCAAAAGTAAAACTATATCGTAAAGATGGAAATCTCTGGGTTGGTACACGCGAGATAAAAACATACATGCTATTTTGAGGCAGCCCCGAGCGGGCACTTAGCGGAGGCTATTAAGGAGCTGTGACCGCCAGCGAGACGAAACTACGAAAACTATAAAACCGTTAAAATAACGTTTCAGCAGCCGTAAAGAGCGTCGCAAGATCTGTTGACAATGTCGCCCGTCCCGCCATAAAACGTATGCACCCGCCACTAAAACTTAACGGCGGTATTATCAAACTTATCTATAACACTTAAATCATCATTTTCTCTAATTCCCTGAAAAATAACAGTCATTTTCTACATTTATTCTGATGTCCTCGATCTGATATCCGCTGTGCCCACGACTTATATACGAAATATGATTTTCAAAAAAAGGCAAAGCCACTTATAAAAACAGTTATCTGCTAGCGAAAATTCTTTTAAAATCGATCTAGCAATTTCAGAGATTAGCTGGACCAAACAGACAGACAGACAGACAGACATTTTTAATGGATTTTTTTATGGGAGTAAGTTCTATATTTTCATACGTATTTTTAAATTACATACAGAAACTCCAATTTTATTTATATGTATAGATACACATAGTAGTATATAGCAGCATATTGCAATTATAATCTGTATAATTCTTAGTACATCTTCTTGAGTATGTCAGATATAGAGTGTTGTTTTTTGGCAAGACGCCCGCCTCTCGGGTATAAAATTGTTGTCCTAATACGACGTTTACTTATGTTCATTTACATACGTGGTCTTACCCAATGATTCCTTCAGCTATCAAAACAAAATTATTAAAACAATCCAACTTATCCTTTAAAGATGACACTGACTTCAGATAATACTTTAGTGAAATTAGTTTTTTAATGTCAGTGAATGCATGTTCTAATCTTTATGACACATGAAACCTTGATGGCGATGGTGGCATAAAAGGGGAGATTTTCAAAACGCTTTACAAGTAGTGGAAGGAATAAAGATTTTACGGTCGCTTTCCGTCAGTATGCTGCAGTGGTTTTAATGGATGGCCTAAGTGCAGCACATTCATGACATTGGAAAGAAATATTAAACGTACTAAGAGCTATGTCGATTTGAGGGTAATTAACATATATGAAGTGATTAAAGTAAAACGACTGCTCTCCTTCTTATAAATAATTGGGTCATAAACATTTAAATGTAAATGTTATTCGAATGAATTGCGCCTTTACTAATAAATGAACGATTAACGACTACATTAAATGAAGGTACAGTACAAAACAACTGAAATAAATGTTTATCTTCATTCAAAATTTTATCCAATCATCATTCACACATTATTTACGTCAAAATATTTATCTCCGGTGATTCATTATATTGACAAAAAATGATGAAATATATTTACTTAAATGAAATTCTCATCAATTAGTAATACGATACGAATACTCCATACAAGTTATTTCATAAGTAAAAAGTTATTACATTATAATAGATAAATTAAGTTACGTAATCTAACACCAAATAACTTTGTCACTTCAAGTATATCAAAAGTTAAACATATTTTGCGATCGATAAATAATTGCAAAGTGAAGTAATCAACACTATTTTCACAATGACGAGTATATATAATTAATAGACCAGTTCTATAACTCCAGGTAGGCTGTATGGGTGTGTTAGGTTATACAGACGTTCTTGTTTTAGTAACTGATCGATACGGCCGACCCACTGCGCCCTAGTTAGCTGGTGGATATACCATTCTATTTTCTTCTGCCCTTTATTTGTACGCGATTAATAACTTACCACTTTATTTGGTGGTAGGACTTGGGTTCAAGAGTTTAACAATCCCTGGAAATAGAATTTCTAAAACATTTTGAGACTAGCGCATACGAATGAATAAAATATATAACATGAAAATACCATAATTCTAAACCATTTTTTAGTAATTAATTTCATAAAAATGTAAAAAAATATTTCGTATAACATATTTGTGAAGTGTCGTAGTAAGAAGGGGAACAGTTTTGAGAAATGAACTCAAGACAGTTACGCAACTTGATGTAAAAGACGACGTGAATATCAAACAGTTGTCAGACAACAATATATATCCATGTCATAGTTTCTTCATATTATTTAGATAAGGAACCAGTGCATCACGTACTGAATTCAGATTGGAGGCAAATTGATTTAGCACCGCCAGCAAGCTTAATCGAACTGCGGTTGATTGCGATTTCTTAATGTGAAAACGCAGCTCTATATCATACATATGTCACACATGTCAGTGTCATATAAACGTAATATATATGTCATATTTAATTAAAACTTATCTACATCTACAAATTCCAGTTGAAGTAGGGTTGAAATTAAAGTACTTTAAGAGATGTTATTATTTAGGGTAAATTATTTTTTCAAAACAGGTGTGTCAGCCAACAAGGCATGTTGTTTGCGGTCGACCCGTCCTCGGTCCCCTGTTCGCGGGGTATTAAAAGGTTTACAGAAAAACTTTTATAATTAAAGGACATCAAAGAATCTCCGCTATGGGGTTACACTTAGGATCGTTATTCAAAATAGCTAAGCTGAGAGAGTGTTTAATAGATGTTTATTTGTTAACTGTACTAAGATTTTAATCCGCTTCTTAAATTAATAATACTCATATTTTATGATATCTGAATGCTTATTTTTATAGTGCAGAATCAAAGTTTGTGTTTCAAGACAAACATTGCACTTATGAAATGGAGGTTGTAGTTAAGAAAAATCTATTACCAAAAGGTGGGGGGGGGGGGTGCTTAATAAATGCATTAGAATATTTTAGAAGTTTAAGAGGCACAGCAGTCCACTCCCTGGTGGGGGGAGAGTAATTGATTAGTCCCAGAGTCGCCGACAAGAGATAATACCAACTTGTTCGTGGATCTGTCAACTGAGCAAGTAATTTAATAAATACGTAACTGCTTTTTGTTACTTAAATTAAAACTACATGTGTTTTTGTTGAATTTAATCAATCAAACGCTCTGGAGAGTGTCTTGTTTCTGATGTTAACGATTGTATACTTGTGTAGTGTTTCATTCTTAACAATATATTACTTGCAATTATACATTTATAAGAGAAACATTTATATATTTATAAAATAATTAAAGTAAGTATCTGTTCGTCATTTCAAATTAACAGTTTTTACTAAACGCATATAAAATATATGCTGTACTTACCTAAATTTTTTTTTTGGCCTGATTTTGTCTGTCTATTTGTTCCGGCTAAACTTTAAAACTTTTACCAGGACTTTCACTGGTAGATAGCTAAAATTACTTTAAAAAAACACAAGTCGTGGATACCTACAATGTAATTGCAAAATATTGCAAAAAAAAAATCAATTAATATGTATATTCTTCTTAAGTAAGCGCTGTCTCTTTCACAAATCGCTTTGACGGATAAGTAAGTGGAGGCAAGCAATCCTATTTTCACTTCGTGCTTAATGTTTTTATAGGATCAACTTACAAAAACCACTACCTCGCCCTTTCATGCGCTTTGCTATCAACTTTTAACTCCTACTCTGTCTTCAAACAAACATTTTAACAGCCTAACTTTGTCAAAAAGACTCTCTGGATGAGATTTGTTATTAGTGAAAAGTTTTAAGTGCCTCTGAAACGTCATTGTTAAAGAATTAAGTAAAGAGGTATTAATTAAAGTGATTTAGTGTTCACCTGGGAGCATTTTTTCATGTGTTTTTTTATTATTTTTGATTGTCATAAAATAACTCAATTTGAATAAAATGTCTTTGTATGACCCTTATATATCAGAGTTTTCAAAAACAATATTTAAGTGGTGATTCATTGTCAAATATTATTGTTTTCTGTAAAATATTTTTATAAAGAGTTTATAAAAGTTGTAAAGTAACAATTTTGTATCCAAATGGTTGTTAAATGTTGCGTTATTAAGAAAGTCTTGGCTTCGATAAGAGCGGTGTGTAATGGTCCCCCGGCGAGCTGAGCCCCTCCATTAGGTTGCGACCCCCCGCTCAGCACAGCGGGTCACTGCACCCCGATCGGTTTCCACAAACTTTTCTCTAAGAAACCATGGATAATTAACTGATAATAGGACAGACAAAATGGTACTTTACAAGTTTTAACAAAATACTTTATTCTTAGCTTGTAATTGTGTTCTCAAAGTCATTTTAAGGTCATTTAAGATTTTTATTTTATATATCGTATAATATATTTATATATATATATAAATATACGTATTACGGTTATAATTAGAATTGCTATAATTAATGGGTTTAAATATAATTGGTTTTAATAATTAAGTCGTTTGAAAGTTGCATCTCCGTATAACGTACGGCGCTAGTTAGCTTTCAGAGTTACATAATTGTGATAACCACATTTCACGTCCGAAACTCTTGTATGTAAAACCTAATTGAGTTATTCCCTAACAAAGCCTCCGGCACAAATACCAATTTAGAATATATGCAAATTATCATCTATATTTTAATAATAATTCGTGATTAATAATATATTAAAGTAAATATATTTTAACCTGAATTAGGGTAATCTAAATTTAAACTAAAATATATCAACAATATATGTAAATTTTATTTTATGATTAAATTAAAAATTCTTGTAAGTTTGTGTAAGTGTAAGTGTAAGTTGCACTCGTCTGCGCCGGCAGCGCCGCCTCGTCTAATTACAAACGTTGAATACTTTTTGTTCAACCGGATTGTCGCCTCACTACAGTTATTCTGTACAAATTGAAAATAAAATTTCACTGAAAAATTTTTAAATACGCCAAAGCTTTTGTTATAATAAAAAGTATATTTACGGGCAGAGAAGTCGACGTTGGAATTAATTGTTATTTTTTATGTATAAAATACATTTCAATATTTGAGCTTAAACTCCGTTATTACTAGCTACGTGGGATAGGTTGTGATATTCTGTGACAGTTGCATAATTCGCTGCATCCAATTTTAAAGCAGCATAGTGTAATAGTGTAAGCTATTCGTTGGGCTTCGTCAGCGCTCGGCTCGACAGGCACTCGAGGTGGCGAGACTCAAGCTCGAGCCTCGAGCCTCGAGCCACCTCGAGCCTCCCGCGGCCTGAGTGTGCTGGCGTAGCGGAAGCGAGCCCTTACGTGCTTGTCACGACATGCCTTTGTCCACCCACTAGGCTTATTTGCTGAACAATGAGAAAGACGAAAGCCTCCAACGTATTCCTATATTGTCTCGTGCAATGCAAAAGTATTTACCGTCGAAGTATATCACGTTTCCAATAAAATGATATCGTCCTGTTATTTAAAACAGTACGCTGATCGATGAATGGGGCATTATAAGATTGGGACCGGTTTAGAATTTTTATTTTCCTTTAAACCCGACTTCGAAATAAATCGATATTGTATTCGATTCATCAGGCGCTTTAAATACGGAGTGTATCAGGCAGGTTAAGCCTGTGAAATTGACTGGAATATTGAAAACAGAGTTAACTGTATCATAGCACGTAAAAACAAGAAGCTGGTTTCATGGAAATATAATAAAAAGTATAATTATTCTTATAATTTTATACCGACCAATCAATCAATACAAATCTTAGACAATCTTATACAAGATATAAGCTTAATAAGATACGTTATAGCAATCTCCACCGCATGAGCAAGTCTTTTTTGTGATTATACGTTTCAATTTCTCAATTCAGTCGGTCCGTCAGTCCGAGTGAGGGATGCGAGTTACGAATCTATGTGACAGGCCCACGAGCACTGCCTTCTACCGTTATCGATGACATGTCTAGTCATTACTTACTCTATAGTCATATAAAATATAATACCTAAAATGTTTTAATATCCATCAATACGATCGAAATGAAAGTCAATTTTAATATTAATACTACAATAAAATCACATTTAAATAATGTTTAGTTTTATATAAATATATATTTAGAAGAAGCTACGTAGATTTGTATATTTAAAATCAATTAGTTATCCGTAGTCCGGGTCGCTACATAATTCATCCTGTCTGAGAACAGTTTCAACCTCGGTATGAGTTAACGATAAAAAATGTCGAATCACATTACGTTTTTATAATCTTGATTGATTGAGCATATAAAATACTCATTTCAAAAAACCATCTGAGTTTTTATTTTAATAATATATATTAAAATATCATAGATCTTTAAGGGGGCTTGTATGAATTTTGTATGTATTTTGTTATCAACATTTTAAAATTATAATAAAAACCTGTGATATCTAACATCATCAAGGGGGCTTGTATGAATTAAATAACGTTGTATGTATTTTGTTATCAACATTTTAAAATTATAATAAAAACCTGTGATATCTAACATCATCAAGGGGGCTTGTATGAATTAAATAACGTTGTATGTATTTTGTTATCAACATTTTATAATTATAATAAAAACCTGTGATATCTAACATCATCAAGAGGGCTTGTATGAATTAAATAACGTTGTATGTATTTTGTTATCAACATTTTAAAATTATAATAAAAACCTGTGATATCTAACATCATCAAGGGGGCTTGTATGAATTAAATAACGTTGTATGTATTTTGTTATCAACATTTTAAAATTATAATAAAAACCTGTGATATCTAACATCATCAAGGGGGCTTGTATGAATTAAATAACGTTGTATGTATTTTGTTATCAACATTTTAAAATTATAATAAAAACCTGTGATATCTAACATCATCAAGGGGGCTTGTATGAATTAAATAACGTTGTATGTATTTTGTTATCAACATTTTAAAATTATAATAAAAACCTGTGATATCTAACATCATCAAGGGGGCTTGTATGAATTAAATAACGTTGTATGTATTTTGTTATCAACATTTTAAAATTATAATAAAAACCTGTGATATCTAACATCATCAAGGGGCTTGTATGAATTAAATAACGTTGTATGTATTTTGTTATCAACATTTTATAATTATAATAAAAACCTGTGATATCTAACATCATCAAGGGGGCTTGTATGAATTAAATAACGTTGTATGTATTTTGTTATCAACATTTTAAAATTATAATAAAAACCTGTGATATCTAACATCATCAAGGGGGCTTGCATGAATTAAATAACGTTGTATGTATTTTGTTATCAACATTTTATAATTATAATAAAAACCTGTGATATCTAACATCATCAAGGGGGCTTGTATGAATTAAATAACGTTGTATGTATTTTGTTATCAACATTTTAAAATTATAATAAAAACCTGTGATATCTAACATCATCAAGGGGGCTTGTATGAATTAAATAACGTTGTATGTATTTTGTTATCAACATTTTAAAATTATAATAAAAACCTGTGATATCTAACATCATCAAGGGGGCTTGTATGAATTAAATAACGTTGTATGTATTTTGTTATCAACATTTTAAAATTATAATAAAAACCTATGATATCTAACATCATCAAGGGGCTTGTATGAATTAAATAACGTTGTATGTATTTTGTTATCAACATTTTATAATTATAATAAAAACCTGTGATATCTAACATCATCAAGGGGGCTTGTATGAATTAAATAACGTTGTATGTATTTTGTTATCAACATTTTAAAATTATAATAAAAACCTGTGATATCTAACATCATCAAGGGGGCTTGTATGAATTAAATAACGTTGTATGTATTTTGTTATCAACATTTTAAAATTATAATAAAAACCTGTGATATCTAACATCATCAAGGGGGCTTGTATGAATTAAATAACGTTGTATGTATTTTGTTATCAACATTTTAAAATTATAATAAAAACCTATGATATCTAACATCATCAAGGGGCTTGTATGAATTAAATAACGTTGTATGTATTTTGTTATCAACATTTTATAATTATAATAAAAACCTGTGATATCTAACATCATCAAGGGGGGCTTGTATGAATTAAATAACGTTGTATGTATTTTGTTATCAACATTTTAAAATTATAATAAAAACCTGTGATATCTAACATCATCAAGGGGGCTTGTATGAATTAAATAACGTTGTATGTATTTTGTTATCAACATTTTAAAATTATAATAAAAACCTGTGATATCTAACATCATCAAGGGGGCTTGTATGAATTAAATAACGTTGTATGTATTTTGTTATCAACATTTTAAAATTATAATAAAAACCTATGATATCTAACATCATCAAGGGGCTTGTATGAATTAAATAACGTTGTATGTATTTTGTTATCAACATTTTAAAATTATAATAAAAACCTGTGATATCTAACATCATCAAGGGGGCTTGTATGAATTAAATAACGTTGTATGTATTTTGTTATCAACATTTTAAAATTATAATAAAAACCTGTGATATCTAACATCATCAAGGGGGCTTGTATGAATTAAATAACGTTGTATGTATTTTGTTATCAACATTTTAAAATTATAATAAAAACCTGTGATATCTAACATCATCAAGGGGGCTTGTATGAATTAAATAACGTTGTATGTATTTTGTTATCAACATTTTAAAATTATAATAAAAACCTGTGATATCTAACATCATCAAGGGGCTTGTATGAATTAAATAACGTTGTATGTATTTTGTTATCAACATTTTAAAATTATAATAAAAACCTATGATATCTAACATCATCAAGGGGGCTTGTATGAATTAAATAACGTTGTATGTATTTTGTTATCAACATTTTAAAATTATAATAAAAACCTGTGATATCTAACATCATCAAGGGGCTTGTATGAATTAAATAACGTTGTATGTATTTTGTTATCAACATTTTAAAATTATAATAAAAACCTGTGATATCTAACATCATCAAGGGGCTTGTATGAATTAAATAACGTTGTATGTATTTTGTTATCAACATTTTAAAATTATAATAAAAACCTATGATATCTAACATCATCAAGGGGCTTGTATGAATTAAATAACGTTGTATGTATTTTGTTATCAACATTTTAAAATTATAATAAAAACCTGTGATATCTAACATCATCAAGGGGGCTTGTATGAATTAAATAACGTTGTATGTATTTTGTTATCAACATTTTAAAATTATAATAAAAACCTGTGATATCTAACATCATCAAGGGGGCTTGTATGAATTAAATAACGTTGTATGTATTTTGTTATCAACATTTTAAAATTATAATAAAAACCTGTGATATCTAACATCATCAAGGGGGCTTGTATGAATTAAATAACGTTGTATGTATTTTGTTATCAACATTTTAAAATTATAATAAAAACCTGTGATATCTAACATCATCAAGGGGGCTTGTATGAATTAAATAACGTTGTATGTATTTTGTTATCAACATTTTAAAATTATAATAAAAACCTGTGATATCTAACATCATCAAGGGGTTTGTATGAATTAAATAACGTTGTATGTATTTTGTTATCAACATTTTAAAATTATAATAAAAACCTGTGATATCTAACATCATCAAGGGGGCTTGTATGAATTAAATAACGTTGTATGTATTTTGTTATCAACATTTTAAAATTATAATAAAAACCTGTGATATCTAACATCATCAAGGGGCTTGTATGAATTAAATAACGTTGTATGTATTTTGTTATCAACATTTTAAAATTATAATAAAAACCTGTGATATCTAACATCATCAAGGGGCTTGTATGAATTAAATAACGTTGTATGTATTTTGTTATCAACATTTTAAAATTATAATAAAAACCTATGATATCTAACATCATCAAGGGGCTTGTATGAATTAAATAACGTTGTATGTATTTTGTTATCAACATTTTAAAATTATAATAAAAACCTGTGATATCTAACATCATCAAGGGGGCTTGTATGAATTAAATAACGTTGTATGTATTTTGTTATCAACATTTTAAAATTATAATAAAAACCTGTGATATCTAACATCATCAAGGGGGCTTGTATGAATTAAATAACGTTGTATATATTTTATTATCGGCATTTTAAAATCATGTCAAATCGAGCGATTTTAGTGAGGAGAATCGACGAGAGGCACTCAGTGGAGGGTTCCGAGTGCACTTGACGGCCCGTCACATTATTCGACCTACTTAGAGGCTGGAGAGCCTGAAGGTGTCCTTCGAACCACCTACTTATCTCTTCCTTTGTATCCTTATAGAGAAAATTTTTAGTCATGACTTGAGAATATACGATTTTTCTTTAGAATATTTTATCTCATATCCGCCTTTGAATATTTTATGTAAAATGTATGGTTTTGAAGTTGTATTTCATTTTGTGTTTAATAGAGTAAAAACTACAAGCCAGCGAAGCGTATCCTAGATTGTGTCACATTCAGTTGTATTAATGAACTGGTTCGTATTACAATTATATAATTTAGAATGGATGGATAGATACTTAGTTATGCATTTTATATATAAATATATATAAATAAAATTTAGATGTGTGTTTGTAATTCTAAATTAACAGCTTTTCACTAAATTTGTCTCTGTCAGTCTATTGGGTCCAGCTAATTTCTGACCGATATTAATAACACTTTCACTGGCGGATACCTGATGTACAAAGAGTAACTTAAACTACTTTTACTTTAAAGACATAGTGCACGAACGACGTCGGGAGCACAACTAGTTATGCAGTAAGAATAATTTCTTTGTTATAAAAAAAAAACACTGTAGTATCATGAAAACGCATTTGATACGCTACAAAAATAAAAAACTTCAAAAGGTACACAATTGAAGTTTATCAATAATTTAGTAAGTCCATATTTATAAATCAATAGTTTGGTAATAGTAAGATAGTATGCATGTAAATGAGGCGGCCATACACGTATAGTGACGTCCTCCGCCATATTGGTCGCATAAATCAAGTCGGCAAAGTGACACCGGCGTAAGCGATCGAGTGTCAGCTCGTCTAGAAATAAAAGCAAGAGAATATTTCACTAGTTGAGTGGTTTGCTCTGAGGCATGCGATCAAATTTGTCTCCAAAGCCACCAGTTTTTATTTTAAGCAAGGCTTTCGTTTGCGTCATTTCAATGGTATATAGAGGTGGGTAGAATTTTTTTCAGGTTTTACGTTCACTGAAATTTTCTTTGTGAAATGTTAGATATAGATTTTTTTTAATTTAAATATGACTATATGTTTTCAATACATAAAAAATATTACTATGTTATAAATGTCAATTAAAAATTTAAAATGAATATAGATAGAAAAATGCTGAAAAAGTAAGAGTGCAGAAAAATATCAATAATGAATAAGTTAATTATAATTCTAGTCGTAAATAGATATCTTTTTCCCAGTCGTAAATAGATAGTCATGTAGAAAAAGATATCCACACCAGTCCTAGTCCGGTCCGGTATCGAGTTCCGCGGTCGAATGGAAGCCGCAATATACATTCACAGAGGTGATTCTTGTTACAAATGAGATCACTTGGGAAGCAATATTTCTTTTTTATAGATTCCATAATATCAATATATGAAAAAATATATATTTTAACTTATATACACCCCCCAAACAATCTTGATTATTTTAACTACTTTAACTGACTGAGGAACTTAATTTATTTTGTTTGTATTTATAAATTGTTTAGATCATTTTTTTTATATTCAAATCAATTTATACACAAGTGTACTTTAAAAAGTTTTTTTTTTAAATATTTGTACATCAAAATCATAACAGAAAATACTGTAGATGATATTCAATATTTCAATAAAACCTTAAATTCGGGGAAAGAAAGTCAAGAGGGGACAAATTATATTACAAAGGTTCTGATATTGAAGTTACCACCGACGTCGAATGTATTACTTTTAGCAAAGATAGCTTTTAGGACACTCGGTGGGATATTTGTGGGTCGGTTGAATGACAATTTTTTTTTTGTTATCTTATCTTATCTTTTTCTTACGGTCTTGTGGGTTTAAGATAACGTATTTTTTCAAGTGAATATTTCAACCTCCTTACGTATCTAAACAGCCAGTAAAGTAGATATTGAAATTTCTTTTAAATAAAAAAAATAAATATCAAAATTTTAACGTGTAAAATTCGCATTCTTTGATCTAAACTGATATTTTATAAACAAACAAAAATAATAAACATTATTTATGAAATTAGATAAATTTGTGAAAAATGTTCTATGCTGTATAATCTTTCCTCTCTGTAACCCTAAAATTACAAGTCAATCCATTATAATATTGACTATTGTAAAAGGTTGTACAATTCCTTAAATATTCCCTCAGCGGTTAATATCGGATAAAGTACGAGTACAGTAACGTTTCCTTCCCTTTTCATATCGGCATGTTATTCATATTATACACGAATATTTCAATGCTTTCTACTAAATTACAGCGCACGAAACTCTTTTACTTGAAGTCGTTGACTGAAGCGTGCTCGGTGACTTCGCATGTTATAAGCGATCGCGAGTTTCAACCGATATATTATTCTATCATCATCCAGAGACTATAATAGACATTGTACAAATGGAATAACAAAGAATTTAGAATAAACAACTATGTAGCAATGGCTGTAAAATAAAATGAATATATTTTGGTAAATATTAATATTCGGTAAGGTTCTTGTAACATCACATACAGTAAAGTATATTTACATCTATATGTTTTGTAAAGGAAAAATCGTTGCACATTAGTAAGCTCCGTCTTAAATTGTTAGAGAATGGATTTCCCTGAGCGTATACTCCCGTTTCATTATTCTAAACAAGGAATAAATTTACCAAGGGAAAACAAAACAATCGTATTAATTTTGTAACGACCGAGGTCTGCACAACTCGATCGTGTTATTAATGTTCTTTTTGTCTTTCGGCGGATATGTGACTACAAACAAACCAATTAAAGCCTTTGAAATTGTTACGTGAAGGAAAAAACACGGTGAATGTTAACTGTCAGCATTTCGGACGAACAGTGCCCTTTAATTAGATTCGGAGCTGTAACCGGCTTACAGCAGCTTAGCCGGCGCCGGGGACCGTGCCGAAGCAAAAATGACCAGCTAATTGGCTTAACATTGTACACGCGTTTCAATATTCAATATCGGTTAATGGCGACTCCTAAAAAGCCGATATCCGATACTGTTGTTATGATTGGATTATATCTTACTCATTATTCAGTTTTCGTTGATAAATTATCCTTAACTTGTATGTTTTTTTTTTTTTATGTTCAGTCTTTTGTTATACATTTAACTAGTACATGTCAATTATATGAATGAAATTTTCAAGATATTTCTCCATGATCTGAACTCATGAGTTATGAATTATTACTATATTCTGTTAAATATATATATATAATAGTAAACATGGCTCGCGAAACTAATGCAAAAGGACTATCATATATATAAATAAAATTGAAGCATCCGTTTGTAATTTCTAAATTAACAGCTTTGCACTAGATGCATATAAAAGTATATAGGAACGGTACATTAAAAAAAAAGTTTTGTCTGTCTGTCTGTTTGTTCCGGCTAATCTCTAAAAAGATTGGTCCGTTTTTAACGGGACTTTCACTAGCGGATAGTTGAAGTTATAAATTATTTTTAAAAACATATCTGAGCGAATAAAGTCAGTGGGCACAGCTAGTTTAGTTTCTAAATCATCGAAGACAACCTCATTTAAAATTCACTTTAACAGCGTCAAAGTATACAGCGTGAATAACTCATTAAATAATCAATATAAGACAAAATTATACTTAATTCTCCATAATTTAAAGCCCACAATGAAAATAGGTCGAGCGTAACGAACAATGTGATACTTATATATTGTTTTGTGCTTTTTAATATTAACAGTTCGCATTCATTCCATTGTATATAATACTATATCGTTATGGTAAAATTTGGGGTAAATGCCAAAGGTTAGGCACTCCAAGATTGCGTGTTCGTCGCTGTGCCGACATCCGCTACACTCCGGATGTGTTTAGGTAAATCCAATCCTGTTTTCCAGTTCTCGGTTGTTATTCGATCGAAATAATGGAACATTTATATATTGCATTTCTTTAAACAGTATGCGAATGTATGATCCGAATAATAATATTAATATTTGTATTACAGTCTTACTATTACCAAACTATAATGGAAAAAAAATGGAATATAAATATTGAAATAAATCATTTAATATTATTAATAAATAAAGTAGTTTATTAGGTATAAAATGAAGTATAGTTGATAGCAATAATCCCGCTATCACATTCATGTTTCGAAGTCCTGAAGGCATATTTTAAGAGGAATTCACCGAAGATTCTCAGCGTGCCGCCTTAACAATACGTTCAGTCATATTCATTGGATTTCGTACTTGACCATATGAATTGTTTAGATTCAAACGGAGTGTTTTAGATTTTTGGATTTTTTTTACATATTTCTAATATATCATAATCCATGGGTTATTAAAAACTAGATATGATACCACTTCGTAATGAATATGATTTTTACAAAATTAGCCTAAGTTACTCCTTATATCAGTGAAAATTATGTCAAAATCGGTTCAGCCGATTCAGAGAGACAGATACAATAGACAGAGAAAAAAAAATTAAAAGTTGTAATTACATGCATATGCATTTTGTGAAAAAAATAATAATTTGGAATTACGAACAGAAATATAATTTAGGCTTTAAATATGAGTCAAAAAAAACAAGACAATCCCGCTGACTCTCCTAAGGTCTATCTATGGCTTACTTACCGAAATAGTTTCGATAAAAAAAATGTATAACAAAATTCAATAAGGCTTTACTTTATTATGTATATAATAAATGTTATTCAACTAGTCTCTTAGTATAACTATAGTAACTGACCTCTTAGGGGCGGCCTTTGACCTGATTATTGTTCCGATGGCGTTTTAATTGAAGTTCATATCATTTCGAAAATTTTAATAAACAAATTTATATAATATGCAATTTATTTAATTCAGAGTTTTTTATAACACCGATACTAAATATTTAGTCATCTTACGTATTATTATTATTACATTTTATTAAAATATAGTATTTATGTATGGTATTTAATTCAAATTTTTGGTACTTTTAAAGTGACTTTATCAATTTCCATTCTTTGACAACTTTGAACCTAATTCTGATTACATTTTAGACATTATAATAAAATATCATATTAATTAATAATAAATAGAAAACTTAAATTGAGTTTAAATAAATAATAAAGTTTTATTGCTTCGTAGTTTCAGTAACATGTCGCTGTCGGTGGCAGTCGCGTTGGCGCCTGCTTTTAATCTTTAATTACTACAGACAAACACACGGTAAATGTTACGTTTAAAAAATACGTACATAATAAATATAATTTAATTGATGTTAAAGTCAATTTAAGTTAAACAAATTTTAACATTTATTTTATTCATGCCCGAAAATTTGATACAAGTTTACAACTTAAGGGACCGGGACGGTATCTGGCATTCACCCTATTACTTAGCGTTGCGTGTCCTGGCTGGACGCTCAACTTCAAATGATGTTAACTTACAATATTCCTGTAAAAGCCACTAAAACTATCAATTTATACCACTCATGCGGTCGACGGTAATGTGACTCACACTCATATATTATTACTTTCCGGCTCTAGAAGTTATTAGAGTATAGCTTGTATGCTACTTCATACACTATAATATAGAATTTTAGATTAATGTTATTATGTGTACAAACAGAATGGCGGTTTTTGATTTAATATTATAACTTGAATTTGGGTTATAATAATATTTTCTATCTATTCTTATAAGAGAATCTCGGAACGTGGAACAAAAGAATATGTATGTTTCTTAATATAATAAAAACACATAAACTAATATTGTTTTATATAAAAAAACGTTCTAAAGAAGTCTAAGTTTAAGAGATTTAAACCTATACACATACAATCCAAATTAAATATTATAGTTAAGAAAACTCTTCCTCTGTTCGAAATCGCATTAAGGCGTTGATAGAATAAAATTATTTAACTGTATAGTTAGATCGTCTGTTGAGTTCCATGTTAGGAACGTGTTTAACTTCATTACACATAATACTTGTTCACAACATACTCGTTTAAGTCCAATCTAAGTTGCGGGGACGGGTTTACTTGTGAATAAATTATTCTGTATTCGTCAGAGTTTAGTGCTACAAACAGACAGACCGAATACCGCCGAATAAAATTATATTGCATCAATACTATTACTAGTTCACTATATAGATTTGATGTCAAAAGTGTATTTGACACTTAGTTCTTAGTGATAGTTACACTTCATAGTGAGAGCTACACTTTGAAATCAAATAATTTATATACGATCATAACATTCAAGTTAACTAACTATTAACATTAAAAATAATATTGCATCAAAACTATACAGATTTGATGTCAAAAGTGTATTTGTCACTTAGTTCTTAGTGATAGTTACACTACACAGTGTAACTAGACTTTGAAATCAAATAATTTGTGTACGATCATAAAATTCAAGTTAACTATTAACATTAAAGAAACTACGAGTAAGGAAGCCAAATACGAAGCCCTATCAGCGTGTACAGACGAGCCTGAAACTGAATAATTGGCACTTAACAAATAAACTCCTAATTATTGCACAAAACTTGTTCAGAATTTCAAGATATTTATAACTGTATGTGAATAATATTTTGTTAGTATCAAGTAAAATTCATTTCGTAGCGACAATGCTACGCCATGTAGCAGTGAAATATTGTATTTTTAAGCGTAGCAAGTGATAAATATATTTGTATCGTGGAATTTATATAAAATAATTTTTGTACCCGTATAAAGGTATATCAATCAATCAATCAAGCAATCAACGGTCATATGATTTGTAATAATAAATTGTGAATAAAATTTTGTAGATTGTATAAAAGAATTAACTAGTAAAGTTATAATGGAATATTTTGGAGGTTCAAACAGTTTTAGGTTAATAATAAGTAATTAACTGACACACACACACACACACACACAAAATTTATAACACGGACCGGAATCGAACCTGTTAGCTGTTTGTTTATAAATTTGTTGATTTTTTTTATATTCATCTTTTAAGGCATATTCAATTAATGTTTCTAAAGTACTTTGAGATCTCCTACATTTTTCTTTTTGAAAGTTATTCGAGTAGACGAGTGCTCTCAAAAAGATATTCAATAAAATACACAAACAAGAATATTTGATCTTCGAATCATTTAATTTTTTTCTATATCTCGTATAATAAAGTTGTTTCCGGGTTGAGACATTACTCGCGAGATATCTGTGGCCGTGACGCCCTTGTCCCGTAGGTATGAGCGTGAACCCTAAAGAAATACCATCAAAATGCAATATAAACTTATCTTATCTTTTATAACATTATATAAATAGTTGTATATAAAATCCTGAAGGAATAAGGTAAAATAATAAGTAATCCTTGAAACGCGTTAGGAATATATTTTCACTTTATTACAAACGTGCTGTCTATATTATATTATATTTATTTATCTCCCATCCGGAGATGAAGTCGGATTAGTCACCTCGGTACTTATCAAAGTATCTTACCAACTTCGTCATCACTAATGGATTTTTATTATGTTACTGGATTATTTATCTACGTTTAGTAGGTTTTATGTAATGCAAATATACAGACATTTAATTATAGTTAAATGAGTCATGTTCCATGACAAAATAATATAGTTGCAATAATGAAACAATATGCATAAAAAGAAATGACAAATACGTTTTCACAAATTTTCCACGTGTCTGTACAACCATGTGGTTATATGATAAAAAGAGACAGGGACACAACCTGAGAGAGAGAGAGAAAGAGAGAGAGAGAGATACACGTACACACACAGCATACGGTATTAAGTTACGTGAAGATTTCTACTAAATCGCACTACCCGTAACTTCGTTCCAAGAACTATATTTTGTTATACGTTAAGTAAAAAAGTAAATTAATAGAATATGAAAGTAAAATATTAATCCGTATACAAGCTGACCCACGGACATGTGAGGTTAATACTTTAATGTGCGCTGGGGCTTAGGGAGTCGGTTTGTCCTCAATCCATAATGTGCACTATGCTTTATAAGGTTAGAGAAACCAATCGACTAAAGGTATTCGTGTCATTGATACTATGCTAATTTCATTCAATATAGTTTATATATACGGCCCGGTTTATTAGATATATATATATATAAGCGATTTACCACTTACTGACTCATCACGAAATCTCCGAAACTATCTGTCCGATTAACTTAACATTTTACATAGTTACATCTTTTGTGACGTAGACGTCCATTAAGAACGGATTTTACGGAATTCCAATCCCAATGGATTTCAAGTTTTTTGAATTTCGCCAAGTTTTGAACCTATAGGAGCTATACACTTAACGCGGGGGTAATAGTTACTATAGCAACGGTTACCATAAAAACGGTTACGATGACAACGGATAATATGACAAAGATTACCGTAGCAACCTCAGTTCACATCCAAATTAATAATAATACGGACGTATAAATGAAAACTAGTAATGGAATACTGAAAATTAAGTAAGATTTATTTATCGATATTTAGTATTAATTCGATAAAACCCATTAATCATCTACTCTTAATAGATATTTATTCAATAGTGTTGTACCATACCTGTTATAATATCGATAAAAAGACATACCTGAAACAAAAAAAACATAATGAAATCAAAATACATCTTCATTTAGTATCTAAAATGTATCAAATTAACGGAATGACCATTAATTTTAATATCCGTACATCACACGTTAATTTAAATTAGTAAACCTCACCTCAACGTACAAACATAAATACAATTAAAATTATTATATACGACTCTTGTGCAATTACTCAAAATTAATGCTGAAATTAATACTTTCACCAACTTCATTAAAAGCTTAAACGTATTAAAACCAAAATTTTTTAACTCGCTTTGTAGCTTTCGTTAAACGTGGTTGTGTTTTTTGGGTAGACCTCGAAGAATTCGGTCTACCCATTCATTTGTCCCCTACTTTCGAATTTTGGAAAAATTTCTTCACAGGAGGTCTTCTTATGACCGCCTGAGTCCGAAATGACCATTGGTCAAAAAGTTTATATATATATATATATATATATATATATGCGTGCGTGCGTCGATTCGACTTTTGTCAGCACGATAGCGGCCGCAGTTTCGCTTGGATCGCTTTCAAACTTTGCACAAAAAACAAACATCCAAAAATGAAGGTCAAGTTCGTTAACCAGCGAAATCCGGCCACAGGGGGCGCTAGGGCTTCACTTTTTCTGATTTTAGTTTTTCGACCATAACTTTTTCCCTATTTAAAGAAGATCAATCGCGTTTATATCATATGATGTCTTTGATGAATACCTATAACTAATGTAGATAAATCGAAAACCTAACTTCAATAACTTAGGGGTGGGGGTAAAAAAACCGAAAAATTTTGGAAAAAAATTCATAACTTTTTTCTGGTAAATATTCTTACATCACAAGTATTTTTAATAGAAAGGTTATTTTTTTACTCTAAATTTAGTTTTCAAAAGTTTTTCCGTAAAAGGTACCGTTTTCGAGAAAAAAAATAAAAACCACTTTTAGCTTGAAAATTTAAGGTAGGTAAAACCACGGCAACTTTTTTCTGGTAAACATTCCCTCCTCGAAAATATTTTTAATAGAAAGGTTATTTTTTACTCTAAATTTAAATACCAAAAGTATTTCCAAAAAGGATACTTTTTCCGAGAAAAAAAATAAAAACCGCTTTTTTTCTTGAAATTTTTTGATGTAAACAACGCCATCATGTGTTATTCTTAGGTAGTGAGTTATATTTTAAACGAGTTACACACGAGGTCTACCCACGCGTGTCCCCTGCGGGCACGGATTTTTTTATTTTAATTTGGGTTCCGTGTTCTAATATAATATTTTATTAAATATTTTTACTTTAATAATTTATTTCATAGATTTAAATTAGTTATAAAATATTTTAGGTATTATGGTAATGTAACATACTTGAATATTGCAGAATAGGTTTTATTCATAATGTGTATACATTTAGAATTTGAATATAATATTTTAATATATATTTATATTATATATATATATATATATATATATATATATATATATATATATATATAAATATATATATAAAGTTGAGAGGGTTCAAACAGACCGCGGTCTTTGAGTCCGGTAACGCGATAGTTTCTTTGACATGATAACGACTCCGTGCCTCCGAGTGAATACATTACAACCAACGATGGCGCACGGTGGCGCCACTGTGCACCGAAATAAGAAATATCGAATCATGATATGAATCTTGCATTATTCAATATCAACAAAACTTAAACGTATCACGCCAACGCCATCTTTAACCGGACATTACCGTGTACCGACGTTGGAATATTTAACTTTTAAATGTCGTCTGATCATATTTACTTTACATTGTCATTTGTGATTTAGAATATAGGATAGGATAGGATATAATAGGATAGCATATTTTAACATTATCTTTTGTGGTTCAGAGTATAAGATAGGATAGGATTAGGATATTTATATTTTTTATATTTATTCCTACTTTACCGTAGGTTTGTATCCCGTTGCAATATAAGGATAAAAAGCCTATGTTATTCGCTGTTATACCTTCCGACAAGTGAGAATTTTTAATATCAGTCCAGTTGTTTTTGAGATAACCCATACAAAGATACAAACTTTTTTCTTCATAATTCGTAAATTCATTTATAAAAAATGTATTTAAAGGATTTATTAATAACAATAGATATCAAGGGATTTAATATTACTGTATATCGATTTTTATTATATTATATAAATATTATATTACTATATATAAAGTATTATCTCTAGTATCGCATTGTCTTTGATGTTTGTCGGACCAAGCGACAATGGGATCTTTGTCGCTACGCGGCGACGCGTTTACTATTACTATACATCTATCTAAATATTTACCACATAAATAAAAACTTAATATATAAATAAGGTTTTGATTCGATCTGTTGAAGAATCAAAGACAATCGAGTAAAATTGAACCTCAAACCAAATCCTTAACCAAATATTGAGAGAAACGGTGGCATTAGCGGCGTAAGTCATCAGCAGAATGAATCATTACTTGAAGAGTGCGCCAGTGGCTCGTGTCAAAGAGTCTGAGCTCAAAGGTCCTCATCCCCCCCCGGACCTCCGCCCCACCCCCCGCGCATGCCCGCAAGGAAGGGCTGATTGAAGAGCCACTCTAGAACTTCGGCCGCTCGCATTCAGGGGTCGAATCTGGATTATGGGGCCCAAATCCTACCTTCATCAGATATGTATAAAACTTGGAGCTAAGCAATTTGAATGTCGAAAATGTTGCCCTTTTTTTATAATATTATACTATTATAAGGAATATCCAAGAGATGGGTAATAAATTGAATTATTTATTCAATTTTACTGTAGGTGGGAAAAAATTCAATTATATTTCATAGTATTCGGCACGTTGCTTCCGTGCTCCTACCTACATTTGTATCTTAAGGTACCATGTAAGTTATTATAAGAGGGCGTCAAGGGAAATGAATGTCAAGTAGGTAGACCCCTTGTTATTCATATTAGCCACCGCTCCTTAAATTCGTAATCATCCTACGGGATGACATTTAATACTTTAAATTAAATAAATACTATTCGTATGTACATTTAAAAATCACAGCCTCACGAGCGTCGCCCCTAATACAAAATGATTACACATAAAGAACCTTATCTTTACTCTGGTGTTTTCCGGTTACAGCCGGTGGAAACCGGTTTGAACCGCTCTTATGTTTACGGGTGTTTTACGCACCAATCACGGCGACGAGATTGAAAATGGAATTATTTTAAATATAAAATGACTTAGTCAAAAACTATGCCATATTTAGTAGTTAGAAACTACTTGTTAGTCAAATAAATATGGCATAGTAAGAAATAGTTCGTTGTTGATACGTAAATTAGTAGTATGAGCCAAGTATTATATATATATATACCATACTTAACGCAATAAGCCTTTCTGTAAAGACTAGTAACTAGTAATGAATAAAACTTTAATATTTTCATATATTTGGTTATAAAGTAGAATACAGAATAAATGTTAAAGTATATAATAAGTAAATAACCGTGTTATTTTATATTACAGTGAGATTTGAATGACTTTGCATAATAACATGGCGCCGACTCGACTCGCCATGGACATACTTGTATTTTAATATTTTGAACTATTAAATTAAATAAACAAGTATATTAGAAAAATATTTATACTACCTTGTGATCACGACTTTGTTCGTATATATGTTTTTTTTAATAGCCTAAATTATTTGTAATATCAGTGAAAGTTTTGTTAAAATCGGTCCATCCGTTTCTGAGATATCCGAACAAACAGATAGACAAAAAATTTGAAAATTGTTTTTTTCACCGTATATTTTCTTATATACAGACATTTAAATTTTATATATATATATATATATATATATAATTTAATTAATATGTTACAAAAGTCAAGATTATTGTAAATACAATACAAATGGGAACATTAAGACAACAATACATATCGGAACGTGAACAATGTTAATTAAAATACTTTAAAAAAATATATTCAATGAAACGTGTAAAAAAACATGTTAATAATATAATATTTTCATGAAAATATTATATCTTGAATGTTGTTTTCAGTTTTAATTAACTTTAATTAGATCAGTGTCGGATAGAGTGCATGGTCGGTGAATTATAATAAGCTTTAATATTTATTGTACGCTATACTACCTCCCGCACGCGGCTTTACACGGTTTACGGTTGTATACATTATGTGTTATGTTAAATTTTAATATTTTGGATACATAGATAATTGTACCGTTGTTTGATATTAAATAGCTAAAATATTATCCAATCTCAAAGAATACAGACAGATAATATATACATATATATATACATATTTAGCATTCATATTTAGTTTGTTATAAAAAATTTTAATTTAAATATTATAACCCACACAAGTATGTACATGTGTGTGTAAATGTTATTAACTTAATATAAATTCAATTAAAAACAATAATGTAATTTAAATCCAAGTTAATTTATATATAAAAAGGTTATCAAATGACATCAATATTGACAATCGCGAAACTGTACTGAATAATAGGCACTGAAGTGTCTCGTATATCCAATAACCGTATATAAATGCGTTTTTAATTACCGCGAGTGGGGAGGATGAGAGAAATTTGAATCAAGAGCCAAGGGCTTAATGATTCAGCCGTGTATTTAAATAGAACAATTAAAAGCGGTCAAACATTTCGTTCGTAAACAATTTTTAACACAAAAATCGGTAAAATAATCAAGAAGAATGTGTTTAATCGTTGCCTTTATTTATAAAAAAAAAATGTTTTTTTTTAATTTTTAAACTTTATTTTGTCTCTTAAATAGAACAATTAAAAGCGATCAAACATTTCTATCTTAAACAATTTTAACACAAAAATCTGTAAAATAATCAAGACGAATGTGTTTAATCGTTGCCTGTATTTATTGAAAAAAAATGTTTTTTTTTAACATGTAAACTTCGTTGTGACTTGCATTGCATGAAATAAAAAAAACGGTATCCGTAATTAATGATTGAATGCAATGAAGCTGCTGTTTTTAATTTAATTTAGTTGTTTACTGTACAATTAACGTTTCCAGACGCCCGGCTCGGCTCAGTTGCATCTGATTTTTCAGTCCATTGTGCTCCTCAATTAACAAGGAATCAGACCGGCTTTATTGAAATAAAATTAACTTGATTAATGGTCAATTTTTTCCAATCAATGCTGTTCCTTTTTCAAATTTGAATCTAGATGATCTTTACGAGTCGATTTATATTCTATATTTAAACATTTTAATTTTCGAATTTTCGAATTTAGAATACATTATTTTGTCCGTTAAATGTCATTTGTAATTATATTTATTTGTTATAACGCAGGTACAAGGCGGTGCGGAGCGTGAAGACGTATCAATCTCGCAATTAAATAACGTAGGTAAAAGCTCTTCCCTAATGAAGGCTGTTTTCTCTCTTATCGCTTTTTTATTACAATACCAAACCGCCGGTCTATTAAATTATTTACTTTAGATTATAAAATTTACTTTTAAGGGACAGTTATTTGTTTTAAGGGTAGGTGATGAATTTTGTGTAATTTTCATTTATGATATTGCATACTTTCTATTTTTTATATATTTTTAAGAATATTAATTTTCTTTAGTTCTGTTTTTATATGTTTTTCTTAGGTGGACTTCAAAATAAATATTGAGGATGGTATAAAAACTTTTTTCAGATATTTCATATTATATATAAATTTCTAATTTAAAAAAATATATTCCTTAGTAAATGTTACGTCGTTGAAAAAAAAAATTCAAAGAAATCGCTCCGTAACATCGAGATGCAATTTAAGAAAAGATAAAAAGAAAAAAATAAAAAAAGATGTATTAGTTTGAAAAGATGTAAGAAATATCCGTATAAAGAACGTGTTACCACAACACGAGTGCTTTCCACAAAGTTGTCTGCAAACTTTAGAAATTTTCCGCTCGAACAGAGATTGATTGAACTTCTTATATTAGTTGTGGATTTCACGAAACAAATTATTCATAAATATCATATATATATATATATATATATACATATAAAATAATCTGTCTCTTCATGTGTCGGTTTTACTTCAGTAACACGCTGGTTGGGTAATATATACATAAATAATTTAAATTTAAAATAATTGAGTCCTTAAAAACATTGCAAAACGTTGCAGAATATTTCCTATTCAAAAAAAACTATCATATTCTGTATAAAGTGACTCAAACGGCCGGATAAATTAAGTAAATTAAGAATCAGTAAGTAATTACTTTTACATTTGGCCACAAACCAAATGTATCACATACAAATTGGATTAATGGAACATCTTCAATTGTATGACCCCCGGGATATGAATATTCTCAATACATCAACCAGTGGAAATTTTATTTGCAGTGTAAAATATTTTTTTACACTTGAGATTGTTTTAAACATTCAGTTTGTCTCAATATTGTAGTCGCCCTTAATTTGCATATAAAACATCAAACATATATGAATCATATATATTTGATATATTATAATTTACAAACTCATCAGAAATAAACAATAAAATATAATTTATAATTGTTAACACGAATTTCATAATATTATCACGACTCCAAAAAAAAAAAAAACTTAAAGAAAAAATATAAATAAAATAAACGATGGTAAGGGAGACGTCAAATAACAGCTGTAGTGCAGCGCGTGGGGTCGGCCCTATCGACTCACCTCAAGGTCGCCCATCGCCAACCGAACCGAGCCCTAAACACATCCCCTTACCCTCAAATATATATCAAAACCCTATCCTCCGCACACTCCAGGACCGCCGGCGCGGGGTCCCGAGACAACTGACGGACGGTGACGCTTTTCACCGCTTATATAGCAAGGGGAGGGGAGGGGGGGGGATAACTCGAGTTGCGCCGTCGATTCGCGACTCGATAAATAAATTAATTAAAAGTGCAAGTGAGTGATCGTGCGAGCCTTAACTCGGAGCTTCTCTTTAATTGAAATATATTTTTTCACTAAAATATAGATTTTTTTTAGATAATATTTGCATTTTTATTATAATAAATAACTTTTTAATTAGAACTCGTGTTAATTTATATTAGTATTCATTACGACCTCTGTATTTATTATACAAGTAAAGTTTTTCTTTACATTTTTTGTCATAGCTACTATATATATATAAAGTTATATACTTATCACATTTTTACAACACTAAGTAGGGTATGAAAATATAATAATATTAAACATTTAGTGGTGTCGGTATGTCAGGAACGCGGTTATCGCGTTATAAAGATGGCCACCAAATATCATAATAATGTGAATTAACTTTATCTTTATATATTGTATGATTTAAACCAATATGATTTATAATAAATCGCTTTAGAATCATGTTCTGCTCTCCGATTCACATTGAACCATGAGATCTATCAACATGTCAAATCTATCTATGTGCAAATTTATTCATTGGGATACAAAGGGACACACTTGGTAGTATTATTTTATTATTTTTATATTATGTTTTCTTTTTATTTTAGATATAAATTTATTTATACAAAAAATATATATATTTTAAATTTTTTTTATATTAAATAATTTTATTGATGATGAAATAATATAAGAATCTCAATTTAATTAATATTATTAATAATTGTTATTTGTTTTTTTTTATTAAAAAAATTATTGATTTATAGTCCGCCTCAGTGTAAGACAGTAATGAATATCTTTTAAGACAACACAAAAATAAACTATATGATTAAAAAAAAATACTCACGTACTTTATCAAAAAATCAAAACATCCTATATATCATTTTAAAATAAAAAACACATACTACAACAAAAAAAACACGCTGTATACCGTTACTGAATTGTAAAAAACAACACATACTATAAAAAAAGGCAGCCTGTATATCGTTATTAAATTGTAAAAAGAACTTAACACATATTGTAACGGAAAAAAAATCCTATATATAATTTAAAAATAAAAAACAGAAACTATAACAAAAAACATCCTGTATATCGTTACTGAATCGTAAAAAAACAACACATTCTGTAACAAATAAACACTAAATATAATTTTTTTTAAAACATACTATAACAAAAAGACCACCCTGTATAGTTACTAAATAGTAAGTGTTTATTGCAATAATTAATCTAATAAATAACAGGGATCAGAATTATCCTTTAATCTCAAACAGGACAATATTATGCCTCTAAAGTGTTAGGTGATGTGGACTCAACGAGGTCATTCACCTCCCCAAAGTTATAACCGATAGCTAACATACACTTTATTCAAGCTGTACTATGAAGCTGAAGTGTCTTTGTCCTATTGAGAAATAATTTGTTTATTTATACAAAATATATAGTCCTTTTTTTCAAAAGCAGACGGAGTCGCGAGCAACAACGTGTATATATTTATACATATATTGAAATAGTCTATCGGATAGTAATCAGTGTTGAATGATTGGTAAAGTTCTAAGCAAGTAAAAGCCAAAGAAACCACATGCATGCAAAATTTGATGGCTCCATGACGTCATTGTGACGTACACTTGACTTCATCGATACAGACCTAATAAGGTTTCATACAATCACCCAATCAATAAATTAAAGCCATATTATGGACAACCTTTTTGGATAAATACAAAATGGCGTATATTAATATTTAAAGAAAAACTATCAAGTTGTGGTTTAAAATTCTATAATAATTGAATGATTATAAAAATATAATAATAATAATAATCTTGTTAAGTAAAAACGTATAAAATAAAGAATTTGATTAAAATATCTTAAAAAAGAAACGCCCGAACAGGGACTTGAACCCTGGACCCTTGGATTAAAAGTCCAATGCTCTACCGACTGAGCTATCCGGGCAGATACTAGTGTAGTTGAAAATAGTGTCCATAAAGCGAACGTTAGTTAAGACATTTTAATTTTAAAGGTTTTTTACATCTGTTTAACATTAAAATTATTTAATTGAATTATTTTACATAAATCATTATATATTTTTCAGTATCTTTAAATACAAAATCAGTGATCGTATAATTACGTAATTATTGCATTAGTTATCATTATTATTAATAATAAAAGAAACTATTTTAAAATTTATTCAATTATTACGTTTACGTTTAGACATTAAAAGTACGTAATTAATAAAGTATAATCGGTGCATTTATTTGCATATCAAATTTGTACTGAAATGGTAATAGTATTGATATAGATAGTCGCGTCAGACTTGAACAGGGGTGACAGCAATTGGAAAAATAATGTTATTAGGGACGCAAAAGGTAAATACGTTTAAGCATTGACAAATTTTATTACAGATTAAAAATCAATATAAAATAAAAACATAAAGGAGTGTTTAAATGTAAACATAAATTTATTTTATATTTTTAGGCATATCATTCCCTGATTACGCGAGTGTTGGCTGAATGGCGATGACAGCGCCGCCACTCGGCGGGGGGCGGAATGTAGCCGTCATCCAACTGTCAGCGCCATTGCGAGAACAATAGCATTATTTCGATGTAATAACTATCGCGATGGGTGTCTCGGACACGGGCTTGTTTACATTTATGTATTATGTTTACTGTTTTAACAATAATTGTAATATTCTTATGTAACTCAATTATTCATTAATATATTTATGATAGGTTTCTGTCTTTATTTTTCGTTTATTAAATTTGTTTTATGATTAAAATTTTATTATTTTATTGTTGGGTGGTCTGTGTTCTCTTATATATAAAAAATTATATTTTTGGATGATAATATAATATATTAGGAACATAATAAGAACATGTATGTGATATATATATTATTGGTAAACATTATTAAGTATTATGGAAGTAAAAAAGCAAAAGCTGTAAAGAAAGTAGACATTCTGTTCGACAATGTTTGCTTTATAGAGTTTTTATAAAGAATTGGGACTCGAAATTTAAAAATGCAATTTTGACTCTCTGTTCTAAAGTTGTCTGATAACAACTGAATTCTGAATCAGTACCATATAATATACTCTGCGGGAGAGACTACTCTTAAAGTACAGTAAGTAAGTTTTTAAGTACATCTTTCGAACAGTGAAGCAAAGATATTGTTGAAATAAAATAGGTAATGTAAATGCTAGCTAAATATTAAAAATAACGTGGGTAAATTAAGTTATTTTTTTTTGCTTTAGCATTGTGATCTCCTCAGAGCTTTTAGAAATTATCATCGAATTTTTCATAAATACAAAAAACATAACGTGATCGATAAAAGATTTTGATAATTGTCAGCTTTTTTTATCATAAATATTTCATGTATCGGTACGGTCTAGTACAATAAAACAATAAATGCAATATAAAGAATAAATGTAATTTTATGATATTTCTTCTTCGTATTAATATATTTTTTCGTTGCTTAAAATGTAAAACTTAATAACACCCACGCCCCACCACAGACACTCATAAACCCACCAAGAGATGGCGCTGTTAGTTTTATTGTCGGTTTACACAGCATCCAGTAATTGAAGACTACAATATTGACAGACCATTAATTCTCAACCAAATGCGCTGAACCTTCACTTCGTTGCAGGTGATTGTGAACTTTACAAATTTTGCTGCGTGTTTTGCTGTTATTTCCTTCACAGAGACAACATCGGACTCAATGTACCGAGTTTCCGCCAGATAATAGTTTGAGAAAAGTACTTAACGACAAAACCTTTTATTTCAGACCTCTTAAAAGTTATATCGTACGATATACTCATAGTGCTAATGTTAGAGACATTATATGTATGAATATCGAAAAACATGTTATTTACTAATATAAAGAGAAAGATTAATGTATGTTTATATGTTTTGGGTAATCAGAATTACTGGACCGTTTTTAAAAATACTTTTCAAAACATACATTATCAGCGAGTAATAAAACGTATTATCCTATGGTAAAATGCACACCCAACTAAAAATATAATTCCTAAACTAAATACTAACCACAAAAGATATCATCAAAATTGTCTGAAGTGGGCGTGGTAAAGTACGTAATAATATAACAAATCGAAGTAGAAAAAAACACAGGAAATAAAATATAAACAAATACTATGAAACACAAAAGATGATATAAAATGTCTGAAGTGGGCGTGGCCAAGTGCGTCATATGTCAAAACTGGTACAGAATGTCGAAGCGTGTCGCTGTTCGTACTCCGTAGTTCGTATCGCAGGCGACGTCCGGACGTAATACACTTTTAATTAAGCCACGCGGAAAGCGTCGTAACTTTTACGATCTCCGTGATTTAACTATTATTTGTCATCAATTTTATGTGCCCCTAAAGTATTACTGTGTTGGATGTATAAAGTACTTTATATTATATTGTATTTGTACTCTTTATTTAATGTATGTTTAAGATTCCGTTCTGTGATCTACTTCAACACTTTAATTACTTGGAGATATTATTAATATTTTGAAAAGAAATAAATAGATAAATTAATATATATTCATGACTAGTATTTGAAAATTTCATTTAGAATAAAATTGTATATTTTAAGATGTCTTAATTATTATTATTATATTTAAACATGTATTTAACAATTAGGTACTTTCAGAATATTACAACTAGCGCCATCTAGTAACGAATAGAATATATTAAAATTAATAATGTAACAATAGATGGCGCTGCTTTTTTTAGAATAACGCCATCTATCTTCGATGGCTGAAGTTATTATATTACTTTCAAAAAGTTTTAAGAGATGGCGCTCATTAATTCTCACTAATTGAATGACTTGATATGTTTAGTAATGTTAGCATTCTAAAATATTGGTACAAGATAATAGATATCGGTTTCATAAACTAATATTTCAATAATTTATTATTAATTTACCTCCAAGTTAAATTGGTGTGTTTCCACTTCTCTCCCTGGACCGCAAACCTCTTTCTTCTATTTCCATTTTCATCCCCCGGCTCTCTGTCCGGTCTTCCACACCGCTTTCTCTTCATTAATTCTTTTGTTGCGTGATCTATTACCCCTGTTACGGGAATTCCACCAAACTCCTAAAAAATAAAATAAAAAGTATATTATAATGTTTAATAAAAAATATACAAGTATAGGAAAAAAAAACTTTTTTTTTCATTTCATTGTTTCATGTGACAAATTCATTGTTATTAGGATTTTACACGTACTTGTAAAGTCTTGATGGCGATCCTAAGATCATCTTCATAGGACTGTGATACATCTCCCATCAGAAGGTTCCCGACCTCTGGTCTGCCCTTTCTTAAATACCCGAACATCTCGAGGTATCCTTTCTGAAACACAAAATAATATGAAAGTCTACTAAAGTATATTTTTATTGATTGCAACCTGTATATTAACACATTCGCGGCCGCTGTCGTGAATTCACGTCATTTAAATTCCATTCCTGGTTACCACTGACGTGAATTCACATCATTTCTAATACTTTACCTGGTTGCCGCAAACAAATTTTATACTTTTTATCCTCCCTTGACGATACAAGTTTGCGGCAACCAGCTTCAGAATTTCACTATATCAGCCGGTACTCAGAATTAGAAACGTAAAAAATTTGTCGGACTCGAATGTTTTAAAAACCACTTATAAATATTACAATTATATTAAAAGGCGCTCTCTCAATAAATTTTCCATTTATTCGATCAAAATATTTCGCGTTACAAGTAAATGATATCATTTGCAGGGTCAAAGTTCAAGTGATCCAGGTCGCAGACCTCACCATAAATTATTCCAAGGACCAGCGCGACCCCATAACACAATACCAATCAATAATTAGGTTAAAACCGATCCCATTACACGAACCTAATTAATTGCATTAATCAAAATTTACCGCCAATGCCGCCATTTTGCGATTTATTGATATTTTAAGACATTGTTTTCTATAACACTCATTCTTTTTTATTAATTTCTTGTGTTTTTTTTGTTACGGACCAATTACATTATCCAATTTTAAGCGCAGCTCTAACTTTAAGTCTTTTCAGATAGATAAGATTTCAGATAGCGCTTGATAAATTTAATGTAATAGCTGCATAAGAGAATACTAAATACTAAATTAATTTCACTGACAATAAAATTAAAAATATTAATAAAATAAAAAGTAATAAAACTTTACACATTAAAATTAATAAAAGTTAATAAGTCATTTAATATTATTACAAACTTTCTAAAATATCGTAAGTTAAAATAAAACACGGCTCAGTAGTATTTTATTGACAAATAATTGTAATCGCGGCATGGCGTGTTTCAGTTATCCGTGATGTCATTGGACGTCTTATCCGGGTGTAGCTGGATATCGCGTGATCCAGTCTATTTGTCCTTTAATTATCTTTAATTAATCGAGCCTCATTAGCCTGGACTAGTTCTATTAATGGCCTATTTCGTTACTCAAATCCATTTCTTGTTACTTGATTACAATGACAGAGTGAGATAGTATTTTTATCTCTTTCTTTATCTAAAATGAGGTATATCTTAAAATCGTTTGACGTAGGTATATAAAGGTAGGTATATCGAATCATAAGATTACAGACGAAAAGACGATTGAATAAATATATATATATATAATAAACTGTCTGTACATTACACTGCGTGGGTATCCAAGGTATCAGAATAAATTTCACTTGAAGTACAAAGCCTAATGTAATCCTTTAGTTTACACACAGACGTATTATTTGATTTTATATAAATATAACAAGGATAGACATTTAGATTAATATAATTAAACCAGCTCTTAATTTAATACTGCATCGAAATCTGTTCTTTTAGATATCATGACAAACATACAAACAAACATAAATACACTAATATATATATAAGTATATATGATACGTTTAATTGTTATAAAAACATAGACAGACAAAATGAAATCACATTATTAATAATATTTGTACTAAATTGAAAGCAATCACGAAAAGGTTATAAAAATTTAATGCGTCTGAAATACTAAGTATAAAATTAAATAATATATTAATACCAAATGAAGTTATACTTATATCACAATGATAAAATACTGGGTCAATAGAACAGATACACACGTTTAGTTAATCACAAAGACTAGTTAGCTTACTATTTTTAGTGCGCTTAAAATCGGACTGTGAAATAGTCACTTAATATAAATCGCGTTTAATCCTTTTAAACATATATATTAAAAATTAACACTTGTCAATTTGTTTGCTGCTGCTTATTGTATTACTATTAGTTCCCTGCGACTCTGCTTGGATTACAAGGGCGTTGAAAATAAGCTGACAGATATTCACTAACTAGTTTCTCGTGACTCCGTCTGCTTGGATAATGTGGAACGTTTATAACATATTGAAACAATAACGATATATATATATATATAAATGACTTTTTAAATATAAATAATGGTTAAGTATTGTTAAAGATTACGGCGTTTAAACAAACAAACATTTCTCTTTTATAATATAATGATTTGAGTCGTGAGTCATGAGTCATGTGCTAGTACTCAGACTAACGTGCAAGTGTGTTAGTACATGTTATGAACACATGTCTTATTTTATTATCACTAAAACATTTAGTTTGAACAGTTAAAGTATGGTAAAGTAGAAAACCATTCGGTTCAGTCGTTCTCTATGTACATTCATTTGTAATGAATGAATGAGTTACATATAAAGATATTAAACATTATGTGTAAAACTAATGAGATATTCATTAAAGTCTATAATTCTCTGTATTGTTATATTTATTTCTAATAAATGAATGCATGAATGAATGAATTAGTGTTGTATAAATATATTAAAATGTATAAAAATAGCCAAATATATATCAATTCATTTCAGTCGTTCTCTATATTGTTACATTAATTTATAATGAATGAATGAATGAATTTAATATGAACATATCAGGTGTAATCCTAATTAAGTGTATATTGCATGCACTTCTAAGTAATTGAAAATATAGAACACAGATAATTAATTACAGAGAAATTGACTATGGTATTATTATTAATGGGAAGTCGAAGATAAATTGGAAACCGCAATAGTTTTCCTGTTCCTGAACATCATGACATATGATTTTACATCAAACACACACACACACACAGAGAGAGAGAGAGAGAGAGAGAGAGCGAGAGAGAGAGAGAAAGACACAGATATATACACACCTACATTCAAACACACACACAATAAAAGTATTATACATGGCATATTTACCGTATATGTTTTCGGAATATCGAAACTAGATAAAAAAATTTAAATATCTCTTAAATAATAATTTTATTAACATAAAAAATCTCAACTAATATAATAATGACAAATATGTGTTTCGTTTACGAACAAACAAACTATTTTAAAAACAGACATTGAAGATTTTTTTTAAGCCAAAGCCGCGTGCGAGAGCTAGTATGCAATATTAATACTATAATAATATTATGTGAAAATAAAGACCGGTCTAGACGTAAAGTAAATTTAAAAATAAACTAAACTCAAACCCATGGTATAAAATGTTGAAATCATAAAATATTTTATAGTCAATATAATGTTCTAGTATTTTATATTAATATTTAATATTACCATAATATTAAAGGTTGTAAAGGCTCTATCACAGAAATGTATAAGGCATTTAATGATTTGTATCAAACGTAATCATACAAGCTGTGCCCCCGACTTCGTTTGTGCGGTTTAAATTAAAAGTTAGGTTACTCCTTATAACATTGGTTTGTTGATGAGTTCTGTTAAAATCGTACAGCCGTTTCAGAGATTAGTCGGAACAAACAGACAGATAACTTTTTATCTAACTACCCTATATACTTTAATATGCATTCAGTGAAAAGCTGTTAATTTGGATACAAACAGACACTTCAATTATATTTATATGTATATATATGAAGGTTTAACGACCCCTAAAAACATACATATCAAATATATACATAGTAAATATAATATTTACGAAAATGTTATAAATTATTAGCTTTTTACTTTAAAATAGATCAAAATAATTAATAATCTCAATATAATTTTCTATTCATCAATAATGAGAGGTCCGAATACAAATCCGATTTGAAATTACTAAGAAAATTTCTGGAAAATAAATTTGTCTTTACTGTTACTATATTTATATATATTTTTAACACTCCCCCTCCACCCCTTTCAAAAAACTTTTGAAGTATTTTTATATTTTTTAACATCCCCCCCCCCCCCCTTATTCAAAGCTTTTGACTGAGACAGCGAGCGAATAAATCTTTATACAGTTCAAATGAAATTTAAAGAATGTTTTTCATTTTATATTATAATTATTATATTATATGTAAAAATATCATATATATAATTTGTTTCACTGGCGCTGCGCCATATTTAATTAAGTTATTATTAGGTACTGTCAAAGGACAATATATCATAATAAAATATTATCTTGAAGTACGATTTCAATTCTCGAAAAGATTCAAATATTAAACTGTCCCTGAGATATATTTTGTTCTTTGTAATTAAATAATATCCGTTTTTTGGTAATTGTAAGCCAAAAAGAAAATTTTTACCAAGTTTTAGAGTTACAAGAGTTATAGGTTGAAATTATTTTTTGTAATAACCCGAAATATGACCCACATAATTAACTCTCTTGTCAAAATAATATTTTTGTTAAATTTAAAGTTTTTAGACCTTATAGTAATATTGTGATGAGTACGATATATATATAGCGTGCGAAATATTCGGTATATCAAATAAGTCCTTATATAAAGGTTAAGATTGTCTGTTTTTAACTGCCTGTCTGTCTCAATTTCATGTAGTTATTACGCTTAATCTGTTATACTTAAAATTTTTACTTTTTACTTTTACTAAACTATTTTCTTTTTAACAATAGTCAATACAGCTGTCTGTCTTGTAAATTATTGATTATATATATATATATATATAATCAATAATTTACAAACTAATGTGTATATATATATATATATATATATATACACATAACTAATGTGTATATATATATATATATATACACATTAGTTATGTAAAAATAAATTTATCAAATTCCATTGGATGTAAATAATATTTTATATTTGTTATGCGATTGATCAACAAATATATTCTGGAAGGTATATATTGTAACTCTGTGAGTTTGGAGGACTTTCGGAAAAAAGTGTTTAGAAAAAAATTATTATACTAAAGTTACATGTAAGTCTTTAAAGATGTTATCAAATTTATATAAAGATTCCAAGTGTTATTAACACTGAAGTGTTAGTGGTGCCGGGCAGATCGCTATCGCTTCTGCGTAACCGAGCGAGACTACAGACAAAGTCACACAACGGACACTTGTATTTCATTACTGGTATCACATTTAACATTTTTACACATAATTAACCTACATTTATTTATTCAATCAAAAGTATTCTTCAAAATACGCAAAGTAAAGTACTCGTGCATCTAAGACCAAAAATCATAGTTTTCCAGTAAACCCTAAGAAATACGTTAAATATAGAAACATTAACGGTAATATTATTATAATAACTGATTCCCTCCCGCTTCGCTGGGCTCACTATTAATTTGGATGTGAACTTAGGTTGCTATGGTAACCTTTGTCATATTATCCGTTGTCATCGTAACCATTGCTATGGTAACCGTTGCTATAGTAACGCTTACCCGCGCGTTTAGTGTTTATCTCCTACATATTTAAAACTTGGCGAATTGCAAAAGGTTGAAATCCGTTGGGATAGGAATTCCGTAAAATCCGTTCTTATTGGAGGTCTACGTCACAAAAGAAGTAACTAGGATCCGCCCATCGTGCGTGGCGGGAATTGAGCTGAGCGCAGGAAAATCCATTAGAAAAGAATAAAAGGAAATAAATATTTAATAACAATAATAAACAATTAATTGAAAAAGTTTATCGCCATGAAAGTTGGACTACGAGCGACACTATCACGAGTCTCTTGGTTTTTTCTTTATAACTTTTGATTAAATCAAGCTATTTTCATTCTGTTTTTTTTTGTAGATGCTTAATTATTAGTTCTACATTCGTGCTAAATGTGACTAAAATCATATGATAAAGCGACTCAGCTCATTTTGAGGAAGACGATCGGCACGCGCGCGCGAGAACAGTTAAGCTTAAGTCTATGGGGATTCAGTTTTTCGATCATAACTTTTGATCAAATCAAGATTTTATTAATCAGTTTTTTTCTGTAGAAGCCCGCAACAAGAGCTACAGTAATGCTAATTTTGATAAAGATCGACTGAATAGTTTTTATGTGATGTGGCGACATAAGCTTGATTCCCAAACGGTTAAGAGCTTAGTTTACGCTCAGCTCAACTATATAACATTTTAAGTAAATAGGACAGATAGCTTCGGAGATTTCGTGATGAGTCAGTGAGTGGTAAATTAACTAAATAACTTCAAATATTATAAATAATTATTTATATTTCACACATAATACTTATAAATAAATATTGTATAAAGAAAATAGAAATGAATAATAAAATTAAACGAAACTCACATAAATAGAAATCATTAATAATTAATTAATTATTAATGATTAAATGAAAGTGCATTTCAATGTTAAAGTAATGATTGGAATAGTAATGATAACGAGTCGTGCGAGAACTTGAAGCGTGAGAGGGACTTTATACAACTATTTAAACTTTATATAATACTAGCTTTTGTTAGCGGTTTTGCTGGCTCTGTTTTGATAGCCACGGATTTACCTTTTTCTTATTATTATCATTAGGATTGCTTATCGAATTGATTGCGACGGTTGTAGTCGTTCGTACATTACTGACTAAATATATTGACGTTTATGAAACAGTGATCACAATAAAAAAAAACCCGGCTGAGTTTGATGTGTGGTCCTTCTCAGAGCTGTGCGTACGAGGGTTCGTAGCCTTATTTTAAGTTGGAGTGTCAAGTTTACAGAAGGGCCCATTTTGATACATACGATATCAAAATAGGCCCTCCTGTCACTTCCATTTGACGTACGCAAGTGATTACTGATATGGATTCAAAGTGGAAAATATATGAAGAAATAAATATATATACTTATATTCCGAAAACTGTATTTTTACCCCAAAATTTTTCTGTACCACCACGTATGAGCAAATTTTATGATAATCAATTGAAGCGTAAAAACCCAGTTTCTCTCTTTCCCACACTATATCTCTCTCTCTTGGTATACAACAATATGTAGTCTCGGAAACTAAAATAAAAATTCAAACAAGAATCCAAGTATCATAAGTTTCTTTAATCTGTGATGAGAACGCTTGTAATGTGATTTTAAGTGTAATATTCGTAGTTCAATATGGTGGGAGTGGGACGAGTCTGTTATTGGTGGGGAATACGTATTGACTTTTCAGGATGGGAGTTTCTGTAATATTTAAAGTAGCTTCAATATTGAAACTTGGTATTAAAAACGAAAAATTTATGTGTTTAGTTATTTTATGAAAATAGTTATTTTATGAAAAAGTTATTTTATGACAGAGTTATATTATGAACATATCAATAATTTCGTAACTGCGTGTGTATTACAATATTTTCTTTTCATTTTTGGTATAAATTTTCTTAACAATAATTTAAAAAAAGCTTTTAAAATTTGATTATCCTTAATAAGTTTATTAAAAAAATATATTCCCGATTGCGATTCGGGTATAAGAGGTAACATGTTCGAGCCCTGTCCGTGTCATTTTTTTCATTTTGCAATTCCCGAGTTGATATTTGTATTATGAAATTCCGAGAAATCAATCAAACATTACGATGAAATCCAGTTCTTAGATATTGTAAATAAAGTTCTATATCTAACTCTCCAATCCAAACTAATCCAGCTGTCATTATCCAATTTATCGAACGCTAGGTCATTTAGCGCACCATCATTTTATAGTGAAATGGTTAAACTTTAATGCTATTGAGTTCAAATAGTGTTCTTAAAATTGTATACTGAATAAGAGCATTCCAGAACATTCCAGAGATATTAAATAAAAGTAACAGCAGATCAAAAACATTTGTTCATACATACAATTATATATATATATATAAATTTGTAGTTGTTAACGTCCGTCCTTAAGCATTACTTTACAAAATTAGCTGTAATCTTATCGAACAACCTCGTAAATTCGTTTTATAGCTAAGATATAAAATTTAACACTTTAAAACTTATTTGTAAAATGTCTAGGTGCGAATAGTAATTAATATGATAAGGTTTTTTTATGGCTTTATAAAATATTTTTATCTAGTTTATTTCTTTTTATGTGAAAGCTGTTGTTTAGTGTTCTATTTTTGAAATAAGTCTGTAAAATTTAAAACTTAAAGAGAAAAAGAATTTAAAAAATAACGTCGTTTTTACATTTATTCCAAATTCAAAAAATCTTTTAAAAGCTCACGTCTTATCTTGAAACTGAATTTACTAACTAACTTATAAATTTCTCAATATTTTGCCGACACGTTTATGAAATAAATTGTTTTTAATACTTCAATATTGGTCTATGCATAACTTACCAGTAAGTGAATGATCTATCTGTCCATTATTGCATTTATGGCGGTAAATTCAACTGAAGTGTTAAGTTTCAAACAACCAAATGAAGATTTTTTTTTTATTTCTCGAAACATTGCTTGCAATGGCTTGATCGTGAGATTCGGAATTCAAATTTTTTATATCGTTATTTATAAAATATTTTCTATTTCATTCCATTTCGTGTTATAGTAATATTTTTAAAGTTCAAACTAAATAAAATATAAAATGAAATATATATATATATTTATTAAATATAAAATATGTTTAAGTATTTTATGTTTGTTAAATTTTTATTTATTTTAGAACGTAATTTCCTGTCAATTTTCTACACGTCATTATTACTTACCAATGACTGTCATTATTTGAATAAAATAAATCGAAGCGAATCATCCATTACTTTAGGTCATTGACCTTTATTATTAAAAAAATAAATTCAGTGATACGAGGGTCTGTATATAAATGTTTACATTTTCTTACACTACTTTCAAACTTTCAATTCGCACTAGACGGAGTATTGGACTGTTTCAAAGCACTATTTCGGTTGAATGACTAAGATTTGGCTATGTGCCAGGGGTCACGGGTTCAATTCCCTCTGGTTATGTTTAGCATTGTACAGGTGGAAAAATGTCTTGTTGTTCAATCCACACAGAGAATATTATTTATGATTTAAATTAATTCCTGGATCATCTCAAATAGCGGCACGCGATCTCTTAAATGTTTTGCGTCTTACAATTATATTAGACATTTACCCGGCATTAAATGGGGATACAATTTATCAGGGGCGGAACTCAACCCTGTAACTCCGTGCTCTGTACTGAGCTACCGTGTTTGTATATATAAAAATCTACATGTACAAACACATACCATCCCTTAAAATCATGCATACATTATAAAATAGTGATATGATACCCGTAATCTGAATACATGTATAATACCCATGATTTCCCCGGGGACATCAATTTAAATTAGTCTCCGATGTTCCATCAATTTATTCATATACAGACGACACAAAATATTATAGTTATCAATAATATTCAATTTTTTATCCAAGTTTTCAACTATCCAGGCGCGTTTGAAGCAAATTTCCCACGGGATATTCTTAAAACCGTCCCAGTTCGGGTTTATGATTTTTCCAAACACTATATCTTTTTATATCTTTATTTTCTATCAAAGATAAAAAGTTTTTTAGTATACGTCAATAGTACTGAGAATTTGGTATTTGATTTCATTACCATAATTGTATTAAACTATAATATCAGTAGTTTAGTTTCAACAAAGCGTTACAAAAAATTAAAAATGTTATTTTTATTATTTATAATTTCAATTTTGTGTAAATTGTGGTAAAAGATAAATAAACAGCATACTCTATATAAGTATTCTAGAAAATAAAATAAAAAAAACACACTGTAGATGTGTAAGTAAAAGACTTTTATGATCCCTTTTCAATATTATGGATGTGAGTTCCAACACACACACACACACACCCACACATCTGTAGTTGACACACACACTCAGAAATATTATTTTACTAATATATACTAAGTGGTGTGAAGTTTGTATGTAGGTAGTAATTTTTTATATTTAATCGGTTTTATTCGGCTATTTTCGGTTTCACTCGGTTTCTCAACATTTAGTATTAATTTTAAGAGTAGTATATTATATATATATCTAAATTTAAAAACTCCTTATGTACCTTTCTTATGCAACAAATTAATTAAAAATAGTCCGTTCTTTACGATTGCTTGTATCGACGGACGGAGTCGCAAATAACAGCTAGTTATATTATATTAGAAAAATACTCAAACACAAAAATTTTAACACTTTTTAGAAATATATACGAGCGTATTATTGAGCTGAGCGTAAGCGAAGCTCTTAAACGTTTGGGAAACTTCTTTATGAAACAACATCACATCAAAACTACTAAACCGATTTGATAGAAAATTGGTAGAGCTGGTGATTGGGAATGGGCATGTTTAAAAAAACAGACTTAAATATCTCATTCCGTTCAGAAATAATGGTTAAAAAACTGAGGAGGCTCAGATCAACACCCGCAGGGCACGGCGGCGGATAGTAAATAAATCTTTAGATAGGATATTTAGTTATTCAATATACTCATAACTTTCTGATGAACAAAAAAATATATTTAGATACATAAATATATATTTCCAAATCATTTTAACGTAATAGTTGTGCACTTAACACCAAGTATCAGTCAGTCAACGAACTGTTCCCAGACACTTCTACCAAACATCAAGACACCTGCGTACTAGTTATTAGACTACCAAAAATATCACTAGCTTTTACCCGCGACTTCGCACGCTAATCCAATATTATTTGGTAACATCTAGAACCTCTATTTTTTTAATGAAAGAGTTACAAATATACATTTCGCAAAATTCGCAAAAAGTGATTTATCGAACATAATATTTTAAATATAACGAATTTTGACTCATATTTAACTTTAATTCTAAATTCAACCGCAGAAATAATGAAGAGAAATGCACGGTAATAACTGAAAAACATAAATTCTGAAACCATTCTTTTAGAATCCAGACATTTACAAGAGAAAATACATTTCAAATTAGCTGAAAAGTGCTGAGCGGAGTTGAAATACTTTGAGCTTTAGAGAAAATAAAATCTTAACTGAATTGAGATTAATTGAAGTGTGATAAATGGCACTGATCTACTTGACTACTTGAAAAACTAATAGTGTTTGTCTCATAGTTTTTGTTCGTGTGATTTATTACTATAATGGTAGCCATTTTGTTTGTCTGTGATTTACTATATATATTCAAACTAATCTTTATATATCTAAATCCCCTGACGATGTTTGTATGTGATAATCGTTGAAACCACTGAACCGATTTTAATGAAATTTTGTATATATCTATTGTTGTGTCCTATTTAAAATATAGGATAGGTTTTATCACGATTTTTTTTATATATAAGGTGTTTAGTTCTTATAAGTTGCCAATAGGTGGCGGTGTTAATAATATTTTTTATTGATGTAAAAGTTTTTAAAACAGCAGACGGAGACATTGGCCACAGTTAGTATAGATAAATAATATTTAAAACAATATAATATATATGATATAATCATCAGACGAGATGATTTGTGCCAAACAGAAATTAGGTCGTTCAACACACGAGTCAATGACCCCATCCGTCATATTAACGTCAGCAAGGTCATTCCAAATATTAACTATTTCATTCGTATCATTTTGTATGGCTTTGTTTATTTATATTGAATATTATAGTAAATAGTTGTCAGTCACATTGTCATTTTGACATTGATTATAATGATTATTTTTTTATTATAGCATATCAATATTTGGTTACCAATTTGACAGATTATATAGCATTATCTATTTATTTAAAAAATACAGAGTATAAAATAAATAGTTTTCATTTTGTATTTATAATCTGTGTTGTCATTTTGACATTGACAACTCAGATTATAAAAATTATTATTTTGCTATAGAAACTAATCAGTCTACAAGTTTGACAGATTATATAGCTTTATTTATTTATTTAAAAAATACAGACTATATAATTACTAGCTATCATTTTGAAATTGACATCACAGATTATAATAATTAATATTTTACTACAGTACCAACAATATGTTTAGTATTTGACAGATAAGACTTATTAATACCCTTGTCAGATCCAGACTAGAAAATAACAATATAATGTAGACTTACCTCAAATATTAATTAATCCAGATAAGTCCACGTCTAGTCCGCAAAATGTACTTTATCTCATCTATTAATTATTGTGGAATTGTTATAAATTGAAGTCGGACATTATTAAGGTCCTTTGGATGTTGAGCTTGATTAATTATTGTGGATACGACGGAGTACAGACAAGTCAATTTGGGTTAAAGAAAGGTTCAGTGACTTGATAAGTAATGCCCCATGCAGAGATGCATGTTTGTATATATGTACATATATACATATTCATTGATGTACGACTATGACTATAATTTTGACTACTATCGATGTAGGGAGATTTTTCTATTCTTCAACAGAGGCTTAAATAAAGGATGATTTTATATAAATATATCATCATCGTCCTCATTTTCTTGCCCTTTTCCCAATTTTGGGGTCGGCGCAGTATATCTTGTCCTTCCATACACTCCTGCTCCTTGTCCTCTCTGTACACACTCCCTTCTTCTCCATATCGTCTTTCACGCAATTCATCCATCTTTTCTTCGGCTGTCCTCTACCTGTCCATCCCTCCACTATCATACCCAGCACTCTTTTGGTTACATGCCTTTCATCTCTCATAACATGCCCATACCATGACAGACGGCTACCTCAATTTTTTTCTGTCACTGGCGCTACTCCCAAACTTCCCCTAATATAAATATATAAATAAATATAAATATGTAATAAATACCACTCACTAATAACGATGGTTTTAAATAAAAAGTTAACATTAGTCGCTGATACAGTTTTTTCGATATACCACTTCAAAGGATTCACTTCATTAGAGAATGAATGTTTTTGTGACAGTTTAAATAATTAATATTAGTATAGTAAATTTTGTTTTAATTACATTTTTATTCACAAATATACATCAAAAGCATTCACCACGTAAATGTGTTAAATCTGTATTAGTAATAAATAATTTTGTGTAATCCGTCTGTTTGTATTGTAAATTTTATTATATGTAGGAGATAATTATATATAATATATAATTACCTGTTAAATTGCACTTGCAATAGATGAATTTCCCTGTAACATTTACAAGAAATGTGAATGGGAAAATATAATGAGTACATTATAGGAAAATTTACTTTATATTAAAACAGCTTCGTAAACTGAGATTCAGTTCAGTTTTTTATTTACTAATGAAAACAATTTTAAAGATCGTTATCAATCAAAGGATTTACCATTAATATATTATTTACGTTATTTGGTAAAAACTTCAAAAGCTTAGCTCGATTTATCACAAAGATAGTTACTAGTGCAAGCAATATAAAGAATTGGTAAATAATCCACAAAATGAACAGAGAGAGATTGAAAAGAGCTTAGATAAAAAGAATCAACAAAAGAATTAAAACTCAAATTAATTGTTTACTTGAAATGAATCACTAAGTTCTTTGTGATTCCAGATTTAGACCATTATGGTGCATCTATCATAGTTTTATTATTAAAAATGGACTGTACTCCATTGTGTTAAGGTGTATTTTCGTAAAACAGTGTACATCCAAGGAAGTTTGGCGTTAAAAGAGGTCGCGTGAGTCAGACTACGTGCTGGCGCCTCTTTTTCACTCTATCTATGACTCTCCCGGGAGATGAATATTTCTATTCTCTGGAATAACACCTGTATTTATTTTGATTAAACATTCAATTATTTTACATATATATAATGATAATTTTGTATATATATAACAATATACTGATATATATACATAAAAATAACTGTCGAGTTATTTTTAACAACAACGCCATCTATTGGAAACTTATAGAACTTAGTGAATTAAACCCTTCAAATATAAAAACCATATTTGTAAAAAAAATATGATTAATAAACGAGATAAAAACTATTCTTTTTAGTTGGACTAAACAAAAGATTTTTATAAAATTTAAATTAAAATTGTTTAAGTTGTTACAAAGATATATTATACATATATATAATATTATATATATACATTTAAAATAATGATAATATTTTTATTATATGTACAAAATATGTAGTATATATCTCAATACATATTCTGTTATCTGACAGACGTTTCCAAAATACGTCTTAATTAATTTATTCACTTGAAGCCGTAACGTGTTGTCGCATTTATTATGGAGATTGGAAATTTACAACACAAAACTCCCCTCCGTATATATAATATTAATCAATTCACATTGTAAATATGCAATTAAATAATAATTCAACATCTATTATATTGTAATTAATTAGTTTCAGGAAATTATGTACGGAAAATTATTGTAATACAGCAAATTAATGGAGGATTTCTATATATTTGTTTTTATTTAATATTAACATGTTTTATGTACTTATATTTATTATATAAAAAAATTGTCAAAAAAAATTTTTAGTAATTGAGAACGAATTTAATTTTGTTTTTTTTTAGACAAAGAGAACAAATTACATGTTTATTTTATAGCCCATCAACAACGCGGTTAGTATTTGTGACAATAAATTTAAAGGCAACGTCAAAACCACACAGAAATTTCAATAAAATACCATCACACGAACACTTTAAAATAATTTACACTGAACATAATTCTTTTGAAAAATGTCATTGTAGTCCATTCCGCACCATTAATGAGTGCGTGCAAATACAAAATGTACTTTGTATTCTCTTACAAAGCGCGTTAAATCCATTGTTCAATTAGACGTTGACACACGGTAACATTTCGCTGCGACAAAGGCTAGCGCATCCGCCATTTTGTATTCATATTTTTTAAGACGTCAATAAGATTCGTAATATACCAGGAAAATATGAATTAATAGAGTGCATTATAGTCTTTATGCACTTGTATTAATGGCTATATTACTATGGTTTGTTGGCGATTCCTGTTAAATAATATAATTAATCCGTCGTGAACAATGCTTGGGACACGTCACCAGCAAATGGCGTCTGGACTGCATCCTACTGTAAACATAATTAATCATTTCAAATGTTCTGTGATATCGTGTTACATATCTGATTTGTTAAATATCAATGTCCTTGTGTCCGGTGACATTATTTAAAAAGTTTAAATTAAAACATTTTAAATTTATCATAATAAATAACAAGAAAATATACCGGCCGTTAAGACCGGCCGTTAAGATTGTGTGAAAACTACTATATAGATACTACTATAAATAAAATTTTAATAAGATTTTCGTTGTTTATGTATTTATTAATAATACGAAGAAAACTTTTTCTTTGTGGACTCAACCGCTTTCGGGACTCGACACTTCAAAGGCCTCTTAAAGCAAAGGGATTTGAAAGCTTGAGTGTAAATTAAACCGGGACCAATGAATGAATGAATGAATGAACGGTACACGGACGGAAAAGGGATTAATACATATTGAATGGTGTTGTTTTAATAGAATTAACCGCAGACTATCAATTTGAATGAAAAATATTGATTTGCTTCAGCATTAACTAATTGCTCCTAATATATTATATAAGTCATTTTGGTATATGGTTTTGTATGAATGTCTTGCTGTCTGTGGTTAATCTTAATTTTAATTCACTATTACTATTAATAGAGTCGTAAATTTAAACGATTATTTAAGAAAGTACTAATTCATTTTATTACCAAAGCAGGATGTCTCGTTTACGAACTAAAATAAAGTTATAATATAGGGATGGCACAACTATTGATTTTACATAAATTATAAAAATTAAAATTATTATAAAATTAAAATTATTATATATATATATATATATATTCTAATATATTTTGTAATTATTATATTAAACAAATTTGTTACAACCAAATGTTTTCAGAATCAATATCAATAACTAAATGTTCATATATTTTTTTATTTAAATAATAATATCTTTTACTCATATTCAACTTTTTTTTATTTCTAAGATTAATAAAAAACTTTAAAAAAACTACTTTTGACAACCCTACATCAGTAGTGAGTAAGCCGGTAACGTGCGTTTCACAGCCCTTAAAATTACGTACAATGATTGACGGCGTAATGGGGGACCATGTAACTTTAAAATATTAAAACACCACCATTAATGAATACCACATATTAGATAATTAAAGTTCTTAGAAATAAAACGAACTCTTTATATGTATTAAAAAATTATATATACATATAAATATAATTGTCTGTTTGTATCCAAATTAACAAGTTTTCACTAAATGCATATTAAAGTATATACGATACATAAAAATCAATTTTAGAAATTGTTGTCCGTATGTTTGTTTGTTACTAATCTCTGAAACGGCTGGACCGATTTTAAAAGTACTTTCACTGACGGGTAGCTGGTTATAAGGAGTAACTTAGGATAATTGAAAAAAAAAACGTAATTCGAACGAACGTAGTCAGGGCACAGCTAGTATTAGAAATATATCTATAGGTTATTGTAACAAATACATATACAACAATATAAATCTATTGGTTCTGTCTGTACATATTTTTTTGTGAGCAATCATTTTGTATGTCTATCTATAAGTCTATCTATATATCTAGAACTATCTGACCGTTTTTATAAAAAAATAAAATATTAAGTCACATAAAAATAATAAATAAATATAAATTATTCTGTATTTCTAAACTATTCGTGACGCGGCCATAGAAAAAATATAAATACGCTTATAAAGTTAGTAAACGCGAGCGAAGCTGTGTGAAAAAGCTAATATAAGGCAGTTAGATTTTTGTCAATATTATTAATATAAGTATATAATTTTGTTTGTTATGACATTGATCTTTAACCATTTAATACACACAGACGGACAGAGTACATATATATATATATATATATATATAATAAGATCTTATATATCTATACTATATAATACTTCTCTACGATTATTTGGTTACATGGGCACGCTCCTCGCTACAGTAGGATCCAGATCCAAACAGGAATGATTAATACATTATATACATTTTTATACAACAATTACTTTAGTAAATACAATGTATTAACAATAACATCTTTTAGAATTTTTCTGTTTAATTAAAAATACAAGTACCGTTGGCGAAGCTAAGAAACGTTTCTAGATCTTGCGATCTTGAGAACGGGCCATTAGATTAGTTGCAACATAAAAAGTATATAATTATTAAACGCTTCATTGATATTGTGATTAAGATGGCCGCTGAGTAATTAAGTTTCAGACACTATATATTCTATTCCCGTATTTAATCCTGCTTAATTAAGAGTATGCCCTCAAATGAAAACAGAGATAATCAAAATCATCATTTATATGTAATATTTTATTCATGTATTTAATATATATATATATATATATATATTTGTTTTGTTGTCTTTACTAGGCTGTTAGAAAAAAACTTCACTAATAATAGAGACAATTTTTAAATCAATCGAATTGATTCGAGTGTGCGTCTCGACGCAATTCAATTACAATTTACAACACTCAATAAGAGTTAGGCATCGAGAGATCAGAAACACAAGGTGTGGGGAGACGTTCTCTTTATCTTACTTCTAAGGAAATATGTTCTTTTAGTACGCAGTGAGAAATAGTTGTAGTTAGCGTGGCTCTTTAAAAAACAAATCAGTCGATAGAAATGTTCAAGACGTTCGAATTTCAAAATTGTTGTCTTAAATGTTCATATTTTAATACGTTCCATTTTTAAAATCTTCGTCTGAACGACTCGTGTAAAAAGATGTGTATGAGTCGTTTACAATTATAAATGTTAAAACAAAACAAATTAAAATCGATAGAAATGTTCAAAACGTTCGAATTTCAAAATGTATTAAATGTTCAAATTTCAATATGTTCCATTTTTAAAATCTTCGTCTGAACGCCTCGTGTAAGAAGATGTGTATTAAGTCGTTTACAATCATTAAAACAAAACAAATCAAAATTGATAGAAATGTTCGAAACGTTCGAATTTCAAAATTGTTGTCTTAAATATTCATATTTCAATACGTTCCATTTTTAAAAACATCGTCTGAACGCCCTTTGTAAGATGTGTATTTTTTTTTTTATTTTTTATACTTTCTAGGTTAATGCTTGACTACATTCCACCTGATGGAAAGTGAAAATGTAGTCTTAGATGGTAAAGCGCATTAACTTAGTAACCTATTCACTCTTCTCTTGAAGACGTCCACATTGTATTCGGACGGAAAAACCGACGCAGGCAAGCTGTTCCAGTCCTGCACTGTGCGAATTAAAAAAGACGAAGCAAAGCGCTTCGTTCGGACAGGGGGAATGTCCAAAACGTAAGGATGGATACCTGCCGTGCGTCGGGACGTCCTGCGATGGAAGGGGGACGGAGGAATTAAGTCGTGTAATTCCTGCGCACACTCACCAAAATGTATCCTATAGAATACTCAGAGGCTAGCAATTCTACGCCTGTGTTCAAGGCTGTGGAGGTTGGCTTCTACCAATTCGGGATCGCCTATAAGCCTCTTTGCTCGCCTCTCAATTGAGTCCAGAACCGCAAGATGAGACTTTTGTGTATTGAGTGGATTATATAAATATAAAATAATAAATTTAGTTAAGATACAGATAAGATAAAATAGATAACAATCATTGAATATCGTGTAAAAATTTGAGCAATGTGCTATAATTTTTGAGCGTACACAAACCAATAAAACATTTATATATATATATGGAATGAAACAGACAATTGTCTCTTGTTTTATTGTTAGTCACCATTTAGACTTTGATAGACTAAATATGAAAGAATTTAAATTGATTATCTCATAAGTACTGTCCATCAACGTATATAATATAATTTTTTAAAAGTAATATATAATGTAAATATAATAACTTGAAAATAATTCAATAAATTCTATTCAAAAGTATGTACTATTATTCATTTTCTCTCCATATATATATATATATAAAGGATGATGTATGTATGTATATAATAATTAGCTTTAAGATGTGTGAACCAAGCTGAGTCGACAACCTCCTTTGAACGGAATATTTTTTTTTTATAAAAGTAGTGTAAATTACTTTTAACATCGGCCAGTGAAAGTATTGTTAACTCCGTCCATCCATTTCAGAGATTAGCCGGAACAAACAGACAGACAAAGAAAAAAAATTGCTTAAGCATCGTATAAACTTTGTATGCATTTAGTGAAAAGCTGTTAATTTATAATTACAAACACTTCAATTTTATTTATACGTATATATGTTTTGTGCGTCGGTTGTCAGCACATTATTAACACAAGGTTGGACAGGTATTTTAAGCATGTTTACGGACAAAGTCAAATGTATGTATATATATATATATATATATATATATATATATATATATATATATATAAAAGCGCACACACACGGATGGATTATACATATGAATTTGAATTTGTTACTCATATACTTCTTTTTGTTTTTTTTTGTATTTTTTATGCCTGTACATTCTAATGACTGTTTGTATGTATTAAGTATCCTTTAAATATTTTTATTTATTAATATTGTGTAAAAATATATATCGATTTATCTATTTTCTATCAAACTCTGTGATTTATTCATACATTTCGTCACAATTTTCATTTTATTAAGTTTTTTGTAACTTTCATCCCCAATTCAAATTTTCATACTCCATAAAACTATATTGCCTTTTTTTTAAACTAAATTACTTACACATCTACTCATTATTCAATAAAACGATTAATATATTCTAATTGATTTAGTTTTAAATAAATATTCGTTAATAACAATATGGATAATATTTTTTAATTTTGACAATATTTGTTATTTACTTCAAAATCTTTAAAGTTAATAATAATACTTGATGTAGTAAACACACACACACATAAACAATAAATAACAATAAGACATTCTAATCTTGTATTAAGTGTAGTATAATCAATCTTTGCTACTGTATCAATGCATACATGTACTATTAGGCGCCAGCGTCGTAAAACGGCCATCTTTGTTTACACAACCCCTACCACTGGATTTAAATACGAATTTAACTCGACCGAAACTAAATCGACTTTTGTTATTATAGTAATCATTTTATTTATTAATTATTATATATATAAAATAATTTCTATAATAACAAAAGTCGATTGATCACTCACTGACTCATCACGAAATCTCCGAAACTATCTGTACGATTAACCTAAAATTTTACATAGTTATTTCTTTTGTGACGTAGACGTCCACTAAGAACGGATTTTACGGAATTCCTATCCCAATGGATTTCAACTTCTTGCATTTAATCAAGTTTGAAATCTGTAGGAGCTATACACTTAACGCGGGGGTAAGAGTTACTATAGCAACGGTTACGATGACAACGGATAATATGACAAATTACCAGTTACCATAGCAACCTAAGTTCACATCCAAATTAATAGTGTGCCTTGCAAAGCGGGAGGAAATAATCTAGTATTTAATATAAATAAATGAAAATCATTTTTTTATTAAAGAAATATATAATTATAAAGCCGAAAATGATAAAGGACCCTTAAATCCTAAGTATTCTTGTATAAACAGAGAAATGTAAACACAAGAGCGTGTTTATAAACGAAGACTCACTTGTTTGATTAACTGTTCTGTTTACTTACTTTCATCTTAATGTATCTTTATATAATGTATTATGAGAGTATTATTTAAATTTATGATTAAATAAATTAATTACGTAATGTTATATGTGTGTTTGTTTGTTACGATAATATCTAAACTATTTGTTTTGTACACATGTAAAGAGTATAAAAAAACATATTTACATATAAATACATTTTGTTCTATAGCGCGAGCAAAGCCACAGACAAAGGCTAGTTTCTTAATAAATCAATATAATATTATATATATATTATAAACAAATGGTAGTTGTAAATTATAATGGAGATCGATTAATTCATATCAAGTCAATAAACGAGACGTTCACCCGCGGCCAAATAACAGATTATTAAACATCATTTATATTATATAAGAGTAATTGGTGTATCTATTCACTTATCGATTCATTATCGATTTATTTGATATATCGATTCGATATGTTATTGTCCTTTAGTTCGTGCATGTCAGACTAAACCCCCTCCCCCCCTCTTTTTCTAAATGTGATATTAAAAAGTTATGATAAAGAAAAAAATATTGGTATATATATTTTTTTATTATTATAATACAGACACAAAATTATGGTAACTATATTATTATTATGATCCGAAAACGTTCAGCATTATTAGTTATCATTCCGACTTATTGCAATATTATGAACCGAATGGTATTTGTATTACCGAAGTAATACTGATCGTAAAATTGGTTAACTCTAATGAAACGCGAAATGTCTATCATAAACATTGTCTTCTATATTTGTGTATTATATTAGTATTTTATTTATTATTCTTGTATAAAAGCGAAAAGAAAAGTTGGTGAAAAAAAATATGGTTTGAATCTACCTTTATCTGAAGTCTTATGAATGAAATTTGAGGTTGGAATCTACCTTTAATTTTTAATCGTATATATATAAAAGAAATAACTAAATTTACCAAATGGTCCAATATATTTATATACTAATAAATAATGCCAGAACCTGTACCTTCTTCTGAAATATGCGAACAAACATACAGATGTGTTATGTAATTGAAGTATGAGAAGACAACAAAGAGCTCATTTCATTAGACATTAAGAATGAGGTCCGAGACCCATTCATACTATATAGGGTTTATATTTAGGCTGTATACACACTTTTAATTTGCTAAAACTATTTGAGGTTAAGTAAAAGCTTGAGGTATTGCTTAATGGAGACATTATTAAACCGACCCACATTTGTGTAACTGGTCTTACATTTGTAAACGCTGATTCACTTTTAACCTAATTTTATCATTACGTGATCAGAATATAATAAGATAATAATTTTTATTAATATTGGGATTATGTGTTCGTTCTATTATACTAGCTTTTGCATGTAGCTTCGCTCGTTTAATTTGGTTGGCAAGCGTCTTTACCCGTAACTTTTTTCTCTTTTTCGTGCCTCGACCGATACACCGCTTATATTATATACATACATAATAACAGATTTATTTATACAAAATTATATTTTACGGATATATACTAATTACTTTTAAGATTAAAAGGTCCTTACAGAAATACAGACAGACAAAGATGAAAAAGTATTACAATTCGTGAAGTGCATAAGACGATATCTTCACTTTTACTATTTCATTTCGATTAAGGTAAGAGAATTTACACAAACCATGTTATGGAGCTGAGCGTAAGCGAAGCTCTTAACCGTTTGGGAAACTTCTTTTTGAAGCAACATCACACAAAAGCTACTGAATCGATTTGAATAAAAATTGGCAGGGTTGTAGAGTTTGGGAATGGGCATGTTTTAAAAACAACAGAATTAAAATATCTCATTCCATTCAGAACTGATGGTCAAAAAACTGAGGGGACTCAGCTCAACTCCCGAAGCGCACGGCGGCGGATCCTAGTATTATATTAGTTATATATTAAATACTATATATGTAAAGTTGTTTAGACTTTATCGACTCTATAATGTACTGTCTCGACACCAGCTCGAGGGAAATGAAGCGAACCTTTGAAAAGTATCCTATAATAGGTTATTTTATACACCACTGGTTCCAGCCAGTATTTTATTCTGACTGATCGACTACATTGTGTCTCTGACAATTTAAAATAATGTATTGTGTATTAAACTAACCTTTGCTAGCGGTTTCGTCCGTTACATTTCTTATGGCCTAACATTCGGTATCTATTCTTAATGGTGTTTTCAAGATCGATCACTGTGATTTATAATACGTACAGACAAACAAAAATGAAATAGTGCATTGTAATATTTGTAATTTTTTTATATCTAAGGTAGACAGAACCAATAGCAGAACCTTATTTGAGTATTAAGAGTATAAATATTTTAATAATTGAGCTGTTATGATAGATTGTATTAATTAAACAATGTTCGATCAGCTGTACCATACAAAAGGTCAGTTCCTGTGTCGTTGACCCGTCATCGATTGTACTTCCCGCCGGTATTGTGCTCCCTTCATTGAATAACTGACATGCTTTATTGAGACGTCACTGGTTACAGACTAAATTAAACATTGGATTATATTAATAAATCAATATATACAAACTATTTTTAAAACTTTGACAACTGTCAAAATGATTTTGACACAGTATGATGTTAAAAAATTATGACCACAGAATAAAATATATTTATGCGTTGTGAATTAAATATTATATTGTCTATATTAAATCAACATATACAAACTCCTTTGAAGACTTTTTGAATTGTCTAAATGATATTATTTCAAAATTATTACCACAGAAAAAAAATATTTATTCGTAGTGAATTAAACTGTATATTATTTATATTAACATATACAAACTTTTTTAAAACTTTTTGAACTGTAAAAAAAATGTCAGAATATAAAAAGATCATACTCGTAGTAAAAAATATACTATATTTACAATAAATTAACATATTTTAACTTTTCAAAATGACAAAATATCAAAGTGCACAAAAAAAAAAAACGATCATATTCGCGGGAAACGCGATATGTCACAGATAATTAAATATACATCCACAAATAACACTTGCAGTGGGCTTGGAATTCGATATCTTGATATATTACGAGCGAGGCGACGCCAATACTTTTTAAAGCCCCAGGGGCGCTTAGCTATTAATATGTCGGGGCTCGAACGACCTTTTACCGATATGCTCTACAAACTGCCGCCATAAAAGCAAGTCCAAAACATCAATGCCAGTTTATTTTAACTTTATGTTCGTTCTAAATCATTGTATTGTAAATATAACCATATGTTTGGGATCCTCGAGACATTACTTGTCATTTTTAATTAGTGCGGCAAGGGAAGTGCATCACGGGGTGGACGCCCTCCATTTAATATTAAAGAACGTCTAAGACGTTTATTGTTTGTGTCTGTCTGTAAATTACATAATAGCTAGGAAATTATTCTTTAATAAAGCATTAAAATGATACATACTTTTCCATGTTAAAATATCTGAAATAAATCACGTAAGCAAGGAAGGTAATGCCAAGTTCCGTGGTTAATATTCGAAATTAGCCCTTGAGTCATTTTAATTATAACTTTATTATTATAATTAAATATATAAATGCGTTTGATAAATATATATTGACGTCTGTTACATGGAAATGCAATTCTGCTGATTTGACACGTATATAAGGAAAAGAATGGAGGTAAAATATATGTGCATATAAAATGTATGTATATAATAAAATAGCATACAGACAGCCAAATAAATCTATAACTGTAAGAATATTGTCAAACATATGCTTTATTCATTTTTCTCGTACTCGTACATGTCAAATTTTTCTATCATCTATATTATTCAACGCCATTTTGAAATATGGCTTCAACAATGAAGAAACTTAACAATAACAATACATTATTACATTGAACGATAAAATGTAAATCACAAAATATGTTTACAGAATAAGTCAGTTGAAACTCAACGTTAATAAACCATTAACAAGTGTTTATAATATAGAACTCTGATCTGTGGCCCCGTTAGCGATACATCAGCTGATCGGTAGGCGCCATCTTGTGGAGAAAGTTTTATTTATAATCCGTTGGTAAGCGGTAGTGTGAGCGAAATATTGTACGGTATTTTATTTAATGTTATAAGTTTATTTTTAATTTCCCTTTAATATGTTTATGTGTGTTAAAAATAAACAAATATTAATATTGAGTACTTATTTTATTAGTCTCTTAACCCCAGTCTAAAATTAACAACTAATTCTATGAGTATGACAAAATGTACAAATAGGTAAAAAAAATGGAAAGTAATTTTTATTTTTATATGAGTATAATAATATTTTATTAAGTGTCGTGTGAGGTCAAAAACATTGCGTGATAAAATACTTTTTAAACACATTAAGTTAATTTCAGCTCTAATAAATCTGTACACTAGTTAGTAGGCACCATGCATGTATTGTTGAATCTTGAAGGTCGTTAAACTTTCTATTTTTTTTAATCTAACGTCTATTGGTCAAGACTAGCTCGTAAGATCATATATGGACTGATTGCACTGTTGTAGCAATATTCTCTCACGAAGCCGTGAATATATAATAGTTCAATTTCATATGAAACCTCCTTGCTCTCTGAGTTTAATATTCTGCATTCTTATTTTTTGAGTGGCAACATTTATTACCAGTCAATATAATAAAAAATATATTTTCTATGTTTAAAATCATTTCAATGTTGCCAATAACATTTCTCATAATTATTACTTATCATTGTATAATGTTTCAAGGAATGGAATAAACTATATAAAAAAGGACGTGGCTTTTAGAATGCAGTATGCACTTTTAAGGCTTCTTCCACAGCAACAAGGATACAACCACACGCATTGTCAATACGTTCAAGACAATATAATCTTTATCTTAATGTGTTAAATACGTTTATTGCGTAAATGAATTTACATTATTGATTTTTGTTCTAGTTAAACCTGAGTTGAATGACAAAAAGTATAGGAAGTATAATGTTTTTTTACTGTCTTTACATGGCTTTTTTATTTATTTTCATTAATATCATTATATTATTAAATTAGGAATAGTGTTTTAGGTCTTGAGGAATTAATATGGACTGTGTTACTATAGTAATAACTTATTTTTAGTAATTATGCATAAGACATATATAGCGTTTTTAATTAATGTTGAAATATTCAACTTAATTAATTATATGCAGTGAAATCAAAGTTGAAATGTTCTCACTAAGTAACTTCACTCCGGTTAAGTAACACAAATTAACAATTCATCCCATATAAGTAACTTTGGGAATTACTTAAAGTTCTCGTTTTATAATATTATTGAAATATTATAGGTAATAATTTAGGTCCATTTTTCCTCGTTTAAGGTAAAAAAGGAAATTAACCATTTTTATCCAGCTTAAAGCGAAAACAGTTAAATCCATGGACTTATAGTATCCGTAACTTTATCCGTTTGTCCGTATCCGGACAGTGAGTCACCGGAACGGATTCGAAATTCGTCCGGACCTCACGTGCGACGCGTGATCGGAATACCGATTACTATGATTAAGATCTTACCACTCACCACACTTTATTAATAATTAATGTTATTGTTATATTGTTCAATTATTTTGACAATTATAAATTCGTGTCAGGTTATATTTGTCTGATATTAACTGGAGCAAAGATGGCGCCAATGTCTGCTGAATATAGAAATGTTATCTATACTTGTAAATATAATATAAGTGTCCGTTTGTAATACCAAATTGACAGCTTTTCAATAAATGCATATGAAAGTATATACGGTAGGTACATTAAAATCAATTATAAAATTGTTGTCTGTCTGTCTGTTTATTCCGGATAATCTCTAAAACGGTGGGATCGATTTTAACTTACAATGGCGGATAGCTGATGTTACAAGTAAAAAACATATTCCGCGCGAATGAAGTCGGCGGCACAGCTAGTATATAATATGTTTTGAGAGTAAATAAAGAAGCTACAATGAATAGTTTTAATTATTACAACATAAATAAAGAGTGAGGTGAATTTCTTTTATTACCTTTTATTTGTAATATTTATAACTAGCTCTTGTCAGCAACCTCGTCCCTCCATTATCACAGTTTTGTATTCTTTCATGGAAATAAAATGTATCACAAATATTATGTATATAAATTATCACCTCACAAATTACATCAAAATTACTGTGCAGTATTTTTTTTAAATTTAATTAAAGAGATAATGTTGGATAATTATGGATTTTCATATAATATATTTCAAGATTAAAACCTGCCTCGTTGATAAATGTTTTATTTCACAAAATCACATCAAAATCTGCGCAGTATCTTAAATTTTCTTTTTTTTTGTTTAAAAAATATTTAAGGCAAAATGTCCTGTTCAATGTTTTTATATTTATATAGGTTTCGTATAAATATAATATAAATCGTTCGTTTGTGTGTCCGTCCGTCCGTCTCTGAATGGAGTATTTAGTATATTAACAATCTTATAGTCCCAGTGAATGTTTTTACGTCTGCCTGATCTATATTTATCTCGCAACTCGAGATTTCCGGTCCGATGCTGCAAGCGCATTGCGGTGGGTATTACAAATAAAAATGTACAACACAAACTATCTTTTTGTAATGACACAATGAAGTAATTGATTTATATATATCTTCAAGTTGCTAATATTTTTTTATGCAAAAAACAAAAAATCATTTGCAAAATATGTTTAGTAAATAAAAAAAAAAAAAATTTTTTTTCAAATCTAAAAAGACAAAAAATGTATTTAAAATGTATTATTTTCAAAAGAAACTTTAAAGCTGCTAATAAATTTTATTTACAAAAAAAAAAAAAAAATATTTTTTAAATTACAAAAATATTTTATTTGATTAAAAATATGTATAATATATAATAATACATAATGATTCAATCATATTGATGACTTAAATGTAAAATAAATAATATGATAAAAAAAATTCGCTGAAAATTTATTGGTCACTGTTTGCGATCTGAGGATTAACTCTAGCATCGGATATGACAACTCAATGAAATATCACTTCAGAGAAATTTTAATATAATAATGCACGGAATAATAATACTGTAACTTTGGATCCAAAATGTGTTACCAGAGTTAATAAATATAATTCGATTTTTAAGTTATTAACTTAATTAAGATCCCGATTTACAGATAGGTTATTAATTACAGCAAACATTTTGTAATAAACAAATGCTGTCATTCTTTCATCAAATACGAACGAATAACAAGGGAATGAAAATTTTTTGTTATTTTATTTTACTCTTAATCTTATTAATGTAATTCATTAAAATAATGATTATATTAGTTTTAAAACCCCACAAACGCTTAGAACCATCAAAGTAATATCCGTACGCGAAATCTACAAAACGCAAAATAACTGAAACTATAAGTATATGTACAAATAATTTTAATATAAATATTAAATCATAAAGAAAATATCACATTCAATTTTAAAGATATTCTTAAGATTTTATATGAAATATTTTAATTTAAATACTATAACACTTGTCCACTCGACTGTACTTTCAAATCAAACAAGCAGTTTAATAACAAACACTTGTAATTATCTACTCGATTGTACTTTCAAACAATATAATACGAAATACTGTATGATACTGTATAACACTTAAATGGGTCAATGACGCCGGCCCACAGCGACGCACTCTTCATGTTAGTCATTTTAATATCACTTATGAACTAGCTGCGCCCGCGACTCCGCTCGGGATGTTTCTATGGCTGCTATAGTTTGTTAATTGTCAACAAAAAAGTTTTTAATAGTATTTTTTATCGCAAAACGTAGTACGGCGATTTTTTTTATATTAATACTTTTTTTTTATTAATAAATCTAAAAACCGAATTAAAATCGGATATATTTGTATAAACGGATAAAAATACACAAACATACATTTTAAAATCATTGTTTGGGATCCTATATGTTACCACACCCAAATATCTACTATGTTCAGAACAAACAAATTTATTTTATATATATATATATATATATAATTAAGCTATCAATAAATTCAATGAGAAGTATTCCATGTGTTAATTGATCGTATACATTGTTATATTAATATTCTATAAATATCTCACAGCTGTGTAATTAGGTCACCAATTTCACATCCACACCCGTAGCCCGGCTAGCTCAGTCGGTAGAGCATGAGACTCTTAATCTCAGGGTCGTGGGTTCGAGCCCCACGTTGGGCGCAACTTTTTATTATTATTTTGAGATAAATATTAATATATGTTATTTTTAATTAAATACCACAAAACGGAAGTAATCGCCGAAATAAGTTATAGATATTTTGTAATCTTAAAATCAATTTTCCAAGTATTATAATTTTACAAACAACTTTAGTTTCAAAGTTAGTACTTACATAATTTCATTCACAACTTTACCCTGCATGTATCGAAATATAAAACATTGAAAACAAGAACAAAATTTAATAAATTATTTACACCAAGTAAGATAATAAATATATACTTTATACGAATAATTATCAAAAAGGCTTTAATATAATATATAATCAAACAAACTAATTACAAAGTTAGTATTACAATATAAACGTCAAGACATTACAAGGGAGTTATTTTTACAATATAAACGACAAGAGGGAACAGTAATTAAAGACCTTTAGATAAGAAGCGTTACACACCGGTCTAATTAAACCCATTCACACTTGTTGCAAAACACACCAACGTAACTTTATGCAAATACAACAGCTATCAGAAATACAGATACTAGCTACAGTAAATGTATTACATAATGTCCACGTGGTTAAAACACACAACTAAACATATAACTGTAGTTATTATATATATATTGTATAAAAATTTTACATAGTTACTTCTTTTGTGACGTAGACGTCCACTAAGAACGGATTCAAATTTATGCATTTCGGCAAATTGTAAACCTGTAGGAGCTATACACTTAACGCGGGGGTAAGAGTGACCATAACAACGGTTACGATGACAACGGATAATATGACAAAAGTTACCATAGTACCTAAGTTCACATCCAAATTAATAGTGCCCAGAGGAGCGGGAGGGAATAAGCTAGTATTATATGTAAGTTATTAAAGTTATTTACTTATTAAGTGTAATTAAACAATCTATAACTATTACACAAAACTTCAGACAGAAACAATAAAAGGTTTTAGTGTCTCACTTTCATGCTCATTCACACACTTCTGTTAAAAAGTACGTTTTAATACAATACGCGCACTCCGTAAATATTACTCCACTTAGTAGCTTTCATGTTTTGTGTTTAAGTAACGGACATTTCCTTAAATAAATATTACATAGAAACTATTAAAAATTACTATATAGTTATTTTTAATCTATACAAAAGGTTTATATGAAGGGTAAATATAAAAGTTATTTATAACAAAATTAATAATTATAATACAAATTCACGCAAACACACACATTCAAATTATCGATAAAGTAACATTATTAACAAATAACATATAATCAAAACCCATAACTCTGTTTCGTTTATAAATAATGACATCGTTTACTTTCAACTAGTTCATTAGTTTTCACTTCAATAAATTGATATTAAAATGTTTTGAATTAGGTTTCCGAATGTTAGTTAGGTTGTGGTCTCATTAAAATGTTACAGAACAATTTAATGACTATGAAATGCTGCCACAATATCAAATATATTACGAATAATAGTATTAAATACTTGTATGGTAATAAATCTTTAACTTGTGTATCGTATAAAATAGAACACAATATCCACGTGAGTTATAGACACATCAACAATCCATCACTGGTCTGGCCTGGTCTGGCCTGGTCTGGAACAGTTCTAGACTAAATCATAACAGTTGTGTAATCCAAACAATAGATTTAGCTATGTAATATCAAATATACCTTTTATTACCTACATATGATAATATATTGTGCTAGACTACTATTTTACGCCTGGATATCGATTTTTTTTAACGTTTAAGTTATAATTTGATATTTTTTTCTAGATATCATGAAGTAGCCCCAAAACTTGTTTTACTGAGAATAAGAGATGGACTGGACCGTTCTTAAAAATGACTTCCTAATAAAATATATTATTACATACTAGTTATTAGAATTATATTTTCAGATATAATAAATATTGAGAATATAATTATAACATAAATATAACTGACATTATAATGTATTACAGGTTTGGTAAATATGTATATGTTATAAGGTAAAACAAAAATAACTTTTTAGTAATAATAATAACTCTAAAAAATCTAATTGAAATTTATAACAGAATATATATTTTTCTGTGGACCAGTACAGTACAGACAATTTGAAGGTTAACACAAATAAGTGTTAACAAGTTTCTGTATGTATACAATTCTAAATTTCGATGAAAATGTAATCTCGACAGCAATACAAACCCACGCCATGGCTCCAATGTAAATTGAACTACGGTTACAATCAAGATGTATACAATTCTGTTTGTACATAAAAATGGAGTAGATTTTTTATTTATTCTTTGTATATATACATATAACAGAAATTTATTTATATTTCTTTTATAGAAATAAATATTTTCTAAACATAACCTCAATCTGTCAAATTCTGACATAACATATCGCTTCAAAAATGATATAAAGAAAAGAGGTTTTTGTATCTATATAAATACTTTTTAAATATAAATCAGATTGTTATATTTTATTGAATTAGCAATAATACTTTAATGAATGTCCGTTTATAACCACCTGAACCAATATAGCGTTCCCTGAAGTTCCATTCTATTCGATGCGATGGCGGGAGGTTATTGCTTTGAAGACCATTAAGACTTTCAATTCTAAATAATTGCGAACCTTTCATTGTATTTTATACAATTATTTGGTGTTTTAATTGAAATTGTGTATATATTGTAAGAAAACATTGGTTTTAGACACCATTTCTTGTATAATATTGTAAGACTGAAAAACTTAACTAAATTCAAAAGTTTATTAAAAACTGTCTAGACTTTGAGGATATACAAAAATATAATCTTTTGTGTATAATTTAAGATAACGAAAGGAATATTGATAAATAACTTTTATATAACATAATAATATTGAAAAATAACTTTTACGTAATAAATAAAATTAAATACTTAAAGTTACCTGTAATAGTGACTAGAGCTCATACAGCTTTATAACTTTTTCAATTCGTCCGTACGTGTGTTCATATTAAATATTAGTTCGACCTACTTCCAGAGGAAGCAGCGGAAGCCGCTAACCATCATTAAACTGTAATATTTAACACGACTTTGCTTTGGTTATGTTACTTTGTTGGCTCGTAATAAAATATTGATTAACTAACTCTCCCCAGATTTACTTTTAATAACATAAATATTATGAAAATTGTATTTTTTTTATTTTTAATATTATATTTTTCTCATGAGTACTTTTTAATAAACATATAAGTGTATGAAAAGATGTTACGAAAAAATATTATAAAAATATATAAACAAAGAAAGGTATCAAATCAGCTGACATCTTTTTTCTCACTAGTATTATATATAAATGCTAAAGTTTGTGCTTAAAAACGACTGAATATATTTCGATGAAACTATAGGCTACAATTTTGTTGGCGGGCGAGATTTTATATTTCTATTAAGACTGTATAAAAGTAATATACATAAAAAATATAAAATTAATTCATTAGATTACAGTAATGAATACGCCGTAAAATTACCTAAACCATTTCTTGATACATTTATCTTTCTTTCACCATTACATAGATTTATTATATATGTATGTCTTGTTAACCTTATAACAAGAACTCAACCCAAAAAGTAAGATAATTCCTTAAAAGGTAAAAAACACATGAAATTATGTAGTTATTATTTCACGTGCGTGTGTGTGTGTGTATCTCTAGAGCTGATAATATAATCCGGCGGAACAAAAGAACACAATTAACATTACAAACGTCTATTCATCGCTACCGTTTAAAATTTGCCGGATTTTTCATTTCTGTCAACGTTATAAATGGTCCTCACAACGGACGCGTCCCACTCGTCACTTAGCACATTTATCTCGTCCGTCCATCCGTACATCACTGTCTAATCTAATACGACGCTAGCTTTTTGTCCATAACACTATTCAGGTACTCCTTAAAATGGCTGGTTAACCGTCAGTATGGAGGAACCTTTTAAGGAACATTCCAGAGATAAAAGGACTTGTAATCGGGAATTGGTACCTAGTACGTATTTGGTCAGTGACTATACGAGGGAAGGTATAATAATATTAGAAATTGAATGTTGGACAGTTCAAAATCCATTCGTTTTTAGGGTTCCGTAAGGAAAAACGGAATCCTTCAGATCACATTGTTTTCCGTTTGTATAACAATTATAAGACCCTTTGTTTCGGTAATGATATTAAAACTATATATTAAGGTCTACAGTCCTAGAAGCTCTGATAAAGAAAAAAAAATTAATTAAGGTAAAATCACGAAAACTGACATTTCAATACTCTAAACTGAATTAAAACCGATAGAGTAATTCCCGTTGAAAATATATAAATTTTCAAATGACATAGCCTTATGAAAATTTAAGCTACTAGTAAAATATATGAATGAATGAATATGAAATGAAAATATGAATGTTTGAAAGGGCATTATGTGGATATTTCAAAAGATGTTTTATTAAGACCCATAAATTCTTACTTATAATAAAAGATTAAATAAAATATATTTTATCCCAAAAGTTTGTTTGAAACTCGAGACTCAATTCCAAAACTATTTGTAACCTACAAATTTATACAGATCCCTGAATGTGCGAGTCGAACTCTTACTTGTCCGTTTTGTTAAAAAAATAAAAAATATTATCAAAAAGAGGTTCCATATAAAGGTTCTTTTGGGGGTTTGTAAAACCCATGACTATAGGTTCCCTGATTGACTTGACGTACACATGATATATTAAAGCATTTGGTATCTTAACCTTGGGAGACCTTTTTTTGTGTTTAGTTGTCTCCAGAATGCGACGAGATAATTAGCTAAAAATTTTCTCATGTATGTTTGAGCCGAACGCGGATGTAATAGCGAAAACAGATTGAAAAAATGTTTAGCCAATCAAAAGTTATCAAGAAAAGAAGAAAGGAGAGGGGCTTAGCTCAACACCCGCCGCGTAGGATTGTATCTTTCCATTTTGAATTAATACCAGTGATCACTTGTGTATCAAATGGGAGTGTAAGGACTATTGATACCATACTTATAGAAATAAGTCCTTCTGTAAAGACACTGCAACTTAAATTAAGTCTACCTTTGTTCCAACGCTCTACTCTGAGAACCACACAAACTCATCCGGGTAATTTGTTAATAAAATATTATTTATATTGCATATAACGCTTGCATATAACGCTATTGGATAATATTTTATACTTTAAACGTGACATTACTAATATAAGAGAAAGAAACGTCACAATATTTTATATAATAATAATTATAATAACCTTGAAATGTAGTGAATTGAATGTGCATCAAAAGAATTGTAGAAATAATATATATATTTTCGTTATATAGTTAGAAAATCTTAGTAAATATTGACAAAATCTCGCTCATATTCAATGAAACAGCTGCATAATGTGCTCTTTGTATAACCTGTGGGTATACATATAACAACAATGGAGGTTTAATATATGCGTTTCCGGTAAGGGCCAGACGAGACACTGTCAGCATATTACCAAGTCACAGCTGTTTAAATCTAAAACTCTAGGTATACTTACTGCATGTTTTTCCACATGGTCGTGGGTACCAGATCGTGACGCTGGAGCGGCTCCAGACACCGTCAACAACATGAACAGGATCCCAACCATCACTGGCACACCCATTGTCCTTAACGCACAATCCCTAACACATGTAAACTTCCCTCGTCTTGCACTGTATATCCTAATTTCTGTATCGATTTTGTCAAATCCGCAGTAACAATCGATTCTATCATAATCGATACATACATTATTAACTAAATCAGTCGATTCATTATTCATATTGGAATGAATATCGTTATATTTTTTCGTAATGGTCGCATTTCGTCTCTTATGTCCCATTTTGTTAACATTACAAGATCAATCGCTTATCCAGTTAGAGTGGCGAGTGTTATCATGTTTCCTGTTAGTTCCAGATTAATTTCTCTATGGACGGGATGCTGTTATCACACACGTGGGCGTTGCCTATTTAGTATTCTTGTATGATTACGATATCCAAGGTATCTGAAACAAAAATACAATAAGTAAACAATAGATTAAAAAAAAACATAAAAAACACATGTTCATAAAATCCTAAGTAAAAATTAAAATTAAAATTACGAATTGTGTAAATAAAAAAAATATATTTTAGTTTGGTTTTTATATGAGCGTGTTTTTTTATTTTTTTTTATTATCGCATTGTCATCGCTCCTTGATATATAAAGTGTCAAATTAATCCGCCATCTTGAACGTCAAAATCGTGCTAAGTTTCCGTTAAACACAAACACACCAAAGCTAATAGAGTTAAAAGAATGCATTTAATTAAAATAATAATATAGATGTCATTGAACCAGTAAGATGAAGTAACAGATAAGAAAAAAATATGTCGTAATGGTAACCAATAAAGTGTACCATTCATACAAAATATATAAATAACATCTCAAAGATAAGATACACATAAATCTTTATTTGTAATGATGTTCAATGCGTTATTGTTCATAATTATTATGATAAATTATAATATATTAGATATATTAGATATATCTGACAACTTCGTTTACTTCATACACATATATAAAATTTTATTACTACACAGCCATCTATTGGAAACTTGCAGAACTTATACAATATAAAATCCAATTCGCAATAAAAAATTGTAGAATTATTATTAAATTTGAATCAAACAATAGATATTTACAACATTTCATTAAAATCGATTCAGTGATTTCAAAGATTAGTACAAACGAACATCGTGACACTATTTATATATATATAAATCTCATGATTTAAATTAAATTAAATTTCAATCTCTGAATTTAAAGGTTCCAGGAAAACAATATTATTTATTAATTTTGGAAATCACTTCCTTTTAGGAAAATTAACAACAAAAATAAACTAAAAATATAATTTACTGCAAAGCAAAATATAATAATATTATAAATATATTATTTATATATAAATTTGTCAAATATGTGAAAAAAACATTATAATCTACTAGAACTGACAAAATACAAATTGTTTTCAGGTGTGTCTATAACAAAGTAAGTTACTCACAAACCAGTTGTGAAATTAATTAAGATTATTCTATAGATTATTTGACTATCTACACTTGTAATAAATCAATGGTTGAATGTTGATTTACAGAACCAGCTCTGAAAGATTGTTATCAAAGTGTACATTTACTTTACTGTTTGATTTTATTGACGTAATTCAGGTCACTTCTATTTATTTTTAGGTGTATGGCAAATAATATTAATAGAAATTTTATTTATTTGACACACACACACACACACACACACACAGAATATCACTCAATATTTAGGAAAAAAATTCAATACATATTTTTTTAATGTTAAACAAAATGACTTGCACATACATGCATTATTAATGAAATTAACTATCATGGTGTTATTGAGGGGGTGTATGGACGACGATAAATTGCTTAAAATAATTAATATTTGAATTTAACACCTACATATAAAATACATAACACACACACACATATATATACACATACACACATATATAAGACATACAGGAATATAGAAAGTACAGACAGACAGAAATAACCATAAAAGAATTTATACACTTTGATATTTGTTAAAATTCTATTTAAATAACGTAAAATAGAAGATATTAACAAGCGGCAAGTTGAGAGTAAGTGTACTATTTATAAGCGAAGCGATTCAATTAAGCTGCAGTATTAACGTAAGAAAAATAAATATTGAATGCAAGCGAATATAGACCTTAAAGATATTACATTAAGTATTATGAATTTAGAACACTAATTATGATTATACTATTTAAAAAATAATATATCAATACTATATATAAAGAATAAAATACAAAACTTACATTTTCTCAATTTGCTCTAAAAGAAAACCACGAAAACAAAACAAACTCCCCTACGCCGAGCTTCCTTTCGCTTTCGTCCAAGACAACATTAACACACACTGAAACACTGTTCTACAAAACACAGAATTATATCATTAAATAAACTAGTTACCTAGTTTTAAATACAAACGGCACGTTACACAAGATATCATATATTTAATAATAAAATCACTGTTATTATTCAGTCAGTTTCGTGAGCAAAAAGAAAGTGTCCATGAGCGGACGCTCTGAGCACGACCGTCGCGACCACGCGCGATTCTATACTAACTTCAAACGAACTTCGGTACTGGGCGGAGTGCGTATGTGTGTAAAACTTGCATGTGTGCAACTCGTTATTATTTTCGACACAATAAGGGTCCATCTTTGTATGTGGCTTCTGTCATAAATTGGGGGGAAGATTAGACTGCAGTTTGCTTTGCAATTAATATGAATACTACATTTTGAGGTTTATTTTTGTGAGATGTATTTATTTATGAGAATGCTCTAGTCTGCTCTAGTCTAGTCTAGACTCAGCGATGAGCTTTGCTCTAATCTCTAACACAGATAGTGACGTTCTTAACATTGTTAGACTGGATTGGGAGCCTTTATTTATGTGCTTGTGCTTTAATATTACTAAATAAATCCAATATTGAATATTAGAATACAATATACAATATTCAAAGTGTCCGATATCCTTATTATCCATATTCACTTATCAAGTACATAACTGAAGTATTTCCAATTTAGGTATTGTCCTTTTAAGTATAGCTATGATTAAATGTTATTGTTCTCAAAGGTGAGGTTCCTAATACAGATATTACTACCGCGTTTGTATCTAATTATATACTGGTATTGCCTTCTTGGTATGCCTTATGGTATTTATACTTGGAGTATATTTAATGAAATAGCTTGGAGATGTTCCTAGTATAGAAAAACGTTATTAAGTATTTTATTTATTTTCATTTGCCTATCCATCTGTATTTTATATATAGATATTTTTTATGTGTAATTTGATACCTGGTCAAGTTCTAGAATTTGGTAACTCTCAACACTATATATAATATTGAAATTATTAATTTATCGATTCGAGCGGAGCCGTGAACAAAAGTTAGTTATTTTTTTCCAAAATCAAAATCTTCAAAGATTTTTTCATTGTTAATGGTACAACCATAAAGCTCTGGAAGTTTGCCACTGACCTGAGAAGAGCTGACGACAGAAACTCGGCTCGTCTTGTTTCTTTTAAGCCATACTTAGGACCTAAATGACATTTATAATAAATCTTGGAGTCGTCTGCAGCGAGCGTGTCAGCTCAGGGTGCATCATGTTATAGATATTCGGAAATACATGTGTTTAGCAAACATTCCTTAACAACTATTGAGACTTTAATGATCAAAAATAAAATAGAAAAGCGAAAATAAACAATTAAAAATGTTTTTAAACTATGATTAAATAATAAATAATTATTTATTAAATAATTTAATAAATTATTTATCTTTAAAAACTACTGAACGGATTTAGATGAAACTTTTCATTAATATATATTGTACATCAGAATAACACATGGGCTACAATTTTGTATAATTTGTTTGCAATATACCATATCAAGTAAATCCTGAAAATCATGCCACCATCTTTAAAATCTATCTCTTATGGAAGCCATTATATCCGTGCGAAGCCGGATCAAAAGCTAGTATACTAATAGACTAAGAGCACTGAGTACTTCTTTAGTTTTTCTCATAATTCGTCTAGACATCAATTGAGTTACAGCACAAGTGCTGACTGACCTGAACAATATTTTCTTTTGTTTTAAAGTTTTTAATCAGATTTATTCTTTATCTTAATCTTTTAAATTATTTTCATTTAAATAAATATATATATCTAAATAAATAAATGAAAATTATATATATATATATATATATATATATATATATATATATATATATATATATATATATATATATATATATATAAATGTAATTGGTATATAGGAAATATAAACGATTTTGATCTTTATCCAATTTTGTTTTCGATTTTCAGATTCTTCCGATATTTGTTTTTAATCCTATGAAGATAATATAAGATTTTTATATAAGACTAATATAAAATTAGCTAAAATATCAAGTGGATTTTGATACTTGAACTGTAATTCAATTTGTCTAGAGGATTATGAAAATGAAAGAAGAGAAAGAGCACTTAACACTTTGATTAAATTAGATCACGGCGATTGAAGTCAATACATTATATACCGATTATATATACATATAAACAAAATTTTAATGTACATGCAAGTATATACGATACTTACATTAAAAATATTTCTGTCTGTCTGTTTGTTTCGGCTAAGCTCTGAAACTCAACAATCTCTAAAATTCATAACTTCCATTACTATTATTTGAAAAAAATCGCTACTATATGTTGTATACATGTCCTAAAACTAATACAACTAAATGCAACGACATTGCCTATTAGCATTCCCTACTATCTACAAGTTTTACAATCTATCCTGTGTCCTGTGTCAGTTTCTTTGTTATTCAGTTATCCTGTATGGTTCTTAGTATTGCGTGTTCGATTTTTTTATGTTTATTCTTCGTTGTTTTTTATCCAACTTACCCTGGTATCACACTGATAACAGGAAAAAAGGAACCTTTGTTACTCTGATGTAGCTTTTGTTAGCTTAAAGATTTTTTAATATAAGTTCAGTAGTTATGAAGCATACACGTTATAAACAAACAAAACTTTCCTTTTTATAATACTTATTAACTGTTCCTATGAAATTCATTACTAGATTTATTTGTTCTTAATTAAATAATTTTAACATATATTTTATTGAAATGAATATTGTATGTTGATCTTCTATTATAATTTACGAGTATGTCAATCAGGAACTTTATATTACTTTTCCTGTGTGTAAAGAGTTCAGGATGACATCCAAATGAAGTATTATTTGAAAAATTTACTGTTATTGTGTATGAAATAAGTTTTAACTTTTCATACATATATATATGTCTATATCAATACTATATTGTAGTATTATTATAGTATTTTTCATGTGATGGGCGGGCTAATGGGCGTCGGGTCACTGATGGTAAATGATCACCGCCGCCCACGAACTCTTACAACATCAATAGCAAGACCGTTTGCTAGTTTTGAAGGGAAGAGTATACGCCTTTTTGAAGGTACCCATGTCGCATTAAACTGGAAATACCGTCGAAGGGAGTTCGGTCTACATTCGAGTGGTACATAGAAGAAAGGTCTTTGAAAACCGCACATTGGAGGATCGCCACGCATCCAGGTGGTACGGATGGTATAGGAGGCGATGACGCGATGCGTGGTGATGAATTTCGACGGTGTCAGATCGAATAGTTCATCGGAACACTCCCCGTGGAAAATGTGGTAGAAGTCGCATGAAGAGGCGACGTCTCTACGCAATGCCAGCGCAATCCGAACGGCTCTCTGTTGTGCGCGGTCAAATGGTAGCAGCTGATATTGGGGTGATCCGGACCAGAGATGAGAAAAGTACTCCATGTGTGAACTCTCGCCTTATAGAGCTCAAGACTTTGGTTAGGCTTGAACTGCCTTGATATATTCATCACTCCCAATTTCATCGAGGCCTTGGCCTTGCTCCCCAGATGACCACGGAACTGATAATCGAAATGTCAAGACCCAGTATTCTGATACTTGGCGAGGCATTGAGAGGTGTTCTCGAAGAGCGGAGATACGACGAATATGGTTTTTTAGTGATAAACGAGCAAACTTATGTCTTTTGCTGATTAAACTGAATATGGTATAGTTCTACCTACTCTATAGTCATACATATATATAATATAAGATTTGTAGGGAATTTTCTATTTATAACATAATTATTTCTTTATAAACATAACCTAAGTTAAAGGTTAATGTGTTATGAAATATCGATGTTCCAAAAATAACCAAAAAAACCAATAAAATAAGGATGTTAAAATACCATTTTATATAAATATATATATGTATATGTACTTTTTAACAAAGAAAGACTACCGACATTACACTGATTCAGTTGGAGAAACCAACTAAAATTAAAACCAACACTTGAAGTGATTCCATATTTTCCTGGTTACAAATGATTTAATTCAATAATCTGTTGATGACGTTCGTCCTGATTTTATTATTTATTATTATTTTATTTATTAAACACATCAGACGGTATTGCGGCAAAATTAAACAGTCATACTAAGGAAATATTTAAGTAAATGCAATGGAAATTTCAATTATTATATATATATTAAAATTTAAAATTATTTTTTTATAATAAAATAAATTAAAAAATATTTTTTAAAACGCTAATCGCTCCGCTCATCACCGAGCGCTGTGCTCGTAAGTAACACAATGAGTAACGTTCCGAGTACCTGACCCACTGGACTACCGTTATTACTTTGATGAATCAAACAGGTTAATACTTTGACGTACGAAATGTGAGAAATTATTACATTTATTCATATTTTTTACGTATTCAATTACGGTGTGTGTGTGTGTGTGTGTGTGTGAAGGAAGATGTGTGTTAAATAGTTAGTACCTTTTTATTTAAGAACACTTCATGTGTGTGTGTGTGTGTACACACACACACTATATTATTTTATATGATTCGGTAGGAATGATTTATTCCTTCAATTTTAATATCTAATAAAATCAAATTAAAACTAATTATTTCCTGTTATTTCAAATTAATAACAATTGTTATATCAGTATGGTTTGTCCCACTTTTTATAGACCTGGTTACATCTGAAACCGATATTGATGTTGTGTTTTGCCTGAACGTGACGTCAAAGTCCAAGTGAAAAGCAAAATAATACATATAACGAGTCTAATATTCAAAATGCCCTGTTTATTTTATTCAATAAAAAAGGAAAAAAAAATATAAGAACATTATTAAATTATTATTAAAAAAAAATCACTGACATAAAATTTTAAATTATTATACTATACGGTAACAGTGCTTCATTTGTTTTATACAGTAAACAGCTCAACCGTTTTTGCCTGAATGTGACGTCACAAATCTAATGTATGTCGGTTTTAACGTATTTTCGCTTATCTCTAGGAAGAATACTTTAAGATCTAGACTGTCTTTTTCTGATTTGCGTAGACGAAGAAGAGTTTTGGAGTCACCTATTTTCCTTCATCCAGCCATTTTGAATACCACAACATATTGACTACTGACTTACATAACAAACCAAACAGAAAATTATACAGATATATATATATATAAATAGTTCCCCAGATATTCACACAAAGGAAAGACAGACAGACATATTCAATATGCAATTCTGGTAATAATAATAGACTAAAAAACTAAAATAATATTAAATTTAGCAATGACCTTAAGGGTTAAAAGTTATCCGATATTATATTCTCAGAAATAACTAAACACAAAAAATAGATTTTTGGCAGAGATTAATGATAGCAGGGATCTGACTATGAGGTTATTATTAAATGTTAACATGACGTTTTTATTCTTAACTAGTTGTGAACTTCGACTTTCCTCACGCGGAATGTATATTTTTTAATAAAAGCAACCTAAGCTTCTCTTTATAACATCAGATATAAGTGAAGTCTTATCAGAGATTAGTCGGACCAAACAAACACAAGACATAAAGACACTTAAATTTTATTTATACATATATATGTAAAGATTGAATAAATTTGAAATGCTTTTCAGTGAAATAAAAATTTAACTATTCAATAATCATAATAATATGTTGGTAATAATAATATGATACTATAGGTATCATATTATTATTACCAACATATATACAATATAGTTTTTTAAGTTATTATTTCTTCTATATATTATTTTAGAACAAAAATATATTTTTTTATAAACCCCAATCATGTACATCCGGAGATTGACTTGCAGAGAGAAGGAGAAAGAGAATGGAATTTCAAAAGTAAAATCGTAATTTTTATGAATTTCAAAATGGCGGTTTAAAAAAAATTAAAATGAGTATTCCGAGCGCTCTTCATTAACTATATGTATATTTTTATATTCAAATTCACTTTGCAGCACACATTAAATATTCTAGAGAGGATACATCTTACAGTTAATATAAAACCGCTAACTTATATTACTTACACTTATTTTAATGTTGGCACCGTTTTTTTCTTGACCTTGAAATAACAGAACAAAAAATCTAGTTCCTAGTTCTCAGTGAATGAACTTTCAAAATGGTTACAATTTATAATTTTTATTATTTATTTAAATTATTTAATTATTTAATAAATGAATTCATCTATCTTTCTCCGTTTTAATCTCTTCAAAATGCATTACCTAAATATGTTAAACAACAAAAGTACCGATAGATGGAGTTAATTGTCATATTAAGATTATTATATTTCAAACCATTTGTGTTTAATTTAATCAATCATATTTAAAAAAGTAAAACCGCAAAAAATATATACAAACTTTTTTATAAAAAATATTATAATATAATATTCCAATCATAATAACAACCGAAAACATAAACAAAGAAATCAATTGGTTATCTAACGTCTGATATAGAATTCAATTTGTAACAATTAGCTGCGGCTGACGGAACGACGACCCGACATCCTGCCCGATAATACGGACCTACAAACATACATTACATATATTTAATTAATATTTTATTTGTTTAATTACATATATTATAATACTAGCTTATTTCCTCCCGCTTCGCTGGGCACACTGTTAATTTGGATGTGAACTTAGGTTGCTATGGTAACCTTTGTCATAATATCCGTTGTCATCGTAACCGTTGCTATAGTAACTCTTACCCCCGCGTTAAGTATATAGCTCTTACAGGTTTAAAACTTGGCGAAATGCAAAATACTGAAATCCGTTGGGATAGGAATTCCGTAAAATCCGTCCTTAGTGGAAGTCTACGTCACAAAAGAAATAACTATGCAAAATTTTAAGTTAATCGGACAGATAGTTTCGGAGATTTCGTGATTAGTCAGTGAGTGGTAAATCTCTTATATGTTATATATATATATAGATTATATAAAAGTGTTAGGCAGAATGATTTTTTTTTGTTTTTTCTGTTGGTACTATTGAATTTGACAGTGTCATTGAAGGCGGGAATAGTGGTTGGTGTTTTCTTAACCTTTGATCTGTATTTATCTTTAGTTGTTATGTGCGAGTGTCGGCAATATATTTCAAGATCATGTTTCAAGTTGAAAATTAACCTATAACAGTATTATCTTCAAACAAAGGACTTCAATAAAAGATGGTTCAGCGGCCATTTTGTTCACGATGACCAGAGGTATGTTAAGCAAAATTTTTGAGTAGATAAAAATCTAGCAGAAAGTATTAAAATTAAAATATGCAGTAGATATATATACATATAATTAAACTTGAAGTGTCTGTTTGTAAGTCCGAATTAGTAGCATTTTACTGAATACGTATGAATTAAATACTGTACTTACATACAAAAATTTTTTTTTTAAATTTTTCTTTGTCTGTTGGAAATGGCTGAATCGATTTTAACAGAACTTTCATTAACGGATATCTGAAGTTACAAAAAAAACATAGCCTACATATCCAAAAAAAATGCGCGAAGGATATATAAATTTTTCAAATATCTCAATCTAATATCTAGTCCCAATAAACAATCTAATATTAGCGTTCAGATTTAGGATCGTAAAACAATAAGCCGATCAAACATGTGTTGAGATATGAATCATTTGGGACAGAACATTTTAGACGTACCTGGAACTGTATGGAGGTTAGGATTACTAAACACAATATTTAGATTTAGTATTAACTATCTCTTGCCGGCGACTCCGTTCATAGAAGTGCGTAATATCATACTAATATATATATATATATATATCGATCGAACGATGTTTTCTATACTATTTTAATAGTAATAGTTGTAGTAGTTCAATATTATTTATATTATAGCCTAATAAGTTGGCTATCAAGTTCAAAAATATTTTGTAAATCCGTAGAGATATGTGCGATTAAACACAAACTCCTCATATAATATATATAATTATAATTTCATGATTACGATTTTTTTTTCAGATATAAATGCATTCAAACACACAAACCTATAGTCTTATAATATTAATATAATAACATTTTTTTATATAACAGAATAATTTATTAGAGAAGATAAAGGTTAGGGAGGGATAAAAAAAATTAATTCTATTTTAATCTTAGATTTTTAATCACAAGTTCCTTGCCTGTTTCAAATGTGTGGCTCCACCTTATAAACGCTTATCAGACATCAGTCTGACTTGTTAAGTCCATCCAGTTGGTTAAATATATGTTTATTGTTACTTTCAAGAAACAGTTTGTATAAATTACTCATTTTCTTAATAGTTTTTGAGCCAAATCTCACATAGATAAGATAGAGAAAATGTGGTCAAAAAAATTACAGATAGTCCTTAAATTACTATTTTATGTATTTACTTACAAATACTGTATTTACTGCTAAAAGAACCTATCCTGTATTAAAACAGCCTGTATTAAAGTTTAAAAAAAAAGTTGGTACTTCAATCCAGACAAATCAGAAATAAAGTCCCGAAAAATAAAATCCCGAGTGTCCTTTTTGCAGGATACCATTTTATTTTGTTTAAAATTTTAAATCTAACTTTCTTTTTCTAAAAAAGATATAGTCACAGATACTATCAAGAGAATAGTTTAAGACACATACAGACAATTTTGGAAAAAAAAGTATTTTTAACAATAAACCTTCTTAGTAAAACTAACGATGAAAAAAAATAATTTGTAACACACAATGTATGATTAAAATATATATTAAATGTATAAATTTACATCATTGCACACACACGCATACACAACAATGCATACACGCAATGTTCTTGGAATATAATAAACTTAAAACATTCATATTTAGACCTATACATGAGGTTAATGACCTTACATTTTAATTACTAAGGTCTATAATGTCAAATATTTATGATGAACACGATAGCTCAGTTGGCAGAGCGAACCGCCATCCCATAAGTATCAGGTTCGAGTCTGTTAATGTATTCTATATTTTACATCAAAAATAATTTTATCTTTTTTTATCTACATATATGAGCGATTTACCACTCACTGACTCATCACGAAATCTCCGAAACTATCTGTCCGATATTAACTTAATATTTTACATAGTTAATTCTTTTGTGACGTAGACGTCCACTAAGAACGGATTTTACGGAATTATTATCCCAACGAATTTTATTCTAATTTTAAGTCAATCGGCCTTATAGCTACAGAGGTTTCATGATGAGTGTGTACATCGCATAGATACTATAGCAACGGTTACTATGACAACGGTTACCATAGCAACCTAAGTTCACATCCAAATTAACAGTGTGTCCCGCGAAGCGGGAGAGGAGTGAGCTATTTAATTTATAAATCGAATTCTAAAAAGAAAACTTATCTTAGACGAGTATAAAAAGCGTTGTTCTGTTATCGTCTTGACTTCCTGGGTTACCTGCGCGTGACTCAGTGCACATTGAGTTAACTCAGTAACACACTTACAGTGAAATTAGTCAAAAATATATTTATTTTGAAACACCCGTCACGATCGAAACGTAATGAATCATAAAGATAACATGTTCGATGAAATGCAATTTATTAGAGTACAATCAACTTGATTTATTATTCACATTTTATAATGAATTATTTTATTGAGATACAAAAAATACGTTAAAATTTTGAAAAAAGAACATTTTTGTGATTATATTTTTTTTTTATTTATAAATTTGTATCAATACTTTAAATGCCTTTCTTTGACTTTTTAAAAAATATAATGAATTTGTAGCAAAAAAAATAACGTTATAACTGAATAATTAAATATATTAAGATACTTAAAAAAATATATCATATTAAGTGCTCTGAACTAGCCTTAGCTCGCGGCTTCGTCCTCAAAAAGGCTATAATTATAGTATGATAGTAAACCTAATCTAAATACGATTTCATTTTTAAATATAGAATTTATTAATAACTCGACTTCAGCGCCACCTATCGGTTTCTATAAATCACACTCTAAATAGGTCAAGTCGTTCAGGATTTAACGATCAGTACAGACGCACCTCGTATAGATATAATAAAAAAAGTAATAACTTATAAATGTCAGATTGAGGGAAAATTCGACAGAGAATTGAAAGGGTAAGAAAATAACAAAATAACATTTATATTATTATTAAGAATAAACAGATGAAAACATTAGTCAATAATTTTTAAATCAAGATTTAAAATTAGAATGAAATTATACAATAATAATAAAACCTTTTTACATTAAGTATCAAAAGAGTTTTTATATATCTCATCCGATGATATTCCATATTTGAAATCCATTAAATCGATTCGAAGATTAGTGAGGATTATATTTATTTTGAAATAAAGCGAAGCTCCACACTCGGTGGCGCCGCGGAAGTTATAAATCAAATAAATAATAAAAATGACATAAAATATCAAATCTCTTAAAAAGATATATCTGTTTGGGAATAAATGATATAAATCATATGTAGGGCACCATTTGGCGAATTTATTTTGTTGTTTTTATACAGGTAGGTACATTTATTTGGGAAGTTATACGGTGTAATAAAATATTAGTTACTAAGGTGAGCTTGCTTGTACGTTATTGAAAATTCGAAATTCAAATTTTAATAAGATAAATTATTTTATTGAAATTTTTAGCTTAAATAGCTTACCAATGGAACGTCTTCTCGCGATCCAATTGGAAGTGGAATTCAATCTTGGATTGCAGATCAGTTATTAATTTCGATTTTTCGATTTTTCTCATTTTAAATTTTCGGTAACGACTCAACTATTCTTTTTTTTAAAATCTACAAATGAAATAAAAAATAAAAAATTCTATATTCAAACACAATTACAATTCAAAATCACAGATCACAAGACAATTAACTGCACATACTAAATTAATTACAACAAGCGCCCTGCATTACCTCCATTACTCGTAAACCCGTCTCGGATCGTAAAAGTCGTATGAATGTCGTATCTCAGTACTAAAAGACTGAATGAACTTATGCGAACTGAATCGTCTTTATTATCATCGCTTTCATAAATCTAAAACGTAAATATCAAAAAAACATTCAACGTAATGTTTAATATACGAGGTTTAATCAGCCGCTTCAATTTCATATTGTCACTGAAATGACATGGTATCTCTTTGTTCTATTAGTTTCATAAGGATGATAATAGATGGCGCTTGACATTTTATTTGAAATTGTAGATCGCGGTGGTGAGATTTTTTCATTGGTGTATATATGTATATATGATATCAAATCTATAGTTTAGAACAAATATGTGTTAGAGAATAGTTTTAAATTATAACCGTTTTTACTGCTAGTTATTATTTTCACCGTTATGGAGTCGGCATTATATTGTACGTTCTTGGCAAGGGTATAATAAATTTTCATTGTACTATAATATTCGGGTCAAAGTAAAGACTAGATATGTCGTGTTAGTAATTCAGTATTATATTAAAGCGTGAAGAAATAATTTTCCAGTCTATTTAACGAAAATTGTAAAAATGGAGGCATATATGAAACACAATTAGAATATATATAAAGGAAATGTGTAAACACGCGTTTGATTCAGACAAATCAGTTTTAAAGATTAATTGTTTATGTAATAATAATTATGGTTGAATTTCGGCAAAAATATTTTACCACGTGTCCCCAAACACATACCAACAGACTTGTTTTATGTATACCATAACTCCGTACCTTACTGATATATATACATATATACTCGTATATCAAAGATCAATATAACTACAGACATTTGTCCCTGTTTGTAGCTAAGTATTGTAGGTGTCTTCGACGCTGATGATGAGGATTGCTGGGGAGCATCAAGTTCTTAAAATTCACCAAAAGTGATCTGGTCACTATCAGACTTTATTCTTCATTAATCTCATTTACTTAGATGTTATCATGAATTTGGATGGATGGAGATAAAAATGCTAAAGTTGTTTTTTTATCTCACCCAATCTCTACATGAAAATAATAAATATTAATGTCTTATTCATATTGAACTCACAGGACTCACTGACTCATCGCCCAGCCTACATTTTGATTCAGACGACTAATTCCTTTAAGAGGGTTTCTTTGTAATGTTAATTTTTTTATTTCAACCACAAGAAGGTTATATTACCTGTAATTTTTGTAATGAAAAACATTAAGTATGATTCTTTCAGTTTTAAAATAAAGAAAACTGCTTAAGAAATTATTTTATAATATTTATAATATTTTTGATATTTTTTATATATTTGTACAATGTTTTAACACTTTTACAAAATCGTTTCACAAAATACAAACTTTAAAGCTATGTCCAATGTTCGTTCAAAATGAATTTTTCGATAGTAAGCCCGACTACACTTTTATATCCGCTACGAAAATTTTAAAACGTAAAAAGAGTTTGCCTCGCCGGCGGCCATTGTTGAAAAGCTGTGTCAGCGGACGCCATCTTTGTTTACAGTATCGCCGCTCTGTTACAAAATATTACATTTAACATTTATGCAAGAATTGAAATCTGTTTTTTTGATACTATTTATAAGATAATTTACAACTATGGAATAGTAAAATTAAAATAGTAAAAATGGTAAATGTTTAAAGCAGCAAATGTTGGATTAAAATTAACTATAAAATAGGTTATATCCAAATCCAGATCCAGTTAAAGATAAAACAATTTTCAGGATAAATTACAAGTGCATAACTTTCAAAACATATCTTAAATGAATCATAGGAAATCCCGTTTCAAGTTATATAGAAACTAACGCAAAAACCACAACTTGACCCAAACTAAATTATTATAAAGGTATATATATTATATGATGGTTATATGAATCACATATCCGGGACACAAACACACACACACACACACATCTTAATAATGATTTGATCATTAGGATCCGAAGTATTCTTCAATTTCTAGTATTCAATATTCAAATTAAAATGGTCATTATAAGTGTTGCAACATATATATATTACGTTGTGATGATTCATTGCGATTAGACATCGTCCTCGTCACGCATTTCAGCAACTTCCCAACCCCATCCCCCATGGTTATACACGATTAGATTTTAACTTACCCCTCCCCCTACCCAAAATCAGGTGTATTTTTATATTTAAGTATATTATATTATATAGTTATTTTTATATTTAAGTATTAGTATTATCTAATTTTTTACATGTTTAAAGAAAAAATTAACACACGTCATATCTCACTATATGGGGTTTAGTCTCCCTTGTGATATTTAAGTTTTTTTTCACACCCCCCTCTTTTTAAAACCCACGTGATTAATGGACGTATCCTTTCGGGCTAATTACATTATCCAATTTTAAGAACACTATTTGACTCTAAAAATGGCGAGTTAGTTTTACAAATTATTAGCTAAAAACAGAATTTCACTATGCGGTAATATGCTATTTGAGGTAGCGCTGGATATATCGAATAGTGGGATGGCTGCATTAGCATGAAATATGAAAAACGAATATAATTATAATATAAAATATATATTGTAATATAAAATATATTTAAAGTCTATATATAACTAACTTACTAATGAAAACTTAATATTTTTGTCGTTATCTCTGAAGTCAGTTAACGTTGAACTTTAACATAATCCTACTTCAGAATTGTTAATAATCTTAAGATTTCTTGAATTAAAAGCCAATAGCCAGCCATCGGCCGGTAAAGTATTAATTAAGGAGAATTGTTAGGCGCCACGGTGAACTCTTCAATATTCTACCGTCGTCAGCGACAGGAAGCGAGGAGTCGTGCACAGTTAGACTTAACAGCGGTGACCTAGCTCAGCTTACACCTTCTTTATATTACATAACATATATAATATAATTCATTAATTATTGTTAGAAGTAATGTTAATTCCTTGTTTATGGAATATTAAAGCAGAAAGTAGAAAAAAGTTTTGATATAATTATTTATTGATGTATAAAAAACCATTTCTTATTTTAGCAATGTCTTTCAACTAGACACAAAATTGAATTTCATTTTATAAGTACTATAGTATAGAAATCTTATTTTAAACTATTATGATACCATGATTAATCTTATGATTTTTAAAGTTTCATATTTAACGCGGAGTTGTTTTTATACTACTTTCTTAATCCTTCTTGATAACATAACAATATTTATAATTCCTTCCAAAATAAAGATTTTGAAACTGGCAACACTACTCTGCCATTTTTATTTGATCACTCCATATTGACAGGTTACATTAACGTCAACATACTAAATATTTTTTTATATTTACTCCACTCGGCTGTCCGTTCTTTCTTTTTTATATTTAAAAAGTTGTTTGTAGTTTTCATTTACATCTCAAGTAAAACCTCATTTACATTTTAAATACACATTAATTAGTACAATACTTATTACTAAGGATTACTCAGAGACAATACTAAGAGAAAACAGTTCTGTTTACTCTTTGAATAATTTCAATATAACCATTAAACAAATAAAATTTGGGTCTATTTATTATCCCGATTCCCTATTTTAACACATATAACACAAGCCCGGCTAGCTCAGTCGGTAGAGCATGAGACTCTTAATCTCAGGGTCGTGGGTTCGAGCCCCACGTTGGGCGCAATTTTTTATTTATCTAAAATAGCATAAAAAAACACTTCAACGATAACTACACTATTGTGTCATTATATAGCAACTTACTTCATATTAATACTATTTTAACATAAAATGTAAACAGCGCCATCTAGCGGCAAGAAGCTTCAAACGTCAAAAGTTGTAAAGTTTTATACAAAAATGACAAATTAATTATGTTATATTTTTTAAGTAATTCGACAGTATTTTTAAATAACTTGTATGTTGTATTTTTTATGATGGGATTTTAATTTTTATGAGACAATTTTGCCTTTTTTGAACTAAAAGAATCGGTGAGTAATAAAAGGACTTAAAGATCGCCAAAAGGATTTTAGCGGCCATGTTGTGTTGTGACTTTAAAAATCTAATAATAAGTCTATACTATAAATAAACAAACGAAAAAGTAGCTTTAATCTAAGGTTAAGCGTCTCTAACTTCCTTTGGAACTATTATGATTGTATAAATCTAAGGTTAAGCTTCCTTTGGAACTATTAAACTACACCTTTCATAAGTGCATTTGATTGTAAATATTTCTTTTTGTCTTATCAGAGCTTATCACCGTCACGTGCTTAATCTTATTTTTTGTTGTCAATAAACATATCTATATATTTGTTGTCAAACATACACGTGTCATATGTATCATCTATCAGAGAATGGAATGTTAACTTTGAAATATAGTTGAGCGAAGCGAGCGGAGCGCTCTATGCGAGACTTTTTGCATACCATGTTTTCCTTCCGGGTTGGCATGAAAACGGCTTTACCGATCTTCAAGAAATTTTGCACATTTATAGCGATAGTTTATAAACTAGGGGCGCCAACAAACCCTCAATTTCGACTCGCTGCGCTCGCGAAATCTCGGGTGCCGTTTGCATATAGAGCGAAGCGAGCCCAGTGTATTGACTCATCGTTTCACATTGACTTCAATGGGATATCAGTTTTTGGCATGATAATAAAAAAACTTTTTTTTTTTTAAACCATCACCTAATATGTGTCTTTTTGATTGCAAAGTTTCATAATTTTCTGTCAAGTAGTTTTCGAGCCAATTCGTAACAAAGAATGCAAAAAGTCAGTAAAACGCTCCGCTCACTTCGTTCGCTTCACTCAAAAAAAAAGTAAAAAAAAAAAACTCATATCATTGAGGAATAATCCCCAAAAATTACAGTCCCATAGACAACAATGTAAAAATTTCGCTATGTGATATTTAATTATTCTAAAATATATTATTTGCCTGTCGGTTTCAGCTTTGAACGCTGAATTGAAGATGGGTTTGTCGCTTCGCTCAATTCGCCGAACTCTACCGAGATTTTGAGAGCGCAGCAGTCCAAAATCGAGGTCCGGTTCGCGCCCCTAGTTTTAAATTTTAGGGAGGTGCTAAAAGCTCCTGATAAGAACAAAGTACAAAAGTACTATATACTACTTACTTATCTAGTTTGTTCGTTTATATTTAAAATAGGTGATATGTTATCTTACTGATACGTAAAAGGATAGTAAGTTAATAATTTAGTTACACAAAATATGTTGCTCTAAATAAAGCCCTAAATAAAAAGTACATATAAAATATAATAATTTCTAAGATCATAAAAGATAGATTACGGCTATACATTGTTTATATATTTGTTTGTCTATATGTATGTCCGTGTTGGATTATAAACTAGTGAACAGAATGAAAATTGGTTACCGTTGCTGGAGAGCTTAAAGTCTAGCAAGGATTTGTTAGTTCTAACTAGACGAGTTAAAACTTTTTACGGATATTAATTAATGTCGGAATTGTAATATTTGTTCAAATAAGTTAATAAAATAAATAAATATAGAATAGGAGAAGACATGAATAAATAGAATGATTTAATATGCATCATGAATCATTGTAACATTTTATTATCTATGCCTAGATTTTATTCGGTAATGAATTTTGAACACACACATACATAACACACACACACACACACACACACACACACACACACACACACACACACAAACAAAATGTGATTCAATCATATAAAAAATTACAATGTAGTATATAAATCAGATGTTGGTACGGTCATTAGATAAAAATGCACGGGATGCGTATCGATTTTTTTATTACAACTATAATTATTATTATTATTATAACAGATGTGTCATAAAGTGACTCACCGACGCTCGTATAACGCGATAGCGTTAATAGAAATAACATTCTGATAATGCAACTTTCTTCATAAATCAATATATTTACAACCTTCGTATAATGAAAATGTTAAGTGTCAAATGATTTGTTATATAGAGTTTAGAATTTTGGTACATGATTCGTTTTGAGAAGGTAGAAATATATTATTATTTTAATTAATCTTAAAGAACGAAAGATTTTCACTTATAATAAACGAAGCACACCTTAAAAAACATTGTGTTATACTTAAAAATACTTAATACAATCGCAAAATAATTCTGAAACTGTAAAAAATTATTGATACGTTAATTAAAATTGTCAAATTTCATTAATTCGTAAATCGTATTTTCTATTTCAAAAACTATATACCTATAGGAGCTATACTTTTATTTTTTTTTATACTAGCAGATTCAAGCCCGCTTCGATGAGCACACTATTAATTTGGATGTGAACTTAGGTTGCTATGGAAACCGTTGTCATAGTATCCGTTGTCATCGTAACCGTTGCTATGGTAACCGCTTAAGTGTATAGCTCCCACAGGTTTAAGACTTGGTGAAATGCAAAAAGTTGAAATCCGTTGGGATAGGAATTCCGAAAAATCCGTTCTCAGTTGGCGTTTACGTCACAAAAGAAATAACTATGTAAAATGTTAAGTTAATCGGACAGATAGTTTCGGAGATTTCGCGATGAATCAGTGATAAATCGCTTATATATATATATATATATATATATATATATATATATATATATAGTCCTAAAAATCATGTATATATAACGAACATGTTGAGTATCAAACATATAATGTAAATTAAAAAGCCACATTGAAACAATTCCAAACAAACCGAGGTCGACTAATCTCCTTTTTTCGGAGCTCCCTTTGTCCGCGTATCCAATTATCTGAAGCTTTATCCACAAAGCCGTTGTACTCTAATTTTGTATCTGATTCGGTTAACTGCACGTTACACGAACTCAGATTTAAATAATATTTATTTATACCGTTACGTTTGTTAAGTAAACAATGACGCCCACTTGTAAGATTATTAAAATTTTGCCCTAACTTGCAATTACTAAAATTATCTTACCCGAGAGAAAGTTATTATTCATAAAGGTAAAACGGATTTATTTACCGAGAGATATTCAAAATGGTCGAACAGATTATACGGATTACAAAAAGGACAAGAATAGCATTAAAACCAGTTCATCTGTTTTGGAGCGAAAATGTCATTGACAGATGTACTCACACATACACACACCTACACACACCTACGCAGACTACAGTCAGACTTCACCCCTTCGTATTGCGTTCAGGATTTAAAATCGCTAGACGAGATAAAATTTCCTTAAATGAATAAGTAGTATAAACGTGCCCCAGTCGCATTATAACAGATTATCCAAACTACACATGAGTCAAAAGCTATGCATTTAATAAACCTCTACCGTCACGGTGTTCTTACTTAAATGGTATGGGGTGTGGCATTATACAACATAAATCCTTCTTCGTTATCATACTCTTTACAGTCACTTTTTTTTCTTTCCTTCGTAATTTCGAAATTCAAAAATTCGAACAATTTTTGTCACGACTTATTTTTTTTATCTATTAATTCATTTTATCGGCACAATTCTATGAAAATTAATAACATATTTTAGAAATATGAAAACAACAAAATTATTTTATATTATCGGAATTATCGAAATAGATTTTATCAAAGGCGTTTAACGTCAAACATTTTTAGGAGGAAAACAAAATTATTGTTTAGCAAAATGGACTTCGCATATGATAAAATATAATGAAATTAATTAATAATTTTATAAATAATAAAAACAAATAATTCACAGTATTTTTATTTACTTAGATCTTTCAAATCCGATTATGTCGAATATATACACAATTAAGATCAATCCATTGAGAAATTAGGATAACTTATTATAATTATTTTTATTTTTTTTAAAGCGCCACCTGTTGTACAATAGCCAAAGTGCAAACTAAAAGATGTGCCAGTTAAAATGCCATGTGATTAAAGAGATAGCGCTTTAAGAAAAATACAAATTAAATACCTATTCAAGATATATTTTTATGAATCCTTTTTTTACTACTAATACTAGTTATACTACTAATGTGTTTTTTTATAATATTGATTATCTACATATTTATATATATATTGTTAGTTAACTAGCAGTGTATTAATCCATTCATATACAAGGATATCCACTTATATCTTTAAAAAAAATATATTACCTACCTAATTATATATTTAAATGGTTTTTCTCTGTCAAATAATTAAAACATACCAATACAAAAAAATAAAAATTCTTAGTATTTGGAATGTAAATAATTATTGCAATATCTGTAATATAATATAAGCAAATGGAAAAAGTTCAAAAAGCACGAAAATGCAAAAAGCATGCATCGGCCGGGAATCGAACCCGGGCCGCCCGCGTGGCAGGCGAGCATTCTACCACTGAACCACCGATGCTTCTTTTGGATGTGACATATTAAAGAAGTTAACAAATGGTTCTTACTGTAGTACATTTTTAATTTTGTAAATATAAATTATTACCAATAATCTGACCCTGACCTGAGATGAAAAGAGCAACCAAATCTACAATGATAAAAACAAAGTCGTCAAGCTGTATATAAATTTAAAATCAATATAAATAATATCTAATAAAACAAAAGTAACAAAATATCCAACAATAATAAGAAAAATATAAAAAGGATATGAAAGATACCGTGAATGTATTTATCGAGCTGAGCGTAAGCGAAGCTCTTTATCGTTCGGGAGACCTTTTTTATGTTTAGTTGTCTCCAGAATTAAATAAAAACGCGGTTAAGCCCAACGCGGATGGTATAGCGAAAACAGATTGAAAAAATGTTTAGCCATTCAAAAGTTATCAAGAAAAGAAGAAAGGAGAGGGGCTCAGCACAACACCCGCCGCGCACGGTTAGCGGATCCTAGTTTTTTATAGTACCTACATATATTTTGTTTTACCCAGTTCGTAACTATATTCGTTGTCCAAATTTTAACAACTACTGATTATAACTACTTATCCCAACTTCATATTATTTATATTGTGTTCCGGTCGCTACGAAACAAATAATAGAACTCGTTTTAAACAAAGTAAATATTATTCAAAGATAATATTATCTTCACACTTCATTATCAGAAATCAATACTTTGTTATATTTTCTAACCATTATTATCTCGAGTTTATAACGGCAATTTTTTTTCGATTATTCTTTTAATAAAGTACTCATCATAAGGAAGAAATATAAGGGGTAGGGGGGAAGGGGCTTCCCCTTTTATTTCTTTCACGCATTTTTCACATACGTGGTGTCACTTAAGAGATGCTTAATGCTTCTTCGCCATATCATTTTTCACTTTTTAGGTTACATTGAATTAATATGTTGATAAATTACGTTTCATTTTCGTTACGTATCCTCGTCATATTATTCTTATATTAAAGCTATTCTTATTATGATTGGCGCGATATAATTCTTATTGATCTTGAATCTGGAACTTTGACCATACAATACTAGAGACGGCTTAAAAATACAGTTATACCAACATACATGACGTGTGACGTCACGTTCAGGAAAAAAGACAATATTTTTGGCTGTTTATAGTTTACAAATATGAAGAACTAGAAACCAAGATATACTCTAATAATTATAATGATTTTATCAGGGATTTTATGTATAATAATTTAAAAATTGTTTCTTTTTTAAACTTAAATAAAATAAATTAATCATATTAAGTACATTTACCACATTTTGTAATAGATGTATACCGGTTACTGTATTTCTTTTTCTTAAACTCTGACGTCACGTTCAGGCATAACATTAATGTTGGTTACAGCGGTTACACTAAACATACTACGATGCCATTTCTAGTGTGCACGAAGGTCTGGTGTGAATGATTATAATAATATATAATCTGTCTATATTATGCTTATAATAATATATTATCTGTGTTATCTATGATCTGTATTATGTAATCCAAGTGACAATTAATGATTACATATCACAGATAACGATCAAACAGGACATATTGTTTTTCTCTAAAAATACTGCCATATTTTTTTTCTACAATGTATGTATTTAGCAACCTTGACCGATATACAGACAACATAACATATTTAATATTTAACACTTATTCAATTATGAACCTTTTTTTATAGTTGTTAAAGAGTTTCTCTCATATCTACTTTTAAGAAAGGACAAATCTGAGAAGTTTGAAACGTTTTTCTATGTGAAAAAAATAGGTTAAATATGATTTTTTTTTTACAAACACAACAGAAATGTCACAACTTTCCTATCCTAATACAGATCATTAAAACAAAAAAAAAATGTAAATGAATTCTAGATAAAATATACTTCCCCATTTCACCCCCTTAGGGTTGGTATTGGGAATAATATTTTATACATTTCTTCGTACAACCCCAAAGGGTTTATGTCAAGATAACTCTCAAATAAAAAATATTTTCCCCAACTTACTTTTCACTGTCATTCATCGTTATATTTTTTACAATTTAAATAATATTGTTTATATTTATGGGCTATATTTCATATATAGCAAAGCAGCAATAGTTGTTATTACAATAATAAACATCGATTCACACAAACTTAACAATATTAGTAGGTGTTATAAAATATATAAAAAATTATGTATTCAACAAACATCTATAAAATATATGAATATCTAAAGAGCGCGTTTCATTATACAATTTTAAGTGCACTGTTTTACATCCATAAATAGCGTTAAGTGTCCACCAATCACAGGCACACTGACAGCTAATTAACAGCATTTTCACAATGCGATGTTAGTATGCTAATTGACCTAGCGCTCTGTAAATTGGATAATAAAATGGCGGCCTAAGACGACGGATCAACGACCTCTCGAAATGATTGATAAATGATGCTATTAGATAACTTATTAACATATTAAAGTAACAGTTTAAATGTATCATAATGATGGCATCCGACCATTTGCATATATACAATGTAAGCGGACAATGGGACTTGAAGGGAATTGTCAGAACTCAGGACAAGGTCACTGGGCTGAAGGTTACGGCGAGCCCAATTCCCGATTGTGTTTTGACCTCCCGGAGGATCAATCAAATATTTTGGTGAACGTATCATTAGTGTATAAAAATGCAATGGTTTTTATTGATGTATGTTATTGGAATTATACTGTATACATTGTAACAACATAATGTTACTAAGAATAGTTTTATTTTGTATAAAAACATTCTTAAACTTGAATTTGAAATATATGTTAGTTAGGTTTAGGTTACCTTTAAATACAACCCTTATAATGAATATAAGATAATTTAATTTAAAATTTATCTTCATACTTACCTTTCTATTTCCTTCCTTTCTTTTCTTTCTCTGCTCTAAGTGGTTCTAATTACATCTTAAGTTATATTTTAATTAAAATTTCCATTAAATATTATCGTCAAAACATTCAATGACCTTTTATCTTTAGTTATCAGTCTTCGTTTGGGTAAGTTGTTTTTGTGACGCCTAGAAAGTGAATTGATACGATTTAACCGACCATTTAAAATAGTTTCATTAATACTCTTGGTATGGTAATAATCGCATTAATTCGGTTTTGGTTGGTTTATTTTCTCTCCAGTTACTAGTGACAGTTTTTTCACCTAGTCAGTCTGGCTGCTGCCGTTGTAAAGAGAACACGTGTATTGACTATTAAATACGTGAATAAAATATTCGCGGTAAAAAATAAAATAGAATATTGTATGAATGTTTCCAAAAGAATGTACAAATAAAGTTTTATTATTCTATAGTGTAAATTGAGTTTTTTAAATTAATTTTACACATTATTTAGGGGTAAGTAAGACATTTTAATTAATCTTATTAAGTATAGGGATGGAACTCGTATCATTATTAACATAAATAAAATTAATTCACAAAATTTTATTTAAATATGAAATAATGTTGCAATAAAAAAAAAACATTTATTAGTAGTTATATTACTCATTAGAGCATATGTGTCTGTAATTAACATGATATTAAACATTGATTACTGCACATACAAAACAATTATACACAAGGTAATGAGGGTAAATAAAAAAAATATTACGTTCAGAAATATTAATAAATTATATAAACTTACTAAAGAGGTTTCATTTCTAAATATATATTAAAATTATTTTTCTCAAATGAACGTATAAAAAGAAAATCACTAATTATGATTTCTAGTATTGAAATTGCTAATTGTCACGATCTTATCAGCATTCCATGAATCAAATAACGATCATCGGATCGGTTGATAAATTTTAAAATATTGTCTATAAATATTTATTAAAATATAATTTACAATACTTTACTATTATATATATATATATATATATATATATATATATATATATATATATATATATATATATATATATATATATATATATATATATATATCTACTATCAAAAAACCCTCGTCTTGTCTTGATTTGTTTTTTTTTTATCTGGCTAAGGTTGAAAAAAAAAACAAACAAGATTAATAAAGAAGATTTAGTGAAAATTTATATGTTAGTATTATCTATAACTTAACATAAGTTTATGTACTAAATAAATATCGAATTAAAAATTCACCAACACAATCTCGAACCTTGAACCGCTGATACCGTCTCCATAAATACATAAAAAAAAATAATCTGCATTCTACAGCTTCTTCATTCCATATAAGTATTTTTAAGTGTCGCCTGAACCTACCTTTAAATAATAGGTCCAATCAATATAAAGTGCATAAAATTGCATTTATTATAAAACGATATTTAATTTACATAAATATAAATAAAGATTTTAATAAATATTACAAAAATTCTTTATCGTATTTCTTTTGTATTATTTTAATTAACAATCTTAGATTTGCCGTTTCGAATCATATTGATGTAAAACCTGTTTACTAAAATTATTTAATAATTTTAGACAGGTAGGTAAGAAAATATTTTATGTATATACCATATATAAACTTTTTGTTGTTTATGCCTTATTTGAATAATACCGAATAATAGAAACTTGTGACAGTAATTTAAGAAAAAAACGTCAGCCTATAAATTGTGACATTTGTCAACGCGCTGTCAGTTTTTTATTTGCCGCCACATTATTTAATAGAATAATTAAAGATTAGAATCAATTATACACTTTCGCTTAAGAAAAATATAAAAAAGACTATTACGCACATTTACTTAGCATTGTATGTGCATTGAATTACTTTGTGTGTGTTATGGTATAAAGAAAGCAAATTACGTAAGATATGTATAGTGGGATGTTACGAATATTTTATGAATATTTATATTAAGTTGGTTAATCTTAAAACAGAAAGAAATATTTTGAATAATATATAGTTTATAAAATTTTTTAGTAAGTAACTAAACAATTTACTTTAATTTCACGTGTTAAGAGTTTTGTTTGTTGGTAAATTTTGATATTTTTCGTATTTATTTGTCAAAAAATGTCACTCATTGATCATTTGATCACAAAGTATAAAGTAATCAAACATTTATATAGTATTTTAGTCAAACGAGATACTCGTGTCGTCGTATTCGAGTTTAAAACTTATTTATCAATATCGATACATTAATTTGACTTCAAATCATATCTCTAATCAAATTAATATATACAACCTTATTTTAATAAATACATTTGCAATTCATATCGCATCAAAGAACAGTTTTCTTACGATTACCTACTGAATTGCCAATAGTTATACTATCCCAGATATGACGTTACTATGACGTCATGAAATATAAAAAAAAAAAACACGACTAACACGATCTTTGTAATTATCTGTTTATATATTGTATGTAATATAAAATAATTATTATAATGCAAAAAACATGGTAACATCGATTTACTATAGAATAAAAATACGTGATATTCGTAGAAATAAAATAAGGATATAATTATGACTATAATTAATGTATTTAACATGAACAGTGGAGGAAGTTTTATAGTAAGCATGTGTTAATAATGGAAGCATATCATTATTCAATTTAAAACCCAGAATTTGAATTTCGAACCCTAGAAGTAGGGAGTTAAAAGTGCCCACAACGACATTAGATTAACTAGCGTCACAATCTTCGAGAAACCCCAATCCCCACTATCATAAGTCTTCAGTAGATTAAGGAGAGTAGAGTAGAAGAGCAAGCATGATAGTGCACTAGATAGCAACGCTAGCTCAGTAACAGTCTTTTCATTACGAGTTCTCATCAGGCTAGTTGACCTAGTGTCCGATAGATTGCGTAATGAAATGTCTAAGTTACCTTACTAATAAAATATTACTAACATGTCTAACATATGTAGGACAGCTTCAGTGTCCATAACAAAGCCTCAGAAAGAATACTAAGTTCAGGATCAAGTCCTAGGCGACGCATTGAACACCCATTTGTATTCATAAAACTATGTCTTTGTCGGTGGTCGAAAATTTTTCAAATAAATAATTCATGACGACAACTTTCTGATGTGTTTTGACAGTTTATAGCGTTTGCCGCTATTGGATTTAAAATGGCGGCTAAGTGCGGGTTAAGACGCGCAATGTACGGTTCCGTAGTTGCCCACGATGAATAGATAGACATATACACTCGCGGAGTTTTTGTAGATCTTTTTGAGATATACAATTCTATGGTATATTATTTTATTCCATATATATTTATTAGCACATAATATATTTTAAGTTAACTGATTACTCGTGTACTTGTAAAGTCCAGCCAGTAAAGTGCACTTGTATCTAACAGATATTAGTAGTTAAAACATCATATTTCACAAACGAATCCTATCCTCAATCGAAAAATATTATAGCTAACCCACCATATTTTTAAAGATATATCTTAAAATAATTCACATCATAGGTAATCGAAAAAATAAATATAACTCCACTGTACTTGTAGAAGAGCTACTCTAAAAGAAAAATATTTTTAAAGTATTATTTTAACACACTCTCGTTCTAATATATAAGTATGTTCATGTCCAATTACAACTATCTAGTACTATAAGTCTGAGCTATAGTGCTAACAGATGTAGGGACGGACGGACAGGACAATGCTTATAAAGATTCCAAGTGAACTACGGAACTCTAAAAACAATAAGTGCACATTACTTGAATAAAATATTTATTCAAACATTCTTAAGCTTATCTGTAAAGCTAAAATTTGTTTAAAAATATCCGTTAGTATTAAGGAAATAAAATTAACATTGATTTACGTACTGTCATTTTAACATCATATCTGTGACATATATTTTACTAAGTCAGGATTAAGTCAGAACAATGTAATAAATGAAACCTCATATGTTTAATATGAGTAAAACCAGGTCAGTGTGTTAACTCCGAGCCGTGCTCCACATCACTGTTAGGTTACGATGTGTTTATTTCTTATCATTTAATCAATTCTCGCCTTTTATAACCATAGCCGTTAAATCTAGTATTGTTACTAGTTATTGCCGGTGACTTTGTCTGATTACCTTTCCCCATCCTTTACATATATTTTTTTATTGAAAATAACATTTTTGGAAATGAAAAGCATTTTTTGACTTTAATAGTAACTATTTTTTCTGCGACTAAATAAAAAGACACACAGATACAAATTTATTTCTTTTATATATTGATAGATAAAAGAAAAGAATCGCCCATTTATTTCTATATTTTATATTTATGTTTAAATATTAATAAATATTTTAAAAGTAGTTAAACCTCATTACCTGTGGTTAATCATCTGTAAAAGTATTTATGCGATAACAGTTAACAAGCGATTAGGATAAGGTAAGGATAACATTAGTATTTATCCAATTACTAAGCGCTAGTTAGCGTACTAACATTATTAGTTAGCTTGGTGGAGTTGTTTGGTGTCAAATAGTGCACTTAAGATTGTATAATGAGTCCATTACTCTAATGCTATCAATGCTTTTACCTCTAGTGAGACATTTGGAGTCAATGGAAGGTTATTTGGAACGACGTTTTTAAGGATTTTATGTTTTTTTTAATTTGAAGGTGTTATAAGCAATGACTAAGTTAGTTATTAAGAGTTAGTGAGTAAGTTGTGAAGATGTATGTGTGTATATACGATGTATGTGTGAGTTGACGCAGCGATGTACATGTATGGAAGAAAAATTATATCAACCCTGTTAAGATTGGAGTAAGCATGGGAAATCATAGCCTAATATTGTAGTATTAAAAAATAATGTTTGGAATAATCTGTAATCAATTCGTCATTATTATTAACATTTTTAATAAATAGAATTAATTGTTCGGACGGGATTTTAGAAGTCGGTTCCATCAGTCCGTGTTGTAATATAATATATAAAAATAATTAAAAAAATTTAGGTACTTAACCGTGTGGGTCCCAGGTGGTTCTTGTATGCACAAGAAGACTTTAAATAATGTTTGTTTTATAATCAAATTGCTATTATGTGTTACCAACAGCTAATATTATGCAAGTGAAGTATTATGCTCTGCATAATTATTTAACCACGATATTATGAAATGTGTAGTAACGTGAGCGGAATCATTCAAATTCAAAAGAGGTAACTCTTTAACTTTTAATGAGCAGTTTTTTTTTCGGTTTTTAGAATTTGTGTAAATTCGGTTTTTGGAATTTGTGTAAAAATTGTGTTTGTAAAAATATATGGTAAAGTTAGAAAATATTTAATATTTTTTTTGCATTATTTCTTAAATAATAACCGTCCAAAAGTTTGGAAGCAGCGAGGTAAAATCAAATAAAACAAAATTTAACGATCTTTAATTACTTATATAGATATAAAATTAAAAATTTAATAAAAAGTTACATCAAAGTTAGATCAAAGAGAAAATTAACAAATAATGGGAAACATAATCATATTTTATCTTCATCAAAGTGACCACCTTTAGCCTTAATGATTTCAACACAAATTTTAGGCATTCTATTGATTAACTTCTTAAAATAATCTTTATTTAACTTGTCCCATTCACTCTGCCTGCAATGACTGCCATAAATGTTCTGAGCTAGTAGAAAAGCAATTTTTCACTCGCTAAATAATAACTATGTATATATATATATATATATATATATATATATGTAATAATAATGATATACATATATATATATATATGTAATAGGATTATTCGTAAAGCTCTCTTACAAGTTTGGATATCGTCCTCAATTGGGAAATTCATGAATATCACGATTCAAGCAACAGTTCTATGGATTTATAATTCATTGTCATTCATTCGTTAAGTTTCCCTCATTTCCTATATAGCACACGTGATACCTTAACCATAACAAAGGTCATTATCCAACACAACCTGTCGAATTAAACATTCCCGAACATTCCACAAAGCTTTCCCATGCAATATGCATCCAGTGTGGATAACCGGGAATGTTAATTGTATATGAATAAAGATTATTTCCACTTACTCCGTGTAAGTATTCTGATTCCTTTCTTTATCCAGAAATTACAATTTAAATTAAAATAATGAGATTTGTTTGTAAATGTGTTAATCTCATCAGATATTTCTGATATGATATACTAGTTGTCGTCAATGACTTCGCTACAGCACACTAGGTTAGCCACCAATATAAAATCGGTTTTACAGATTAATGTTATAGTGATGTGTGGACAAGAGCAGCCTCAGTCAACAAAGTATTCTATATATACTTACAAATGAATGAATGTATTATTATTAATTAAAGAGAATGGATTATTGGTTAATGTCTGTGGTCGAGGCGAAAGAGGTATGCAGGGACCGTAGCGTTTGGCGCTCCGTCGTCTCTGGCTACCCCGCGAGGGATATGGTGTGAAGATAAATAAATAAATAACTTTAATTTTAATGTATTTTATAAAGATGCTGTGTAATTGTTTGCCAGTCATAAATTTTTTGTATATCATAAAAAAATTGTACTTTATTTTACGTTTCATAAGAAATACGTAAATTACAATAAAAATGTGGTATCCCTAGCTAATACTGATTGTAATAATCAGTTTGTCTTTACCTTAATATTCAATAGGTTTTTTTTTAAATTTGTATTAAATAAAAAAAACTATTAAAAAAAAAAAAATTTTCATTTCTTATACATGTTGAATAGTGGGAAAAAACTTACCACCGGTGGGAATTTGTGGAAATTGATGGAATATACCAAAACAAATAATATTAACCTAGCTAGATGTTAAAATATTAAGTTTTTTTTTAATAGTGGGAACAAACTTCCCAGTGGTGAGGATTTTTGTGGGAATTAATGGGACATACAAAAATAATTAATATTAACCTAACTAGGTATTTGAATATTAAGATTTTTTATTTAACAAAGATGGCGGAATCACAAAAGAAAACAGTAAAAAGACGTTTCACAATTATTTGCAATTATAAAACTCGATACTTATTATGAAATGTTTGGAAAACTTTTACAATTTATCAATAAAATAAATTGGGTTATCATATTTATTTGTTTTACCCGCTCCTCGAGTGACACTTCTGATAGTGTTCATAGCGCACCGGACCGTGGTAGGAGTCTTATCTTTTAGTATCTTTTTTATATAAAAAATTAATTAAACTCCAGTTTCAGTGTAAGTTATAAGTAAGTTAAGTTTAATTAATATTATTAGATTATAAATTTCGTTATCCAATTTATCGGACGCTACATCAAATAGTTTGCTAATTTAATTATGTCTATTACATTTTTGTCGCGACTTCTATTTCAATTTTCATTAAAGGTCTTTGACCTTTGAGTCCAATTTTTTTGAAATCTCAATATACATTATATTTATTTTTCGTATTTCTTTAATAATAACTAATTAATTAACTTAATCCAATTAAGAAATAAAGTATAAATTTAAAAGATAAATAAATTCCAGTGTATTAAAAAAATTAGAATTTAATGAAAAAAAAATATTAATGAAGTTTAATAAATAACTTTTTAAATTGATAATGAAATTAGGAAGATTTTTACTTAAATGAAAATCAAATAATATGAGCTTAATATGTTTTAATCATTAAAAAGCCCACCGGGTTTTTTGTTTACATTGAGATATTAAAAGAAATACATGTATCACTAATTTGATAACATTCAGATAAAAATGATAACAAAATATATAATATAACTAAATTTATAACTACATTTTGGTAAACCCGACACTCTTATTTGGATATATGTAACTAAAAAGGTTTAATTGAAAAGTATTTTAACCGCGAAAAAACTTTTACTGTTTTTTTTTATAAAAGATATTTAGTTTCTTTAGATGTTTGTCATATTTTAGACAAAGGTATTATCGTATCGGTGATAGTTTTAACAAAGAAATAGGTTAAGGTTTCATTTAAACTTATTTTAACCGCGAAAAACTCACTTACAAATTATAAGTCTTTTTTAAACAATAGACAAGGTAAAGTAATTAAGAAATGAGTAAATAAGGGAAAGCTTGGAAGTAGCACCAGTGACAGAAAAAATGAGAGGTAGCCGTCTGACATGGTATGGACATGGTATGAGGAAAGATGAAAGGCATGTAACCAAATGAGTGTTAGGTATAGAAGTGGAGTGCACAGGTAAAGAATGTCCAAAGAAAAGATGGGAGGATTGCGTGAAAGACAATATGGAGAAGAAGAGACACTGCGTCGACCTCAAAATGAGGATAAGGGCAAGAAGAAGAAGACAATGAAAAGTTTATTCAGCCAATAATTTTTGACAGTATCAAATGACAGCTGTAATAAAAAAAGGTCGATTAAAAAAGTATTTAAGAATTTAAATTAAAATCAACAAATCATTTATGATTTATGACATCACTGCATGTCAATGACCGGGTGGTGTTTATTACCTATTAGCAGGTGTATACAGAAAAAGCTTTTACGAGTGCTGGTTTGTAAGGTAATTGAACTATCACAAATACGACCTTTGATTTAGTGATATCATGGTGAGAAGATAGTTTTTTTTTATAATTTTTAGAATTAATCAAAATATCGATAATCGAGATTTTATTTTGATTGTCTGTCTGTAATTTAATTATTATATATATTCCGCCTTTGGGGGCGTTTAACGAACTTATTTATTAAGGCTTCCTCTGTATGCATGTCCGTCCATCTCTTACAGCTCTGTATCTATTGAAACAGGATATTTTTTTATAAAGCTTAGCTTTTATAATATAAGAATTTATTCTATTATAAAAATATATATTAAATATGGACTCACACTTAACTTCTAAATTAATATATATTTACAAAATATATTAATAACAAATAAAATAAAAAAAAATTAAGTAAAGTTCGCAAAGTAAATTAATTCTTTAAATCACGGAGGTGAAGTCGCGGGTAACAACTGTATACATTACAATACATTGACCGGTTCAGTTTATTTCAACTGTACCTGACCTCTACACTTCAATACTTATATACACAGTGTTGGTATATATAATTTATTTCTAAGGATTCCTTAATAATTTTGGGATTACAAAATACAGGAACTATTGATTACATTTAATTAAATGTTAATTTCTTTTTATATAAAATCAAATTTATTAAAAAGCTTTATTTATGTGAAACACCTATATACAAAATAAAAATAATAAGTCATAAAAATAATATAATAAAATAAAAATGGTAATTAAAACAAAGTACATCAAAAAAGGATATTTTTTTAACTGATACTAAATATATATATATATATATATATTATTTAAATTATATATATATAAGCGATTTACCACGCACTGACTCATCACGAAATCTCCAAAACTATCCGATTAATTTAAAATTTTACATAGTTACTTCTTTTGTGACGTAGATGTCCACTAAGAACGGATTTTACGGAATTCCTATCACAACGGATTTCAACTTTTTGCATTTCGCCAAGTTTTAAACCTGTAGGAGATATACACTTAACGCGGGGGTGAGAGTTACTATAGCAACGGTAACCATAGCATCCTAAGTTCACATCCAAATTAATAGTGTGCCCGGCGAAGCGGGAGGGAATAAGCTAGTGAGAACATAATAAAACTAGCAATTGCGTGGTTAGTCTAGACTTCTTTTCCCTCAGTCTTCCTCTGAACTACTCTTCTCTTTCATGTTTTCTCATATCAATAGCTATAACAACCTAAATGAATAACTAAGTTAAAGTATTCATGAAATTCCTACATGACTTTACAGACCTTTGTGAATAGTTGAGCTAGAATCAGTCCGTCTGTGAGTGCAATGTGTTATGAAAATAAAAATCTTTGACTATAATTTTTTTCACTTCCACTCTCCGTGTATATGAAACAATAAAATAATTATATTGTATAACTCATTATAAATTCTCTCAAAATGTTCATAAAATGCTAAATAACTGTATAGTTATAAAAAAATAATTGCTTGAATATTTACATACATACAACATCCGCACAAGCAATTAATTAAACATTGTATTAATTGGTCTGCATGAAACAGTTGAGATTTAGTTATATTTCAAGGAAACACAAACATACATACCTAACAAGACGGTATACAAATACATTCACACATACATGTATATATATATATATATACTAGGGGCGCCAACAAACCCTCAATTTCGACTCGCTGCGCTCGCGAAATCTTGGGTGCCGTTTGCATATTGAGCGAAGCGAGCCCAGTGTATTCACTCATCGTTTCCCATTGACTTCAATGGGATACCAGTTTTTTTGACATGACATAAAAATTTTTTTTTTTTTTTGTTGTCTACCTTTTTCAAATTTTTTTTTAAAGCCATCCCCTAATTTGTGTCTTTTTGATTGTAAAGTGTCATAATTTTCCGTCAAGTAGTTTTTGAGCCAATTCGTGACAAAGAATACAAAAAGTCTCCAGTAAAACGCTCTGCTCACTACGTTCGCTTCGCTCAATAATATATTAAAAATAATAATTTCAACACCAATGCCACCTTCACGTCTTGAAACGAATGCAAACAAACAATAAAATCAATTATATATATATACAATATTATCGTAGGAGTTATGTGAAGTATGTTAAAATGCAATAACGATGGTGGTGTATGGAATTTAAGAATGTTAACGTCAACCCGTGTACCAGAAAGCCATCTAGTTTCGCAACAACGTACTAATATAACCAAAAATACACATGTTAATAATCATTTAGGTTTTACACTTTGGCATTCGGTGAGCTTAAATAATAATTTGTTGTTGTAATAGTTTAATTATGGTTATACATTATTATTTAAATACAACGAATAAGTATTAAAATAATATATGTGTAGCTGCCGTGTTATATGTTATTTTGAGAATATTCTGAACTCTCCTAATTATATATACTCGTATATTGTGTGGTTCTTCATAGAGGGCGCGTTGATCGTTTAATCGCTTAGTAACTTGATATCAAATTAAAGTGTCAGGACTATGATACCATACTTATAGAAATAAGCCCTTCTTGAACGCCATAACTTAAAGTAGGCTGTGTGTTCCAAACGCCAAAGCGGCCTCTCTGAGAAGAAACACACAAACTCAGCGGGTATTTCTCTGTGATCACTGTTTCCCAAACTTTGTGACGAATTACTTTAATTTTGTGACGAATTACTCGTAAAACCATCGCAATTAATTCGATAAATCGCCTTATTAATACTATATACATCTAATTTTCTTTACAGATAATGTTACCAATCAAATCGAGTTTATTCCTCATCTCCATGCTGTCTATCACCAAGTCCGCTGTACCGGGGACGGCCAGCACGAACAGGATAAACCAGACACCAAAGAAGCGGGCACCGTACACCGGGGGTGCTTTATACCCTCAAGCATCAGAGACGAGAGACCTCACGAGGTTGGACGGGATATGGAGGTTCAGGAAGTCCCCAACGGATCCAGAATACGGATATAAAAACGGCTGGTACGAGCAGGATCTAGATAAGGTTGGTATAATTACGTAACTAATATTATACAAGTTTTTTATTTGTTAGTTTATTAGATGATCGTATGTCGCCCGCAATCCGGATTCTGTTTTTGCTGTTTTTTCTCGTTTCTAGTATTTTTTTACATAGTAAAATAATGTATGTCATTTGGGATTTATTTAAATATGTTTAAAATTGTCAAATTCATTAGTTTACATACACACACATACACATATACACATACATAGAAAAATAAAACACACACGTATGGTACATTTTTTTTTTTCAAATTATTTTATAAATATTTGTGTATAAACTTAAATTGTTATATGTATGTATATATTATATTTTTGTGCACAGACCGGACCTGTGATCCATATGCCGGTGCCGTCGTCATACAACGATGTAGGGGAGGACATGTCTCTGAGGGATCACGTCGGGCTGGTCTGGTACGACCGGAGGTTCTTCGTCCCGCGCTGGTGGCAGAAGGAGGAGCAGCGTGTTTGGCTCAGGTTCAGCAGCGTACACTATGCAGCACAAGTTGTAAGTTATATTATATTATCAGCAATTTTCAACTTTAACACATACATATAAATAATTGAAGTGTCTGTTTGTAATTCCAAATTATAACTTTCTCCAAATGCATTTGAAACTATATACGATAATAAAAAAAATCGGTCTGTTTGTTTCGGCTAATCTCCGAAACGGTTGAACCGATTTTAACAGGACATTCACTAGTGAATAGCTGATATTATAAGGGCTAATTTTATTTTAAAAAACATATTCTCGCGAGCGAAGTCGTGGGTATAGCTAGTATTATAAATCAAACGAGTTCACAGACAAACTAAAAGTATGAAAACAAAATGTAGGTATAAGATTTTCTTTAAAATATAAATACCATTCCATATTTGAATACTTTCTTCTATTTAATAATAAAAAAAAATATTCGAAATACTTTTTATTCTCGTCCATTTTAAAAATAACATTCCATATTCGAATTGCCGTTATTCCATTTTCAATTTCTATTTGTTTTAAAAATTTCAATTCTATTTCTCTCTATTTCCCTCCGTTTAATAATTGCATAATAAAATAAAGTCTTAGGTAACTAAATGTAGGTATCAATGCCAATCTTGTGTCGCTAGCCAATTGCAAATAATTGAACAATCTGTCGGCTCGGGCGAGACATTGAGTGAATGAATGAACGAATGAACGATATTGACCTGACTTAACTTCGCTCATTCATTTTAGGTCACCTTTACAACACTAAACCTAATACTAATGATTAGATGTCTCTCTGTAATATCTTATTAGTATTATAAATACTAAAGTTTATGAGAATGTATGTATGTTACTCTATCAAAAACTACTGAACAGATTTTGATGAAACTTTACACTAATATAGTTTATCAAAATAACATATAAGCTAGATTTTTTTAAGTTTAGCTAGAAGTTTTCTAATTTTAGAATAACTATTTCTTCGTAATTCTTTGTCAAATAGTAGATTTCGCATTCACAGAGACCAGGGGTCATTGACCTTATAATTATTAAATTAGTCCTAATAGGCAGTTTAAAACATCTTAATAGGGTCCGAAGTGTACAGTACTAACTGACGAGCAGTATTAATCACATATACATACGTTATTTTGAATTTGTTTTTTTGAATTTTCTTCTCAATATGTCTACCCTAATTGCCAAGTAAAGCCTTTAAAAAATTTTTACCCCGACCTCGAAATTATTTTTTTAATTTATAATTAAATAATTAAAATACAACGAGTATCAAATTAATTAAAGTATACATATTTATTATCCAGTAATCCAAGATGGAGATTACTTTGCGGTTTCAGCTACAGTTATTCTGATGGAATGCGTGCTGTATGACACATTGAACTAATGAAAGTTGATAATATGATGACAGACAGACAGACAATATTAATTACTATATATATATATATATATATATATATATATATATATATATATATATATATATACAAAAAATAATAAAAAAAGTTTTGACCCCCCGAAAATAATGTTCCGTAGTTGCCAAAATAAATTTAAAAAACCTAGTGTTTACGCATTGGGTTCCGTAGTTATCCATGATGGAAAGATAGACATACACTTTTTTTATGTATATTTTTAAAACAATTCTATATATTGTTTTGTTCTGACACAAATATATAGTAAACTTGTGAAGCCTACTTACTTGTGATAATTTTCTTTTTTAATTCACATTTAATCTACTAATATCGTGAATTTTTTTCACACCTCCAAACTCAATTTAGCCGCTTGGGGGGGGGGGGGAGAAACTGGAATCTAACAAAAATATTAAAAAAAATCAACATGGGCACTTTAATCTAACGAAAAGTTGCATTTCAAAATTTTATATTTCACAAACTATCCCGTTAATCGAAAAATGGTTTTCGCAAAAAACATTTTTAAAGATCTAATGGTACCCCACATCATGGAGTAATCGAAAAAAAATATACCACAATATATAGTAGCTACCATGAAGTATTATAAGTTTTTGAGCTAGACTACGGACAGACGAACATGACGTAACTAAGGCTTCCAAGTGTACTACGGAACCCTAATAAAAAACGTAGTTAAAAACTCGAGACACTCAAAAAAAATGTCTTTTTTTCTTCTTTTTTTTGCAAAACTCAAAATGGAAACAGCGATATATTAGCTAGCAATTTTCTTCCATTCATCACTTTCGTTATATATATTAGGCTGTAACTCACGCAAGCAAAGCCGCACGCAACACCTAGTTATAGATCATTTATTATGCTTAATACGTTTATTATACTTATAGTACTATTAAAATACCAATCAAGCAATTGTTACTTAATGTTTGATAATTATTTGTTAGTTTTGATTTTTAAAGTAGTTTAGTTTTTATTTTTTTTTTATCGTTTTTAGGTTTTTTTTTAACAGCAATTATAGTGATAATTAATTAATAAATTAAAATAACGTTACTAAATATAAATATGTAAATAAATCTTTTAATTTATGTAATTCGTTTCAAATATTTTACAGATATCTGCAGTTATTGTAATATTTCTATGGACCTGGTTGTCGTCGTCATTCGTCAAAATGGCGACGCATTTTAAAACCATTTCTATAATTGACGTACCATTTGCTTATTTGTTTGTTTGTTAAAAATAAAGTACCCGGAAATGTGTTCTATTAAAAGACAATTTTAATATAACAAATTGAATAAAAAATTTAAAATATCTGACCAATAGCTATGTATTTCGTAGGGTTTTTACATATTTTATGTAAAATTTGAGGAAAAATACTTATTTTGTTTTAACAATTCAATTCTCAAGTGATTGTTATGTATTGATTCGTTGTTGTTTTTCCTTCTGCTATTTAATGTTAACATATATATTTGTATTGGTATAACAAAGTTATATTGTGGCTATTTGTGATTTGACGATATATCAGAATGATTGTTACAATAAAATGCAACATATTCTGAGAATAACAAATATATATATATATATATATATATATATATGTTCTGAATTATTCATTCATACATATTCTTTTGAACTTCTAAAACCCTATCTAATCTACGACGAAAGTAAACAGCGAACCTTTAAAGAAAATCAATGTTGAAACAGTGCTCGAGCAGTAATTTACTTATCTCAAGATAACAATAAAAGAGTAGGTATTGTGTGTTTACTTAATATAAAAGTTATATGTCCAGTGGGTGAACGGTGAAGCTGCCACTTACCACGAGATCGGACACTTACCATTCGAAGTGGATATCAGTGATATGATCAAATACAACACGAGTAACCTCCTCACCGTTGTGGTGGATAACACACTCCTCAGCGACACCGTACCTCAAGGGTACATCAAAGACATCATCGTCGGGTGAGGTCCCTTATTATATATATTGAAGTTTATGAAACAGTACTTACAATAAAAAACCCGGCCGTTATTAATTTGAAAATGTCTTAAAAGGACTTATTTTAATATGTGTCAAAATAGTCCTGACGCTCCCATTTGATACACAAATCACTGGTATTGGTTCAAAGTGGAGAGATATAAATAAATAAATTAATTTAATTAAATATGTCATATTCCTATACTATTTGTATAATATTAGTAAATTCCTCAGAAACTCAAAGATACGTCAAGAGCAATCCTACACTTTCGACTTCTTCAACTACGCCGGGATACATCGATCCGTGTTCCTGTACTCCACTCCCCAGACATACATTGATGACGTCATCGTCAACACGGACATACAGGGACTTACAGGTGCGTTAAATATACATTATCCAATCTATCGAACGCTAGTTAGCGCACTAACTAATCTGGTATGAGTTTTATGTTTCATATTATATATATATAAATGCTGTGTAAATGGACAAACACTATATATATATATATATATATATATATATATATATATATATATATATATATATAGTGTTTGTCCATTTACACAGCATTTAAAATGTAATTCTATTAAATATTTGCTCAGCAGTTGGTCGACCGTGGCGACCAGTGCAAATAAAACTCAACTACATAAATATTATATTACTTTATTATATATTTAAATATCATTAGGAGTTAATTAAAACTTTTGTCATCATTAAATTATTTTCCTAAATCCATTATTTAAATAAAAACATAGTTATATTTTGAAAAACATAACAACTAGTTTTTGGTACCTTTTGTCCCATAAACAAAGTACAAAAGTACTAAAAAAATATATATAAATGCAATTTTTCATTTCGTATTACTTTCCCTAATACTATGATTTAAACAATTTAGTTATGTTGTACTTTTTGTCCCATAATATATCTAATAGTACAAAAATACTAACAGTACAAAAGTGTACAAAAGTATCTATAAATAACCGCATAATATATTAGTCAGTAACAATCCACAATGCAGTGTTATCAGCTCATCACTGCACAGCCCGCTGGTAAATAACGGTTCACGAGAACGAGGCTGATCTACACTGTCACACTACTATTATTAAAAATGCATTTATTATAAACATTTAAACACGTTATAAATGTAAACAAATTTAGTTATTGCTTTGGTAAATTCTGAGCGTCTTTACTAAATAATGTTTTAATACCAAAATGAATATCCTTTGAATAATTTTATACTTACTTACTTACTTACCTTCACGCCATGTACCTTGCGGGGTAGCCAGAGACGATGGAGCGCCAAACGCTACGGTCCCTGCATACCTCTTTCGCCTCGACCACAGACATCAACCTCTTCATACATGCCCTCCGGGGGGTCCTCATGCTTTTTACGTGACCTTCCTCCAGTATCATATCATCAGACCTCCCCCTGTCTCTCTTACCGCTCACTTTTCCTTTATAAATCTTTTTTACCATTCTTTCATCACTCATTCGTTCGACGTGCCCAAACCACCTCAGCACGTTCTTCTTCATTCTCACTGCGACATTTTCGCTAGTACCTGCCATTCTGTGGATCTCTTCATTGCGGATTCGGTCATCTAAACTGACTCCGCAAATTCGACGAAGAGATCGCATCTCCACAGCATTCATCTTTCTTACATTCTTCTTCTGCGTTACCCACGTTTGGCTGCCGTATAACAGCGTCGGTAGCAAAACTACATTGTGTACAGCCAAACGTGCAGCTATGCTGACGTTTCGCCGTCTTAACAATGCAGCCAAAGCACCGTTAACTCTGTTACCGGCAGCAATACGTCTTTCCACATCCATTTTGTATCTTCCGTCTCTGCTAAACATACTTCCCAAATATACCACTTCATTCACTTGTTCTATTATCTTACCATTCACGTTGATTTTACATTCTGTTCTTTCTTCATTTCTTTCAAACATCAGAACCTTTGTCTTGTCTGCATTCAGGTTTAGACCAATATTTTCACACCCATCTTTCAAAGTGGTGACCAATACCTGCAAATCGCATTCTGATGATGCAATGAGCACTGCATCATCTGCATATAGCAAGCAATTGATCTTAAGGTCACCTACTTTCACTCCCATGTCACTGACTTTCACGCCTTGGAGACAACTATCCAAATACAAATTGAACAACCAAGCTGACATAGCGCAACCTTGCTTAAAACCCGATTGGATGTCAAACCAGGGCGACATATCAGCTCCTACTCGCACACAGGCTGAGTGATCTCTGTAAAGAGACTTTACAGCCTGTAGAAAGGGTCTGCTCACATTGTATCGGGGCAGTATCTCCCATAATTTCTTTCTCACAACCTTGTCAAACGCCTTTTCCAAATCCACAAAAGCACATAAAACTTTTTGGTTTAGGGCCAAAAACTTTTCCGTGATCATGCGGAGGTAAAAGATCTGATCTATACACCCTCTTCCAGGTCTAAAACCTCCTTGGGCCTCCCACAACAGCCTTTCAGATCTCTCTTGCATTCTTCTCGCTAATATTTTAGCATAAACTTTACCGCCCAAGCTAATCAAACTGATAGCCCTAAAGCTTATAGGTACGATGACTGCACCTCGCCAATCGCCTGGGACCTCCCCTGATTTCCAGCATAAATTGCACAAAAACCAGAACAAGTCCCAGACGCGTGGCCCACCATATTTGATCATCTCGGCAGTAACTTCATCTGCTCCCGCAGACTTACCACATTTCAGACTTCAAATCGCGCTCTCCACTTCTTCCAAACTGATTTCACCATCGGCTACATCCGGACTCAGCATTTCGCTGGTACTCAAGGCCGAGGCGTCCTCACATTCATACGTCTCCTTGTAGAATTCCGCCCACCGCTGCAAAACGGGTTCTTGCTCTGTTAAGATTTCACCGCTCTTCGAAAGCACCCCTTTCATTCTACAGGTTACCGAACCACCCCGGGAATCACTAACTTCTCGCCAGAAAAGTTTCCTGTTTTCCCGGCAGTTATTCGTCAACCTGTCATCCCTTTCTCTCTCAGAATTTTCACGCTTCATCTTTATAAGTGCTTTCGTTTTGTGCTTTTGCAATTTGAACTCTCTTTTTCTTATCTGTCTCATACTTTTATCCTTACCCGAGGCTTTATAATCCAGCCATGCTTTCTTCTTTAACTCCACAGCGTCTTTCACTTCATCATCCCACCATTCATCGCGCTTTTTACTAAAACCTCTTTTCCTTTTACCACATACCTCTGTCGCTATTTTCACCATACCATTCCTAAGGTTCTGCCAGCGTACTTCAACACTTTCATTTCCAGAATCACAGCTTTCAAGCTTCTTGGAAACCCTTTCTTGATATTCCTCTCTGATCGGTGGATCTTGAAGCTTCCAGCTTCTTATGCGATAATTCGACTCCAAGCTAGGACACGTTGTGCGGCTCCGCCAACCTGCAAACAGACCTCTTATTCTAGCAACGACTGGATAATGGTCCGTTCCCAGATAAACACTCGCGTGTCCATAACTTGGCTTCGAATTCGCTGATCCACTAGGAATAAATCAATCATACTTCTTTCGTCCGCTCGCTCCCATGTATACAAGTGAATTTGTTTATGATCAAACATCGTGTTTGCCACAAACAAATTTCTCTCCTTACAAAATTCCAAAATAAGCTTTCCAGCCTCATTTACTCTCTTATCACCGTACTTGCCTAGCACGCTTTCGTAACGACTTCGCGCGGTTCCAACCCATCCATTAACATCCCCACATGCTATCAACTTTTCATTACTTCTGACACTACTTAGAACATCCCTGACACCCTCCCAAAACTCCTCGAGTTCGCTCACTGGAGCTGAGGATACTGGCGCGTAAACGGCTAACAAAAATACTCTTGTTATCCCCAGCTTAAAGCGAACCCAAAGAAGTCCCGGGTTGATAGCCTTGTATTCTACCATTGCATTAACCATTCGAGAGGACAACAACACGCCTACACCTTGGCAACCTCGCTCACCCTCTGGAACACCAGCCCAGAAAGCGACCCGGTTGCCAGGCAAATCGGTCGTATCATTGCCCTTTCGCTTGGTCTCAGACACACAAATAACATCTAGATCTTTGTCATCCATCACATCTAATAATTCATTCATCTTTTGTTCCATTCCTCCTCTTACATTCCACGTAGCTATTTGTAGCTCCGTCCTCCACCTTCCGCCGTTCGGAACATGGCGTGTTGGTTGGCGGTACCCAACGCCGCATTCGTTCATGTTATAACATAAATAGACTACAAAACAATACAATACAATTTGTCAAAATTACAAACATTATTTAAATTTATTATTACTAACATTAATTATCCAATTAAACAAACAAAAATAAATAAAATAAATTGAAAAATTTACAAATACAGACATGTTAAAAATTACAGTGATTATATTAACTTTATTATTATTATTACAATTATTATTAAAATTATTCACATAAAATTATACAATATAGACATGTCAAAAGTATAATAAAAACAGAAAAAAAAAAAAAAAAAAAAAAAAAAAAAGCAGTAAAAAAAAAATAACAAAGTTAACAAAAATTAATTAATAAAGTATATGAACAAAACAAAATCAAAAAAATATTTTCTCCGATATACTGAGATTTGAATCAGCGGCGATGATACTGAGCGACGTATATCCTTATGTCTATGACATACACTACGGAGTTTGATATAATTTATTCGAAGTATAATTCGTATATCTACAAAAATGTGCCTGTGCGTCTGTACCATACTAAGAATGTATCAGTAGGTTATGTTAGAAAATGTCTACATAAAGGTCTGTCTTAATATCAAAATTAATAGTATTAGATTTTTTTGTTAGTAATCACCGAAGACTTTTTATTAAAGTTATAATTTAATCGAAGTAAGGAATTTGTGTCCTTAAATGTCTACATAAATAAGTACCTGGGCGTCTGTAATAAATAATAATGTATGGAGAAACAATTTTAACATTATTTGAATGTGATCAAAATACATTTTATTTTGTATCCAATACAAAGGCTTCGTGGTGTACAACGTCACATACAAGGGTACATCCGACACGCAGTGCTTGGTGCAGTTGTTAGACAAGGATGACAATCAAGTAACAGCTGCTGAAGACTGCGCTGGTCTCTTGGAGGTGGTGAATGCTAACTTCTGGTGGCCGTATTTGATGCACTCTGCACCAGGGTATTTGTATACTTTGAAGGTTAGTTAACATCAAGCTATGGATATAATCACCAAAATGCTTATTTCTATTTATTTATGTATGTACTTAATCCTTGCATTTAAATTAAAATTATTTATTATGTATGAATGATAACTTAACTTTTGACTGATTTTTATTTAACATTGCCCCTGAATATAAGAGCAATTTAATAAATTTACAAAATTTCAATTCTGGGAAAAAATAAGTCAATTTATCCTCATTTTCTGTTTACGTGTGTTTCTTCATAAAATCATTCAGAATAGTCACAGCCCGCCCTGACTTGACGTGTAAATAAATAACATAGCCGTAGGTAACAAAGAATCAATCCCACTCTTCAGACAAGAGTCCATACTGATCAACATAGACCAACATTCTTAATATCTTAGACCTACCTTTTCTTAGATTTTAATCTAAAATTAAAAGTTTATTATTAAATAAATCTTATTATAAAGTTCAAGAGTTTTTAGTGGATCGAAATATGTGGAACTTAAGTTGTCGAATCATTTGCAGGATTTATATTATAATGTACATCATCTAAGATTGTTATATTTCTGTTAAAAAGACCAACTGTTGAGTTTCTGGTCGGATCTTCACAGCAGAGCAGCATTCCGAGCCGGAGGTAGCTTACTTACGGACTGACTACACTGACCTTTTTTTTTTTATTGTAATAATTGGCAATTCAAAAGTGCGTGTAAATGTCTACTTGAGTAAAGATATTTTGAATTTGAATTTGAACATTAAAATAAAGCCCAAACACTATTTCAGGCATCCTTAATAGGACCTCAAGGAGATATAATAGACACGTACAGCCACAGAGTGGGAATTAGAACTGTAACGTGGAGCAACACGTCCATATACATCAACGATAAACCGATATACTTCAGAGGCTTTGGTATGCACGAGGACTCAGACGTAAGTTACAATTATACATGCAAAATTATTGTAAAAATGTATATTAAATATATCTTATACATATAGTTGCGTGGAAAAGGTTGGGATCCAGTGTTGTGGGTGAAAAACTTTAATCTGATCAAGTGGGTGGGAGCTAACGCCTTCCGAACCTCTCATTATCCGTACGCTGAGGAAATTTATCAACTCGCAGACGAACACGGTATCATGATAATAGACGAGTGTCCCAGCGGTGATACTGAGTGAGTATATAATAATACAAAACATTTTTTTTTTATTTAGGTGTTCCTCAGGGTACACTATAGGCTTCGCTTTTGTTTCTTCTATATATTGTTGACTTTTTACCTAAAATATGAAATAATTTATATGTATTTATTAATTTAAGCATATTCACGGATGCTCTATTGAAGAAGCACAAGCAATCTCTAACAGAACTGATAAGGCGTGATAAGAACCACCCCAGCGTCGTCATGTGGTCCATCTCCAACGAGCCGCGATCAGCTAATATTAAAGCTGATGCTTATTTCGGGTAAGTTTATTTATACGTAAGCGTTTATAAACCAAGTAATAATTTTATAAGTCACATTATTAAAGACATTATTTATTTCAGAAAAGTAGTGCAGCATGTCAAATCAATGGATCTGTCCCGACCTGTCACTATTGCTATCGCTCAAAGCTATTCGGGCGACAAATCGGTAAGATAGATTAAGACTATTGACATTTGAAAATGGCAAATAAATACAAATAGTGTAAAATCAACTACCAATTTTAACTTCTACATCAACAATACTAATTAAATACTATTGAATAATATTTAATAATAACCGCAGGGCCAGCACTTGGACGTGATCTGCTTCAACCGGTACAACGGCTGGTACAGCAACACGGGCTCCTTACTGAACGTCGTCACCAACGTCGTCGACGACGCAACGGCCTTCCATCACAAATACAACAAACCCGTCATTCTAATGGAGTACGGCGCGGACACCATCGCCGGACTGCATTTGGTGACTTTAATATAGTGGTATTGTGATATTTTTGAATGATTATATAATTAATATATAATATATGTAATAAGGTGCCAGAGTACGTGTGGTCAGAGGAATACCAAGTGGCGCTGATGTCGGAACACTTCAAGGCGTTCGACCGTCTGCGGCAGGCGGGGACGTTCTTTGTGGGGGAATTTATATGGAACTTCGCCGACTTCAAGACAGCGCAGAGTGAGACACATGTTTAGTTTACATAATTTGATATTCTTAAATTGTGTTGCCATTTTACGTTACAAAGTAGGTATCCGAAGAATAATTAAATCATAATTTAATTTTCTTTACATCAATATACTGTTTTATGCTGTAACTAACCCATATTTAATAATATAATATTAAATATATCATAACTGTACCTAGTTGTAAAAAGTAACCCGAGTAGACAGTAGTTTCGAAATTACAACATTTTTATATTAAAAAAATTACAGCAATAACCCGAGTGGGCGGTAACAAGAAAGGCATCTTCACCCGCTCGCGGCAGCCCAAGGCGTCGGCGCACCACCTGCGGGCGCGGTACCACGCGCTGGCCGCCGCCGAGTCGCACCAGCCGCCGCCCGACCCCCCCCACTACGTCAGCGACCACCTGCCGCCCAAGCACGAGGAACTATAACACATATATTACATTATCCTGACAGTGAATAACTTAATTGTAATACATATTTGTTCGTCATTGTGCCATAGTTAACCATAAATCCAGTTGATATCAAAGAAACAGTATACATAAAGTCAAGCAGGGTCTATCCCATGAAGCGAGCGCGTCCGGTGGACTGAACGTACGTTTATTGAATATAGAGAATTATTTAAAGTGTTGTTTTTAGAAGTAATGTTATGTTATTGTATGAGATGCTTATACACGAGTGATGTTTGTAAACGATTATTGCATATTAAAGTACAAAAATGATACAGTCGTTTTATTATTACACTTTATAAAACGGTTTTATTTAGCTCTCCCCGTTTGTTTGTTTGGGTCAAATTTAGTAATTGAAATTTAACCCTCTTCCCTTTAACCGATTGATCTGAAATTTGGTATACGCTTTTGATTCTGGTGACAATACAATTATCCATATTCAATATTATTGTGAATCCAAGATGGCCGCCGCTACAAGACGGCGGACAACTTAGTTTTTTTCAATCCCATCAATATGGGTATCAAATGAAAGGGCTTGTCAAGTAGAATTCAATGCACTATACAAAATCAAAATCAAAGATGGCCACTGCTACAAAATGGCGGATAATGTAATTTTCAATCCCATCAATATGGGTATCAAAATAAAGGGCTTGGTAAGTATAATACAGTATACTACACAAAATTACAATATGAATCTCCCACCCAAGTCAAGATCTGGTATCCTGTCGAGGACTGTGTGGCGTTAGGGTGGCTAAAAATGATATATCGTTAGCGTTTTCCCCTCAAGATTCAGGCACATCTTGTTGTACATAGCCTTGCCCCTCTATCGGACCTCTGGGGGGGGTCAACCGTAAAAATGTCCAGTAAAATTCTACAAAAAATAAAAACACAAAAAAAAAGCAGAAAAAATACAAAAAACAAAAAAACAGAAACAAAAATAAAAAACAGAAAAAAATAAACTGCAACACAACGAAAAAGGAAGCTTCAAAAAGCAAAAGTCAAGTATGAAGCTAAACGCGCACAAGAAAGTGAAGATCAAATTAATAGCCGACTACAGAAACGACGGGAAAAATTAGCGACAGAAACACCTGAACAACGTGAGGCTAGGCTTCAAGATATCCGTGAAAGAAAAATAGAGCGGTTAACTTCGGAAACACCAATGCAGGGCAGCACTGTGGATCACGCCGTCGTATACTTAGGCGCTAAACTATTTGAGGAAGGCCAAGCCTACGTTGCTCTTAGTAGAGTGAGATCTTTGGAGGGATTACGTATTGAAGAGTTTGACTGCAATAAACTAACAGGCAAGAAACCTTGCAATATGTGAGGCACTCAACGAATTGAATAGAATGAGAAATAAAAACTAAAAACTTTAAAAAAAAAAGTAAAAAAAATAATTAAGTTAAACAGTTTTATATTGTAGATAAATGTACTAAAAGCTAAAAAATAATTTCATGGATAAAGTCACGAGTACCAATATGTATACATTGTTATATTTTCAAAATAAAATAACTCGTAACCTATTCAGTTTCTGGAAACATCTATGGTCACATAAATTCCTAAAAATGCAATATACATTTATGTAAACACCTATGACAAAAGATGTCATTTTTGAAATATACAAATTTTGAAATATGCAATTTTAAATATGCATTGATTAAACTAAAATAAAATCGTGGGGCACATCGACTTTAAATGAATTTTGAATGATCTTGGGATTAACTGTATCATATTCATTGAATTATGAAATGATAACTTAAACATAATCTTTGATAGTTTTAAGGGTAGTGAAGATTTTACAAGGCAAAACCCGTCAAATGGCTCATGCAAATGAGTTCATGTTTTGGTATCAGTTTGTGATTGATATACTTTCGTTCGTCACCCCCATTCATGGACGACACTTGCTACTTACTTCCTCTAATACTGAAATTATAAAGTTATTTAGTAAAGAAACAAAACTATTCACTGCATTCTCTCATAAAGATATTCACAAATGTGTTTCTTAAATATTTGTCGATTAAAAGCACGACGAAGTGTATCAGGAAGACTATTCCACAGTTTTATGGCGTGTACTATAAAGGAATTAAACATAAAACCAGTAGTAGTGCGAAGGGATAAATAAACTTAAGTTCAATGATGAACGGAGATAAGTCATGATTTGCCCGTAACAATTGAAATTTGAACTTCAAGTACAAAGGTAATAAATCTTTTAAAATAAAATAATAACTATCAGAGAGTTCTTGAAATTTTCTTTTACGAAGGGGAAGCCATATCAGTATCTAGATTGGCTTCAGAAATATTAGAGTAACATACATCAGCATAGTATCACATGTAGATAATGTAAAAACTATCAATTACCTGTATAGGTTATTGGAATATTTTTATTGTTAGCAGAGATATCTCTAACCAAAGTTTTATTTGTCCGCAGTTTGCTACTTAGAAAGTCTTATAAATTTTCGTTGTATTAACTTTTAACTATCCTTCTCTTTATTTCACTTAGAAAAAAGTACGTAGATTCACGTATTATTCATATGATTATTTTACTATTTCAGCGTTCTTATCGTATTTAGCCTAAGTCTTTCAAAATCCGAGTTGGCAATACTGCCACAAATGTCAATCTGAAGGCAATTCTATTTTCTCAAGTGTTATTGTATTTACGTTTGTTTTAATAATATAACCTCCAAAACAACTTAACATATATAAATAATTTGGTGTTTACAAAAATCTACAACAGTATCGAAAGATATCTTTAGACATGGACTGCATTCAATGCGGTGAACAATCGAAATACAAATGTCCAGTTTGTAGACAACCTTAGTAAGTTTTATATTGACTATGAGTTAAATATTCGACATATTAGTGTAACAAATCATTCCATAGTTGTTCAGTTGCTTGCTGTAAGCTACATAAGGAAAGCCAGTGTGAGCCACCTCCTCAGCAACCCCAAATAACACAAGAGGAGTCTAAGAACACTTACGAGTTTCCTACCGAAGCTACAGTGCCCACTGAAAAATTAAATTTATTAGGTAAATATCACGCTGAATTACAGTATGTATATTGACAAATTATTTATAATATAAATTTTATTAATTTTAGAAAAATCTATGGAGCTAAGAAAATGTCTTGAAAATCCCCATGTAAGAGAATTATTAAAGAATTTAGATAAATCTTCTCATCCAGATACTCTAATTGATGAATACATGCAAGAACCAATATTTACCGAGTTTGTTGATGCATGTTTGAGTGTTGTTCAAACTGAAGAATAAATATTTATAATATTTTAATGTTGACTTTGTTAAATAAATGAGAGTAAGTATAGCAATAATAATAAAGTATGTTCATTAAAAACATTCTTTTTTTTCATCATCAAGTTTCATAGAAGTCTCATCTTGTTTCAATATTTTTTTTTTGTTTACTTAGTATCTGAGCATGGAAGGACTGCCACATTATTGTTGATATATATAATTTCTTATAAAACGAAATATTTGGATCCATAATGTCATATTCTATTTTGTTCCTATTTGTTATTTATAGTTATTTGATTTCAAGTATTATTGCACTAGATATACAGTGTACTACCATTTCACATATTGACAGAAAATAGAATCATAGCTTTGGACATTGGATAAGGAGAGCCCATTATCCAAATCTCCTTTGTTTGTCATACTCTCATAATTGCAACTTTTATAACATATAACTACAAAACTTGCCGACCAATACTATAAAACCAATTTGCAAAATATCTAAAGTACCTAGACGAGCTAATTACCTACATAGGTGTTTGAATGAATCACAAAAAAAAAGAAATTTATGACATTATTAATCATTTAATTAGGAAAAATAATTAATATAATAATTAGATTCACTGTTAGACTTTTTCAAACATTGGAAAGAGCTAATCTTAATAAATTTTCAAGTTCTTCAGACTTCTTCTTTTCTTCATTCAACTGCTTTTCTAATTCCGTTACAGCGTCCTTGCAAGAGGTATAAGTAGATATACTTTGGTCGGCCATATGTATGTTCTCTTCCACTAAAGAACGGTCCTTTTCTTCCAGCATTAATTGTTCCATTGAATTTGAGTTTATTTTACGACGTTTTGCTTCTATATAAAAGTCTATATCATCTTCGTATTCTAACGCTTTATGTTTTGTTACGGAGTACACATCAATATCTAACAACCAATTCGTATTTCTGTATTCTTCCAAAACTGGTTTTAAATACACGGCAAATCGATTATCAAAATTGCTTAGACTATTGATTTTTTCGTAAACTATAACATTTAATACATCAACTAAATCGAATTGCTCAAAATAATTATTTATATTCTCATTTGACATTTCCATGTCAGATTCATTTGGTATAACTGCAACGACTTTGCACACAATTTCATCTGGATTTGCAAACCAACCTATTTGGTTGCAGTATGTCCGAATTTGTTGCTGCATACCCAAAATACTTTTAGGTAAAAAACTTGATGAAGGATCCGGAAGTTTCAATTTTTGCATTAATATTTTAATTGTATTAGTATTATCTGTATGTTTAGCGCTGCTCGGTATAAACTCGTAGGGCTTTGGGTACGGGGATGAGCTATCTAAGTATTGGTTAAATTCTAATGGGAATGAAGGGTAGTTGAACAAATTTTCATCAGTTATCACTCGACACAGCTTATCAACAGCGGTGTTGTAACAAATGACTAATTTCTGTAAATCTTTGAGAACATTATTGGTCCTTTCATCTTTCTCAGCCTTTAACCTGCACCATATCTCATTACCGAGATATCTTTGACAGATTGATTTGAGGTAATCTATCTCAAGAGGTGGGATTTTGGGATAATTTCTTGATATCCATTTTAAGGCACTTTTAGTGCAATTATTAAATGACTCACTTATATTTACAGATTCGACGTTAAATAATTTATAAGCAGATATTATGTTGTTACTTTTCCAAAACGTTAATTTATCTTCCAGGCGATTTTTATTGAAATTTATTTCACGTGGCATTATTATGGCGATGGGCACAATTTGATACTGATATTTCTGTTTCAGTATCATCTCGATAACTTCATCAATATTGCTATCATTCTCTGTTGCATATAATAAAACCCCATTCGCACCATTTAGGGCTTCGTTGGCGGATTGGAATTTCTCTCCGTCTAATAAACTCACAGATATAGCGAAGTCCATTAAACTATTCCAGGATTGTTTTTCAACATGAATCAAACTGTCACTTGTATCATGTTTTTTTCCATCGCTGAAGGCATCCTGAATCCACTTATCAATATTTATTTTCCTATACATCCATTTTTTGGCACCCGGCGATACTAAAGACACTTTCCAAAAGAAACACTTATCATATGGGTATTCTATTTGCTTCATCCGTTTCAATAGCGGCGATCGAATTAAATCTAAAATATTATATGGTTTTGGAGTGGGTGGTTGTTTTAATTCTCCTACAAATTTGTATCCTCTGTGAATGGCGTTCATATTTTCTAAAGCTACTCTCTCGGATGTTCGTTTCAAATATCTTGCTTCCTGTATTGGAGTTCTATCTGGTAACCAAATTGGAGTATCTTCAAGAAGGCTTCGTCGTTTAAAGTTTCTAATAAAATGTTTCTGCCAAATGCTGAACCACTTCTTCATTACCATTTTAGTTCTAAATATCTCTGCTTTTAATTCCGAACTACATATTTCGGTTAGCAATTCCATACACAGATTTTCATTCAGTTCATTAGCAAATGTAATTATCTTTTTAAACTCTTCTATTTCGTCTTTTAAAACTCCCCGAGATGTCTCATCGGCTATTTCATTCACCAATTCCCCTGTTAATTCTTGAGATTCTTTGTCCACTCTTTCTTTAAATTTCCTCTCCTTTTCTTCGGCTATTCGCTTTAGTTCAATTCTCTTTTGTTCTTCTAATTTCTTTCTTAATTCCTCTTGAATCCTTTCTTCTTCTCTTTTACGCCTTTCTTCTTCCTTTCTACGGATTTCTTCCAGTTTTTTTAATTCTTCTAGTTTTCGCTGCGCTTCTCTCTTGCGTTCTTCCTCTTTTCGTTGCAACTCGAGCTTTTCCTCTTCTTGTCTCCTTATAATTTCCATTTTCCTTTTTATTTCTTCTTCTTTCATCTTCCTCTCAATTTCTTGTTCCAATTCATTGTTGTCAGCATCATTGGGATCAAACTCGTAAACGTCATTTTGTGTTTGTTTAACGGAATTAAAAATATTATCGGCCACTGTTTGCGCCTTATTTTTATTTTGCAATGTTGTAAATAAAGGCTGGTTTGCACTTTTAAATAAGCTTCCTGGTGATGTAGCTGCTGGATCTCCATTGGTGTGTACCGAGTTTGTTAGATTATTTCCTAATTTAAAACTATTTGGATCTGTCGGTTTACCCAATCTAGAGAAAACGTTAGGTTTTGGATCACTGGGCTTGTCTTGTGGCTTTGCAAAAATATTAACACTTTTATCAATAGGTTCTTGGGACTTCACAAATAAACTGTTTCCACTCTTTGAGAATATGTTTCTTGGATCTTTTTGAGAAAATAATGTTGAGTTTGTGAATATATTGCCGGCTGTGGTCTCTGGTTTGTCAGCTTGTCCAAAAATGGAATTGGTTTGCGATGGCTTACTAAATAGATCACTGGATTCATTCGTTTTCATACTATTTGCAATTTTAAAAGCATTTTTGTTATCGTTCGACGATGTAAAAAGATTCGGTTTGGAAAAATCCGTTTTGTCCTCACTTTGTCTTGTAAACAAATTTGTAGACTTTGTTGTAAATATATTCGTTTCAGTCTTTTGGGGTTTCGAAAAAGTAAATATAGATTTCGGACTTTCCGGCAGCACTTTTTCTGGAGAGTTAACGATAACTTCAGTTGGTGCTACTGGGATGGCTGGTTGAAATGAAAACTTATTTGCATTAGTATCAACTGGTTTAGTAAACACAGATTCTTTTCTAACACTGTCTTCTTTTACAAATAAAGTTTTCTTTGGTTCCAACACTCTTTTTACAACAACACTTCCTTCTTGTGTTAATTTCTGTAGTTCCAATTTCAATGCATTCACATCTTTACCGCTGTCATTCACGGTGTTATATCCCAAGTCCTCAGCCAGCAAGGCGGTTTCTTTAAGTCTCCCGTCGATACTGAAACTGGAATAGAGTGGAAGGTTTTCAAAATCATGATTTGGTAGATGACCCCCGGAAATAATTTCACCGACTGTATTTTGGATTTTAGATTCTATGAGATTTATGGCTCTCGATAATGGATACGGATCGCTGTCTTCAATAAATTGATTTCTATTTAAAATTATTGTCAGTTCACTTTCATCCTTTGCGAAACGTAGACCGTAGTGGTTGATGAATGATTTCATGCTTTCTATGGATTCAAAGGCGAGAATGTTCATCATATCTTCGGCGGGATATCTTGAACCGCCTCTGGGTGCATAGGCTTTAACGATTCTGGCCAATGCTCTCGCTCGGACATCGTTAAAGTATCTCAAAAGTATACACGCTTGAAGATATGTAGCATTTTCTTGAACAAGACGAAAGAATTTCACATAATTATTATTATCAAGAGTAGTGTATATTTGTAAGGCGAATTTAATTGATTCAGATTTCTGTATTCCTTCTGGAAGCTGTTTAATCTGAAAGAGGAAAAGTTATTGATATAGTAAAACATATTTATTGAAGTGAACTTCGAATGTGAATCGTGGTGAAAATTCTATGTAACGAAAATGCTTCACGATGAAGAAACAAACATATAAACGTATAGGAGAGAATGAGATAGAAGACGTATTTCCCAGTGCAGTTATGGTGCCAACTTTAAACTAAGTTGTTATATTTTTAAACTTCCGACAGATGGCGTTAAGACTTTTGTAAAATTGTTAGTTGAGGTAAGTTTCTTAACATAATATAAGCAGCTTTATTTAATAATACAGATATTTTACATTAAAGTTGGTAAAAAAATTTAAGCCTTACATGTATCCTAATACTCCTGATACTCTCATCTCATCTCGTAGGCTACTTTTCACAGGTTTAACTTTTGCCGTATATGAATGTACACACACACACACACATTTTTTTGTGACTAGTGTATATTATAAAATTAAAAATGTACAAATGTATACGTACCTCCCACCAAAAATTCGCATCACCGAGGTTCAACAAAGCAATATATCCTCTAAACTCAGCCTCATTAGGTTTATATTCCGGTGTGACATCCGCGTACATATGCTTGAGTGTTTGTAAACATTTGGTCAGGTTATCCGTGTTGAGTTTCTGGTCGAACTGTGTGTGTTCCAGGTCCGCGAGTCTCGCTCCACAGTGGGCGTGAAATCGAGCACATATCTCCACCATTCTTATTGATTCTAGAACAAAACTAATTTTATAAACCATATTGAAAAATAATAAGGTTTATTCAGAAAAGGTTTCAAAGACTTACCTAATCACAACAAAAATACTTAATTAACTTAGGTAACAGAGCATTAAAATTAAAAAAAAACAATAATAGGTCATAAATTATAAGGTTGAAGTGTTTTGAACAAAAGATGGTAGGTGACTGCAATTAAAATGTAAAGAGTACTCACGAGAACAGCACAACGCTTGCTGGGTAATATCTTTACGAATACCTCGAAACCTGTCCCACATGAAGTGAAACCAATCCGCCAAGGTCACCTACAAACAACGGCCATATTAGCTCTATAACTCAATACATTCATACTCATATACATTCCTGGTATATTGTTACCGGTCGAGTGGTGTCTGCTATTTCATATAACAGGTAGGCGCATGTCCTCATTAGTATGTGGGCTGGTCGTAGCTCGTAGCACATTGGTATCTCTTGGTCGGCTGAGCTGCGGCTGTACTGCTTCACTGCTCTCCACGGCTCCAACAAACCATCAGAGTCTGGGATAGTTTCTAATGTCATCACCTATAGAAATAATAATTTTATCATATATTTCCCTTAAATCTGTTATGTTTATAACATGACTTTCACATCTTATTTTAATAAGATTAGCTAAGTAAAGGTACATTAGTTCATATTCAGTATGTCTGTCATTACTTGCTTCCAAGCTCAATATATTAGATGATGTTAATTCTGTTTTATTAAACATTAAAGTATTGTAAGAAAATATTCACATTGGATAAAATGACAAATCAAGAATCATTTTATCTTATTAATACAAGTAGTCATCAAATATCGTATTACATATTACATATTTTTGATAAAATGTAAAACTTGATATAAATGTTCATTAATAGTAATGATTATTCTTAATTTTGGCCTACCTGGTGTTCTGATAGTCTATGAAGAAGCTCTTTCTCTGGACACATATCTGGACATGTACCGATTGTGGCACCTCCTACTTTGACCCTGGAGCCAGCTCCACCCCATGCCCTCAGAATTCTAAAAATAATTGATAATGTTAAAATTATTCCATTATTGAAATAAGTGGCCATAAAACAAAACTTTCTTAGTGCTTTCATCTCACCTATCCCTTGCATCTAAAGTCCTCCACTTCTCATCAGGAGTGATGGAAACCCTAGCCCTTAGTTTTTCTAACTCCACAGCTGCCTCTTTATTGCCTAGAGTTGTTGCCGCTACTACCACTGGGGCCTCCGTGCTCGGCTGACTTCTAGATTCAACATTGTAATGACATAAAGAATTGAGTAGTGTGTATAAGACAACTTTCAAGTACTAAATAATTAATATAAATGACGGTTAGTAACTTATGGTTTAATTATTAATGTAATAATTATTATTATATATATAACTGGTTTAATTCACAATAATACATCAGATTTTGCCCAACAAGTTCCGGACACATTTGAGGACCTTAAATACAAGTCCAAAAATATTTTGGCAAAGGTTCATAAATTAAAGTGAATATAACAGGTTAAATATATGTAATATTTTTTGTGTTGATAATATTATAACATAATTATAAATATAATTCAATATCATACATATTTGGTGGCCTTGTCCTCTTTGGTGCCACAATTTGAGGTCTTTTCTTCATCAATGGTGATACTAGCCGTGTCTTTGAAATCACAGGCGCCATACTTGGCACTGTAATAGAATTGTTTTTATACTGACATGTAAAAAATCAAGAAAATATATGATTTTAATTAATAATTGAGAGGCACTCCATGTTTACATATACTATTTATTTATATATTTTATTCACTTCGAATCTATACTAGAGACCACTTCATCATAACTAAGTAATAGTTTAAGACTTTCATAAGAAAATTATTTTATAAGTTGTAATTTAACCCTTTCGCTACCAGCGTCACATATACGTGACAACCAGTTTTTCTTACTAGAGCCCGGCGTCACAAATATGTGACGGGCATTCATTACCAGTTTATGATAATAGTTTGTCCCAGATCGTACCGTACATAGATGGGTTAGGTTATAAAACAATAAAATAGATACAGGATGTTAGTGGTGTAAAATTGCTAATTTCACTTAGAACGTTATAAATACATCCCACAAAAATTAATGACAATTGATATAATATTAAAATAATAAAACGTCTGTGGTGGTGTGGAGATCTGTCTCCTGAGGCCCTGGTAGCGAAAGGGTTAAACAAAATTCTAAACATAGTTGTGCCTAATTAAAGTTTTAAATAAATAAAGAATATTAACTTCACCAATATGAACATGTCATGAAAGACCTCTGGGTGTCTGTTTGAAACTGAAGTATTAGGTCAACAATTATTAATTACAATTACAAATACTGTATCATTCCATTAATTATTATTATTGTTTTTCATTTGTCTTTATAGTTGGTATTTGATAAATTAGAGCACACCTTTTTTCCTGGGTACTCTGTATGTGGCCCCTCCAGCCATAGCATTTAATTCTTGTGCTACTTCTGCATCCGGCAGCCAATCAGGATCCTCATCTTTTGAGCTTTTACGTCTTCTGCAAATTATCAATTTAGACATGTAAATATTAACAATATAAATGAAATATTTTATGGATACTAGAGTGTCTTGTAACTTAAGTATTACAACAGTTAATATATTAAATAATACTGTAACACCAACATAGAATTGTAGTACTTCAAACATACATTTCGTTACCAAGGTTTTACATTCTAATTACATATTATATATATATTTTAAAGGAAATGATATCCCTAATATTAAATAGATAATGTAATTCAATATACTAACACTCTTGGCTTTGCGCGTGTCACGTCAAACATAAATCCATCATAGGCACCAGCATTGAGCACTGCTCTTTCAGCAGCATTCTGGTGATCATATTCAATCACACACATATGCTTCTTGGGCAACAGCCTTATCCTCTGAACGCGGCCAAACTTACTAAAATGCTTGTCAGCCACTTTGGCTTCGAATAAACAATCAGGAACATTCGTGCATCTATAAAAAAACGCAATACTCTTAGTTGGTAGGGTCTCCCAGGTCGTTACCTCGACCTTAGAAAAAGCACTTACGTTATCGAGGTCTTATTATTGACATTGTCTAACATAGATCCTCTCAACTTTTTCTGAGGACTAACAGAAGTATCTTCATCCATGTTTATAATTATATACACATTACAAACTATTATAACCTAAGAATATATAGAGTTTGATATTTTATTTAACAAAATAGATTTATCGATGACTATAATGTTAAATGCATGTTATACTCTATTATTTCAAAACACCAAACTCAATATTATATGCAAATACGACGTAATAATAAACAGGCAACAACAATTTCAATGGCAATTGGCAGTTGTAAAAAATGACAAATTGTAATTTTTGATTGTGAGATGTTTGACATTGGCATTCAGTTTAGTGTTGCCCTTCAAACTACTAGTAAAATATCTAGTAAATCTCAATTCCCAAAAGATAAAATTAGTATGATTATAAAAAATTAAGCTAGATATATTACATATACTTGTTAAAAGGGCCAGTCAATAATCAATAAGTTCGTTTGACTACGGATAATTCTAGGGAATAATTTTAATGATTTTTTTTTATACGTGAAACAACACATATCCTGTTATTGACTAACTCCAACAAACCAAACTACTGGATGAAGCTTATTATTAATATGACATTTAGCAATAATCATTAGTAGTTAGGTAATCATTAGTAATTTCCTTCGGTAGTACACCCAGACAAAGTCGCAGGCAAGGATTAAGTAACAAAAAAATAAGTAAGCAATAGCTGAAATTTAACGAGACAGACGAATGTTGAAGAGTATCATGTTTATGATATTGCTGTGTATATAAAAAGAAGACAATATCTATAGTAAAAACGCAATACCCTTAGTGAGTAGGGGCTCACAGGTTACCTCAATCTTAGTTACATATGTACCAGTACTAATAGATAATAATAATTATTTACAATTTATTTTCATTTCAATCTGTTGTTGTTGTTAATTTTAACATATAGTATAAAAATTCTTTATGAAGATGTAGACCAAACAAAATTTAAGAATTGTAGTGCATCTTACACTTTAAAGTTCGACATTTTACTTTTATTTATCATCTGTCCACTATGTATGTAAAAAAAAATAGTTAAACTATTTTGATAATTTTTGTTTTGTTTAGCTATTTTCGTGTAAAGGAATAATGACATCATAAATATTATTAATACCTCTGATAAAGATTAAACAAATACTACAACAAGAGAAAATAAATAAATCTTTATGAGAACACAACAAAAAAAGTCTCTATGTTAGTTATAAACATAACAATACCAAGTAGGTTGTATTAAAGTATACAATGATAAACGTGATCACATACTCGAATTTTATTCGTTCACTATCAACAAAATACTGCTGAACACAATAATACACAATCGTAATAATATGATACTACTACTCGGTCATTTGAAAACATACATACTGTGGTGTTGCCAGTTTCACATAGTGTTTTATTCTGCAATCTTTTTAAGACAGATATACACAACCTCTACATTGATTCAAGAATACTAGACAACAGATAACATTAATCCATACGTACATTCTTGTTTGTTCGTAGGAATAATTATTCAATGTAGATAATCGTTTACCAAAATTAAAAAAACAGCACAAAAGAGTAAGACTCTGTAAAACTTCACAGAAACTTTCATAATAAACATTTTTATAAACGAAGCAATAGTTTTTTTTTTCGAAATAATAAATAACCTAAATTAATTTTGGCCTATATTTTATGTCTTTTTAAATAAACTAAAACAATTAAAAAAATATTGTTTTGAGGCCAGTATTTACACTTTCCAAATTTTTATATATATATATATATATATATATATATATAAATATTTGGAGAATATGGGGCATTTATATAATGTAATGTATATTTGGTATAAGAATTTTAATCTTGATATGAGATAATTATTGTAATAAGAGAAGAGAATGATCGTTGAAGACACAAGTGCAGTGCTTGAAATATGGTGGGACTAAAAAGCATGTATCCATTGAGATGACGTATGACAGAAAAACGTGAAAGAAATTGACGTATTGCGCCGAAATAATTCGAATAAGGGAAAGCGGCATAAACAAAAAAAAAAAAGGGAAAGCGGATGATGAATTAAAGATCATCAAATATCACTTTAAACTTTAGTAAATAAAAAATATAAATGAGATTATAAAATGAGTTTTAAATGTGTATATGAATCCCACGTTGTATTTATTAATACTTACATGAATAAAGATTTATCTGGTTATAAAGGCGATTATGTTGAATTGATTGATTACTTCAATTAGGGTACAGACACACTTTTTGCAGTTTGTAGATATGTAGTTATTAAACTCCCACAAACGATCGGTGTGAAATAGCTATATTTCGGATAGTGAAGGAGGGATTAATCCGACACAGGAGGACACGGTGTGTCTAAATCTCATGCATCCCACTTATTCCTCAAGGTCGCAGCAAATCTGGATTCATTTCTATAGATATATTTTTCTAAACAACTCTATCATTTAAAAATCAGACCAATTGTTTGCCAGTCAATACAACCTAATAAACAACTATCTGTATTACACATTATATGTACTGACCTTACATGGCTTAAACCTTTACCATTTTTATAAAAATTAAAAAAGTTTGAATATATAAAAACATCAAACTTGAAAAGGCGCTAAAATGATATAACCAACAAAATAAAGACAATGCAAATGACAGTGACATTTGCAATTTTCGATATTATTTTTTCTCACGGTTTGAAATTCTCTTGCTAAGATAATTTTATTTCAGAAATTATGTAAGTATAATGTCTTGAGACGTGACTGACTGACTCATAGATCATACTCAGTATCACTTTAAAATAAAAAATTGCCAATAATTATTTATAAACCACTGTAGAAGTAGTTACATGATAGAACTTTTAATTTCAGTTATATTACCAGATATTTTTTGTATTGTGTCAAGGCCATAATAAATACATCATGTTATTAAAATGTCTGCGTCCGTTTGATATAGAAAGCGTAGCAAATAAACTAACATTTATAAATTGCATTATTGAATTAAAACCTTCATGGTAGATTAATTACGAAATATATCTACTAATAGTGCTTTGGGCATTAAAAATAATCCCTTAAGCATTAGATGAAATGTAAATATCGTAAAAGTTCAGTTTTAAATAAAAAATCCGGAATAAACCGGATATAACTCGCTTTCGAAAGTAGATTATTTCGTGTATGTACGTAATATGAGTTACGTTAGTTAGTTATGAACCTTGGTAAATCATTGGTATATAAACATTTTGTACACGATAAAGTATTTAATATGGCAGAAGTAATGACCTTGAAAATTAAGGAATTCTGTAGCTGTTTCTATTAAAAAAATATATTCTATTTACTATTACATGTTAGCTAGATCAGTCGTCTTATATAAGTTCAAAGTTAGTGAAGAGAAAATAATACGTAAGTATTATCTTTACATTTACTAAAGATTTATAATCTATCTACCTATCAATGAATATGTTATCTATTTGCTGTTAATTTATATAAATAATTTAGTGAGTCCCCATCGCCGGTAAGGCTAGGTAAGCGGTGAATCAGTGATGACGTCATAGCAATAAATTCGGGTGTCGCATTCCGTCCGCGGGCGATTATATAAAAGAAAGTGGTGCGGCCGCGGCACGACCTTGCGCGGTGAAAGGCGCAGCGCAAGTGGTACAGCCGGAACTCGCTCTTCCCACGGATCGCGCGCCTCTCGCCAGCCATTCCGTTATGTGTTATGAGCTCATTTCATTATCCAATTTTAAGCGCACTGTTTTTTATTTATATTTTTTCCCGCTTTGAATCAATTCCAGTGATCACTTGTGTACGTCAGATGGTTAGGAGGGCCTATTTGATACCATGCTTATCGAAATGAGTCATTCTGTCAAGATTCAAACTTAATTAAGGCTAAGAGGATTCCAAACGCAACCTGCTGAGAAGAATTGCACATCAAACTCATTTGTTTTTTTTTATTCTATCACTTGCACAATAATCAAAAGCACAATTTTTTCCCAAAAATAATGTTTAAAGCACGCTAACACCACCCTAACTCTTCAGTATGCGATGTTAGTACGCTAGTTGATCTAGCAGTTGGTAGATTGTATAACGAAATAGCTGCGTTATATTGCATTTTTATTGGATTATCGCCAGAGTAGAAGGTGGACATTAATAGCGATGTTAAAATGTAACAAGAATAAAATATATAAGATTATATTCAGTTACAATTATTTATCGATAGATATTGTAGGATGTGATATCGATAGATTTATCGATGTCGTCAATATTTATTTGTCTTCCATCAAGGCTTCCAGTTTGCTTATAAATTTAACACTTCAGATATTCTAATTGCATAATCCTAATACATTTTGATATTAAGCTATTAAGATAAAAAGGCAATAACTACTCAATAATAGAGCATAATATCTATTTTAATTATATAATATAATAAATAATTGTTTATCAAGAATTAGCTTCTCTGAACGCTAATATGAAGAATCTTTTATATAAAACACAAATGAGTAAATGAGAGGAGCGATGACAGCTTTTTATTACGAGTGCGAGAGAGATGGAAGACGCTGGCCTAGAATTTAGACAATTTCCGACTGCCACGAGACGCCACGATCGACTTAGCAACAGCAAAGATTGCTGCAATAAAAAAGATGTTACAATCAGGAATGGACAGACGGGATTCATTAACATTAGTAATTATTACAGGGATATAAAAACTAGGATAACTTTATAAATATAACATACTGAATATAGATGTTTGAGTTGTCATTAAAGAAAGATATTAAGTGAGAGGTCCACCTGCAAGTGGTCGGACAATAGACATTGGCGCGTGCGTCGGCCGCGAACCCGGATGCGGCGGTGTGACGTAAGGCAGCCTTCACTCCCCCCCGCCCCTCGCCGTCTGAACCCCCCTCATGCACCTCGCGTCTGGCCGACCGTCTGTGCAGTCTTTGATCTCGTTGTCTCTATTTAGCTCAGTTAATTAATCCCTTAAGGGGAATGCCTATTGCCTAGTAACAGTTGCTATAACATTATAGACCCCGTACCTTTCTAAACGAAACGAATGTCATTTATGACGAAACATTATAAGTATTAATATAACCGAAGGACTTTATTGTATAATAAAATTCAATCTCTTTGTAATTTAAGCCTAATTAGGGTGGAATAATAAAATTTCTATGTATATTTAATTAATTATAATTCGTTACGGTCGAAACTTTGGATGTTAACTTACCATTATGAAGATATAACTTTATTACTGCGTATGTATTATACGACTACGAAATTACCTTTCACCAGCGGTTCTCTTTTTAAAATCTGATTATCAAAATGGCTACCAATGATAACTTGTCACATCAATAAATTCATTCATTTGTTATTCAAAATATTATTATGATTTGATTATTTAAACTTAAATGTAATGTAAAAATATTACGTAAAAACAACTATTTATAAGAATTCGTTACGCTCACTAACTATCACACGTGTGTGTGTTTTTATGTGTGTGTGTTTTTATGTGTGTGTGTTTATATGTGTGCGTGTATTGGAACGTTTTTAAAAGGAAAGAATTTGATCTTATTTGAAAACAAATCTAAATTTTTCATTTAAATTACATATATTAAATGAAATACCCTTAATAACGACTTGTATATGTTATAATGACTACAAAATGAAGTTAGATAAATAAAACAACCTTGAATAATAAATGAAATCAACACATCACTGACTCACTCCAATTCTCATAAATGAATCAAATATTATAAATTAAAAAATTGTGTCACTATTTAGTACTGTTTTAGGACTATCTAGATTGCTCATAATAATATAAGTTGACTGTAATTTTATCAAATTAAACACTAAATAGAAGGAAATTCTAATGGAGTCATAGAAGATTCATCACTTCATAAACAATAATGTTTAAAAAGACAATTTTAAAATAAGTATGTATTAAATAAAGTGGAAAATCATAATTTTTCGTAATTAAATGAATAATAAGTTATAAACAATATTATTCTGTAAGCGAAAGAAACGTTTCGAAAGTTAGAACCAATTAGTTTGTTAGATGAAACTCGAGATAAAGTTTCAAGACTCGTATATAACCACTTTGGCGAATCTACATCTATATTTCTATATCTATATCTATATTAGAATGAACACCGACGGCATTCCTCAAGGTCGGTCATTCATACCAAATATACATATTTATAGTTTTGTATTGTTTCATTTGTATATTTAAACTATATCTATAGCTATGTCTATATCTATGTCTATATCTATATCTATGTCTATGTCTATATCTATGTCTATATCTATGTCTATATCTATGTCTATATCTATAGCTATATCTATTTCTATAGCTATATCTAAATCTAGATCTAATAATAAGTATTACAATAATAATCTAATGTTTTTAGGTATTCAATAAATATTTGTTTTATCAGCACATCCTTATAAAATTATTTTAATTAAATTGATTTATGAATTAATTCTGTTTTTTTACACTTATTTAAACAAAATATCAGACTTAGCTTTATATTACAGTGTATATATGAAGTATTTGAGATTTTACTGTATTAAATAAATTGAATAAGGATAGTAAAGTAATAAATGAAATCTGTACAACTTATTTACTTTTTTTTCTTTTTCTTTAAAGTATTAGATTTACTATTTTTATCTTTGAAATATATTATTGTAGTAAACTAAATTTGCAGATTTTTTTTAACTTTTATCTTTTAAGGAATAGTATACACTTTTATAATGAAAACCGTATAAATATCAAAAAAATAAAAAAAAATAAGTGTAGGTGTATAATATAAATTTACAATATTAAAAAATGTAAATACACAAAAAAATATATATTAATCTCAATCAGCTGTCAGATTTTATTATAATAAATAAAAAAGTCAATCAATAATATAATATATAAATAACAATGTTATAAAAGTATTTTATTAACATTTTCCGTAAAAATGATAAAAAAACCCATCAAAGTGGGGAGCGGGATGCGGACGGACCGTGCTTTTATGAGCTCAGTGTTCGGTGTTAGATTCATTGTGATTAGGGTTGGCGATTACTGGTCAATTAAAAAGATATTTACTTTCACACACACACACATGCACATACACAGATGCACACATACACAAATACAAACATGTACACACAATACCTATATATAAATAGTATTCTGTATATACATTTACTGCTATGCTAATAATCCTTATATAATATTAATGCTTTAATTGTCTCCTTTCAACCCTAGCACCATAAAATTTAATAAATATGACACTTATAACTGACATTCGTATTATTATTATATGTTAAAGATATACAATAGATAAAATTTCAATAATGGCAACCCTGTTACTACCCTCCATCGCATAGTATCTGTTAAAACAAGGATAAAACAGATAAAATTATTAATAATTAATTTCAATAATGGCAACCCTGTCACTACCCGCCATCGGACTGGCAACAACGGTACAGCTTCGGGTAAGGGCGGGACTTGAATGCCGTCCGACTAGTTTCTCCTTTGCAAACGGAATGTCACCTACATGCTATATTGAAACTATCATTAAGGATTATCTTCTATTTAATGTAATTCCAAACACCAATATATTAATTACGTGAAGCATTAAAAGGCATTATGTATTTGGACTGGAGCACATTAGTCATGAATATTAAAATAAAAAATTGCAACTGTCACTTCAAAGACTCGTATAATTAAAACTAATTTACTATTTTTATTGCTTGTATATATTTAAATATACTAGTAACGTCTTGTTGTTTTTGTTAATTTAATAAAATAAATTCTTTAAACCATTTAAATTTACATCACAGTAATATATGAACATTCCATCACGTGTTATCCGAAAGCGAATAGAAATTAATGACCCATGTCTTTTAATGTCAAAGTAATTATCTTTCTTTATCTATTTACTGTAACAGCATTTGAAAACATTATGCTTATAATATAGCAATACATTAAGTCAATCACAGTTAAATAAAGCAAGTATAATATGTAGTTTTAATATTAATAACTTGTTTTTCATGGCTGTAATATTATTTATTTATTTCCAAATTGCCACGCGTTAATATGGCAGTGTTGGCGCAGAAGACATAATGCGCGCGAGCCGTGACGAATCCAACATGGCGGGATCGCGGTTTGGCGGTCATTCACCCGCACCCGCTTCAAACTCTGTCTGTATATTTTAAATAGATGAAATATCTAACTATATTGAACATAGATAGATATAACATATCTACATATCTATAAACACTAGATTTAGAGTATTTAGATTATTATTATTACGTTTTTAAGCTGTAAAATTAGAATATTGTTACAAAATATTTTTATTGCAAGTGTTTTTACAGAATGGTTTATTTATTAGTATGATTTCAAAATAGTCCTGACACTTCTATTTGACACAAGTGATCACTGGTATATCAGTGGAAAAGATATAAATAAATAAATAAATAATATCAAAATGGTTATATTATTGGATGCAAAATATGAATAATTGTTTTACACAGAGCTGATTTCTTTATATTATGGATGAGTTGTCAATTCTTGGAAGCGAGAGGCAGTACTGTCCAAGCACGGTCCAATGAGGAGAGTGTGACGTCACTCGCTGACTCACCTGACTTCGACTCGGGAAACATTTAATTTATTACATTAAATTATCCCAATAATATCTGATTTTATCTTACTTTGAGGTTAATTTGCGAGCGTCATGGTTTTATCATTCCAATGTATAATTTCTATATTTCTGGAATTTTTAAATTTATCTATATATATTAATGTACTGTTGGTTTGTGAACGCGGCAAAAACTAAAAAGCGGCTTCTCCGATTGAATTTAAATTTTGGCATCACATACAATGGTTGTTGTCTATGTATTTTATCTTATTTTATCTTATCTGTATCTATTTTTTTATAATTGTAATCGTTTCATTACACATTTGTCTTATACGCGGCGTTCAGACGAATAATTTAAAAATGGAACGTATTGTCAAAGCGGGATAACAATTTTGAAATTCGAACGTTTTGTTTTAGTTTTTTTTTTAATGTTATTGACAGACGCAGTACTAGTTAACGACAACTATTAGCTATCAGGCTATAAAAATCTGCTAAAATATATAAATTATAAATTATTATTTATTTTACGTGTCGTAAAATATTATTAATGTAAAATATTAATATATGTATATTAATGTAGCTCTATTAGTTGTTAATTTAAGCAAATTTTATAGTCTTATCAAAGTTATTGATAAGCGATTTCCTTAATTCTAATTGTTATCACGTTGTTATTGTATTTAATAGGAATTTAATAAAACTTTATCGATTGCCCTAATGACTTACTTTTAGTGACTGGCTAGTTTATGTTTTATAAATTCAATAAAGAACATTTTTTTTTGTTTAGGTTACGTATTAGTAAAAAAAAAATATTTTGACTTCTTGAAAAAAAAATATATTGGCAAACGAGCTGACATTCTTGTATGTAATTAATAATGTCCTTGGACTGCACCCTTAATTATCAAATAGATACCCCAAAAAAAAAGTAATCCTCCCCTTCTCGCCTCTTCATAAAAAAGGGGGGTTAAAGATTAGGATAGTAACAGTAATCGGGAATGCGTTTTTACTTGTTCACAAAAGGCTGTAATGACTTCTTCATGTCGTTCTTTTTGGTCTACGGTCGAGCCAGCTCGTATACGAGCAGCAGTCTTTGAGATATAGACTCTATCATTACACACTGGATGTGGCAACATTATTTTTTCAAAAGTTTCAACTATATAGAGTATTAGTTACATATTAATACATATATATATGTGTATGTAACTATATATACACAAAATAAAGAGTTTGTTTGTTATTTTTATACAAAGGCATGAACTCATTTGTTTTATTGCAAGTAGTTAAGTACCTATTTAGCTAATCTTAAACTTGGTTTAAAAAAATCTTATCTATTCATTTGTCCCGATTATCTCGGAAACAAATATATTTTTTTAATGACTTTCATTGATAGGTTCAGGACTATTTTGAGTGTTGTAAACATAGATAAATGTGAATCTATAATTAATTCCAAAGAAATAGGCTAACTAGGCTAAATAGGCTAAAATAATTGTGATTTCAAACCGCTCTAACTTCTAGGAAGCTAGACTAGCAAATATACGTACCTAAGTCTTATGTGTCCAAATACGATTGACTTGGTTTAATATAGATTATATTTCAATATTTATTTATCCTACAACGGAAATGTCAAATCGATATGACATAATTATTCTATATTTTATCTTAAAAATTAGATAAAAAAAACAAAAGATAAAATTTTATAATAATATAAAGATTTAGAAGTATTTGAACATAACTTTTGTAGGTCTGTGCAACTTTCAAAGTTTGAGAGAAAACATTTCATTACATTATTAACTAGTTGTACCCACGACTTCACTCGCGAGGAAAATATTTTTTTGAAATAAAAATAACCTAGTCCCCCAATGAAAGTATTGTTAATCGATCCAGTCGTTACAGAGATTAGCTGGAACAAACCAACAGAAGAAAAAAGTTTTTTTTTTATGAAGTAAATATTTGCTTTACAAACATACACTTTAATTTTATTTATATGTATAGATTAAGTTAAATTTTCATTATGTTTATATTTTTGTTACTTCTAACAACACAAGTATTCATTCCATTGCCGTTTTTATACTTAAAGTTATATAAAATACAAACCATCAATGTATAAGAAATCAAATCTGAATTTCATCCAGTATTTTTCACAGTGGACGACACGGATCTATAAAACGAAACCAGTTGATGAATCATTAATATTGAATATCGAAATTGGTTATACAATATTGGTCCTTAATATGACCTACGTATTACATATATATGACATAGACTAACATTGTCATTAATTAATAATCTATTAGTAAACTTCTTACGCCAGTGACATGATATGTTAATATTACTGTGATACAATTTAAAAATGGAACAATGATTACTAAACATCACCTGCGGCACCCAGTGACTCAGGGGGCGGCGCTAAGGGCGCTACGCCCTCCGCCCCTCCCCCAATCAGCCATTTTATCGCGCTTTTTTTAATCTGTCATACTTGAGTTGTCAAACAGTGTACACGTGTTATTAGTGTTGTTATTCACGGATAACAATATCGATGGAACAGTTTTTTATCGATAGATACAAGGCTGGGTAAGTGGAATCATACTTAGCTCATTTCATTTATTTTATTGTTATATTTGTTATTCACGGGTAAGAATATCGATAGATCTGTAATAGTGTTATACAAGGCTAGGTGGAATTATAATTTAGATGTATGTTATTGTGTGTGTGTGTGTGTTATTTGTTGCTAAGTCAGAATGGTGACCGTCTTTATAATTATTGATAATATTATTACTGATAAGGTCATGTGTTACACAGATAATTAGATGGCGGTATAAATTATTGTTTCCTTAAAACCTTAAAAATGTTATTTTTCCATGTTTAATATCCTTTTTAATTTTTTTTATAACGGTATTTTTCTTTTGGTTTATTATTATTACTGTTTTTTGTGACGATTTAAACTTTTTTGTATTTTTTATTGATTTTTTTTAAATATACTTTGTATAGGTGTGTGTGTGTGTGTGTGTGTGTGCACGTAAATAAAACATTTGTATGTGAAAAGTAGAGCCAGAGCTAAAAACAATTTTATTAATTTTATATGATTTTTAGATAGAATTAATTTGGTGGTTTAATAAGTGTTTTTTTAATAATTTTATATTTACAAAAAATATTTCAATACTTTCAAATTATTATTAATTAAATATCGTACTTATATTTTTATAATGAATAAAATATATTTACTAGTAATAAATATATATATACACTATGTATTGTCAGCGACTTCGCCTGCTACTTCATAAACTATAACGTAACTAACACTCCTAGGACTTGAAGTGAATTAAGCCCATTAATGTAATACCTCAAATTCGTAATAAAAATAAAATTATTAATCGAGATAAAAACAATAAACAAACAATAGATATTAACAAAATTTCATCAAAATCGATTCAACTGCTCCGGAGATTAGCACAAACAAACATCGTGACACGTGATTTTTATATATATAAATATACTCTGTCTTGTTATGGATAGTCAGGAGAATAAACTATATTGATATAATCACATGACATATTATATTTTGTTGAACTTAGAACTTATTATATATAATGAATAATAATAATAAAGTGTGTATCCGACCTATATATAAATAAGATTATTTTTGTTTTGGTAATTTCGGCGTTTTTAATTCTCATAGCAACTGTTATAAGAAACTGACTCACAGATAACCTATAGTTGAGATTAGTCCTTGGAAATGGCAACAATATTACGCACACATTTAAAAACACACACACACAGTCACACATACATATATATATATATATATATATGAATCATAGACAAAATAGAAAGTAAAGGTGACAAGACACGTATTTACACACATATTTTTCATTATAATAAAATGTGTATGAAAATGTATTGTGTATACTTTTGTCTTCAAAAATAGTTGATATAGGAAACATTTGGTTTTATTTTACTTATTAAAATACATTAAATATTAAAAACACTGAATATTGCAAAAAAAGATTTTTTGAGTTAATATATATATTTTTTTGTGTTTTCATATAAAAATATATTATCGAGAATGAAATCCTATATTTTGATTTAGATACTAAGCCATTACTTGATTACATTTAATTAGGTTCACCAGTTTTTTATTGATGCTCGAACACACAAATAGGTAAAAAAATAATCTGTCATACACTGAACATAGCTATAAAGTATAATGAAAAAAAATTTTTTGTTTTTTACAAACAGATTTCATTTATCAATTTTAATATATATATATAGAAAGAAAGGACTTCATAAAATAATATATTTTTACATTATTATTCAATAGTTCTATATAAAATAATTTCACATTATAGTGGTGGGATGTTGTATTAGGTGTCAATTACGAAAAGACCGTCAAGAACAACTAGAAAAGCATATATACATATATATATATATATGAACTATTAAAATACATGTCATTTAGGATTTTTTTAAAGGTCTTTGACCTATATTAAATGCTTCCCGATATATCGCATTAATTAATGTCAAATATTTGTTACTCTAAAAGCTTTAAAATAAACGTTATAAAAGTTTCAATTTCCGAATAACTTTATCTCAATCAATTTGATTGATCTTATATTTAAGATTTCTATTATTACTTAGATCTAAGATCTATGAAAATAGGTATGTTAATATTTGGATCTCAAATAATATTCAGAATAATTCACATCTAATTCAATGATAAGTAAATAGCTTTAATCGTCTACATTATGCTGACGTAACGTGCATTCCTTTGAAACCAACATTGATTTTGTGTTTTGCCTCAACGTGATGTCACAGCTCAAGAAAAATAAGAATACCGCGTTATGTTACATATTAGGTCAGGGGCGTAGGAACCGTGTGGGCAGGGTGGGCAGCTGCCCACCCAGAAATTTTCCAGGGTGGGCATTGCCCACCCATGCTTTTTGTTCAAAGGATTAAAATTTTGAAATTGAACATTTATTGTTTCAGTGGAAATTTGTTCAAGACCATTTTAGAGGCAAAAAGGTCGCTTTTCACGACAAAATGGACCTTTTCTATTTTGGGCGGATTAGATGACTCATCGACTCCTGTAATCTAATATTTTTTTTTTTTCTGTAGAACTTTTTTTTCTTTGACATTATTAAAAACTAGGGGGGGGGGGGGGTACGATTTCAAACCTGCCCACCCAGTAAAAATTTCGTTCCTACGCCCCTGTATTAGGTATAATATGACAAATGTTATATTTATTCTAGGTTGTAGTATTAATATAAATGGTTAATTCTATTCTAGTTCGGTAAATAAATTAATATTTATTTTGAAATTTTGCCTACACGTGACGTCACAAACGTTACTAATGTTGGATTCAACCTATTACCATGGTCATCGAGCTTGTTTATGATCGAAGGTATTTATAGAATGCTGATTGATATAGCAATATAACATACGAATTAGGCTATTTTTATCTGTGCGTACAACGTACTGAAAAATTAAAAAAAAATAACAGCAAAATCGCTACAAATAAAAACTAAAAAATATAATATAAATAAACTGTTATATCAAACACATATAATATTTAAAAATCCGGTTAACACCACTCACTTTTCGACCTCACATGAAGGCCATTGTTCTAAAACGAACACATTCCGATTTGATTGAGTTCCGTCAAGAACTTTCTCAGTCAGATAACAGACAATGCGGCGCCAAGCTATGAATGAAGCTGAATGAACTGGGACCATAGCTTGCGGCATACAAAAATGGCGTCCTATGTGGATAATGGCGGGAATTTTGACAGACTTCAAATGTAATTTATTCATAATTCATAATTAATATTCATATTGCATATATATTGTTAAATGTTATTATGTACATTTTTATTATTTTAAATGTATATTGGATTATGCTATAATACAAAAAAAAACTACAATATACAGATATGTATTTATTCTAAGTCATAAGTGGCTTATGGTATACTAAAAGGAGCGAGAGAGCTGACAGACTCGCTGATAAGTTAAAGGTAATATTTTTATAATTTCAACAAATTGAATTATTAGTTTTAACAGTTTCTTGTAAAACTATGTCTTCCTTTGTCTCGTAGACTTAACACTAAACCTACCAAATACCGGTCAAATTGACCGTTCTTAAACTTTTGTAAAAGTTACACATTTGTAAACGTTATACTATCGTTATCAAACTACATGACAATTCTTAAAATATGCATATAATATTTTCTTCACTCTTTACTTTTAGTTATTTCCATTATTACCTGCATTATATAATAAAATAATTTTTAATTACCGGTCAATTTGATGGCATGTGGTAGGAACAGGTGTACAAGAATTGTCGGTAGGTTTAGTGTTAATATAATTCTAGGACCCGCCGCAATGCGCTGCGGGAGTTAAATCCCTTCAGTTTTTTGACCATCATTTCCGAACGGAATGAGATATTTTAATTCTGTTTTTTTTAAACATACTAAATCCCAAACTCTACAGCTCTGCTTTCATTCAAATCGGTTCAGTACTCTTATGTGAAGTTGTTTCAAAAAGAAGTTTCCCAAACGGTTAAGTATAGACACAATTACAATAATTATTCACTGTAAAAATATGTTTATGGGGGGAGATTATCTTATAATAAAAAAAATAAGAAAATTTGTATTTTTTAATAAAAAAAAATATGATCAGTCAAACTTTTATATCTATTTTAATATTCACATTAAAATTAAATATATATTAAAATAGTAGTGGAGTATGATTTATTTTATCCTAGACCTTATATTAATTATGTTATATTTATTGGTGTACCTAAATGACTAGATATAAAACGTCTAAATTTATTAAAAATTATTGTAAGAGAATATTAAAAAAAAAAAAATCGGCCGATATAGACACACGTGATAAATAAATGTCGTAATTTCCATAAAATAATATAGTTTGATTCATGACATCTGATTTGATTTATAGAAATGTTGTTGTTTTTTATGAAATAGTTTTGATAAAATAAAATTATTATATTTCCCTGACATTTAACTTGAAGTTTGTTAAACTAATGGCTTTAGGGTCATTTATGAATTTACCTCATAATATATAATTTTATTTTTGTATATTAAAGAGTATACGAATAAAAAAAGAAATAATTCTTTTTATTAATTTTTTTAGATATGATTTTCTCCTATTTCAATATATAACAATATGTTGTATATAAGTTGTAGTCGATATATAGATATACTAGCTTTTGCTAACGGTTTCGCCCACATAATTTCGTGTCAAATTGAACGATTAGCAACCTATTTGCGAAATCACATGTTAAAACTTTTACAACATTTTTAATAGGTAAAGCAGTTGTGTTTAGGACAAATAGCGGAAAAAATAGAATTCTAACAGTAATTTATCAAAATAATATGTAGATGATGCAAAATTATTCTATACCGGAACCCTTTATTATAGATCACACCAGCTGTGAAGTCAAATTAAAGACTGTCAGTATAACTAAACTTGTATAAGTGATAATACAAAAATACTATAAGTAATATATTTGAATTCTGTTCTCATTCACTCACTCTTTTCTCACATACATGAATGAAGAATGAATGAAAAAAAAAATTGTTTTCTTCCCTTGTCTTCTTATATAGATGATATATCAGAAACGTATTCTCTTGTAATATTATATAAAGTCGAATAAACACACATATATATATATATATATATATATATATATATATATTATATTTACGTACAGAGACGGCATCTGTTCTCAGAAATATTGATACATTTTTTATATATAAGTAAGGTGATAATGTACGCCATTTTAGATTGTTATATACCCATTTATATATTTTTTTATTTCTCCAGTAGGTACATTTCCATGAATTCAAGGAGTTTTTATTAAAAAGTTCGTATAAGTTTTTCCAAACAAAAACAATTATAAACCAACTTAACAATACTTGGGTAAAAAATAATTCCTTAAACCAACTGTCATAAGTTTCCTAACTAATTAAGACACTTACATAACTTAAAACAAATTATTTACAATAAAAATAATGTCTCTTATTTTTTTTTTATTTTTTTTTTGTAATCGAGAACGTAGAGACGAAGAACGAAAACATAGGACCTTTGAAAATACTAGAAAGAACTTTAAAAAAAAAACGAATAGCTTTAAATGAAATAATTAATAAATTAAATACTTATTAGTTACTTTCAATATAAGCATAATTTATGATTTGTAAGTTATGAAAATAATAACTTTGTATGAGACAGATACTAAACCGAAAAAAGCTCTGTTTATAATTCCGCTAATATTATAGATATATATATAATGTTGGAATAATAATTCTACCAGTATAAATGTTTGTTTCCATTGGGTTAGTAACCTCTACAGTTAATACAACGCAGATACTGTAAAGCAAGATTATGTTTCACGGAGGCGACGAACGCCGGAAATCGGAAGCAGTCTCACATTGGTTAACGCGGGAGGTACGAACTACGAAACGCCCGCGTCGATGAAACATTCGCGAGACGCCAGTCGCCAATATTTCAGACGTGTGTCCGGCCTCCCCTCCACGCCGCGACAGAGACCCGAGCGGTGCGACGGCGCAGTCAGTTCCGTGAGCGCGCGCTCGGTTGACGCATGCGCCACAATTGCGCCGCGCACGTATGCGCTGACGTTGTAATGTGATTGGAATTGTACAATACAGTGAGTGATCGCAGGCGCCGGTCGTGTGCCATCTTACATCAAGTACGCGGAGGTTGACCTTCCAAGGTAAGGGGATATGAAAGTGCATTGTCATGAAGAAACCTCGTTGCAGAGACAGTTAGTTTCCTTGACATAAAATGTGTTGCCATGCAAAATGTGACATCGCTTGCAAACGAGGTAATGAGTCAGCCGCATCTCGAATTTTCCTTTTGTGCAAATAATGCGGTGGAGAGGGTAGTGTTGGCGCGGTAGAGACGAGTTCGGTAATGCAGTGCTGTATACGAGTGCTGCCGGTTTCGTGTCTACACTGTCGCCACGCTGCAGTCGCGCGCCGCCCGCGCTGCAGCGACGGCGATGGCTCTCTCACCGCCAACGAGCTAACGGCATCAGATTCCTCACGGCCGAAATACCGCTGCGGACGTTCACGCCACGACCGACTGAAATAAATCGCTCGTTTAACATAAATAGCACACCATTGTCGCCACATTGACAGACGGACAAGTATTTCCGCTTCTCTTTTTTCCGTCCCTCCCGGTCTTCGGAGAACCATTAAAAAGAAGCGCTTCCTATGACGTAAGCGTGCTTCCGTCATGCGACTTATACATAATTCCATTGCCCTATTATAGAGCGGTGGCACCGGCTCCACCAATAAAGTAATTTGAATCACATATTAGTGACAGCGAAACATCAATGAAATATGATTCTAATAAAATAAAACAATATAAGCAATTTCGTAATGTAATGTGACACATCTACGACAAAACAGAAACACAGGCAGGTAAGAAATTTATAACAGCTTAGAGAATATTAAAAAAAAAAAAAACATTTTGAATTTGGAACATACATTATAACGTAGGTATAAGGTATTCGTAATAAATGTATAGGTTAGCGTATCACGTGACGTCACAGTCGCCGCCGCCGAGCGCTGAACTTAGCGACAATGTCAATGATACTGTGATAACGACAATATTAAATCCTTAGAATATAACAATACAATTAATACTTAATGCATTTATAAATAATTTTGTTTATAATAAAATATATTTGATTTATCTTCCTTGAATTAAAAATTCAGGCTTAAGTAACTATTTAAGTGATATATTTATACAACAGACTATAATAAAACAGAAACATGTCTATTCCTGTCCACTCGTGCTCCGTATCGGAGGTCATTATACGGCCTCAAAGCGTCCTTTTACAGTCCTCCATTTTAATGATTTTTATTGACTAATTTTGATCACAATCGGTCTCTTTATTTATTAATTCACCAACTTCCACTGTTTATTTATTAGATTTGTAACGACATTTATTTTATTTATTAATAAAACTATTTATTTATAAAATATTATATAAGAAAAAAACAGGAAAGTATAACAAACATTTCGCGGTATTTCCAACGTTTTAACATTTGTATTTTTCTTACATAATTGCGTTTAAGGAACAAGTTTTCCTTAAACAGCATTTTATTTACGCGTTCTGCAAACTCTTATCAGATTATTACTAACTGAATTGAAACCTTCGTTACAAAAAATAAAAAAAAGAACGAATTTAAAAAATAATAATAACACATTTTAATAGAATAGAAAAATAATACAATATTAACGAGAAGAGAAATATATATATTGTTTAGAGATATGTATTATAAAGTTTATAAATGGGCAGAGGTTATCGTGCGAGGTCCAGGGGACGATCGCCTTGCTTTCAAGTCGAGACTTGTTGGGAACTTATTAGTCACTTACCCGACTGCGGGGAGGAGGGTTCTGTTTTGACACTATGTATACATATAGGTTTCGCATACTCTGGAGTTAAAACAACTTGATTAATTTTAGGCTAAGAGTCGTTAGATACTTCATATCAATTTTTTTATCATAATCCAATGAACCTTGTTTAAGGATTTTATTTTAAATTACAAAATGGCCGATTCGCAATTTTTAGAGATAATTCAAATGTGAATGTTATTCGTATTATCTTAAGACAAATGTCACTTATAATCAAATCAAATCATTATAATATATAATGTTACCAAAATAATTTAATTATGAGGTCCGAGATAACTACCAGTGAGTGGGAGGTTTGGGTCAGAATGACTCACGGACCCGGTTCTGACCGTCGCATGCACGCTCCCAGGCATCGGCGGTATTCAAATAATTTCATTCAGATTTAAAATTAATGTTTCTACTTAAATATAAACTATTTGTACGTTACATATTAATGACTTGTATTCTGTTTGTTTTGATTTAGTTAAAGAATGATAATAAAAGTAAATTGTATCAATTTACTTTTATTGTTAAATCTAAATAAAAATATTTTTAAATGTCTTACCACTGGCGTCTGTAACAAGGACATGGACACACATCCAATATCTCGTGCACTGAATGATTTAGCACACTGAAATCGTATTTGAAAAGTTGAATGCGTTAAATTTATGTAACTATTAAAATAGGATCCACTTATAAGCATAATAATACAATGGGCGTACAAGAAAAAATAAATTCCATATATTAATACTGAATTACAATTATATATCTTTAATATTCATAATTATGTTTATAAATAACTGAATAATCCAACTCAACTATTGTCAGTTAAAAAAAAAACATTTATTTACGTAACACTCTTAAGAATATTCTATTTTAGTGTACAAATATATTTTCATAGTAAATAGTTAATTGTACCGCAAAAGTAATCTAGAAAAATCTATGACGTTTATTGAAAAAACTATTTTAGTTCATTATAATTTTTACGTTGAGAAATACTTATCAGATAAGGAAAGTTTGCTCAGATAAGATAACGAGTGCATTCTGTCTCTTTCATACAAGGTATTTCCACGAATTATATTCAAAACTCGATTTGAATTGACTTATAAGATAAAATCAACAAAACAAAACAATATGGCGGCAAATTAACATATTTTCATATAATACTAAATTTTGGCGAGGATTTGTTCATTTACATTTGTATCTTGCAAAATAGTAGCTTATATATCAGTTTATATATGCATACGTTGTATTAAACTTATTATATTAGTTGCATATATAAATAGATTATTAATAATACATAACCTATATTAATATGGTGATTTACCGCGTGATCTAACAGCTGACGCGTAGTGATGCTCCCTCCCGCGTCACGTACCGTCACTAAATATATTTAGATCGGAATGCACATCACTAGTACATATAAAAATGTTGGATAACATCCAGATTTTTGCTATTATTTAGATGATGTTTATCTTGTTGCAAACTTTTTTAGGTTTTTATAATTAAAGTTTTTTTTTAATTTTATATACAGCATCGGATTTATACATGTTAATTAAATTTACAAAATTATAAAGAATTATACAATTGCTATTCATATTTCACTTATTTTTAAGAACCTACGCTCTCTTTATTAAAACAAAATAAATGAAAAATGTTCTACTTTATTTATGGTTTATAATATTCAAAATATTTATTCATATCTTCCATCTTTATTTATTTTAAATAATTGATTATTGATTTTATACGAAGAGGAATTTCGATTAAAACTACTTATTGTATTTCTTAATTCTCTGAGAATCATCTCATGAATAATGTAAAACATTTTAACATTTTTAAAATAATTGTTTAATAAAAATACTGGTTTCATATAAACATTAAATTTATTTTAATCTATTTATATCTCTATGGTCTTGTCTTTGTTTTTTTTTTAACAAGTGAGTTTTAAAAAAAGCGTTTAAATTCAATGTAAATAATAAATTACTCAAATCTTTTCATTGTATATAATTTTGATCTCGTAGGTTTATATTAAATCAAGGCAGTTTCATTATAATGGATAATTTATAATATTATATTATAATAAATGAAAAATTTAAAACCATCGATCAACCTTGTGTATTTATATCCTAAAATACAACCAAAAACATTATGAATCACATTTAGTAACAAACAAAACATCATCGTTACTCACCGACAAATTAAATATGGCGTCACTCGAACACATGATTACAAGTTATACTAAAATGTCGTCTTAGTGCCAACCTAACAAATAAATAGCGATGCAACACCTGTCTCCATTAGCGGTCCGCCATTTGTATTCACGTCCGCTAATGTTTAACTGTCAAAGTTAAATAATACAAATATTATTTAATTAAATTGAAATTATACCTCTAGAAAAAATATTTTCTTTAGGCAAAATTAAAAAAAAACATACCTTAATTGAATTTGCATTCCTTAAAGTTTTATTTTCTATCATTAAAACCTTTTTCATTAGCAACTTTTTGTTTACCTTGTAACACAAATATTATCTTTTATTTTCCCTTCCATTAAACCTTTTTGAATAAAAACTTTTTGTTTAACTTGTAACATAAAACCCATACTAAGTATAACAGGAAGTTATCTATCTATATACAGGATAATTACCGTCCCATCGGTCAGCTGAGTTGGCGTTCCCTCAGGAATGCAGACAGAAACCCGTTCCACAGCTGTGGGGTACAGTGTTACTGATTCTTGTCAAAGCACCTATATTTATCTCAATTCAACAAAATCAGTTTGATTTTTTCTTACGTATCTGTATTTTAATTAATAATATTATTTATCTTAATAATTTATTTATCGAACTGGACATTTCACTTTAAAATGCATAACGTCCGTATTCATATTCCGTATTCGGGACAAGGTATACCATACGAAAATAATAATAAGGTCCTTTAAATTCAGGGACAATATATTCCAATTCCTGAAGCTAATAGAAAGAGAGAGAAGATTGTTGAAATATTACTAACTTAATAGCAATAAGAGTAACACTGACATGACTGGGTGATGAATAAATATACGACTAATAGATGTATTAAAATCAGTAACCCCAAACTAGTCCAATATTTTAAAAAAATATATATTATTTTATATATAACAATATGGTATATGTGAGGTTATGTCAAACGTGAGATTTGACACTGACGTAATTGACAGCTCCTTATTGACATTTGACGCCTAAACCGTGACTTATTCTTCCTATTTTGTTTTTAAAATTAACAATACTAATTTTACTCTAAAATACTATCGTAGTTCCTTTACTACTTCAATTAATTACTTGTCAAACGTCAACTTTATGTATAAAAAAAAGAAAACATGTCTAATTCTATCAAGTTAATAATTATTTCTACCGCCCCTTGCAACAGTGTATTCATATACGACCTCACGATTACAAGTGCATTTATCTAGCAGTCTGACCACAGATCTAAAAATAAGCGCCTTTTTTTAGAACGTCAAACTCATGTGACATTTTTAAATTTAGTTTTGGATTATGTCCAAAATATAAGTCTTTTGTTTTCTTTATTTCTTTACTGTTTATATATTTACTCTATTATCATGTAAACATAAATTATTGGCTTCGTTTCAAGTTATTTGTAAAATTAGAAGAACATTGACTCCTGAACTAATAAATATGAAATAGATCGTTTCATCTTATTAAAATAGTTTAGCAATAAATCCGGTAAATATATTTTATTTATAGAATATATAGTTGGAATAAATTTTCATATGGCAATAATTTAAAATATTACACGTACTTTAATAACAAAAAGACTTAATATCAATACAAACAATGATAATATTATTCAAGTATTCTTATGTATTGGATATACATAAAATCATATTATCTATGATATTCAGGACAAAGATATACATTTAATAATAAAACCACATTTTCCTGTAACAAATTATCATTATTCAATAGAATTTTATTTAACACAGCAAAGATTCTAAGAATTACCACGCATAATGTTTTACACAATACAAATACCACAATTATTGAAAGAGGTTTTATTTCAAAATGTTGGTTTGTTAAAAAAATATATTCAAAGAGGTTTTATTTCATATAACGTTGGATGAACAAAATATGGTTTTGTCATTTTTAACGTCAGGGTTGACATGTCTTTTTATTTAAGTTCCCCAAATTATCTAATAATTAATAAATAGTTATTATATTGAAGAACATGTTTTTAAATATATTTTTATAATATACATATATAGTAAAAAATGCATGTTTCTATTATGTGAGTGGAATTTTGCATCTTTAAAAACTATTTTACATTTATTTTTATTGAAAATGTATAAAAAAAATATTGTAACATTTTTTCTTTGTAAAACCACGGTCCTAAATCGAAATGATTTTTTTTATTATCAAATTCCAATTCAATTTCCATTCCTTATAAACTTGTATAATAGTTATAAATTAATATATAATTTAATTCTGTACTACGTGCTTTGAAATTGATATAAACGGAAGGACAGAAGTACGGGGTCAATGTCATATGTAGATGTGTTCTCGGTATCCTAAAGTTTTGTTTAGTTTAGTCATACGTAAGAAACATTGTTTTAAAATTATGTTACCATATTGAATATTTAAAATTACTTTTATCTGCGTATCCGTTTACAGAACTTAGTATATAATAAATAAAAATGTATATATATATATAACCTTTAAGTAGGATTTGAGCCCACAAAAATTAAGGTTTCGACAATATTAATACAACCTTTTTGCTAACATTTAGTAATTTAAAAAAAACTGTTTAAAAATAATCCCGCAAAAATAATCGATTTATAAGTAAATATTTATATAATACCATTACTATTCTAGCTTAAAATATATATTGTATTAATAATATACTTGATTATATTTATTTTAATTATCTGTCAAAAACAGGGAATGGCTGACCACAGAGTCATTACCGGATGTTGGTTTTAAAAACATTGATAATTATCATATCTTAACATCTCTATTAAAATATAAAATAGACTGAATTAACTTAATTTGTAATCAAAATACTCATAACGGGCTAAATGGAGGATAACCTATAAATAAACATTATTTCACCTTAATAAGATGGAATACAAAATTAATAAAATAAAATCTAGTTTCTGAATTACTTTTTGAAACAAGTGACAGTTATTTGTCATTATTCGAACGTCATGGTTTTGGAGGGAAAAAACTGTCAAAGTCAAAGTTCAACTTATACAAATTAGTGTAAATATATATAAAAAACACTTAATTATTTATGATATTATTAAAGATATAACACAATATTATTAATAAAGTATTTATAAATAAAATTGTACTAGAAATAATATCCGTTTTATAGTTCAAGCCGGTTGATATGTTAAAAATTATAGGACAAATTCTTTCAATATTGCCCGAAAGATGGACAAAAATATAATAAACAGTACTTTCAATCATTTTTTTGCTATTTTAATCTCTGAAATGTTAATATATATATATTAGTGTGTGTGTGTGTGTGTGTGTGTGTGTGTAAGTCATGACGTCTCGGGTGAACGACCCCTGAGTCATGTCCTGCGCAGCTCACCCTCAGACTGTACTGCAATCATAATCTTCATTACATTGTTTCAGGTGAGTTATATATATAATATTAAACTAAATGTATGTACGTATTAATTTTAACAAACCTACCAAAATACCATAAACAATATATATATATATATATAATAAAGAATCTAATTATGTATGGATGAGAATACAATTTATCTTTTTGGAAGTCAATTTATATAAAGAGATCGATTCACTTAACCCAAATAATTAAAGATAAGCAAATGAATCATAGATACCATATAAAATATTAAATTAAATAATATATTCATATAAAATATAATCAACAGATAAATAATACGAATCAAAAAGTTTAGATACCTATATACAGAAAAAAAAACTTAAACAATAAATACTCTTTAGTATCTCATTTTAAAAATAAAAAAATGCTAAGAACCTTATGAGTCATTGAAATGAAACCACGCGGTGCTTGGTAACATGACTGGGACGGGAGGGAAACAAAAAAGTGTCTCATTAAAAGAATATAGGTTGATTTGTAACAATTTTTATATCAATACATGTATTCCTGTATTATTATACTTTATTTATATAAAAAACAAGTTAAAAAAATAGTAAAAAGTTGCAAAACTAATATTTATATATATTTCATATATGACTTTAAATTTGTTAAATAAAATTTTTTGAATCATAATCCAAATTCCCGGCATTCATGATACCGTTTCACAAAAACTGTAATGGCAGAGTAAGTTAGTTTAAATCATTAAATATCAAAATATATTTGCTTGCATATTAACTGGCATATTTAAAATAATGTTATAAAACAAATAAAATATTTCGCTACGCCGTAGCACTATAATTCGTAGCCTCTGACAATAATAGTTACAATACTTACAATACTTATAATAATCTTTGACAAAATACAAAACTTTCAAACATTATTTACTAAAAATAGCTAAAGTTAGGATATTTTACCATTTATTTAAAATAATTTACTGTACTTAAAATTACTTTTACTTAATTTTGTCACTAAAATCCTTAGAGAATTTGCTATCAATGACGTCATATCGAAACTGCATCCGCCATTTTGTTAAATAATTACAAATATTTCGCTGATATAACGTAATACTAATCGTATTCTACTTCATTGTATTATTGACACTCGAAGCCTCTAAATATTTGTAATTCAATACGACGATGTGTAATCATAGAATAATGTGTTATTTTTAATAAGAATTTAGTTTGTAACAAACTGCCTAAAATAATAGAAATCGTGTTTATAAAACAGCGTGAAATTGACTCGACCGTGACCGGATAGCCGCTATCTATTCATGGCAAAATGCGCACTTATTAATTGAATAATTGCTCCGGCGGCGACGCCTTGTTTCGTAATTAAGTTTGTTGCTATGCACCGCACACTACTCCCAATGCAGTAACGTCCATCACATGCACTTAATAATATTTGATTTAATTTTAAGATTCTAATGATATAATTGTGTTGAAAGGTCAAACTGAAACACGATGACACGAGGCGGCCGCCATTCGGCAAGCAACGGGGCCGTGTTCCCGCCAAAACGAGGCTGCGGCGCGAGGGCTCGCGATTGGCGGAGAGAGAGCGCGGGAGGCTCGCGATTGGCCGAGTGAGAGCGCGCGAGGCGGCGGTGCGCAAGGCCGCCGGTTTTCCCGCTAACAATGCCAAATGGTGCATTTGTCAAGGTGAGTTCGTTCACCGCCGACGCCGGCGCCGCTCTTCTCAGACACTCGCTTCGCGCCAACTGAAGGTCGACGGAAGGCACCGAAGTTTCACCCGCTTAGATACTCATTACAGGTAATATATTATATAGTTAATTTGTATTATTATTATACGGTTTTGTTGTCTTCAATATTATGAAATGATTGAGAAGAAATCGAATAGAAGAAAGAAAAAGAGTATCAAGTGCTACGCCCGGACGAAATTCCCAGCTCGGCCGACATCCGCGGGTCGGTGGGATCTTCGTCCGTTTGTATCGCTTATACGTGTATTCAACTACAACTATACAAGACTATACAAGACTATACGTGAAATTCAAGATAGAAGAACATAATAAGAGACTATGAAGAAGAAACCATACAACGTGCGAACTCAAAACTGTTAGTTTTAATAAATGTATTCAGTATGTCAGCCATTATTTGTAATTAGAAATGTCACATTAACATTGGAAATTCAATATCTTTAGGTTTTGAGCTGGATTTTAAAATAATAATATTATAAACATCTTACATAACTTACTACGAGTTTTTGTCTCCTTTTATAATTGTTTAATAAAAATATGTTTATTATTTATATATTTTTTTGAAAATAATGATGTAATTTAACATGTATTTGCAGCTTTTTCTTGAATAGATATTATTACAACAATTATTTATTATTATGATATGTCAATTTAAATACTGTATCACACAGACAATTTTTGCATAAATATTGCATTAAATTAATTAAATATATTAATATGTTATTTTTTTTCATTCAATACTAAGAAAATATAACAATAAAAGCTTATTTCGTTTTTCATTTCATAATATGTACTGTTATTTATAATAATAACTTGCACTTATCCCAATTATTTTGGGATTGGTACAATGACAATTTCATCCTCCATGTTCTATCATACGTCATCTTAGAGATGTGCTTCTTCATATCACTTCGTTATCATCAAACTCCATCCATCCATCATCATCAACTATCAATCAAACTTCATCCATCTCTTCTTCAGCCATCTATCGTTACTCCTTGATACATTTCGTCATTACCTACGCAATTAATATTTCATATTTTTGTGGTAATTATTCAGTAAACATTTGTAACTTACAAATCAAATGTATACATTTCTTCCTGTCACAACTGTAAGGAATTTTTTTGTCCAGCATTTTTATATCCACAGCATCTTCTAGATCTTCACTTTTCTTTATATCCTTGCGTTTCTTTTATAGTGGGTTTTCATTTAAGTTTTAAGATGAGTCAGAAGGATTCTATTTTCAGTTTCATTTTACTATGTTTCAAGTTTTCTCTTATAATTTCATCAATATTGATAACAAAAGATTCATGTATACAAAAGTATATTACAAAGTTCCATACCGATAGTCAACTGTCTCATTTTGTCTATAAACCCAGCTAAAGGTTTTTGTATTGTATTCTGCTCCATAATAATAAATTAATAAATGAATACATGATGAGAATAACTTATTAGTTAATTTGATTTTCGGATCGTCTTTCTTATTTATATTAGATTGGATACATTCTTCGGATTCTATTTAATTACTCATTAAAATACAAATCTATTAACTTAAAAGTTTTTGCAACATCTCGGCTGATCTCAATTACCTCTTTTTATTCAAAACTCTAGAAGTTTTGAAATTACAGATAAACGTGGACATGGACGTGAAAAATATGATGCAATTAAAAAACAATGCTAATAATTTAATAAATGCTTTTCATAATTTTATGGTTTATCTTAAAAACACAGTCCCTTCCACACTAAAAAATTAATTATTATACATAAAAATTCCTGGAAGAAGTCGCTTACGATTACAATATACGTCTATTCAGTTTTAAACATGTTAAGACATGCTCGGACAAGCAAAATCTAGAACTACTCGTACATGGACGAATAGAAGTATTTATTTATCAAAGGTAGTATAGAGTCAATTTGAAAGCAGATAGAATAGTATTAACTGAAAAGAAATACTCGAAATTTCATATTTAATGTCATTTTTTACGCAAATTGTAATAAAATAATTTGACCTGATTAAAGAGAAAAATTAAATGATTTAGACCTAAATATAACAATAATTATCTTCAAGTAACTATTGTTTTTAAACCCTTAATGGTTATTTTTAAGTGTTCTAGAGTATTATCGGAAACAGGAAACTGGGAACCTTCTAAGACTGCGTATAGTTACACTATACTTAAGATAATCCTAAAGTACGAGTAGTTATGTACAAAATATCAATGTTGAACATTTTAAATTAAATATATTTATAATTATTGTTTTTCTTTATTTTTATTTGTTTTTAATACCTAAATGCTTACACATTAAAAACGAATTAAGATATATTTTCAACACATCTTATTTTGCGAAACAATATACATGTTTTATGTTTGAATTCATTAAAATATACCATTTAGCTATAAAAACAGATGCAAGAATAAAATAAGTTTGTATGTGTGAGTTATTTTAATATTTGCTTATTCTTTTTTGAAAATTAGATCTTTCTTAATACACATTAAGTATGGTAATTACCAGGCTATAGGTATAACAATTTTTCAGTATTCTGTGGCTTTTGCCATAGAATATGTTATGAGGACTTCCACACTATGTATGTTTGTAAGTTAGAGAATAAATTAGATTTGCTAAGTATGAAAAAAGAAATAACTCGTTTTGTAGTTAAAATTTATAATTGACAATATATGTAAGGAGTGAAATATAGACCATTAATCTATTTATATCCAAAAAGTTACAAAAGTTTGTATAAGCGAAGAAAAACTTGTAGACCCTTTTCTACCAACCACTTCTATAATCTAATTCCATCGTATAGAAAAAATTATATCTCAATATTATAAAAATATTGTAAAGTCAGTAGCTATCTATTCACTTAACACTTGTTCCCGTATCTTAAGAACGTCATGTGTATAGCTTGTGTGATATTGCTTTAGAGATATTTATGTAACAAGTCCCAAATACAGACAATATCCAGAAATAAGGAGAATTGGTCCAGTGGTGGTCTTATTCAAAGCGAGATTCCGGACAACAGATCTTTCTATAACTCCAAAACCTTTGAGAGTTGAGAGTAAGTATTGATGAGAACCACATCAGTAAATAGTTTTATGTATATTAGAAATATATAGAGGACAAATTCTAAAAAATGTGGTACGAAAATATCTTAAAACATATAGTTTGAAATTTTGATTTGCTACTTTTAAGACTTCAATATAATTTAAAACAGAATCTAACGATTAATCTTTTTATCTTATAAATTAGTCTACATTTCAAATCTAATATTATTATGTTAATGGCTGCTTAATAGAAAGTTTCATTAAGAATAACTGATATGTTAGCACATCTATCTCAAGTTCTGTTTCTTATTTCATATTCTATATAAAATTGCCAGCAAATACGTCTTTACTTAACTCATGAACTACAATCATAAATCTTATAACGTATACGAGTCTTAGTAATAGTGATGAATTTTCAAACTTCTTTAAGCACCTTTACAATAAATTAAATAAAACACCTCACACTTTAACAATAATCTATTGCCATACCAAATCCCTATTGATTGTCTTTTAGTTATTATCACAATGGCTGTATTAATTTTGAGCCCAAATTCTTAAAAGTAATGATACTATTTAACGAACTTCAACATCACATATTATTTAAATATCATTATTTTTTTTATTATATTTATTATTTAAAGATCTTGCAGAAGCCATAATACCATTAACACTAGGATCCGCCAACCGTGCGCTGGTGTTGGCGGGTGTTGAGCTGAGCCCCTCTCCTTTCTTCTTTTCTTGATAACTTTTGAATGGTTAAACATTTTTACAATCTGTTTTCGCTATAATATCCGCGTTCGGCTCAAACATACATGAGAAAAATTTTAGCTAATTACCTCGTCGCATTCTGGAGACAACTAAACACAAAAAAGGTCTCCCAAACGGTTAAGAGCTTCGCTTACGCTCAGCTCAATATTGTCATTATTGTCTGCTGTCTGTTTGTGTAGCGACGTGTTGGTAATGGTGAATTATAAAAATCTTTAATCATTTCTATATTGTATTGTACTATTTAATATATTTTGTTTGGTCCTGTGGCGTTGAGAAGTGTGAAGGTGGAAACATATTATCTAGTCTGACGTATTAGTAATTCATTATAGGTCAAAATATAAAAAATAAAAAAATACATCTTTGGAGGGAGTACGCCATTTTGGAAGGTCCCTCCTTGAATATTTCTTTATGAACTTGAAATATTAAATTATTTTTATATAAAAATTCAGGTACGGGGTAAGAAAAACCAACATTTTTAAACAAATCAATATTATTTCCAATAAATTTATCAGTACATCCACATTGAATGCTTTAAACAAAGTCTTCGACAAACTAAACGTAGGGATTACATATTTACAGCGGGGTGGTCCAAACTCAAAATAAAACAATGAACGTAACAAAATATAATAATCAGTGCAACAATAAAAATAATAAATATACTATAAGATATTGATTCAACGTGGTAAAGTTAGTTATTCTAGGGATATCGTTAATTAATTTGTTAGTTTTATTATACACTTCTGTTAAAAAATATCTATTGGCCTTCACGTCACAGCGAAGATCCTGGGGTACCAAAACCAGACTAAAATAATAAGAAATCCGTTAAAGAAAGTCTGACTTCGGACGCATGACGTAATCGTGACGTAACCGTGACCTCACATTGTATTTGCTCTTCGGAAGGTTCCAGAAAAATATCTCCTCGCAACCGGACTTAACATCTACTATAAACAAAACTTCGAACAACTAAACAACTAAAACAACACCAAAACTCAGAGGCTCGTGAGCGTGCTACTTCAATAGAAACAAAATAATCCCTCGCAATAATAAAGTATCAAAATCTATGAAACCTATCAGCCTGTATCTGTGCTTCGAGATGATAATAAATAATTCGTTCGTTACAATTTCAGCGTCGCGCCCGACTCGGTCTCATCGAATAATAATTAAAACTAGTCAAAGCAAATGACCGCTAAATTATTTCCAACCGAGCGTCGCTACGAGGAGCGCCGAGAGGCCCTGTCGTTATTAAGACTAGAAAAATGCAAAATATTTGAAGCTTCGTCCGCCGAAATCCTAAAACAAACGCCACACGCCATCTCCCGCGCAAAATGATATGTGACTCGATGATGACGTCCCCGTGACGTCCCCGTGACGTCCGCGCGACGTCCGCGCGTAACGATGAACACACTCAAGTATCGATATCGAAAATATACAACAAACAGTTTATCGTAAAGGGTATTATTAGAACATTGTACGACAGAAAATTTTTATATAAACACATACAATAAACTTTACAGCTGAGGACAGTCGTTAGGCCTTAACATTAATAATTTACAGTTACTTATTATGGCAGATCAACAACAAATTTATATATTGACATTACACTTTTAAAGAAACAACTCCACCTCGCGTGCGCTAACCGCGTGCGGCGGCGCAGCGGCACCCGCGGCGCAAGCTTCAACAATTAACTACCTCCGCGGCGCCCGCGAACAAATCGACTACCTTTTATTTTAAATACCTCCTAAATTACACTAGACCATAAATATTATCGACCCCCGTTCGGTAAAAACCCGAGCTATACGACGCTCGAGGCGAGGCGGCGGTCTCGCGCTAGGCGTACCCGGGCGGGTCCCACGTGGCCGTCCATCAGGAGACGTACGGCAGCAGCAGGTAGTAGAGGCAGGCGAGCAGCACCGGCAGCGCCAGCGCCAGCGCGTGGCCGGCGTCGAGGCGCGGCGGCTTGGTCTGCGCCGAGGCCAACTGCGCCGCGAGTCGCGCCCGCTCCGCGCACACCTCCGCCCACCTCTCCTTGGCGCGAACCAGTTCCTCCTCCAGGGCGTGCAGGGAGCCGTTCCGCAACGTCACCCTCAGGCGCTCCTCGTCGTCGAGGCGAGCGGAATCTCCGGGCTCCCCGGTATCCGCCTCGTCCTTGTTGATCTCGGTGTCGACCGAGTCGCTCTCCTCGTCCTCGTCCTCGCCGTCCAGGCGGAACATCTCGTCGATCTCGGCGGATATCTGTCCGTGGTCGTCGGCGGCGGCCTCGAGGTCCTCGAGCGAGGCGGAGGTCTCGACGGAGCGGTCGACGGTGTCGGAGCGCTCCCGCAGCTCGGCCCGCAGCCGCTCGACGAGCTGGTCCCTGGCGAGCACCTCCGCCCGCAGCTCGCCGACGACTGCGGCGAGATCGTCGACGTCGGCGCGCGTCGGTCGGAATGCTAGCTCGGCCTGCATCTCCGCCGCGCTGGCCGTCAGCCGCTGGATCTTTGCCAGATTCGCCTCCTCGGTCGCCGTGGATCGACTCAGCTGCTCCTGTAGGAGAAGTGGATATTAAAACATACACACAGCTTTTATAAAAGTAGAAGTTGTCAGCTCTTTTCAGGGTAGTGATTAATAATTCCAAATTCCAGTCTTAGCAATAAAAAATCATTTTTGAACTGATTAGTCCCGAGTGTACCTGTAGTTCTGCGAGGCGCGCGCGGTAGGAGGCGGCGTCCTGAGCGTCGTCGTCGCGCGGCTCCTCCCGCGCCGCCAGCAGCTCGTCCCTCACGGCTCGCAGCACGTCGTTCTCCGCGGCGGCGGCGCCCACTCGCTCCCTCAGGACTTTTATCTCCTCGTTGAGACCCGCCATCACGCGGAGTATGTTCGCGTACTCCACTCCAGCTTTGTTCTGAATTAATAATTAATTAATATAATTAATTGTCTTCATATATTGACATTGTATTGATATAAACTCACGGGTGACTCCTCCTTGATGTCCGCTTCGCTGTACGAGTTGGCGTTGTTGTCGGGGCGCAGCTCGCCGTCCAGAGGACTCAAGGACTCGACGTCGTTTGGTGCATCTAAAACGACAACCATTTTTCTAATAAAATGCATAAAAAAATATATTTTATTGACTCATCCCAAACGTTACCATGGTTGAGTCTGGAGTGCTTCTCGTCGTCGGTGCACAGGTCCGCTTCGCCCGACTTCTCTCCGCTGCCGCCGACACCGTCCTCTTCCTTTTCTTGTTTTTCTATCAAATGATAAGTTATTAATGTTGACACTTGATAAAAAAAAATCATATACAAAAAATTATATTAAACACAATACCTCTTCCTTCAGAATTATGTAAGTTGTTCTTCTTCAATATTAATTCAAACTCCTTCGCCGACTTTCCTTCGGCAGATACAGCTTTGATGCCCACCTGGAAATAAATTAAATAAAACAATTAATTTTGTTATCGATATGATATATAAAAAAATATATATGCACTGTTAGATCTCGTTTTATGCGGGAGATACCTTCTACAAAGAAGCGGATATAAAAAGATCGCTTTAAGATTTTGCTTGCTTTGAAAAAGTAGGGATACGACGTTCCGTAATAAAATTAACTTAAAACCGAATAAAAAAGTTAAAAGAAAATAGCCTGCTCAATAAATAACTTCGAATGTTTGAAATTAATTTATATAATAGCTTAAAAAAATTGTATTCAAACTTAATTCATTTTCTTTTATTGAAATTTTTAATCATTATAGCTATCTGATGATGGTCTACATCGTTTGCGAGGTGGTTTAAAATCAACTTCATCATCAGAAGAGACCGTCTCTGCAATAGATGTTAGTGGTGAAGGCGATGGACTCTCATAAACACCATTCTCCTTCGGTGTAGTTTTATTTTCTGACAGTGTTGTAATCAGTAAATAATCTTTGCAATGTTGATTCTACATGTTTTATGTAATTCGCGATATCCACTGAGCATTCCACGATTTTTGGAACCTGTCTATACGCAGTCTTCCTAACAAGCCTATATGTATGTTTGTCCAAACAATTTTTGAATGAAATACCAACTCACAACTTCAAAATCGCATAATAAGAAACCTTACAGTATATTAATATTTCTTTGAAAAAAGTAAACTTATGCTAAAATTTACAAATAAAAATAACTCTTGAAACTATTGTGTAATTTTATTATTACAAATATATACTTTAAAAAAAAGAAAAAAAATGTAGTGAGAAGAGTTAAGCATGTATAAAGTTATTAGTGAGAAAAGGACAGAAAGAGATATGGATAAAAACACCCAAATAACTGACATATGGACATTATGTACTTTAGCTCCATATCATGGAATTTATTAACAACATAATAAATACCAGCACACACATGAAACATTTTAATAATAAAGTACATACATACAGTAAGTACATGAGCCCGTACCTTATTGAGCAGGTGGTGCGGGAGGAGTAGCTTGATGTAGTCGGGCAGAGCTCGCACGGCCTCCTCCAGCGAGCCGCTCCTCCTGGCGTCCTGCAGCTTGTTGCTGTCAGTGCTCACCACCAGCATCTTCGCTTCACCGTTTTGTACCGAGTACTGTTACATTGTATATGTATATATATATTAAATAATTATAAAGTCTTATATCTTATTATTAATCTCAATGAGTAGAATAATTAAAATATTTCTAAATTTCTACAGAACCTGGGACAGACATTTTTTTATTATTATTATTTCGATGTAAGATACTATTTGATATTGTAAAATAAATATATATATATATACATTGAATTAGAGACCAGAAGTGGTATTTAATAATCAATTACAAAACAAAACTAATCTTAAACAATCATATAAGGACGTTATGTATGTGTGCGTGTGGATGTGTATGTGTGCGTGTTTGTGTGTGTGTGTGCGTGCGTGCGTGCGTGTGTGTGCGCGTGTGTGTGCGTGCGTGTGTGTGTGTGTGTGTGTGTGTGTGTGTGTGTGTGTGTGTGTGTGTGTGTGTGTGTGTGTGTGCGTGGGGTTGTATATACGTATATAACTAACCGCTAGTGGTAGATGTTTCCTGAGCGCCTGTTCCCGCTCCTCCGCGGCGCTAACAGCGAGTCGCGCCGCACACATCTTACGCTCACAGCGAGCTGCCAGTTTCTGTAATATAATAATTATAACTATTATTAATTATTTAATAACACATTGCAACTCTTACTCGATGTGGATCAAAAATGTTATGTTTTATCACCAAATAAAAAAAAAAACTTAAATGTATAAAATATTTATGTTTTTAGAAGTTGTACGTTGGTGACTGTGTTAGTTGTCAGACAGCTACATCTCGTCTTCCCGGGATTGAAATTAAAATATAACCAATGTACGTTAATTTGGTTAAATAGTTTAACTCAATACATTTGTGTACTACTCGTTAAATTTAACAACACTAAAGCCATAATTGTAACGTGAATAATAATATCATATTAATAAGTTCGATATAATGCGTGGTATATATCCTTCATGGCAAAACTTTGAATAATTATAGTGTAAAATTAGCAAAGGATTAAACTAAAAGAAATTAGGGCAGCTTTGTTAGTTAGTTTTTGTTAAACTTGTTGATAGTTTAATATTCATATCGTTCATAGCTCCACTCTTCACTGTTTGACACATCACACCAAAGTTTATATATAAAAAAGAGTTTCGCGTCTGTCTATATATTTTAATTGCTAACCTATGTGGCTCTAATGAAAGTCGGACGAAATGACAAAACAGCTTTTCACTATATGAAAAATACATCTGGTACTTACCTTTTTATCTGTCTATTTTGGCTAATCATTGAAATGGTTGGACTGATTTTAACAGCAGACCTTATAAGATATAATTTAGGCCACTTTTATTGTTATATACTTATTGACTGATAAAATATTCAGATTAAAATAAGCATTTTTAATCCGTATATATAAGTACCAGCTCTTACCCTTAATCGCTGGAACTTCACCAAAGTACTTAAATATATAAGACAGAATGTACCTGCAATTCCTGCATGGCGTTGGTGGCCGCGAGATGCAGCGAGTAGTTCTGGTGATGCAGCGCTGCCGCCTCCCGACTGCGGCGCTCCAGGGACTCCTCCAGGGACAGGCGCTGCTCGTGGGCCGTGCGGAGGCTCTCCTGTGCCACCTCCTGTTAAGGTTATACATGTTATATTTAATCTCGAGTATAATTATAGTTTCTTGACATACATCAAAGAAAAAATACATAACAGAAAATATGTTAAAGATAGATTACTGATTAATTTAACGTTTTTATTATAGTTTATTTATTATAAATATCCTTTTAAATTTTTCAATAAAAAATTATATTCAAGTAAGTAAAGTAAAGTATGGAAGGAAAAAACATAGTGTGCCGACCGCAAAAAATGGGATAAGAACAGGAAGATGATGAGTCACTCGATAAATCATTTCCCAAACGATTGTGAGTTGATATGTAGTATATGATAAATTGACCTGGTAGTTCCTCTTGTCGCTGAGCAGCTGCGCCACCTGCGCCGCATCGGGGTGCCTCCCGGCCGCCAGCATCGCCTCCAGCGTGTGCACCCTCATCAGCAGCCGCTGCTCCCCCACGAACAGCTCCCACGAAGCGGCAGCCTCCGCGCGCGTCCTCTCCACGCACTCCCGCAGCGTGCGAAGACGCGTTTCCAGCGACGCCTCGCGCTGGACTGCTTCCTGCGTTACAATACACACCGTTTTATATTATATAATAATAATTAACGACACGATAGCTCAGCAGGCAGAGTACCGTGACAGACTCACAAAGTTTGCATATTAGAGTGCCGAGTTTATATTTAAAAATTACTTTTTTAATAATTAAAATTTAACTTCTATAATATCAAAAGTAGAAACACAGTGTTTGTCAGTAGAAAGACGAAGCACTTTAAGGGGTCATCGTCCTCTTAATTTTAATGCCTAACTAGATAGGGTTGAACAAAACATATTTCTTAGACTCACACTCACCTCTGTCATACACACAATCCTACCAAACTATCCTTATTTTCATTCATGTTACATACAACCTTTCATATCTATACAAAATTAATTACATATATAATAAGATATAATACTATTATATTAATGATTTATTTATATATAAACTTATATATAACTTTATTCAATAATAATTTATTCAGTATTCATATTTCATTCAATAATCATTTATTCAGTATTCATATTTCAATCAATAATCATTTATTCAGTATTCATATTTCATTCAATAATCATTTATTCAGTATTCATTTATCATTTAATATTCGTTTATTCAGTATTCATATTTCATTCAATAATTATTTATTCAGTATTCATATTTCATTCAATAATCATTTATTCAGTATTCATATATCATTTAATATTCGTTTATTCAGTATTCATATTTCATTCAATAATTATTTATTCAGTATTCATATATCATTTAATATTCGTTTATTCAGTATTCATATTTCATTCAATAATCATTTATTCAGTATTCATATATCATTTAATATTCGTTTATTCAGTATTTATATTTCATTCAATAACCATTTATTCAGTATTCATATATCATTTAATATTCGTTTATTCAGTATTCATATTTCATTCAATAATCATTTATTCAGTATTCATATATCATTTAATATTCGTTTATTCAGTACTAATATTTAATTCGTCATTCATATTTTACATTTACCTGTACAAAGTTGTTGAGCTGGTAGAGTTCCTTGAGATGGAGCGGCGTGGTCATGGATGGGTTGAAGGACAGCTGAGCCTCATTGCCGTCCGGGTGGTAGAGCTTCAGGAGTGCGATTACCGGGGGAAATGGATTCTGGAAAACGGACATTTTCTTTATTCATTTTCAATTTTTATAATATAGTTTTATAAAGAAAACAAAATTACATATTAATTAAAAAAAATTACAAATGTATGTGTGTCTGTATATAAAATTTAAATATATATATATATATATATATATATATATATATATATATATATATATATATATATATATATATATTATATACCTTCTCAGAGTTTCCAGCGTTCTCGACTACGGGTATACCAAACTGGACCACATCACCCGAGAATACCTCGTGGGGCTCCGAGTTCTTGAGGGTGCAGCGGTTGTTGTTAACAAATGTGCCATTGCTGCTCTCATTGTCCTGAAAAGAAAACAAATATATAACATTATTATAAAGATTTTGAATGTTTGATAATATTTTAAGGACAACGTTCAAAGTCCTTGCAAAAGAAATACTATTTCAGAGGTATGTTATACTACTATCTAGATGAACATACAGACAGGTATATTTGAGCGAAGCGAGCGAGGATAACGAAGCGCTCTACTGGAGATTTTTTGACATTCTTTGTCACGAATAGGCTCGAAAACTCCTTAACGGAAAATTATGAAATTTTGCAATCAAAAAGACACACATTAGGTGATCGTTTAAAAAACGAAACGACATTTTCAAAAAAAAATTAGAAAAATGTCATTTCGTTGAGGAATAATCGTCAAAATACTGATATCCCATTGAAGTCAATGGGAAACGATGAGTCATTACACTGGGCTCGTTTATCTCAATATGCAAACGGCACCCGAGATTTCGCGAGCGCAGCGATTCGAAATTGAGGCTCTTTTGGCGGCCCTAGTATATTAAATATATAAAAGATAAAACGAAAATGGTGCTACCCTAACAGATCAGTTTCTCAGTAAACAGTATTTTTACTGAAGTCAACAAGTCTCTAAAAATTGCTACCTATATTATAAATTAAATTAATTTTAGTTTAAGTTATATGAGGGCTTTAAATAAATATATACCTACATATTAAAGATTTCTATTATTACGTCCAAACATCGCCCAAATTGTTATATGAAGCAAGCCTTATATGTAAACGAGTAGTATAAGATATAACGCAACGTATGTGTTACACAATCTGTGAGGATGTTAAACCTGTTTTAATTCGGCACGACATGTCGTGTCACGCACGATCAATTATATTATGATATATTCAATAATATTTATAGTTTTACACATGTGATTGTATACAATGTACTAGTGGTTTATAGCGACTTTGTCTGACACTTCGTAGAGTATTTTAAATGGATAAATATGTTGTTATCAACACCGCCATATATTGGAAACTTATAGAACTTATAAGTGAATTAAAAAATGTTAAATTAGCAATGAAAAATATTGTCCTAAAAGAAACTCTCTTTTCTCTTAAGTTGGACCAAATATTTACAAAATTTCATTGAAATCGATTGAGTGATTTCGGAGATTATTGCAAACGAACATCGTGGCACGGGATTTTGATTAATAAAGCTGTTCACACATGCCGTGAGTTAATTTGTTGCAACAAAGAATAACAAGACAGTTATATCTTCAAGTCCTATCTACTACATGGCACGACACACATGTTGTGTGATAGTTTTTTGTGGCTAGCAGTACTTGACAATTGTATTCTCAAACCCTAACTGGCAACTGGCATATGTCACACATGTTGTGTGTTAATTTGTTGCAACGAAGCATTACTTGACAATTACGTTTTCAAACCCTATCTGGCTACTGGTACATGTCACATATGGTGTGTGTTAATTTGTTGCAATGATGCATTTCTTCACAATTATGTTTTCAAATCCTATCTGGCTACTGGCATATGTCACACATGTTGTGTGTTAATTTGTTGCAACGAAGCATTACTTGACAATTATGTTTTCAAACCCTATCTGGCTACTGGTACATGTCACATATGGTATGTGATATTTTTTGGTATGGAGCAATACTTTACAATTATATTAACCAACAACAGACCTTCAATTTCGACTCGCTGTGCCCGCGAAATCTCGGGTGCCGTTTGCATATTGAGCGAAGCGAGCCCAATGTAATGTCTTATCGTTTCCCATTGACTTCAATGGGATATCAGTTTTTTGACGATTATTCTTCAACGACAAGACATGTTTCAAAAAAAATTTTATTATCACCTAATGTGTATCTCTTTGAATGCAAAATGACAGCCTATTTGTGACAAAGAATGTGAAAAGTCTCGAGTAGAGCGCTCCGCTCGCTTCGCTCAATTATTAGCAGAGGACCTGAAGAAAAGCTGGCGTCAGAGATGACACAAACTATTTTTCCAAAGGGATATAAATCTCTCATATTATGTAAAATTATTATATATTTATGTAAATTTATTATCTTAGTTAAAATAAACATTATATGTTTATGTAATAAATAACGCATTATTCATACTAATATTATAAATATTAAACAATTGTCTGCCTATATGATCCTCTCTAAATCTCAACTGAGCAGTTTGGAAATGGTTTTTTTTAAGCCATATCACTGAAAACATAGACAAAAATACAGAGAAAGAAAAAAATAAAAATATTTATTAAAATTTAATAAAAATTGTCCAAAATATATTATTATTAAAAAATTAAGAAAATAAGGTTGCCATAAGCGAAATTATTAAAACTTACAAATTCCTAAAACATGAGAACAGTATTTTTTGTAAAAAAATTAAGTAACATTTTATACCAAAACAAGATCCACGATATTATTATTGCTATAATCAAATTTATATATATTGATATCAATATATTGATGGCTGTATTGACAACAATTCCATGAATTATTTGTATATTGAATATAAACACGGTACGCCGGCATCACAGTGTGTGTATACGATAGGTACCCGGGCATTTATCAATAAAAACAATCAAACATACGCACGCATAATGACTAATGAAGCGACCAACAGACATTCAGAGTATAATAATCATATTGACATTAAAATAAAATTTTTTAGGTTATATTTTTTTGACGTTTAACGTCAAAGTCTGTCCTAATAAGAAAAAGAGCGGGATTTTTTTTTTTGGTTATGGCCTAAAGCGGGAATTTGTTAATAGTCATTATGACGCAATAGTTATATTTTTGTTTACTAATTATAACTTATTTTGTGTATAATTTTATGACATAATGGTGTAACCTCAATAATATGTAAAAATCGCTATATCTGACCGAGGCTGTACCATAAAAGAATAAATTATGTGTTATGCAAATAACATGAAATATATTACGGAATATGGTTGTAGATGTATCTGTGATAGATATCTGATGTAGGCGTACGAAACGAGACTATAACTCGCCCTCTTATAATACAATACGATATAACATTTCATAACATTTAAGGCTTAAGATTTTAACACTAAACCTACAAAGTACCGATCAAATTGACCGTTCTCAAACATTTGTAAAACTTACACTTTTTCAAAAGTTATAATATCGTTATCAAACTACATTACCGTTCTTAGAATATGCATATAATATTTTCTACAATCTTTACTTTTAGTTATTTCCATTATTACTTGCGTTATATAATAATAAAAACTTTTAATTACCGGTCAATTTGACGGCGTGCGGTAGGAACAGGTATACAAGAATTGTCGGTAGGTTTAGTGTTAACACATTCGAGTCCGGCTAATTTCCTACGTTTCTAATTCTGAGTACGGGCTGATATAATGAAATACTGAAGTTAGTCAAGGGGAGGATAAAAAAGTATAAACTTTGTTTGAGGCAACCGGGTATAGAAATTGAAATGACGTGAATTCACGTCAGCGGCAAGGAGGAACAAAATTTGAAATGACGTGAATTCATGTCAGTGGTCGCGAATGTTTTAATAATAATTTTGATTATTCTTTACCGTTTTTCAACATATTTTTCAACTGTTTTTCATCCATTTCAGTATCACATCTACCAAGGGCTAGGTGAATTATCATACTAACGTCACAGTGAAAAGGCTGTTAGTGAGCTTGTAATTTGTGGGCATCTTTAACACTATTTTTAGCGTCAAATAGTACGCTTCAAGTTAGACAATATAAAGGCCACAATTTGTTAAAATTTTAAATATGTAATTAGAGGTGATCTAGTAAAATTTTAGCTAAGACCGAATTGGTCAAGTGGTTAGTGGGAAATACTGAGCCAAAGGTCGTGGCTTCGATTCCCGCACACAATATTTTTTGTGTGATCAACAAACTGTTTCGTGATAGTTGTACGTTATTTCTTTTTGTAAAAAAGCTATTTTGAGACTTATTTGTCAATTTCATTAATAAAAACAAATACGGAGGTATATCTTTCAAATATATATTTATAAAAAAAAAACTCTTACCACGAGATAAAAGTGTCCTTTATCGTAGTACAGCGTGGCGTGGTGCCGCGACAGCACCCTGCATTCGAATATAGTGTTCGTTGGTGAGGGCGTCGCTCGGTACACATTTCTGCCGATCTGAAATATAACGAATAACGAAACATATACATATATTTGTTATCTATAAAAAGGTTATTTTACATATAAAAATAGTATTATAAAAAACAAGAGTGTAAATATACCACGCGTAAGACCTTTTTGTTGCGGTATACAAATCTTTCAGCATTAGGTGCTAAGTTATTTCAAGGACAGCTACTAAACGTAATAATAAGAGTATAAATACTATCATTGTTCTTCACACTGCAATTATACCATTCTATAAGTATAACAATCACTATTAAAAGTGAATATAATAATTTATATGCATAAAAATATCATCAACATACAAACTAATCTTAGCAACATTTTTAATCACAGCATCCTGTACCAATAACGATAAGAATTGACTTCCGCTAACGCACCAGATGGTGGTCTAGAAATAGAATAATATAATCTTATTAAATTTAATTGATAGACAATTGTCCACTTGAAGATCACGGCTCCAGTATTACATATATTACCTGAGAGTAATACAAAGTGTTACGGATAAACCATAGGATACATATGGCAAGTTAAAGACAACACACAAGTTGCACACATCTTTATAATGAGATCCAGTTAAGCTGGATACTCAATTGGTCTTGTTTGATCTAATTGAAGTATGACATCTGACCAAACAATTTAGAGCTTCATCATGATTCATATATTATAAATGCAATCAGAATGTTAATATCAGTATTTGAATAATAACTTGTGAACATTAATTATTATTGTACTAATTAGATTGTACTTTATACTATTTAGTAACAAATTACTTTTAACGATGTTTGGTTAAATTATTACTCGTATAAGTGATAGAAAGTTTGGGCACATCGAACGAATGAGTGATGAAAGAATGTTAAAACAGATTTATAAAGGAAAAGTGAGTGGTAAGAAAGACAGGGGAAGGCCTCGAGTGACCTCCGAAAATACAGTATCTATGATACTGAAGGAAAGTCACATAAAAAGCACGAGGACTCCCCGGAGGGCATGTATGAAGAGGTTGATGTCTGTGGCCGAGGCGAAAGAGGTATGCAGGGAACGGTCCCTACGCTACGCTATGCTACGGAGCGTTTTGCGCTCCGTCGTCGCTGGCTACCTCGCAACGGATATGGCGTGAAGTTAAAATATATAAATAAATAATAAATAGGTAATAGAAATAAGTATTAAAAATTAATGTTAAAATAGTTTTCCTCATTAGTTGTATTCGCAAAAAAGTTGAAAAACCCACAAGGAAACAACATTTGAATATATTATGACATATATAAAAATTTTGTACCTATTGTAGAGTTGTATGTAAATATATTGATAAAAATATCATAAAACTGTAAATATTATTGTTGTTTTAAATAATTAGTTGTTATAGATTATTACTACCGGATTTCTGAAATACTTATTAAATTTGAATTCAAAATATCTTCATTCATATAGACATTTAAACACTTGAATTGTCAATTGTTACATTAAAAAGGTCCGAGTAGTCACTCCGTAAACTACCACCAGCTTAGAATGATTCTCTGCTGAGCAGAGACTAGAAATTCAACAGTTGCTCTTTTGAATGAAATTTAACAATGTTAGGTGTATATGTTATATCAACCCTGGAAATAAGTCAACAACCTAAGTTCCACATATTGTGATCAACTACAAAGAACTTTGAAATAAATTAATAATCTGTTTTTTCTATGACACTATCAAAATATATTCACAATAAATGCGGAGTAATATTTGTGAATTGATTTTAAATTTGTAGTATATTGCTTTTCATTAATCTATTGACAATAATTTAGTTACCAACTGCATATAAGCATGTATATATATATAATTTAGCATTAAGACAACCTATTGTACCCTTTTGTAGTATAAGTCTTAATAAATGAACAAATAAACATATATATATATATATATATATATACACATATATATATTATTTTCTGTTTGTGGCATCAAACAAATGTAAAATATGCAAAAGTACTTTAATAATATTTTTAGCACTATATATTTAAAATAATAATTCCCAATGTGAGTGCAGGCGGCACCCCTAAAATATTTCACCTAAAAATATTAGCAAAATCAAAATATAATTCTATGAATGATGATATCGCAATAATGAATAACTTTAATCAAAGGGTTTTAGAAACTTTCAATTCTACATCTTCCAAATAAGAAATATCTCTAAGAACAAATAAGATAAAGATATTCCACATTCCATCTTAAATGTTGATTTAATCTTATCTTAAACCTATCTTCAGATTAGTACAAGTGGTCAGAATAGTTATAATTTTTTCTCAGATATCAATTTATGTGTTAAGATAAAAAAAACAGTAAATTATGATACATACTTGTAACAAAACCTTCCTGTAGTTATACTATAATAGCAATCAAGTTAAGATAATATTAAATAACTTTAACTTCAAATTATTTAAAAGAAATGCTAAATGTAGTACTTAATACGATATTTAATAACAAATCTTTAAAAACAAATTATTGAATCAATAAAATCACAATGATATATGTTTTTATTGATATCACTGACTCAATTTGAATTAAATCTTACAATTATTTATATATCCTTACCTTTAATTATATATACATAATTATTTATAAGTAAATATGGAAGGAATAGTATAATATTACCTTGACTGAATGTTCTAATGTGACATGTCGTTCTTCAAATGGCAATGAATTAGCGTGAGGTATGAAGACAGCCTTCGCCACTCCCGTTTCTTGATTATTAGGGGGCTCTGGATTTAAAGTTCTTGATATCCAGTTGTATTCCATATTTTTAATCGTTTTACTCATTTGTGCCCCCTTAGCGCTCTTGATCTTTGCAATCACCATTGCATACCTCGCTCCTCGGAGTAATCATTCGTACCTCGTTCGTGAAGTAACGAGTTCCACATCGAAGATAAAAACAATCATAACACTAGCTTCATGGCGAAAGGTATAACTCATTTCCTGTCATCTTGAGAAAGAATGTATTGAAATCACAATAAATCGTTATATATATTGTAATTATCTTTGTCAAATTAACACATAAAAAGCACTTGGAAAATAAAATGAAACTTGATTCCTTTCGCCTACTGGTCTATCAGTTGTTAAAAAAACCATAGAATTCTATAAAAAATAAATCTACTAGATATTGTCTTAGATTTTTTAACTACATATAAAAGCAATAAATCCAGATCCTGATATATTAAATCATTATATTTATTAAGGGCGTTGATTGAAATTATCGTTTGAAGAACTTACGAAATGGGCGCACGAATCGGACATTTGTTTTGTTGAGTTGGGTTACCTACAGAAGTATCTTATCTGTCGTTCATATCATAACTCATTTGTTTTTTTTTTTTTTTTGTTATTTTTAATTTTAAATTTGTAATACAATAAAAAAATCGCGTATGCACTGGAAAATATGCGATAGATACTTGTTTAAAATAGGACATTAATATTTTTTTATTTAACTACTGATTTTTTTAATACATTTTCTGTTACACTAACTTTTGGACGTAGTTTATAAAGAAATATCATATTTCTTTTAAACATCTATCTCAATATAACTAAAATATTTGGTTAATTTATTTGATTAATTATATAAAAATCCATAAAAATACCGTTGCAATCAAAATGTAATGAAATAATTATTTTAGCAAAGAGAATTCAATTTCAAGATAATTTTATTACTTAACCCGAAAATATAGTTGTATAACTAGCAAAAAAATTTATTTTATTATGTTGTTTTATAAAAAAAAGTATATGCCAAAATAGCTTTCCTGACTGTTTTTAAACACTTCTAGAGAATACGTTTTTGTTCCCAACTCCTAATTGTAGCTCATTTCTACCTTGTTTTCGACAATTAAATCATTTATGAATAAAATAGAACATTAGATTCTCAGTAATTTTTTTTTTAAATATTCATCTCTATCAAAGCTCCATATAAACTATTAACTTATGCTTCAATAAAATGGTATTAAAAACGCAATGTTGGATTAGATTATTATTTTTCTCTGTAATATTATTGCATATTAACTGATATTTTTAGTTTTCTAATAAATATTGATAGTCTACTAAAATTGTAAAAGCTGCAGCATGATTTAATGAAACGGCTACATTATAATTTGCTACACATCTCATTCTCACACATAATAGTTAAATATGGTTATCTCTTTTTATTTTAAGTGTTGCACGATTTTATTGAATTCAAAAACATTTTTTAACGATTGAATATAGATGGCGCTGTTACTTTGAAAGGCAGAAAAGAAAAATCGAAACTTGCCATTGTACTTTGTAGTCAAATTGTAGTAGTGTATAGAATCGGGTGAATATAAGCCATTGCAACGGAACGGTTTTCTGCCTCGGGTCTTGTGTGTACTGTGTTTTTGAAGTGTGTGCTATTTTTAAAACGAAGGTGCAATTTAGAAGGTTTTAAGCTTTGTGAGTATGAATTAAATGCCTTTCAATTTGTTAAATGAACCTATAACTGCGAAAAACCTAATAGACATTCTTTTTAGACTTCAGTTACTGTTCAATATGGCCGTTCATCTATTTGCCAAATTTCATCAATACTGCACAAAATACAGTTTAGTTAAATTAGGATTAGCTCTAAATCCACCACGTTTGGTGTTTTATAAAATATCTTCTATCGTTGATGTGGCATACTGACAGAAAGGTTTTTGACGTTTTATTCTGACTCATTTTGATTTAAAAGATGGTTATTTTATTATTTTCGCGCAAAATAATACATTTCTAGTTTATATTTTATCTTCTTTTTAGTACATGTTAGTTGTGGCGTCAATAAATATATATTATATGATATATAAACATGATGTGGTTTTTAAAAATTTAACCGAAAATTTATGTTTTTGTCTTGATTTATTGAAATTAGGACATAAACAGGTATTAATATTAAAACTCTGTTTATCTTATTATATATACATTATTAATTAATGTATACATAACAATTTTACTGGCCCGCACAAAATAATTATAACAATCTATTCATTGAATATATATATATATATATATATATATATATATATATATTTATATATTTATAACTTGTTGTACATATGTATGTTCTTTTGTAATGTACAAAATTACATATTAATTTTAAATATTAAAATATTTTTTATCAAATTCATTAACTTATAGGTTAATGAATGGTAAAAGTTTCAGAAATTTGATACTATTTTTAAAACTATATAACTTTTTTGTATCAATGAAAAATAAAACCAAAAGATTTTAATTCCGATGATTAAAAGGACATTACCAAATTTTATTTATAACAAAACATCCAAATCTTTTGATATATAAAAAATAAGTGCAACATAATACTGTATGTATATAGTGTAACGAATCAGTTAATTCTTTAACCTTAAAACCAATATTTATACCACAGCCATTCTCTACAGACATATATATATATATATATATATTTATATATATAAAGACAATCTCTCTGTATAGTATCTTATGTTATTATCTTTTTAAATGTTATAATTAAATCTTTAATACTGTTCCACTAATTGTACCTTCTCTTAATAAATATAAAATATATATAACATATATTAATTATTGTCACTGCAAGACACCAGCCATATAGTTTTAAGACAATATGATATATAAGAAAGATATATATATATATACATAAAACTTTGTTTATTATGACGGTATTCCAAAATCAAAAATATCAAAATGTGTATTTTTTAATTGTCAAAACTACCACCAGCTAGGAAAGTTATATTCCACTGACCTGAGAAGATCTGGCGACAGCAACTCAGCAGTGTTATCTTGTTCATTTATTTTTAAAGCCATACTTAAGACCTAAATTACATTATAATAAATCTTGGAAGTGTCCGGCAGCGAGTCCTTTAAGGGTCCATCATAGAAATACGAAATACTATAGTATTTGTTAGCACACAAATATTACATAACAAGTTTTATACATATATATATATATTTTAATTTATTTATTTAATTTGTAAAACACTATGACACATAAAAAAATACTTGTTTTATTCTAGTCTTTAAAGTGAATGACTTGACATCTGTCAAAGTAACCATGTGGGTACATAATATATATATAAGTGATCTTATTAAAACCATTATAGAAATATTTTTTTTTTCTGGATATTAACATAATAACTCTTTTGTACATACTTCTATGATGAAGATGTTGGTGTTTCTATGTGGTGTATAATCATTTTTAATTATATATGTCCGATGCAGGTGTGATAATGGCAACGGCGCTCCTGCCGTCGCCCGCGTGAATCAGTGAGACTCAAGTGCAGTGAACCTTGGGCTTGTCTCCAGCGTAAACCAACCACAATGAAAATGGTGTTGTCACAACGGCAACGAGAGGAGCTGTAAGTGTTTTTCTTTCATGCAATAAACAATTCTTAAAATATCGGGATCCTTCTTAATTATTCAATAGCCTTTAGTAGCTGATTGTGATTCCAAGAAATCATATATTTACTTTAATATTAATTAATTCTACAAGTTCCTCAAAACAATAATACTGTAACAGAACTGATAAAACTTTGAAAAAATAAATAGAAATAGAATAATTAAATTGAATCATTGATAAGGTGTGAGAAACATGTAAACATATTTTAATTAAATATTATGTAATTACATATACATACATACATATTAACCGCATTTTGGAAGGGTAAGAGACCTAAGACTTCCACTTGGTACAATATTCACATACGTCTTTTGCTTCATCCATTCTAATGCACTATCTTCAAAACATCAAATATAAGTAAAATAAAAGAAAAACTATTTTTAAAAATGCTACACATCTTTTCAATATATCACAGATAAATTAAACATCAATTTGTGTATGAAGAAGGAATTTTATTTTATGATTTCTTTTGCATTGTATTAAATTAATCTTTTATGTTAAAAGAAGACTTAGTGTAAGTTGTTATACCATATTGTTATAATTGACTTATCTATCTATTACTTTATGATTTACGAACACAGATATATATGTTGGTGAATTGGATTCCTGTAGTTGTAATACTGGTGGTGGTCGACGTGGAACGGAAGTAGTATTTATTATTGCTTAGGAGTTCTAAGACATATCTTTCCTCACATATAGTCATATAAGTTTTTTACATATACTACATATAATTTGAAAGGTACAAGATATATGAATATATTTTTTCAATATGAAATTTATCTCAAACATTGTAAATACACACCAAGTAAATCTAATAAATTTACTTAGAAAGAAAACCTGTCCATAATATTTTTAATATCAAAGCTAATAGAGCGAAGTGTCACAATAGTAATAATAAAAGAAAAAACAAAAAAAAAATTAACATAAATTTTTAAATTGAAGGATAAAAAAACTCTTAAAAAATTTCGATCTTTGCTTTAATTTTTTTATTTAATCATACGTTACGACCCGTATTGTGGTATTAAAAAAAAACGTATTTTATACTTTAAATTAAGAGATGTAGATAAAACAACATCCTAACATTATATACACTTCCTCTCGCAATTCACTTGAAATAATGTAACCTTAATAATAAAGATGCCGTTAACATTAACAAAGTAATGGTTACTCCATTTTAACTGCTCGGAAACCTTGACTTTTCAGGTGAGCTTAAGAATTACATTTTCACCTGCTTCACTGAATATAACACGAATGGCAGGTGAATTCTTAATTCAAATTAATTATAAAATATTTTATTAATGGAAGTTATGTTTTTTTTTAAATTCTTTAAATACTTGTGCCTACGGCGTACTGACTGATTTGTAATTTTTTTAATTGTTTATTTTTTTTTATATTGGCATACAGCCAAGATACAACCGTATTGTCCGGTTTATTTTTTTTTAATATCTATGCTTACTGTCAACATACGATCTTTTTTATTAGGCACATTTAAAAAAAAATTGCGTACAACCAACATATAACCTTCTATCCGGTTTATACTTTTTTTTTAATGATAATTTTATACAACGTTTTATATAAACTGTCTCATATGAAAAATTATCTTACTCTCAATAACATACTTCGGGGGACAGGTTACAGTATTAAGTCTCGTTACGTAGTCACCGGAAACGGATGTTGTTTTTATATTATCACAAGCTCTACAGGTTCCCGCATAGCTTTAACAACCTCACGTGTGATCCAATAATATAACAATGTATTAACAGTAGTGTGAGATTGTATCAAGTGCATTGTATATTAAATTTTAATGAATTTTGTATAATATTACATAATTTTAATAATAATATTATTTGTTGGTTATGATTTTGTATGAGGGTAGTTTAATAACTTAACGTATTATAATATTGATAAGATATTTTTTTTTATTTATCTTCTGTGCCTTTTAGTCGAGACTTAGTTGACAGTAATATTTCCGATACAAATCATATGGTCTAATTTCGTAATTACACATTAACTCACACACAAATACATTAAAATTACACTGATAAACTCACACAAACAAAGAGCAATACATATATATATTCAAATGATGATAATCAAGCAGGTCACAGCTACACGGACTCCCCGTACCGCCTATCGACCTTTGAAAGTAACAGTGTTACCTATAACAGGGGTCAATGACCCGCCACTCGCCTTCCCGAATCGCTAGTTACTCGCGTAACTTTCTTAACAAATCTCATCACTACTAAGATATTCAATATCCCATTATCGATAAAATAAATCCAATAATTATCAAATTTATCTACAAGTGTCTTTATTTATACGTTATCATTATTGATAATTAATGTATATTATAAAAACATATAATAAATCTTGCATATATATATATATATATATATATATATATATATATATATATATATATATATATAGGGTAAGGACCCAGTAAAAGCTATAATATTATATTATTATTAAGATATATATAATAAAATGTTGTTTTTATCTTAACATTCGTGGTGTCGTGACCTGTTGTTTGATGTGTCACTTGATAGAAGTGAAAGGGAATCTTTGACCTGTACAACTGGGATGCAATAGATTGAGTTGTCCGAACTACACTTTAAGCATTACACTATCCAATCCATCAAACGCTAAATCAACTAGGAAACTAACATCTCGTCCATATCGTCATGTCCAAACTACACTTTAAGCTGCATTTACACTATCCAATCTACCAAAGGCTAAGTCAACTAGGAAATTAACATCTCGTCCATATCGCCATGTTGTCCAAACTACACTTTAAGCATTGCACTATCCAATCCGTCAAACGCTAACTCAACTAGCACACTAACAGCGTACACTAAAAGGCTGTTAGTGTTAGCGTGCTTGTGATTGGTCGACTCTTACTCTCTATTTGACATAGTGCACTTGAAATTGGATAATGTAGTGGACTCATAACGAAGTCTCTCGAATAACAGTATCTTAAAACTTGTATGAGGTTTCTGAAAATTGAAATTAAAGTTTAACTAAATAATTCGAATATTTTAAACTACTTCATCAAAAGTAACTAAAAATTCATATTTTTACATATATTTATATTTAAATCCCCATCCCCATCCCCAGATATATATCAATTTGAAGACCACCGAAACATAAACATACATACAAAATTATAACTTTTTATTTAACTTTAGAAATAAATAGTAATAATAATAATTGTAGTTAGTGTAGTAGTAATTATAGTAGATTAGATATCTGAAGGAAAGATAAGTTGCTGTCTGTTTATTTATTATCTTGCACGTATCTCATAAATCACAATGTCATAGACATTCTATACCAGTTGTCACTAGAATTAATAAAAAAACCATACATATTAATTTACATATGTGTGTGTATAGATATATAATCAATAAAATATTATCAAATCATTACCAACTTCCGTGTTCCTTGATATAACAGACATTATTCAAACGGTCCGGACCTTATTTGTAAGCACTCAAGCGGTCACAAATAAGGCCCGTACGCACTTTGTAAACTCTATTGAGGAATGCGAATTATTTTGTATGACTTGTCGCACTTACACTATTATCTGTGTCGTAATATGGGTGTGTATCACAAAATTATAATAATTTATCTGTAAGAGGCTTTATTCGTAACCATATACATATAAATAAAATTTAAGTGTCCGTTTGTATTTCCAAATTAATAGCTTTTAACTAAATGCATATGAAAATATATACGGTACTTACATAAAAAAGTATTTTTTTTGTCTGTCTGTCTATTCGGGCATTAGTCCGGTTAGGTTTAGGGATTACCCTAATACAGCTGGACCGATTTTAACAAGACTTTCATTGATTTTATAAGGAGTATTAAAAATCGTTACCTCGTAAGATATACAGATAATCTCTAATATTATTATCCAGATTTTATTATAATCCTAATTGATCGATTTTTCTATAATAAGGGTATCTTATATATATTGTTATGTACTAAAATATCCATAAGAATATTTTTCTATCCTACAATTTTATTGAGAGGATATTCAGCATTCCAGCAGTGGAAATAATGTGATACCGCGGTTCAATGACTCGGAAGACTAGAATAAAAACTGAGATAGCAGTAAGTTATTAACATAACATTAATAATACTTTATACTTATCATTAATTAAGATTTATTTATATATATATTAAAAGAAATAAATTATATAATAAAAAAAATAATAATTTAACCTTAAAATATTTTTGTCTATATTTTTTTTATTTATTGCAAATGTGTCTTTCCTCCTTATCCTTATCCCTATTTTTTGAGGTCAAATTTCTTCCACTTCTCATAGGTCATCCCAGTGAAGATTCTTCTCTGTAACACCTTAACACACTCCATATCTTCTGTCTCTCTCTGTGTTGAGAGAAGAGAGAGACAGAAGATTCATCTCGTCTTATTGTATTGTGACCATAGCACGATAAACTTATATAAAATAATTCTATCACTTTACTATCTCTTACATACTTACAATATCCCCTCTTGTGACACATTCAGCTCAATATATTTATATATTTATTTATCTTCACGCCATATCCCTCGCGGGGTAGCCAGAGACGACGGAGCGTCAAACGCTACGGTCCCTGCATAAATCTTTCGCCTCGGCCACAGACATCAACCTCTTCATACATGCCCTCCGAGGGATCCTCATGCTTTTTACGTGACCTTCCTCCAGTATCATAGATATTGTGTTTTCGAAGGTGACTCACTCTCTTACCGCTCACTTTTCCTTTATAAATCTTTTTTACCATTCTTTCATCACTCATTCGTTCGACGTGCCCAAATATAATATATATATATATAAAATTATGATTAGAAATTATGAATAGAATATTATGACCGCTACTATGATAAAAAAAAATAAAAAAATTCATCAAATTGTATGAAACAAGTATGTATGTATCACAATTTGAATGATATTTGTATGTAAATTTATATAATAAATAATACATGTATATGTAACTTGTGTATTAATAAATAAACCCGAAGAAAGATAAAGTGGAGCACCCAAAAGTTATTACAGTCAAAATAACAAATGTATTAAAAAATATTCCAATATTTATTACCGAATACATAATATTCGAGACACTAGAAATGATTCGCACCAAAATATCAACAAATATATTTACGGGTCAATTATTTTTTTTTACATTTTTAGATTAAGTCTATAATATGAATGAAATTATATAACATTAATTTTAAATAATACTCGCTGTTTATTGCTTCAATGTTAGGAATTTTAATATTATAATGACATAACAACATATATTTGTATATATAGATATATATATGTTAAAAAAACATCTGTTAGAAGCTTAAGCGTCCGCTACAAGTCTTATTTACAGGTATGATTTCATTATATCAAGTATTAAGCCGGTTTTAAGCGATATTTATGTATAATAGATGTATTTATTTATATTTTAACCGACTACGAACAATTTAGAGAGGGTAATGATTTTGACAATCCTATATATAAATATATTTTTATTTCGGTTTTATTGTGATAGATGTATTGTTATATTTTAATATATTATTGATTTAATATATTATTTAGTTGTGCCTACGACTCCGTTCGCGCGGAAAGTTTTTTAAAATAATAAAAACCTAAAGTTATCATAAAATAAGCTATCCGCCATTAGAAGTTCTATTAAAATCGATTCAGCAAACTCAGAGATTAGTCGGAGAAAACAGACAAACAAACATTAAAAAAAACTAACATATGTTTTCATATTCATTTAGCGAATCTGAAATTACAAACGGACAGTGCAATTAATATTATATATTTATATATATATATAGTCTAAAAGATGAAAGTTTTATTGACATTTCCCATTAACCGGGTCAGATGAACGGCCGCCTCGTATTTGACACACAGTTTGAGTTTGAGTTTACGCAACACCCCATTAACATAATCGATCGAGATTGTAATCATTATTGTATAATCATGAGATGTTATAGAAAGCGGTTTGATTAATATTAAATATTTGGCGCAAACTGACATTAATATTTATCTATATATATATATATATAAGCGATTTACGATTCACTGACTCATCACGAAATCTCCGAAACTATCTGTCCGATCAACTTAAAATTTTACATAGTTACTTCTTTTGTGACGTAGATATCCACTAAGAACGGATTTTACAGAATTCCTATCCCAACGGATTTCAACTTTTTCCATTTCGCCAAGTTTTAAACCTGTAGGAGCTATACACTTAACGCGAGGGTACGAGTTACTATAGCAACGGTTACGATGACAACAGATTATATGACAAAGGTCACCATAGCAACCTAAGTTCACATTCAAATTATTATTATGCCCGGAGGAAGCGAAGCGGGAGGTAATAACTAGAAATTTTTATTTAGGTATCTAATAGATTTTGTTTGTATGTTTTTGTTTGTTGGGTAATCTCTAAAATTACTGGACCGTTTTTCAATATTTTTTTTTAAAGGAAATTTACATTATCAATTGGTAGGATAGGCTATCTTTTATACCTTTATAGCAACTGGATCGGGACCTATTCGGGTAAAATCGGAGTAATTAAGAAAAAGCGTCCTCAAATAATCTATACATATAAATAAAATCATCAGCTTTTATAATTTTTCTCTGTCTCTTTGTTCCGACTAAGACTGAGAGTCACTTAGCTACTTTAATTAAAAAAATATTACGCACGAGTGAAGTCGTGGGCACCGGCTAGTCATAAATGTAACCCTAAATTCTAAATAGAAGATACTATCATCACATGTAAAATAGTTAAAAGACAAGCGAAGTCGGCGTTTTTAGATAGTTATTTATATTTAACTACAATATTACGTAAATATTTATTATTATAATAAAACAAGCTGTGCCAACGACTTTGTCCGCGGCAATTTTTTTTTTTAACAAAAAGTAGTTTATTTACTCCTTATGAATTCGGTACTCATTTCATAGATTAGCCTGAACAAACAGGCAGACAGACATTTTTTTTTATGTGAGTATTTGGTGAAATGTTGTTAATTTGTGATTACGAACAGACACTTTTATTTTAATTGTGTATATATATATATATATATATATATACGTACATATTTCGAATGGACTATATTTTATATGTATTCTAAAAATATAGTCTATTCGAAAATACGTTGCCCCAGTCCAGTCCGGTCAACCTTGGAATACTCGTAGCAATGTGTCCGTTAACGTTAATACACTGGGATCTCTTTAATGGCAGTGACTCATCTTATTTGTCACTGTCTCTAATGTTATATAGGGTTGTCTCTTTACTCAGGGTTGATACTGTCGTTTTTTTAATATATTTTGAGGGTTGTTTTTATTCACTTTAGTCTTTAGTCCATTTTCTTTTTAATGATTTAAGTTTTTTTAATGATTTTTTTTGTCGCACTTCTCTTATAGGGTTGTCTTTATCGTGTTTTTTAATATTTGATTTTTATTACAATTTTTAAGGTTGTTTGTGATATCTATATTCTTTTTCTTTATTGGCTTTTTTAGGATTGTTTTATTATTTTATAGCTTCTTTTTATTAGTGTTTATTGCAGTTTTTTTATTGATCTAAATGCTTTTGTTTTTGGTTTTTTTTCTTACAGAATTGTCTCTGAGTTTTTTTACTAATTTATAGTGTGTATCGTTTGCAGTTTTTTTTTATTGATTCTAATACGTTTTACACATAAATGTCACTTACAATAATAGTATAAATTATTTTTTTCTTCTTCATTTATAAAAAAATTCTTCGTAAACATATCTCAATACAAGATGTGAATTAATTAGATGTATCATTGTAAGGTCCGAGCGCCGTTGTACGATCGCGTCCGGAATGCGGTCCGCGGCACCGGTCCCGGTTCTATCCGCTATTTACTCTGCCGCATACCGCAATGCTGCACGCTGCACGCTGCACGCTGCACCCCTATTATATCCCTATATGGGATGAATAATTTATATATATTTAATTATAACTATCATCGCATGTAGACTGACTAGTTTGTAGATATATGGTTTACCTTGTTGCATAATATATATATATATATATATATATATTGAATGAAATATTAATCAACATAGACTAGAATCTACGACCTCAGGGATGTCGTTCCGTCGTTCTGCTAATCGAGATATAGTGTTTCTGTCTTGATTAATCTATTGTTTAATAGCAGCGTTTCTCACACCCTGAAGTCTTTTTAAAATTTTCATATACATTTTTTTTTTCTGTATTTATATTGAACAGAAATATGTATTTACAGTTATGAATTTAAATATATGCATGTGTGTGTGTGGGTGACTTTTGGTAATATTATTACAGTAAAAACTTTCCTCAAACACGACGACGTTTCCTTTAATACGTATCGATTACTGATTACCGTGTCTGCGTCTTAACTAGTCAACGACCTCAGGTAATGCTTAATGTGCTACCCTCATAACGAACTCTAATATTTACCTTCACCCCGCGTATAATGAATTTAACTATTAATATAACTATCAATGAAATCGTTTGTATGTAAAGTTTGACAAACATACTTTATATATATATAACTTTTTTTATGTTAGTCATAATAAGTATCATATAATGTCCTTATAGCATGTTACAATAAAAATATATATTTTTTATGTTATTCTCGTAATAATTAGTCAAGGTCATATTTATGTAATGTATATGTCATATTTACGTAAGAACAAAAGTGTTATAAATTGTCATTCTAACTTGACATTAAAGCGGACCCCTCTGGTGTATAGATTCTATGGATACAGTGTACATATTTGTGTAAAAGGGTACCTCTATGACGCAGTGCTGACGTCTGCGGCGCCGCCGATCGATGGGCGACAGGCTTTAGCGGCTTCCTTTCCAGCCGGGAATGTGATATCTGAAACCCGGCTCTCATTTACACTCATTGAATACTATTTTCTTGATATTCTTATAAATTTGAACAGATATCAAATTTTTTTTTGATACGTCGAATGCTAAATTATCAGCGAGTAGCGTGGGTTACTTTTATCCCGATATTCTCACGGGATCGGGAACCTACTGGAATGTAACCGATGGATGTCATAGATAAAAGCTACAGGGTATATATTATGCATATATTACATGAAAATAAAAATTCATAAAAACATAAAGACAAATTAAAAAAATAATCTTTTACGTCAACGCGAGCGGAGTCGGGGCCGACAGCGAGTATGTAGTTTATAATATAAAATAAATAATCAATACTTTTTGTATCCATTAAGTTTATCTTAAATATAAACGTAAGTAAAAAAGCTTTTGAAGAATAATGAAGCGTATAAATAAACATTAATAAAAAAAACTATCAAAATTTCCTTGATTTTAACAGTAAAAAAAAATAATAAATAAATATTTGAGAAACCTTGGACAGAACGTGTAGGTGTATGTGTATGCGTGTGTGTGTATGTAAATAAAATTTAACTCGTAATACGACTGACGTAATTATATAGGTACGTATCTCAGACGTAATGGACTCTCCGCTGTATCCCCAAATAAAGGATAACTAAACGCTGTATTAAATAAATAATATAAGTGAAAATGGAACTAATTCTCCAAACGTAACGTTAACATTGCGACACGGACAACACTGGCCGGTGAGATGTGTGTGTTGTAACATTCGGTTGTTAAAAAAAAAAACGATTCAATCACGTGTATCTATGCAAATTCATTACGTGCCCCCCTTACATATAATGCACTAATTGTAATCGGTTTAACGTATTCTTTCATTACGTATGCGATGTGTCCCATTACCTATGAGTATATAAAGTGTAAACGCAATCAATCGTTAACGTTATACGTAATTGGGTATTTATTTTGTTTGTCTTTTTTTTTTTTTTTTTTTTTTTCGGAAGACGCACTGGCATGTCTCGCAAAGGTTGCAAATGTCAAAGTTTATAATTATGTACCAATTTTAGTTGAATTAAATTTAATAGTAATTTTATCGTTACTATTCTCAGGTATATGTATTCCACTTGTATTTCCTTAAATATATTAGTCACTGTTTTTAATTATGCTGATTTTGATTCAATTTGCATTTATTTATAGCGATCGTCGCTGTCAATAGAGGATCTCGTTTAATTTATTCATGATTTTATTTTTTTCCTCAAAGCGGTTTATATTTATTTATTTTTCTTATTTTATTTATTTATTTGTATTTCGTCCATGTTGAATCAATACCAGTGATCACTTGTGTACGTCAAATGGAAGTGCCTGGAGTGTTTTGATACGATACTTATCAAAATAAGTCCTTCTGTAAAGACACTCTCCAATAAATTTCTCTGCCAAATATCCTTCGGTTGAACAGGAGTGGTTTGTAGGTATACAAAATAATACACATACAAAATCTGTCACGTTAGTAAAATTAAATCTTCCCCCTTCTATGTTAATATTATCAGCGTAATCGGTTACCCATCTATAATTCACCTAAGTCACTGTTACTTAACCATTATATACTTACTCATCCATATATATAGGTATAACCAAGTGCAGTGTTTAAGGGAATCAGAAAATATTCCTTATATCAAATAATTTGTTCTACGATTTATTTTAAAAAGAAGAAAAATAATAATTAATTTTATTATTACTATTATAATTATTTTCTATTTTATATAAAAGGTTATATTTCGTATCAAATCATAGGAATTTTGAAGAATATATTAATACGAGAAAATCTTTATACTGTAATATTTTATATTTTAATTATAATTAAGAGCTTATAATTATTTAAGATCAATCAATCAATCAAAGTTCTAAATAGATAATAGAAGTCATTCTCAATACTGATACAATAATATCGGTTTTAGATTTAAGATTGTTTCACACACTAACAGATCAGTCTAACAATAATAAATAAATAATATTGGTAAATGATTGTGTTGTGTAAATTACCCTTAACAAATAGTAGATACTATCAAAAGACGTTAGTGGTGTATAGAAGCCCTTATATCTGTATTATAACGCCGTGAAAGTTATTTTCTCAGGCCTCCGAGTCTCTTGCACGAAACTACTTTCGCTATACCATCGTTACTGAACTTTGATACTAACAGAGAGGTCCAAGGTTCGAGTCCCCAGCGACTTAAATTAACACTAAACCTACCAACAATTCTTGTATATCTGTTTCTATCGCACGCCGTCAAATTGACCGGTAATTAAAAGTTATTTTATTATATAACGCAGGTAATAATGAAAATAACTAAAAGTAAAGAGTGTAGAAAATATTATATACATATTATAAGAATTGTCATGTAGTTTGATAACGATATTATAACGTTTAAAAATGTGTTAGTTTTACAAAAGTTTAAGAACGGTCAATTTGATCGGTACTTAGTAGGTTTAGTGTTAAATAATATTAGTAGTAGTAAGACTATTACGACTCCAGGAATGGTTTTTTTTGTTATGTATATTAGTGTCAGGAAAATGATTTAAAAAATTAAGAGGAAAAGTAACAGAATGAGTTAGTATTTTTGTATCGATATCTCGAACTAAATATCTATTATTACATTTCAAAATATATAATATTATAAAATTAATTTAATTCAATCAAACGACGCTTATAATTTATAAATATATTTTTTTATTATTATTTTCAATTCCCTCAATTCGCTGGATCTCATCACTTGTAAAATGTAATACTTCTCCCACGCATACAATAAGGGACCTCAACTATGAATTGTCTCTGAATCGATTTATTTTCATCGTCCAGTAAGTTATCTTACGTATAAAACGAGCGATAAATTAAAAATCATTCATTCGGCCGCTCGATTAATAAATAATAAACTTTAAAACCGATTTTCACTTTTAATTAATATATTTGAACTGTTACGTAACTATGGATTTGTTATTTTAGATAGGTTAGAATTAAATTACTAGAGGTGCCAAAAGACCCGAGATTTCGCTAGCGCAGCGAGTCGAAATTGAGGGTTGTCATATTAAGCGAAGCGAACCCAGTGTAGTAATGACTCATCGTTTCATTCACTCGACTCATTGACTTCAATGGGATATCAGTTTTTTGACGATTATTCCTCAACGACATGACTTTAAAAAAAAAAAAAATTTAAACCATCACCTAATGTGTTTGATTGCAAAATTTTATAATTTTCCGTCAAGTAGTTTTCGAGCCTAATCGTGACAAAGAATGTGAAAAAGTCTCAATAAATACGAACAGGACTCGAACCTACATACTTAATTCAAACGAATATTTATAACCATGAAACTACCGCCATATTTATTTTTATTGTGTCTTTAGTTAGTAATAAGAATGACTTATTTGATTAATATAAATTTATAATAATTTGCAATTTTACAAATATCTTAAATAAGTAATTTTTTTGTACATTCAATATATTCAACTATTCAATATTTTTTTTCTATGCAACATAGTTTAAGTAGTATTTCTTCGTATCAGCTAGTTTTGTGAATATTTCCAATACTTCTTAGTAATCCTTTCACTCGAAGGTTGTGTGAGATTGGTTTTATAAATAAGATTTCTTTTGGATACTTTATTTGTTTCTACTCTAATCAAGTGTCAGGATTAACTATTCTGATACTATACTTATCTAAAAGTCCTTCTCTAAGACTCTCTCCAACGTAAAATTAAGGATACGAGGGTGTCAAGAACCACACAACAAACTCGGTCTGATACTTTTTTATTGTGATCAATGTTTCACAATAAAATGCCTATATATATATATAGAATAAGGCCTTCCAAGTATTCAGTTTAATGAAATACCATACCTATTGTTGAGGATGGGATATTTGTTAATATTTTTTTAATAAATTGGTATACGCGGGCCGCGTATCAGACAAGGACGTGTTATCTATATGGGACAAGTTCACGTGGCGATGACCTTAATATTTGATCAGTTTTGTTCAGTTAATGCACTGTAGGAAAATTGTTATTGTTTTAGATTTTCATATACTTTTCATTTTATGAAATTCTGGACCTCACTTTTCGAACTGTGTGAGTCTTTTTAGCAATGTTTGCTTAAATGAAATAGAAAACTGTGAGTGAGAGAGACAGAGTGCATAAGAGTGTGTATTTATATTAGTATATTCCATAATAATTCATTATTGTGGAATTAAAAAAAAAAAAAACATTATAAGACATTCGAGTTCGTCTAATTTCCTACGTTTCTAATTCTGAGTACAGGCTGATATAATGAAATTCTGAAGTTAGTCAAGGGGGGGATAAAAATTATAAAATTTGTTTGCGACTACCAGGTAGGTATAGAATTTGAAATGACGTGAATTCACGTCAGCGGCAACCAGGAATAGAATTTGCTATGATGTGAATTTACGTTAGCGGCCGCGAATGCGTTAACAAAGATTAAGATACTTTAGACTAGAACTACAAAACATGTTTTAGTATCAAATGCTTTATTATATATATCTATCTATCAGGAACAAAGCGATCGCTGACTACCTCGGTAGCAATGGCTACAACGACGCTCTGGAGGCGTTCAACAAGGAGGCCGACATGAACGGCGAGGTGGATCGCAAGTTCAGCGGACTGCTCGAGAAGAAGTGGACCTCCGTCATAAGGCTGCAGAAGAAGGTACTCTCACCATATATTATGTAAAAACTAAAATGTTACTTTACATAATTCAAGGTACATACATAACTTTCGATTATTCATGTCAAAATATTAGCGTTTATTTTTTTTTTAATATAAATATATTTTTTATGAAAAATACGATCTTATAATAAATATCCTTGACACGTCGTGAGATTCAGTGAACCTTTGGAATGAAACGTGTTGGAGTCATTTAGTTTGACGGCGATCGATATCGCCTCTATATATACATATATATATATATGGAAGTCCGTATTATTCAGTAGTTTATTATGTACTTAACAGTCATTTTATTATCCAATTTTAAGAGCACTATTTCAATCGCAAGCTCGCTAAAACAACTCAATCTATCAAGCATTAATACAATTAAAATGTGATCGAATTATGAAACAGCTGTTAGTTAGCTAGCCTTGCTATCTAGTGCTATGGTATGAACACTATCACACTAGATCGGATCGCAAAAGTACTCTTATAATCAACTACATAAGGTCCCTAAGGAGTACTAAAAGTGCTAGTGTTATGTAATTTATATGCAATTTTTAGTGCGCTTGAAATTGGTTAAAGTAATACGTTCATAGCAGCCTTTACACTATACGATGTTAGTACGCTAGGTGACCTAGCGAGCGATAGATTGTATAAGAAAATGTCTGCGTTATAAACATCTCGCGTTCAAGCACGGAGGGTGTAAAATCGATAACTCCCACATTTCTAGGTCAGAGATTTTTCCGCACCGACTAGGTACGTTTTATTATTCAGAAGCTCTCTCATATTATGGTGGATTATTACTATTACTAATGAGAAATGTGGAACACCTTATAAACATAGTAAATTAATATCATTATAAACTATAAAACATAGCCATTGTTAATGAGTTATCTGAATATTGTTACTTTAATATTTATTTATCGCTATAATTATTAAGACTAACATATATATCTCTCTCAAAACTAACATATATATATCTCTCAAAACTAACATATATATATCTCTCAAAACTAACATATATATATCTCTCAAAACTAATGAGATATTTTGTTATCTATAATATTCTTAAGATAAAAGAAAATAAACCAGTTTTGGTATTACATTAAGAACTAATTCATCGTTTATTTTGACGATACACGAACACATTATTTTCGAAGTAAACATCCAACTCGGAAAAAAATAAACAGCATCTGTCTTTAGAATACCCTTGTTAATACTTCAATAATAACTATAATACAATGTAAAATACTATCCAATCTTCAGGTAATGGAACTGGAGTCTAAGCTGTCCGAAGCTCAGAAGGAGTACATAGAGGGTGCGCCGACACGAGCCAAGAGGACCCCCACGGAGTGGATACCGAGACCTCCGGAGAAGTTTTCACTCACCGGGCATAGGGCCACTATTACCAAGGTATACCATATGTTACATTTTCATAAATACCTCCTTTATCGAAGCAAAATAATTACGCAATGTGATTGTAATTAAATATATATATATATATATATATATTGTTTTTTGGTTCCCTTATCTTTATTATCGTCAAACACCAAAACGACAGATTAGGTATTTGATATATTTGATACCAAAGGTCTCAAGTTCGTCGAATCCACTTTTTTTTATTTTTTTATACCAGTTAAATGAGAATATGTGATAATTACAGTAATAATTGGTAATAATAACCGTCTACAGGTAATATTTCATCCGCTGTTCAGTCTGTTGGTATCCTCGAGCGAGGATGCAACGATCAAGGTCTGGGACTTTGAGAACGGCGACTACGAACGAACCCTCAAGGGACACACCGATTCGGTTCAGGATATAGCCTTCGACCAGCACGGCAAGATACTCGGTGAGAGTTATTTTGTTTACTTTATCCTCTTTATACAAAGTTTTACGTGGATCTTGTTATAATAGTTGATTGATTTACTTTATTTCGGACAATCTCATTATAAAAGAAATTTAACTTGAATTAAGATTTAATTTTATAGCTAAATATTATTAATCAATAATGCATGAAAGGGAAATTAAAACTAAAGTCTTATTAGTGTTGGCCAACTTGTAATCCCTAAAAAGTTGGTACATTTCATACACAAGTAACAATAATAAATCCTATAAAATTATAAATACATAACTTGTAATATGTGTTACAGCGTCGTGCAGCGCCGACATGTCGATAAAGCTGTGGGACTTCAACCAGAGCCATGAGTGCGTGAAGACGATGCACGGCCACGACCACAACGTGTCCTCCGTGGCCTTCTCGCCCAGCGGGGACGTGGTGTACTCGGCCAGCCGGGACAAGACCATCAAGGCCTGGGAGGTCGCCACCGGGTATGACTATACATATTAATATTAGTGATAGAATATGTAAAATGTATATGCTGATTCATATATACAACTAAAACATACAAAATCTCACAAAACTTTATTCGTTAATAGTATTAATACAGTAGTGTTTTTTTTTTTTTTTTTTTAATAAAAGTAGGTTAAATTACTCCCTATGACATCAGCTGTCCGTCAGTGAAAGTCTTATATAAATGGGTCCAGCCGTTACAGAGATTAGCCCGACCAAACAGACAGACAGACTTGTGAAAGGGTTGTGAAAAGACAAGACAAGGACAAGAGTTGTGAAAAGCCGTTAATTTGGTATTACAAACGGACACTTCAATTTATATGTATATATTAAACGATAATGTATGTGGCAGGTACTGCGTGAAGACGTACAAGGGTCACCGCGAGTGGGTGCGCATGGTGCGGGTGTCCGCGGACGGGAAGCTGCTGGCGTCCTGCTCCAACGACCAGACCGTGCGCGTCTGGAGCGCCGACACCAACGAGTGCAAGGTGCGACTGAGACACAAATATCTACTCGCTCTATCACACTTTTATAAACCGTAGTTGTAGTACTGATAGTAATAAGTCTTTTCGTCTACTATATAATAATTTCTCTGACCGTTTGGATGTTTCTTTTCCTTCTCATTAATATTTGAATACAAAATTATTTCTTGTAATAACTACCAGTCGTTAATTGACTTGAAGTGATCTATTAATATCCAACATCCGTTCAGATGGAGCTCCGCGAGCACGAGCACGTGGTGGAGTGCGTGTCGTGGGCGCCCGAGTCTGCCGCCGCCGCAATCAACGAGGCCGCGGGGGGGGACAACCGCCGCGCCGCCCACCACGGACCCTTCCTCGCCAGCGGCTCCAGGGATAAGTCCGTTAAGGTAACGTTCCTTCGATCTATTAACACATTTTTATTATCAACTGATCATTAGGCTGGTTTATCGAATTGTTTGCAATGATTCTAGCTCTTTGTACATAATTCAATAAATATTGATGTTTATAAAATAGGTCATGATAAAGAAATTCCCGGCTTAGTTTGTTGTGCGGTTTTTCTCAGACCAGGGCGCGTTTTGGAACACTCGTAATTTATTTTAAGTTGGAGAGTCCTATTTCGATAAGTACGGTAATAAAATACTGATACTCCCATTTTACTTACTGTATTGAATGGTCACTGGTATTGAATCAAGGGGATAATATATTAATTAATTAATTACAAAGAGATCGTTTTGACGACTTTTATTTACATATCATAACAACCATATATCTTAAGCGTTAATCGTATTTTAATTGTATAAAACAAATGATCCAACAGATCTGGGACGTGAGCACGGGGCAGTGCCTGGCGACGCTGGTGGGTCACGACAACTGGGTGCGCGGCGCGGCGTGGCACCCCGGGGGGCGCTACCTGCTCACCGCCTCCGACGACAAGACGCTGCGCGTGTGGGACGTCGCGCACACGCGCTGCCTCAAGACGCTCTACGCGCACCAGCACTTCGCCACCAGCCTCGGTTAGACAGAGTTTATAATATAAAGTATTAACCAACCAAGTTTAAAATTCAAGTTATTGGTATCTTCTTAAAAGGCGTTTACTCTCCTCTTCAAGGCCGGTAACGCTCTTACAAGCAAAAACACTTATAAGCACAGAGTTGTTTGGTCCAGAGAACATTAGTCTCTACTGTGAAATGCATCCTATAGAAAGTTTTATAGTTTACTAGTCCAAACTGATTGTACTATATTGATAATTGTTTTATTATTACCTTATTAATATAACCACGTGTTTGTTTGCAGATTTCCACAGGAACTTGCCATATGTGATATCCGGCAGCGTTGATCAAACCGTCAAAGTTTGGGAGTGTCGCTAAGAACATTGCCATTGTAGTAACTTAAACTCACCGATGCTATCCGTATCATTATAATTCACATTAAAACATTAAATAGAGCGATGAGAGAGTTGACTTTGAATTGTAACTGTCAAATCATTTATTATTGTTTTTTTGCTCTTGGTATCCGATAATGCTGTCTTTATATATATCTTTCACAAAATTAGTATAACACATTCCATTAAAACTTAAAAGCTCATATTATTTATGTTAATAGTATTGTTTTTTTAATATCTGTGTAATATCAATATGGCATTCGGATAGAAAGAAATAAAAGTTAAAGCTGTGTTATAATTTAACATTGATTTATTCTATTTTATTTTATAGTTATTTTTTATTGGTAGGTATTTGTTTAGATTTAAACTTTATTTGATACTAGTAGTTATGTTTTCTCTATCGTCGGCTCCGGATAACTTGTACCTTAATTTGTTTATTAATAATATTAGTTTAATTTATCATATTCATGACAATCGTTTGGGATTAAGTCATTATGAGAATATTAAATTTGTTGTATATAAAGGCTATAAAGTCTGTCTCTGTTCGATTGATCCTCATTGTGCTCGTTTGCCGGCTCGCCAACAGCATCAATGGATATCCATGGAGACATTATTAACATTACATGTATTAGTAGTTTGAGATACATAAGTAGTCCATCGAGAATGCTTTGTTTTTAACAATATTTTTGCAGTTTTATTAAGACTTATTTTAAGTTTTGTCGATTCAAAACTTTAACTATAAGTTAGAGTGTTATATTTTAAACATTTTTTTTTTTTTTAACTATTTATTTCCGTGTTTTAATTTTTGTATGTCTCAAAGGAAAATGTTTTTATTAGCTAGCGCTTTAAATTAAATTACTGATAAGTGATTTTTTTTTGCAATAGTATATATATGATATAATAAAAAAAACTCTTTATTTTAAGTTGTTTGATTATAAACATACTAGAAGTGTACGTAAACTGAAGTGTGTGATATACGTTTAAATTATTATTATTACTACGCTATCGGTAGCTAGATGCAGGGGCCGTTTAAAGTTATTTATTAACAATATAATGGGAATAGTTAGCCCGGTATATATAGAATTAAAGTTAGTGTTGTCTAAAAGCTTTGCCGTGCACACAAACGTGATACCATGCTAAGTATCGTTTATTTATATTGTAGTTTATTAAACAATGCATGCATGCGTGCAGTTGCATGTTACTTACATAGCATGGTAGTGCATGATCGTATGCTTAATCGATGTAGATTGTATTGTATCAAGGAGATTGTATTTTTAATATTTTATCTTACATATAAAGATCAAAGTACAGATAATTATTGCATTAGAACCTATGTTCTTTGTTCTATCTGGTCTCGGTATAAGATATCAATGTTTCTAATCTCCTTGGTATATACACATATTTTGAAGCTTGCAAACAGATTGTATGTTAAATTAAGAAGTTTGTAATACAATTATCAAATAGTATCCGCACTAGTATCAAGAATTTTCTTATAATGAGATGTATGAAACAAAATCCTTAAGCTTATACTCAATAATCTTGATCTTAGAAAACATTTAACACGAAGATTATGTGTATGCCCATTTAACCACTGTATTTTGTCTAAATTTATATAGAAAATCAACTACCAAAACTTAATAGATATTTGGTCTAATATTTTCTGTAAATAAATTAATAAAATATGTAATTTAATGAGTGTTTTCTTTTTTAATCCATGATTAGTTTTACATTACTATTTCAATAATTTGTAAATAATAATAAATTGATTCTATGAAGTGCAGCTAAAATAAAGAATAAAGAAATATATATAAAGTTATAAAAGTGGATTCCAGGTTAAAAATTTAATTTTAAAAATAATCGTCCAGCAATCGTTGATTATTATATATTTGTTATTTGATTAAATGTAATTTTTTTTCCTAAAACCTTACAGCAATAAATTATGAAATTATCATACTATTCTTAAATGATTAATATTGAGGATTAAAGATTACGAATTCGAATATTAGTCATTTCTGATGTCATAATAACGATTCGATTTATGGTACTCTGTGATTCGAATCCTATATTGCCGTGTTGCCAGATGTACATATTTAAAAAAGTATTGTTAACGAGTTTCAATAACATTCTTTTTAAAATATTTCTTAAAAAATAAATTCCCTTTAATTATGTTTTAATTCATTGAGCCGGCTTTACATATCAATCTTTATGTTTATATATATATTCACCGCTCTTTATGTACTGTTCCTGCCTCTTTTTGACTCGAGAAGTATTTTTTCCATAATAAAAAACTTTATGAGCCTCGCAACTATTACCTGTTAGTATTAAACCCAGCAACGTTTAAGCTACATTATTTTAAAAATAAATTTAATATTCCCTATCCATCTGTGTCTGTGTATTTATAGAGATTATTGTCTGGTATACATTTTTGCATAAAATTCAATTTTTCAATTCAATTCAAATTCAATTCAAATTGACTTTCAGTTTAAAAACAAGTATAAAAACAACAAATAGCCTCAAACATTGAACACAAAGTTGTAGATTTTTTGATAATTCGCCAGAAAAACCGTCTATTTCTGTTCGACAAAATTACTTTCAGTTTGAAAACCAATAACAAACAACATACCACTTACAACATTGAAGGTAAAGATATAGACATATACACCTGATATAGATATAAACATAGGTTTTGAATATGCATTTAGTATGCGGTCATCTAGTTGTCATTCATTTTCCATATTAGTAGATTGTAAGCTAGCGGGAACAGTTTAGACAAGGTTTTTACGATTAACTAATAAATATATTAAAAACTAAGCTTGGGTAAATCGGAAATTAAGATTTGGTTAATGGCAACACTTAACGAAATTTCACATTAGACAAAATATCGGAGTCGTACTACTTTATACCACCAAGTACACTCGTTTTATATTCTTGTAATAAAATTTGGAATTCTCACTTCTTTCTGTTCAGAATCGCGATGTTATATTGTCATAAACGGAAAACATATCCTTAATACTTTAATTTTATAAGTTTACTACATCAGGTGATACAATGGATGTCGAAGAGTGTCTAAAAGAGTGGCAAGATTTATTAGCCGATTACAAACGTTTAGAGGTAAGATTGTAGTTCATCACCTGCATTCCCGGCTGTAGATTTTAAGTGAACTATGATTCCGATACAACAGTACATATATATAATACTAACTAAACTAATCTACAACTAGCTTGTCTAAGAATATTCACACATTTTCAGACAATTAACAAGGAATATGCCACAAAATTGGAGGAAGTTGGAGAACTGCAAGGGTCATGCCTGAAAGAGCTGACTCACCAGCGCTATCGGATGTCAATTATTAGCAGCACCCTTAAAAGGTCAGATAGTGTTTCAATAAAACATCAAACTATAAAAGTATATAACTATTAATTATTATGAGACTGTAAAAGTATATTTTTATATTTACTAGCCATTGTCAATTTGATATGTTTATAGGATTTAGGAATTTTCTATAATGATTGATGATGAACTTAATTCCATTACAGTAACATAAAAAATTCTATGCACCTGATATTAATATTAATCTATTGTGTATTCTGCATCAATGAAAGTTATGACTAAGGAAAAAACTAAAATTAAAAAGTGTAAAACTGGCAATTATAAGATGAATTTTAATCCTAGCTATCTATATCTATATTATATATTAGAAAATCACTTTAATTATCCACTAATATCAAAAAATATTCCAGTATATTCTTGAAAATCAATACCTTTATATAATTAATCAGGGATTGATTAGGTAACAATCAGATATATATAACATTATCAGTGCAGATGTACGTTGATTTATTTTAAAGTCAAATCACGTTGTTAGGTCATTTAGATAATTACACTATCACCAACCTAACGGTACAAAGGTGAATAATTATCAATTTGTACTTCTATGCATTCCTATTTCATATAAACGGTAATGTCCATAGTACATGTAAACATTTCCATAGCACAATGTATTTCTTGTCAATATGACTAAATGTTAAATTTGAATATTATATTAAAAAACCTCAACAATTTTCTTTCAATAACTATTTTTCCATATAAAAAATTTGGTTATTTATTTATATATTTTAACTCCACACCATATCCCTTGCGGGATAGCCAGAGATGACGAAGCGTCAAACGCTAAGGTCCCTGCATACATCTTTTGCCTCGGCCACAGACATCAACCTCTTCATACATGCCCTCCGGGGGGTCCTCATGCTTTTTACAAGACCAGTATAATCTTAAGTTGATATTAATTAATATATATTTTTTACTTTGTTAGAAGGTAATCGTAAAAATCTTAGTCTAACTTCACACACCTAATTGATACAAATATTACAAAGAAACAAATATTTTCTATATCTGTTTAGTATTATTATATCAAGGTTGTATGTATATGTTAAAATTACATTAACATATTCATTAAAGCATTACATTATATATATATAAATGCAGACCAGAACGTAAATATCAGATAACCATTGTACAAGTACCAAGACTCTACCATTTGTTTTTTCTTACCTACTATTTGATTTATAGACTTTTTCTCATATTGTAATGATTGTTTCCAATATTGATAAATGTGACAGGAAAATATATTTGATTGAAGCAATTATTAATCGTATAATTAAAGATCAGATGTTTTAATTGAGCGAAGCGAACGAAGTGAGCGGAGCGTTTTACTGGAGACTTTTTACATTCTTTGTCACGAATTGGCTAGCAAACTACTTAACGGAAAATTATGAAACTTTGCAATCAAAAAGACACACATGAGGTGATGAGGTGATGGTGAGGTTTAAAAAAAAATTATAAAATATCCTCAAAAAAAATATTTTTTTTTTAATATCATGTCAAAAAACTGATATCCCATTGAAGTTTATGGGAATCAATGAGTCAATATACTGGCCTCGCTTCGCTCAATATGCAAACGGCACCCGAGATTTCGCGAGCGAATCGTATCGAAATTGAGGGTTTGTTGGCGCCCCTAGTATAATAAATAACAATTTAAAGCAATTATGACTGAAATAATTGAATATCGAAAGATCTAAATAAAAACCAATAGTTATAACAGTATGATTAAGACAAATCAACCGGAAGCAAGATAGATATATATATATCTATAGAAAGATAAGGTGCTGCCACTATTCATACTTTCAATGCTTCGGCATACAAATGAATCTGAATAAAAACTGATCAATTGAGACTTCTGTTTTTATTAAAGATATAGGCCAATAAATCCCCATAAATCCTGACTATGCGTCGTCCATGGCCGGTTCCAGGATATCCGGAAGACTAGGATTCCAGGAAGTCCAGTCCGGTCCGGTCCGTCCGGTCGACCTTGTTATAAGACGCTGACAATGTTCTCGTCTAAAGAAGTATCAATTTCATAATCTGAAAATCTAACTATTGTATGTGAAGTGACTCGTCAAGGTCCTCACACAAAAATCGTCATATAGCAAAATCTATAAAACTTTTTCATATCAAGTTAACATTGCTCAAAATCGCATCAAATTTCAAAATAGTAACTCAGTCTTTGCCATTTATATATCTATTCTTATCAACAATAATTCAACAGACGAAGCTACCCATAATAAACATATACCTCTATACATTTAATATTATGACAGCGTCAGTCTGTCAGTCCTCTATATGTAAATAGACCTAGAATCCGCATCCTAGTTCTATCGGTCGATGTCGGAACAATTCACTTTGAGTCTCGATTTGTAAAACTTCTATTGATATAATGGATGTTGGATACTATCTCTATCTATCCTTATCTATCTATTTATCTCTATATATCTATCTCTCTAAATCTTATGATTAAAATATACTAATTTTATCTGTTATTAGCTTAGGGATACCAAAAAGAAAATAGCATTTGTAAAGGTTTTTAACAGTTTACGTATTTTATTATATATTGGGTATAAAGTAATTTCAGAACATTCACCAAAGCAAAATAAGATAAACTCCTAGCCCTAGAATTCAGGAGTGGGACCTAGCGTGTCTAAATGTACCGTCAAAAAAGGAATCTCAAGTTACTGTAAAAAAGTAATATTCGGAAACGGGGCTTTAGTTATTATCTTTTTGGGAATACAAATCAAACATTAATCAAAAAACTTTTTCACTGCTTTCACTGTTTTATTTTTTGTCGAATTGGGTAGTCTATAAAAGCCTTTATTTTAATTGAACTTGGATGAAACTGACTTTTATTAAAAAGCATAGCTATTTTTTTTCTTTTTAGGATTTTGTATTATATAAGTAGAAAAATGCGCTTACATGAGTTATAATTATGTCACTTAATCCTTGAATAGTTTTGTGTATAGTTGCGTTCAAAATATCATCAATGTAGACTAAAATATTGCTGGCGTCAATGTTTTTATGAAGTGCTTTAGTAATTAACTCCACATATACGATTAGAAAAATGCTTAAACCGTAAGGCACTTTAGATACTCAAAATGATCGTTTAGTATCATAAAAGCCGTCTTCCGAATGGAGGGTAGATGGATTTTAATCTGGTGAAAACCAATGACCATATCTATGGACGACAAAACGTGTTATCCTACCTATGACCTAGTCGACCGATGTGAGAGAGGGGATAAGAGGAAGAGTTTAACGATGCCTCCTTATCCTGGTTTGAGCCTGGTACTAAGCACATTATGTCACAATAACCTTTTCAACAGAAGAATCTGACTAGTGTTCCCTTTGGAAAGAAGGTTCAATGATTTCTCGAACCATTAGTTTTTCTGCTAAAAAATATATATTTGTACGCCAGGTATACAGCATGATATCTCTGGTGACTTTTAATGTCTATTTCACCACTATTTGCGGTAAAGATAGCAGTTCTAAAAATAAAATAGTTCGAAATTCACTTAAAACCTTCATCAAATAATCTTATTCCGAACCTTAATCTGACTATGTCTGTAATTTTCTTTACTGAATAGGGCATTATTGTTATGGGACATGTTTCGCGAATACGATATTTCACTACGATAATAGGAGTAACCGACGAGATACTATTTAAATTCCTTCAGAAGATTAAGGACATATTAATAGTTCCATTCACCATCATTGATTTCAGTGGTTTTCAACTTGATTTTGCGAAATAAACTTCCAGGTCTGATCTTTTTTACTAAATATATCTATCTAACTTGCTTCTATAGTTCGATTATTTGGTAGTAATAAGTTATATGCCTCAGTTGATTACAATGAAAACACTTCGCACTTTGAGGCCACCGTATTTCATTAACACTAACGCTAACACTTTCGGCAATACGTCAATAATATTTTAGTTTTCTAATAAAGCGTAATTAGTGAGAATAACAGCTGGGTCATTAGTTATTCTATTCACTATATAATTAGTACACATACTATTCGTGGTATCAAATATTTTCGTAATTTAACATGGAGCAAGTTTGGACTAGCTTTTAGTATTCTCGGAATGCTATCGCCGGAGACCGATCTATTTAATATAGTGTTTGGGTTAACTTTAAGGTAGTCACTTACATCTTAGCACCAAAGTTCAACATCGGGTCAAAATTTGACACATAGTATTTAATCACAACTATTGCTTAAGGGATAATTAAGAAGTTCTGTTTGTATGTGTGTGTGTGCGTGTGGGTGCGTTTGTGATCCTTGTCTGTTTGTGTAAATATGCAAAATCGAACACAATCAATTAACAAAAACTATTTTGAGTTAGTGCAAACAGATGTAATTTCGCAATCCTGGACCTGGAGTGAAGACTTGGACCATCCCATTGTTTATTTATTAATATAGTGAAAAAATATTTATAGTAATTACAAATATCATATATTTGAAATAAAAAAACACACCCTCGTAACCAAATCCATCAAATTTAAGCATTGACATCAGTTAATTTAAGTTTGATACAAAAGGACAAACAAACATTTATATATTATATACTCACAGACACTCTTACAGACTGACACCCAAACGACTCAACAAAAACTGATCAACTGTCACAGTAACATTTAACTGCTAAGACTAATAAAACTTTAAACAAAATAATCAGATACAATTTATTAAACTTTGTACTTCGATAATATAATCATAAATTTATCTAAAGATTAAAAAAACATCAAAAATCAAAATATTATATAAATTATTTATTTAATACTCGTGTATGGAATGTTAGTATTGATACCATACTAAAATCCATAGACACTCCAAACATGGCGACGAGGGTTCCAAACGCGAAAATATATTATAGTTTTAAGAACATCTTTTGTGTGATAATACTAATATTATAAAGAGGAAACATTTGTTTTTGTGTGTATGTTTGTAATGTTTTCACATAAATCTACTGGACCGATCTCAAAAATACTTTAACCATTAGAAAACTGCATCTTCACTGAGTGACATAGGCTATAATAAATAAATAAAAAAATAGGGACCCCTAATAAAAATTTAAATTTTGAAAATAGAACTCTACCAATATTATTGAGTGTACATTTCATTCATTTGTCATTTGTTTTACGATTTGGCGGCAAATTGAAAATTGTCTGTGCACGTCAGAATGAATTTAAGCCGAGAAAATTTTCGTGCAATGATTTTTTATGACTTTCGATGTCATTTAAGTCAACAAGAAAGTTATGATAGACTTCGATTGGCTTTTCACGATGAAGCCCCATCTCGTGCCACAGTTTACAACTGGTTTAATGAATTCAAACGTGGTCGAACTAATCTCACCGATGATTTGCGTGAGGGACGGCCTTCTACAGCGACGACTGAAGATAACATCAGTGTTGTGCGGCGTATGATAGAGACTGACAAAAGAGTGACCTATCAGCAGATTCGGACAAGTCTAGGCATAGGTATGAGTCAAGTGCACAAAATCCTCCATGAACATTTAGCGGTCAGGAAGCTTTGTGCCCGCTGGATACCGCATAATTTGACCGAGGCTCAAAAACTCCGCCGTGTTGATTGGTGCCGAGAAATGATCCAAAAATTTAACGGAGGTGACTCAAATGCTGTGTTCGACATACTAACGGGTGACGAAAGCTGGATTTACTGTTATGATCCGGAAACCAAAAGACAGTCTGCTCAGTGGGTGTTTCCTTCCGAAGAGTTGCCAACTAAAGTGAAGAGAGGTCGAAGTGTTGGAAAAAAGATGGTGGCCTCGTTCTTCGGAAAGACAGGTCATTACGCGACAGTAGTCTTAGAGGATCAGAAAACGGTTAATGCAGAGTGGTATACTAACAATTGTTTGCCACTTGTCTTGGAAAAAGTTCGAGAGAAACGACCTCGCAGCAGGATCCTCCTTCATCACGACAATGCCTCGTCGCACACCGCCAGGCAAACGATCGACTATTTGGTGACCTCAGACGTGGAATTACTGGGTCACCCGCCGTATAGCCCCGACCTCGCACCCTGCGATTTTTATTTATTTCCGAAAATAAAAGAAAAACTTCGAGGAAAACGTTTTATAGACGCCGAAGAAGCAGTGGCTGCGTTTCAAAACGCCGTCGAAGAGACCCCTAAGGCCGAGTGGGCAAGGTGCTTTTCTCAATGGTTCCATCGAATGCAGCGATGTATTGATGTAAATGGACGCTATTTTGAAAAGTTACAATAAAACTAATAACTTGCTAGAATGCTTAGTTTTTGATTTTCTAAGAACTTTCAGTTTGACCCTCGTAGAACCAAAAAAATGTTCTACATTATTATAGAACGTATTAATCTATACAAGAAAGTTCGCGATACCATATATCCAACTACTGAAATTATGCCACTATAACAACTTTTTTACATGTTAAAGTTGATAAAAGTGCCGACTATAATCAAACCATACTATTCATACCTCTGCACAAATCATTATCCCATTAAGTTATATTTTATTAAAGACCTTTTTAACATCTATAAAATACTTTTTAAATTATTAAAACCTAAGCCTGTAAAACCGCGGGGCATTGCTAGTATAGAATAAAGAAAGAATAAGAAGAAAAAAGAATCGTAGTATAATAATTTTCACAAATATCTAAATATGTTTTGCTATTACGGACTTTGTACTTTAGTATAAATATATAACAATTATTTGATTAACAATGGAACAGTTATAAATAAATATATATAATATATTGGTGTGACCGTGAAATATGCAAATAAAAAAACGATTATCATGTCAATTAACATAATATACATGTTTTATTATATGTAACTGAATTTTAAATGAGTGAATAAATAACACGACCGGGACTCGAACCCGTGATCTCTGGAAGTCAGTTTCAGTACTAACTAATTCTCGACAATATTAAATTATAGTTACATAAAATTTCGTTTATTTTATTTGTTAAAATGTTAAATTAAATGTTACTTAAATAAAGTAGAATGAACTTGAAGTCATTTTTAATTACAATAGGTACAGTGTTAGAAATTACAGTTATTGTAATTTTCATGATAAAGCCGTGTACATAATAATTTAGTATCATTTTGATTTATGTGAAGACGAAGCTTCTTAGCATTCCACGGGTTCACCGTGCGGGTGCCGGGCCCATCGCGTTGCAAGAAGAGGAGCGCAAACAATGTCTGGGACTTGCGACCCAGGTGTAGGTTTAAGGAGCCCCTTTACTATGCGCATACACGCTCACTTTCACTATTCACGCTCGTCTCCCTACCTAACCAAATGTCGTAAGAACCTACCGAAGCCGCCGCCGAAAATACGTTCCAGAAATGAAATGATGATCGTTCTAGAAAGGCCGAGATCCTTAAATAAGTTGTAGAGAGATTTTGCTGTTATACCTCTCGCAATAATAAGTAATAAATTGCATTTAATATGAATTTTTAATTTAGTAGCAAATTAATCTTGTTAGGTTGGACATTCTGAAATATAATTCTAATAAACGAACCAAACAGATGTTAGTAAGTAATTACGATTAAAGTATTTGATCACTTTTCCATTAGATAAGTCAAAATTAATTTCATTATTAGGACGGCTTATCGAATTTTCGGTTCTAGTCGTTCGTACATTGCTCACTAAATATATTAACGCTTGTGAAACAGGCATCACAATAAAAAAAACGGGCTGAGTTTGTTGTGTGGTTCTTCTCAGACCGGGGACCCTCGTAGCCTTATTTTAAGTTGGAGAGTGTGTTTACAGAAGGGATTATTTTGATACATACGATATCAAAACAGTCCCTCCTATCACTTTCATTTGACGTACAAAAGCAATCACTGGTATGGATTCAAAGTGCAAAATATATAAATAAATAAATAAAATTCTTAAAATTAAAAATAATAAAAATGTACAGTATGAAAAATATTATAATTAAAATTTTACATCTGTTTATATTATGTGTACTAAAGGTGACGAGATAATTCGTTTTTTTGTTGCGACGCTGCTCTCTGAAACAATGTTTTTGGATTTTAATAAATTCTTATTTGGTAAATTTACCGAGGTATATAAAATCACACATAGTTTATAATATATTTAAAACTAAATATGATATGTTATTACAGATTGGACAGGAAAGGTGTGACAAAAGATGAACGGGTAGCAAATTTAGAAAAGGAAGTTATGAAGCGGAAAGCGATGCTTCACGAAATAGAGGCGACACTCCCGAAACAGAACAGTCTGTACCTTAAGATCATACTCGGTAACGTCAACGTCTCGATACTTAACAAGAACGACAAGTAAGTGACACGCCCACATACGTGTACGTACGCACACGCAAACAAAAAGACGCACACACGTACACCTACATAAGAACGCATGGTCGCATCTATCTACACACACACACACCCTAGCTAAGCTATTTACACGCACACTTATATAAGAACACATGGTCGAATCTATCTACGCACACACACTTACAAATCTATTTACACGCATAACTACATACGAACGCTCAATCGGGCCTATCTACACACACACATGCACACGCACGCGCAGGCACACACGCATACACGCACGCACACACACACACAACAGATGTTATTTTATATACATATTTTATAATTTATCTGATATTAAATATCATTCCGTTACAGATTTAAATACAAAGATGAATATGAAAAGTTCAAGTTGATCCTCAGCGCGATCGCCTTCGTACTCGCTGTTGCCAACTTATTAATAGATTTTCGGTAAGAACTCAACAAATTAATTTCCATTTTGTTAAATTTTCATAGTAAATAATCATAAGGAGCTTGATAAAAAATGTGTTTTTTTTTTTGGTTTGTCCATATATTATAATGACTTAATTCAAATATATATATAAAATACGGATACGATTTAACTTTGTTATATAGATAAAAAAAAAATTGCAAAATTTTTTCAAGATTTGAATATCCTATTGCTATGCCTAAGTAATAATAATTATGATAAATAATTGTCTCCAGGCCGCTCCAACTGATCCTGATATTCCTGCTGGTATGGTACTACTGCACGCTCACCATCAGGGAGAGCATTCTGAAGGTGAACGGCTCCAGGATCAAGGGCTGGTGGCGGCTCCACCACTTCATATCGACCGTGGTTGCCGGGATCCTGCTCATCTGGCCCCAGAACGAGCCCTGGGAGGACTTCAGGCACACCTTCATGTGGTTCATTGCTTATATCAGTGAGTTTGAGACATCACAGGTTCATATCCCGGTCGTGTCAATTATTTTTTTTATTCGATTTTACGAAAATAGTAATTAAATAAGCTTATTAGTACTGAAATGTTCATACACGGTTTCCAATATTTATAATTCAAGGTCTAGTATATTCACTTGTCATTTTCAAGGTATATTGCATTAATAGATTTACGTTGAAACATCATAATAAATAAGCACATTCCAATCAATCAATCAATCAACACCTCCCACCCCAGGTGTGGTCCAATACATGCAGTTCCGGTACCAAAGCGGCGTGCTGTACCGGCTGAAGGCGCTGGGCGCTCGTCACAACATGGACATAACGATCGAGGGATTCCACTCTTGGATGTGGCGCGGCCTCTCCTACCTTCTTCCCTTCCTCTTTGGGGGGTACGTCTTCCAGCTGTACATCGCCTACGCGCTGTACCACCTCAGCTACCACCCTGAGGCCACGTGGCAGGTACGTTATATATACATATTTATATATTTACGTCTTTTCCACTATGAATCAGTGGTCATGTATGCACCAAATCCCATTTGGTATCAATACTATTCTGTTACCACACATCTAAATAAGCCCTTTTGTAACACTCTCCAACTTTAAAGTAAATGAGTATTCCAAACGCCCTCTGATCTGAGAAGAACCAGAACTCAGCCGGGCTATTTTTTATTTTGACCACTGTTTCATAAGTATATATATAAAGCACAGTAGCCCCCGGTAATCAGACCCCTGTGTAGTCCGGAGTCCGACATGTCTATTTTTTTTTCTTATCACAATAATGCTGATAATGCATGATAAAAAAGACACAAGTTTGTCGGATTACCGGGAGTCCGGTGTAAATCAAAATTAGTATTGACGGCTAAATATAAAAAGTTTCACTAAAATAATGACAGGTGGCAGCACTTAGTATGTCGTTCCTGCTGATCGGTATCGGTAATACCGCGACCACTCTCATGGTGATACCGCAGAAGCTCAACGAACAGGTACCGGATATATGATGCAACGGATGTGCCTAGTACGAACTATTTTTTGACAACATTTAGTATGAGTTTAGATTTTTTTATATATTGAGTTTTAATAATATTTGAGGAGGTTGAGGTTGGATTATAGGATCTGTTTTTGAATAATTATATTTCATTTTATTTGTACCAAAAATGCACAGATTCAAAAAATCTCCCACATACTTGTACTGAATGTTATCAAAATCATACACAATGAAATGTCACCTCAGAAGCGGCATTTTCATTGTTATTTATTATATATTTAAGTGGCTAACGGTTATAGTTAGGTTTAGTGGATATTATTGTTTGCGGACCAAATTGTGTTGTATGATTTTATTTTATATAATTAGCATGATTAGCTTCAGGTACCTTGCATTTTTATATCACAGCAAACCGCCATTATTATTATATTTCAGTCACAGATACAAAATAATGTAGACCAAGATTTGTAGAAGCTTTATATAGAATCTCTTTTATATTGAATGCTTGCAGGCAATGGGCATGATGACGCATTTTTTATTTTTTTTGTCGATTTTTTGTGTCTTAAATAATATGTAAAATTGCATAAAAGTGCACAATTATACTGGAAAATCAATAGAATATAGTATGACCGACTTCTACTGGCGTGTGACGTCACTACTCTGTTGGTCTCTCACTACAAATTATATATATATATCTATCTATTAAGTCTGTACTGTCATTATATCTAATAGTAAATGTGGGTAATTTATATAATCATATAAAAACATTTTATTGTTTAGACTGCCTTATAAATATATCAGTTAGATATATAATTGTATAGCAATCTAGTCTTAGCATCAACGAGTTAATGAAATTGTTCCTCTAATATTTATATTAATAATAGGATAATTTTAATTATCAATTAATATATCTACTTGGATATTGTGTGGTATTTTTTATTTATCTTGTGGTAATATTAAGGGACTGCTGTCATTATCAATACTTACAATATATCTATCAATTTAATTGTTATTTTTTCTTTAAGTTATTTAAGTCTGGCATTTAATTAATAAACTTATTATTACATTTGTGATGTGTAAAAATTGTATCAAACAGATTTAAAAATAAGCACACAATGTATACTTATATAAAATAATGTTTTAGATAAACGATAAGGTAATAAAAGATTGCTGCTTTTTTAAACTAATGTCTCGTACAAAATAATTTGTATTTTTTTTTTTTGCTGTCTCCTAGTCACAACCTGGATGTAGAATAATCATACACGTCTGTCTAGTACTTATATTGTGCTGTAACAATGTTTTTTTTATGCTATCGGATAATAAATTAGATTTTTTTGTTGCATTCTTTTTGTTTTTTTAATTTTATTTTTGTTGCGTAATTCGACAGGTGACATACCTGGCGGTCTTATTCCTTATCTTGCACTCCTGCAACATGTATACAATATGGCGGCTGATAAGAAAGAAAACTCAGGGCGGACGGAAACTTCGTTACAAATTGCGCGCGATAGCGTACAGAATGTCCAATGAGATTGCCGTGTTGGTACGTTCCGTTCAAATAAATACATATTTATTGGGAACGTTTATATTAAATATATTTTATGCTTTTAATATAAGTCATAGCCCGAGATATACGCTAATGTGAACTCTACACTACTCTTGTATAAGGATATTTTTCGTTTCGAGTTTAGTTCGAGATATTTTTTATATTATTATAAATTTTGAGTTAGGAAAGAAGATTTCTATTAATAGTAATATTCTTCGAAACGATACAGCGATATGGGTGCGTTGTTTGTTTTATTTTTTTTCTTGTTAGTGTCCTCGCTTTTTGATGGGTTTTTTAAATTATAGTTTGTTTTTTGTGTAATTGTTTTTAAATAGTTTTTTGTAGATTTACTGCATGTGCATGATTGTTCCTAACAGTGACTTGTCTGAGCAAGGTTTATTTTTTCCGTTTACTAATACTTATTACACCTAAGAGTAAATTTATTAGTATGACATAAATTTAGGAAATTCACACATATATTTATATATTTTTAGATCATTTGTTAATTTAACACATTACTTAGATTTTTTTTTTGAAAACTAACCAATATCATTTTTTTTTAATTTGGAAAAATCATATTTTTTGGGATTTATTTATACAGGATGGAAGATAAAAATTAATTACATTTCTAGTAAGCGTACTTACATTCAAAACAAATTTATTGACTATCAGTCAGAAGGAATTTTTTTTTTTTTAAATCAATTATGAAAAGGAGTAAGTTGTTCTTTCCATCCTGTATACATAATAGATTATTTGTTTCATTCACTCACATTGTAATTAAAAATATTACATTGAAATGTTGTTAAAATATTTGAATGCTTGCAGGACCAGAAATGGAGGCAGACTAAAATAGAAACGAAGAACGGTTAACGTTGGGAGTTAATATCAAATTGTCGACGAGGAAACGTATATCTTTATATGTGATTATTATATTTATATTTTGGTATATCAAGTATTTGGATCATCGGTATTAATGTTAATTTCTATGTAAATATAGAATTAAACAAAAACGTGTATCATTTTCCATTTAATACCCTCTATGTATTATCTTTTACACTCTTATAAATATCAAAGAGAATCTATTTACAATATTATGTTAAATAACTCAGGAACAAATATTAAATTTTTTTATAATTCTAATTTATAACATCTTGCCAGAGGTTTTTGTATTTGACGTACAAACCCTAATTTCTTAATACGAACATTATTTACAAGTTACTCCTACATTCAACACGTCAGTACAGAAGTTATATTTAGGAATAATTAGAAATTACAGATCTAACTGCTAATAGCATTCTCGGTAAGAAATAAATAAAAAATCAGTTTCTAAATACACACATTCTCACAAAAACTGACAAGCTTATTGGGTTAAGAGATAGAATAGTTCCAAATTATCATAGGATCTGTCTTATAATAACACTTCGACACGACTAAATTCTATTTCGCTCTACGTATCACCTTACAACAGCACTTCTAATCACACTAATATTTAATATATAGAATGCAAATAGTATTATACCAAATAAAGAAGACTTATTAGTTTATATAAGTGAAAGATATGAATCATACCATTTCAATATAGCATTATTTGATGAAGCATTCTTGCATTTTGGATAACTCGTCAAAAATGAATGAAACTTGAATGTTTGTCGGTTAAATAGACACAATAATGTAAGTTTATATCCATATAAGCGTCTTTAAGCACTTTATAGCCTTAGAAATATGTATTATATTGAACTACGAGATATATACAGACAACTCAACCTATTAGTTATTATAATTCTTTCACATTCATAAACACTGAAAATCACTTCACAACTAATTTTTTTAATACTTTAAAAGTTAAGTATTAATTATGAAACTCTGATCTTTGACTGGATATTGTCGTTTTAACAATGTCTTTAAAGTCCAAAATAAAAAATAACTTAGTTTTCTTCAGTCAGCTAATGTTTCTAAATTAAATAATCATCATTTCTCACTCTCATCGTCATCACTTTCACTGAAATCGTTCGCGTGGTCACTGTATTCGTCAATACGGGGTTTTTTAATCAGCAGACCCTGCTTCTGTAACTTTTCAATAGCTTCCAGAGTGTGTTTCTTGGCGGACGTCATTTCGCATTTCTCTTCAACTTTGTTGCTGGAATTCGTTTTCATAATTTTTAATCCAGACACGTTACTCAGTTTGCTGAGTTGGTGCTGACTCGTGCTGACTTCAGATTTCATTTGCATGGCCGTGACTCCGCCCTTTCCTTTGACGGTTTTGGTGACGCTTGAGAATTTTGTCTGGCTTTGAGACGCCGAGAACTGGGTTGTCGATTCATCGTCACTATTGTCCTGGAACTCTGGAGGAAACGCGAGGGTATCCTTCGGTTTCTTAAAACAACTAAAATTAGCGGTTTCGTCTGACGGTCTTTTTACCGTTTGATTGATGGCGTGAGGTGAAATTTTTAATTTTCCAATAGCAGGTCTTTGGGGGCTCGTTTTTGGGGGGAGAGTTTTTCTTATCGCAGACGAACTTGGTAACGCCGGCCTCACTGGATGTGGGTTTGGTCTTAGAGGAACAATTTGGTTTGAGGGTCTCACCATGGCTGGTTTGGGAGATCTGATGGCAGTGCCGGTATTTCGGATTTTAGTTCCAACCGTCGGTGATACGTGTCGGATTGCTGTACCTTGGTATTCTCTGCCAGGTTGTGGAGGTCTATTAATAATTTTCTGAGGTCTGATTGTAGGTCTTGGAGGGTATTGGCCAGTACTGGTACTCTGAACTTCTTCGTTAGTGGATTGATTAACAGTTCTAATTGTCTTCGTGACGGTTGTCGTGATCTCCTCTATGACGGTTTTTGATTGAAATCTTTTGACTGTTTTTGTCACTTGGTTTGAGGAAGTACAAACTTTCTGGTTAAATGATTGACTCGTGGAAGTGCCGGCTTGCTGCATCGATTTGTTTGCAGTTTGGTCGTTAACTGTATTCTGTTTGAATTGCTTTACTACTAGTTCCTTGTTGGTGTTTTTTGTTTCTTCAGCAGTTTTCTTTGGTCGCGGTTGATTAGCGTTCTCTTCTGGGTCGTTCTTTGTGAGCGATTTAATTGTAAGTTCCTTGTTTAGATTTTTAAGGCTTTCCAATCCCGCTGGAGGCTTTTTTGGTGGAATATTTTGTTTTATTGTACTTGTTTTATTGTCTGTCTGTTCGTCAATATCCTCATCAAAATCTTCATTTTCGCTTTGAGATGCGTGCGGTGATTCAACTACCGCGTTTGATTCGTTTTCGTTCAAATCGTCATCACTTGCGTGTTCTTCTTCGTTGATTTCTGTTATCTTCACTTTGCCCGTCTCTGATCCGCTGTCGTCAGCTTGTTCATCGGGTTCATCATCAAAGCAATTTTTATTGGAATCTTTATTTATTGGTGATGTATTCCTTGACTTCACGGTGATGTGACTTCCGAAATTTTTTAATTTATTCTGTAAATTGATACTTTTCTGTATTTCTGGGGTTTGTTTGTTAAATTTTGTATAATTCTCAAAACTGCTCTCAGCGCGATACGTTGTTACTTTCGAGTTCGTCTGTTGATTGCTTTTAATTGTTATATTTTTGCTCAGATACTTCAAAGCGTCTAGTGGTACGTTATTTTTCTTCTCGGGCACATCATTGGTCGCGGTATGTTCGTTGTCTTCGCTGTCAGAGTCATCTATATTGAAAACTTCTATTTCATCGTCAATTTTTCCTTTATTTATAATTTTCTGTATGTTTGGGGTGGGCATGGCTTTGGGTTTGTTATTAATCTGTGGATTTGGGTTGATAGGTTTTGCTGTTACATTCGTAAGACGCTTCAGTATATTTAAATTGGCCATTTTTTTCGGACACTCTTCCGTTTTGATATCGTCTGCTTCTTTTATTTTATTAGGAACAAAATTATTCGACTTGGATGGGTTTTGTGAAAGTTTTTCTCGGAATGGTGAATGCGAATTTGGTACATCAGTAATATTGGGTGTGTTATCATTGTTTTCAGTGTTATCGTTATCAAAATCGCTATCGGGGTCTGCGTGACCTTCAATCTCAACATCCGAAGGAATTTTGGATTGTATGGGAGGCGAAGGCTTCGATGGTTTGAGTGTTACTTGCTCCAAGTTTTTAAGTGGTTTATTTGCCTTTTGCTCCTGTTTGGTTTCCTCTTTCTCTACTATCTTAGTATCTTTATGTTCAGACTTAGCTGCAGGTTTATTTACATTTTTGGCATTGTTAACAGGTTTCACTGTTAATAAGTGACTGAGATGTTTTAATGCGCTTAATGTTTTATTAGCGATATTATCATCTTTGTCGCCATCTTGATTTTCTTCACTGGTGTTAATGTCTGTATTGGATATTTCTTTATTTTCATCACAATTTGTATCACTGAGCATGTTTTGACTAGATATGGGACTTCCCAAGTTTTCCATATTCGCATCTTTGTTATCTTGTGTGGAATTTTGAGAGTTTTCGTTATTATTTTGTTTTAAGTTATCTGATTCAAACTCTCTATTATTATCAAGTTCTTCATGATTCATAGTATTTAGAGATGCATTTTCTATATTTTCCGTATCTCCTTCGTTTCCGCTGACGTTTTCTTCTAAAACAAGTTTCTTACTATCTTCATCTCCGACTTCAGGGGGAATGTCACTATCAATGATATTGTCTTTCTTGATATCATTATTTGTCGATTCATCTTTATTTAAGGATTCATTTGAAGTATTTACTGATGATTCAGGAACGTTTTCCGATGTACTAGCATCAAGAGGATTCTGTGTTATCGTATTTTGTGGCACACTTTTTTTAACAATTTTTATTTGACTATTACCTTGATTCATTAATTTTGATATTATATCGTTGGGCGAACTCTGTGTTGTCGGTTTGTTTATAATTTTAGCAGGGAGATTAGCATTTAATTTAATAGGAGTATTCTTCATAGTCACAGCGGGGTTGGCGGTCTTAGTTTTAACTGTGATTCCTATTTTCTTTAATTTCGCCAAATCTGCGTTAACAACTTTGTTTGTTGCTTTTTTGCTCTTAGGTTTTTTGAGAACGAACGGCGTTGGCACTTCTTCTATGCCTTGCACATCTAAACCATCTCCGAAGACATCTTTATTCATATTTAGAAACTCGTCTAGAGTTATGGACGCTTTTTTTGATTTCTTGTGCTTTTTATGTTTTTTTACTTTCACTTTTTCCGGAGTTTCAGATTCACTCATCACCAGTTGAAGGAAACTGTCCTGTAATAATTATATATATATTAATAATTTTGTCAGTAGACTCGATAGACCTTAACTGAATAATAAAACATAAAAAAATAAGGATTCTCAGACAGTAAGATATATCTACAAAATTTGGATTGTCTGACAGAAAAATCGCAGTTGCCATATTGGACAATAGCGAAACGTCACTGACATCGCCTTTTTAAATACGTTAAGGCGATTCACACGTATCAGTGAAGTCACAGTGCAAATAATAACAATATCTATCTATATTTTGTTAAAGATTGTGAGTCACATTTCACCCAAGCGAAGCCGGGTTTACATCTAGTATACAATATTCATAACCCAAAATATATACGAGTACAACACCATATCACATATTAACTTACTATTCCTTCTGCACTTGGGTCTGCGTCCAGCTGCGGGTCATCCACCACCTTCTCAATAATGGCTGGCACCGTCTCCAGGGAGAATTCTATGACGCCTTCAGCTCTACGATTAATATATTATAATATAATTGTAATGTCTGTATAAAAAGTATAGAAATATTGCGATTTTGAGTGAATTTACACCAATTTGCTATCAACAATACAGGTATAAGAATGTATAGCAATATTAACTGTAAACAGTTCTATAAGAATTTTTTTATTTACTTTAAACATGTGGTAGTCAGTTTGTATTTTAAAAATGTCTAATATAATATGTATTTAATCAGTGGTTTTTTTTTAATAACAGTTTTGAGTCTGTTGGTGGGTATTTTTTAATGATGTTCTAAAAATTTTCTTACCGATTACCAAAGTTGATAATGTGTTACATAAATTTATAATAAAAAATGGTACTCAAAATTACAATTTCATGTATCAAAGCCTATTATTATTTCTATTATATATTAATGTGTGTGTGTAAGATCTGCAATAGTGGATATTATTACCGCAGTCAGTGTTAACTACTTTATATAATAGTTTATTTGAAATAAATGCAAATGCAAGCATCATATAGGGAAAAAGTTTTTTTTATATAAAAAATTGAAACATTTCTACTGGATATGTAAAAAATACCTTGTGGTACAACAATTATATTTCATTATATACATACGCCTCATTTTTCTCACTGTACAAGTCTTCTATGGAGTGGAATGTTAAGTGTACTTCGTAGGCGTCCAAATGGTAGAATATTGCTTCACATAGAGGACACCTCATCACTTCAGAGGGATGCTGGTTCTCATCACTGTGGTCTTCGCCCATGTGTTTCTGTTAGAAGACAAATAATGTATGTTTATATATTATATTGGTAATACAAGTAATAGGTATCTTTTTTCTAAAATAATTTTTACAAACAAAAAAGAAGTATGTACAATAGAATAATAGAAATAATTGCTTATACTTAAAAGTAACAATTATTAAATTAAAATATATATATATTGCAATGATTGAAAATTTGTTATAAAAAGGTTATTGACAAATGTATTCATCATTTAAAGAAATATTTTGTATTAATTCTAGGTGTTTTTTTAATTGATATATTGTAGTTTGTTATATTAAGTTACACTGTATACATATATTTATATACTTGTTTTTATTTAAAAAATAATTGATGAAATAATTTTATAGTAAATATTAACTTACATGAAGGTTTACTTTATTGTTATATTCTTCTCCACAAAATGCACAGTAGAATATCTGTAGTAATTCCTGAAATAAATAATTAAATAATGAGTTCAGATATTAGGAGCATTTATTTTATATACCATCTATATTAAATAGAAACTGACAATAATTAGACTGAATTTTGATTAAAAAAGCATAAGTATGGTCCTAAAAGTTGAGTTTCTTCTTGTATTTATTTTATGTTCTTAATCATTTTATGAAGAAGATATATATTAATAGAGAATAATTGTAGGGAGAAAACTTAATGTAACATAATTTTATAGAAGAATTTAAGAAATATGAAATTAATAATAGTATTAGCCAATATATGTATATAAAACACAATTACATTCTGAAATCTTATATACAACTTAAATATAAATAATGATAATTTGTATAGAGCTTCATTTAAGATTTGTCAAAATTAAGGATCAAGGGATGACAGTTCATTTCAAATAATTTAGTTATAATGTTGATTACAAGTAAAAATTGGTCATAGCTACAAAAAGGAAAACACTTTTTATCCTAGTGGGCCAAGTTGCTGAATTGTTAAATAATTTCAATTATTACTATATATATTAACTGACCTGGTTATATAGTTTGACCTTCTTAGACTGTCCAATAGCTGGGAGCTCTGTATCCTGTCTATGAAAGAACTTGTTATGGTACAACATAGCTGGTGCTCCGTAAAATGCAACTTCGCAGCACTCACAGTAAAAGTCTTTTGTACTATTACTTGGTTCACCGTCGTGATTTGTTTGGACATGCTTATTGTATAGATGCTGAAAAAAATATATATAGGTGATACTAATGGTCGTGATAGATTGCAATGATTTAAATAAGAGTTTTTGTAGTGAACAATTAAAACTAGTTCAAGCTGCATTTGAATATATTAAGTTTTTTATACGGTCGGGTTAATATTATAGTAAACATGGATCAAGAGCTTACCCTATATGTGAATAAATCAGTAATAGGTACTAAGATTAAATTGTTTTTACCACTTTAAAATGATATATGAATGAAATAGAATGTACCTTCATTGTAAATACTTTACCACAAAACGGGCAAAAGTATTTAGCGTCATGATCGGGATGCACTTTGTGTTTATGTGTTATTGCTTTGGATATAGTGGTGAACACCTCCTCGCACACATCACATCCAACCATCTCATTCTCTTCAGATGGTTTATCATTACTGGCTTCATCATTTTGTGCACGGGTTTTATTATTTGCTGCCTTATTAAAATTAGGATCACCGTGTTTTCTGAAATACGATAAAAATATAAGATCATATAGGTTTTGTATCGAGTTATTAGTTTTATATTATACCTGAAATGTATTTGTAAAGCTTCCTTATCATCAAACATTTCTTTACAAAAAATACAATCGTATTTTTGTTCTGTTGTCATCATGAAAACTGTAAAATTTGATATATTTCAAATTATAATTTATCTTTCAGAGCGTCTCACTTTTCGGTCTATAATTTTGAAAGTGCTAAGGATCACCATAATTTTATATTGAATTTATATTTAACTTATTATTAAGACTTTATTGATATGAAATTATTAAGAATTCCAATAATATTTAGTTTATAAAGTATAATCTAAACATGAACATCACCATTCCCAAACACAGAATTTAGCCAATACAAGCCATATTGCCATTTTGATTGTTGCCATGTTAAAGATATATTTATTTTAATTTGTTATTATTTTTTATGTCTACACGTGAAGTTTAAACCGATTGGTGCCGGATAATTTAAATTCATGCAACAAATTTAGTCTTACACAAAACTTTTCGTATTTTTTTTTTATTTTTTGTATTTTTGGACAGGGTGAAAAACGAGCCTGAGATGGTAAAGGGCTGAAGGAGCCTAAAAAGGAAGGATCTTTCTGTTTCTAGCTTTCTCATTCCTCGACGAATCATAGTTTTAATAAAGCTCAGTTAAATTAATATGGCTAGATTCTACCACATATTTTGATCGAAATTTTAATGAGAACAGAACACCCCTTTTTATAAATTCAATTAAATAGTTTCATTATAGTTCTTTGAATATTTACAAATTTTGATAATCTTGGCTCATTTTTGTAATTGTATTTGTGCCTTTGATTGTAATAAAACAGTTTTAATATTTTAAGATTTTAGAATGTTCAATCGATATTGATTAAATTTATTAAATAAAATATATTCATAGAAAAACTCGTCTGGTCCCAGTTTATAAGTTAGACCAAGACCACTCCCATAACATTGTTACACTTTGTATTTGTCATGTAGGTGAAGTTTAATTCGGAAGGATGCAAGAACATCTTTACACTTTTCATTTACCTTCGGGCACTTTAAAGATATTAATTATTTGTACGTATACATTACAGCGATGCGAATATGTACATTTGTACATTAAAATAGACTTTATAAATTGTTTCAATAAATGGACAGTACAAGTAGATGGACTTTTATGGTAATTCCTATTTTTTCTCAACATTAATAGAACAAGTGAATGAATTAGTATATTTGGGAAGCATGTTTAGCAGAGACGGAAGATACGAAATGGATGTGGAGAAGCGTATTGCTACCGGTAACAGAGTTAACGGTGCTTTGGCTGCGTTGTGGAGAGGGCGAAACGTCAGCATAGCTGCCTGCACGTTTGGCTGTACACAATGCAGTTTTGCTACCGACGCTGCTATACGGCAGCCAAACGTGAGTAACACAGAAGAAGAATGTAAAGATGATTGCTGTGGAGATGCGATCTCTTCGCCGAATATGCAGAGTCAGTTTAGCTGACTGCATCCGAATCAATGAAGAGATCCACAGAATGGCAGGTATTAGTGAAGATGTCACGGTGAGAATGAAGAAGAACGTGCTCAGGTGATTTGGGCATGTCGAGGAGTGTTGAAAGAATTGTTAAAAGAGTTTTATAAAGGAAAAGTGAGCGGTAAGAGAGACAGGGGAGGCCTCGAGTGACCTTCAAAAAGACAGTAGCTATGATACTGGAGGAAAACCACGTAAAAAGCTTGAGGACTCCCCGGAGGGCATGTATGAAGAGGTTAATGTCTGTGGCAGAGGGGAAAGAGGTATACAGGGACCGTAGCGTTTGGCGCTCCGTCGTCTCTGGTTACCCCGCAAGGGATATGGCGTGAAGATTAAAATCCTAAAAATCGTCCATTTTTCGAACGTGATGCCCCTAACAAACATTGTACACCTCGACCAAACATCATTAATTGTTAAGTTTGTCCTAGGATAGGTCTTTTATTTATCTGGACCTCTTTTGACAAGAAGTTGTCATACATGCGAACTTTATTCAGACCAGTCGAGACTCATAAAATCCAATTAATTCGTTGCCTAGAAGAATATGTTAAGTATCCTTAAGCATTAAAAAAGACGGGACTCTTGATTAAGATAACGCCTTGTTACAGTTTTATTACTTTCATACGATCCCTCTATTTTATTTATTTAAATATTGTCTTAATAGAATATTTTATATTTTAAATCCGGTTGTTGGACCAGGGATCATATTGCAAATATCCACGACAAACAATTTTGTAAATTACAATATTTATAAAAAAAGCAGTTTTATTACAATATATAAACAAGACATTTTAAAGAAAACCATAAGAACATTAATTTGAGTTTGAACACCTTTTTTAACATTCAAGCTTTTAATGCTAGAAAGCTTTGGGTAATCTTCGATTCTGCTCAATCTATTTTTTTGGCACAATATTTTTGGGTGCATTCTGTACTTCGGTGTTCTCCTCACACGCGTGTTAACACTTAAGCATCCACAGACACAACATAGTATATAATAAAATTGAAACTATACACATAACAAAACTGAAGGAAGACCTACTTTTGACATTTTGTTTAAGTAACTGCTACTTGTTAAATATGTGGCACGAAAGTCAAAAAAAAGCTTTAAAAATGTTTTCTGTTTGTCTGCTTAAATGGTAACCCAAAAACTACTTACCGAATTTTGGTTACCTTTGTCAATATTTGTATCATAATCATAAATACAAAAATAAAACTTAAATGTATTAATTTCCATAATTTTTAAGTGTTGATATTTGATTTGGGTTCATGAGACATGACATGGGTTGGGGACATGAGAAAAATGGGAGGGGACCGGATAAAGTCGTTGGCAACAGCTAAAACCTAAGTAATAAATCAAATTTTTGTTTTTAATATGATTAATATGTCGGTTAAAGTAGCAATAAATAATATAAATATTTAGTGAATTTAATATTACATGTAATATATAAATATGATATAATAACATAATAGTATTCTTCAACACTAGAAAGCGATCATAATGTCTCAGTTTATATATATTCACATGAACTGTACTGAAGTCTGAACAGTCAACAGGTTAGTTAACAGCACAGACTACATTATAAAGTTAACATTTTGACAGTTTGTATGTGGAAGCCGCGGGAAGAATACGTGTTTAACATAACCATAACAAAACAAAATAATTAAAGTGATAATAATTTACCTGTTTCTATAAATAGTTTTATTTTATCAACTGGACTTGACTTTATAGCGTTATCAAGTGTAAGTTATCATAACGCTTCTGTGACTGGTAGGTTTTAATCAAAATATATTTATCTTCTAACACCTAATATAAAAGTTAGATAATAGATAGGTATTCAATATTTTTGTTAGTGTAGTCTGATATTCGAACGGGAATAGAACAGGTTTTATATTTTCAAAGCGTTAATTGAATTGACCTTGAACTTGGGTGTGTATAAATAAGTTTTATTATATATTGTTTTTACAGTTTCGATTCTTTTATTATTTATTATTTAGGATTTATATACATTATTGTATTATAATATTACTTTCAGATTATTTTATATATTAATTGTCAGTACATTTTATAAAAATGGCAAATATATTACCATCGGCGATTGCTAGAGGGCTCGCTTCAGGAGCTACGAAGATTCGAGCACAAAAATATGTCCTCACAAAACATTTTGAAGGAGAACCCAAGAAAAGCGATTTTAAAATTGTGGAGGAGGATCTACCTGATTTAAAAGATGGAGGTATATTTTGTACTGGATTTTAATATATATTTATCTGATTTCGATCTTTAAACTCAGATTAAACTTTAAAATATTGTACGTACAAAAACTATACGGAAGTTTTTACATAGGCATAAAAATATTTTATCTTGATAACTATCAGTACTCAGATATGGACTTCAATCAGATAAAAAAAATGACATTGCTCTTTTAGGTAATCTTTATACATAGCTACAATCAGGAAATTACGTCAAATATTTGATAATTTGTACGTTTTGAATGACATGTCCTGTTTTTTTTTAATATTAAATATAATATGCAATGTCATTGTGACGTAAGTAAAGAATATACAGATCATATAATTATTTTAATACGTTGAATACGGATTACGTTAAATTACACAATTATATACTTATTATTCATATAAGGCCAAGGTCAAGGTAGAGAGACGGGACGATTTCCTAGAGATCGCAGGTTCGATTCCTATCCATTTTGATAAATTTATCATTTTATAATTATCTACAATTTAAATAAGCTAGATCTTTTCCGACTTTTATATTAATATGGGCCACACATTTTTATTATAGTTTGAAGAATATGTGTGTGTATGTGCAAACACATTGAAAAAATACGAATCTAACGGCGTCAAATGTCACACATTTTTCTAAAATACAGATATAAGTCTATAACAGATTAAAACAAAAGGCTTTAGAGATTTAAACTCGATACTTTATCGATATTTTTGACATTATAACTAAACTAGGGGCGCCAACAAACCCTCAATTTCGACTCGCTGCGCTCGCGAAATCTCGGGTGCCGTTTGCATATTGAACAAAGCGAGCCCAGTGTATTGACTCATCGTTTCCCATTGACTTCAATGGAATATCAGTTTTTTGACATGATATTAAAAAAATATCATTTTTTTTGAGAACATTTTTCAATTTTTTTTTAAAAACCATGACCTTATATGTGTCTTTTTGATTGCAAAGTTTCATAATTTTCTGTCAAGTAGTTTTCGACCCAATTCGTGACAAAGAATGTAAAAAGTCTCCAGTAAAACGCTCCGCTCAATTCGTTCGCTGCGCTCAATTATTACAACTAATATTTTATGTGTATACTATTACTCATAAGAGGCTTACAGAAAAAAAACATTCCACATTCATTAAAAGAAGATATATTTATTCGTAGAAGTATTTTATAAGATCTTTCAAGTTTTTATTATTTTATTTATTCTTGTTGACTAAGAGATGTGTATAAACTTTTCATTGTTATTATATTTAGCAAATTCGCATTTTAATAGTTAAGATATTCGTATAATACGTATAACAAATACATAGCAGTTTATATAGTGTTTGTTTATATTGTTATTAGTATGAAAGCGTTAGATTTTGGGGCTTTTTAGCATATTTTCATTGTTTTTATAATTTGTAGACAGAATAATGTTTTATTTAATTATTATTTTGGTACTAATGTTTCCCTTTTCACAAGGTCTTCTATATTTATGTTATTTTTTGTTAATCTAATATCAATTTCAGAAATTTTAACCGAAGCTGAATATCTTAGTGTTGATCCTTACATGCGTGCTTATATGATACGTTTTAAAATGCCAGCCGACATGATTGGCGGACAAGTGGCCAAGTATGTCCAAGCTTGAATATTTGATATCTTCTCGAAATTCAAAATTGTAACGAATTATTATTTTTAAGGGTTATTGAAAGCCGTAGCGCGAAGGCGCCGGTGGGTACTTATGTGACAGGATCGCTCGGATGGCGTACACATTCTATTGTTAATATCGATAACCCTTCTGGTGATCAGAAAACTTTGCCAGTTTATGTGTTGCCAGATCTCGGTCCGTTACCTCCTTCCTTGGCGTTGGGTGTACTTGGCATGCCAGGGTGAGTCAGATACAAAGTGTCGAAATTCCACAAGAAATTATCCCAAATTGGGTGATCGTTTTTATATATGGTCATATTTTTCTTATAGCAACACGGCGTATTTTGGTTTGAAGGAACTTTGCCAACCTAAAGCAGGTGAAACTCTAGTAGTTACAGGCGCTGCTGGTGCAGTCGGTTCACATGTGGGACAAATTGGAAAAATTTTGGGTAGGTAAAAAAAAACATTTTTATAACATTATCTGTTTAAGCAACAAAAGATACTGTTTCTAAGATGAATATAGCCTAAAAGGATTAAGAGTTTGACTAAGTTATTTAACTTTTTAAAACTACCTTCAAATATTACAAAGTAATTTGGGAAAGTTGGTTAAATTTTTGTCCAAACTTTTGGAATCTCTGGAAGAAAGGATAAATAATATTTATAAATATGCTAAAATGTTTTTTTTACACCATGTATGTAAAATGTAACCAATGAAAGATTATTTTCAGAATGATTTTGTATCATTTATCGAAATCATACCTATAGAAAGATAGCGCAAGCTATTTGGATATGAGATTCTCTACTCGATTATGTTAGATATTATGGATCTCCACAAAGATTACAAATATATTTTTTATCTTTTAATTTGTCATACTTTTAAACATGACGACCCAAAATTTAAATTCCAAAAATTAATTCGTATTCTAAAACTAAAATGAATTCGTCCATAAATAGGTTAGGTAATTAAAAAAAAATACCTCAACCATGAAAAGGTTAGGTTAGGTTATAAAAAAAAAAGTTACTTATATTTTAATATGCATAATATTTGCAGGTTGTCGCGTTATAGGCTTTGCGGGTTCTGATGAGAAATGTCAATATTTAAAGAAAGATTTGGGCTTCGATTACGCATTTAACTATAAGACTGTGAATATCAAGGCGGCCCTTAAAGAGGCAGCCCCGAATCTCGTGGATTGCTATTTTGATAACGTGAGTGGTCTGGTCTTACTTTGTATTCATTTTTTAAATATACTAATCTTAAAATAATCTAGGTGGGGGGTGAAATCAGTTCCACCATTATGAGTCACATGAACAAGTTTGGTAGAGTTGCTGTCTGTGGATCTGTTTCGTCTTACAACGACACAAAATTGCCCAAAGGTACATACTTTCACACTGTTTAAATTCGTTATTACATTTATACATATTTTAATAATTTGTTTATATTTTTTAAAACATCAGCAGTTGTTTCATTTAAAGTATTTATTGTAATATCTATAAATATTTATAATTTCATTTGCTTAATTAAACTCAACAGTTGAAACTTGGAAAAAAAAAGAATTAAAATTACATCACATTCAGTTTGATGATTCAAAAATAAACAATTAATAAACAGATAAATCAATTAAATATTATGTAAAATAACTTTATTTTCTATATTTTTCCAGTTACAATTCTGCAGCCCGCAATTGTGTTTAACGAACTCAAAGTGGAAGGATTTATAGTCAGTCGATGGGCCAACCGATGGCAAGAGGGGATATCCGCTAATCTGAATTGGATAAAGGAAGGGAAACTGAAATACCAAGAAAAAGTTTATCACGGATTTGACAACATGGTTGACGCACTCGTTGGAATGTTGAGAGGAGAGAACACAGGCAAAGCCGTGGTGAAAGTGAAGTGAATTATTTAAATAAAATCATAAACCTAAATATCATATTATTTTTTCAATCCGAGCATGATTTTACCATCTCAATTAATATTATATTAACCTTCATAAAATTTAATAATAAAATATTCTTGTAATATTAAACAAGTTTGATGAGCTATGAATAAGTATGTTAACTAGATTAGAATTGGTATTGCATATTTTTTCACTTAGAAGTCCTTCAAGATTTTTTAAGATTAATCATGTGATATTTATCCCCTCCCTAAAAAAAAATCAAAGATTTTATCCATACCCCTCCACCTCTACCCATAATCACGTGTTTTGCATTCTATAGAAAATTAATTTTTTTATTTAGAATATCTTCAAAATAGTTATCTATTATAAATTTATTGTGATTCATAAAGTTCGCAAATTTTTGACAGGTATAACAAAATTAGGTACCTTTATGTTGTTTTAAGAGAATATAGTATAGCTACTTGAATATCTCTTATAGAATAAGAGAAATTCAAGTAGCTATCCTATATTTTGATGCGGATAATGCTACAGATATATATGTGAATTTATAGACGGAACGGAAATGGGGAAATTCTTCAATAATCAGTAGATATATATGTGTCAATGAACTTTGGGTCACCGAATAGGGAATTAGGAGTAAAAATAAATTTGATTCTTTAATATACAGAATCGAAGGATGACATGAAAATCGTATTTAAGGGAGCTTCCATACCTACTTACTTAATTTAGAAAAAAATATTATACTGTAACATTAAAATTAAAGTTTCATAATCCTAAAATATTTCATGCGATATAATCTTTAAGTTAAAAAAGAAAAAGGTAACATTTATATCATACAAATTTAAAGTTATTAAATGGTATTCTCATAGTAACAAAAAGTTTATGATTCTATAATACTACAATAAACCTTTTCTTATTTAGAATTAATAATCGACAATACTTGTTACAACTTTTTACTGAAAACTATTTGTCTTATCTAATGAATTGATTTTAAATTCGTTTGACGGTTATTCGATTACGGAGTAACGATTCTTATAAACATTACGGACAAAACTGACACAATCTCTAAATGTGACAATGACAATGTGACAAAGTTGTCACTTGTCATAACTAAATGTCTAAAAGTTTAAATTAAGTTGTATGAACTATGAAGTTTGTCTATATAATATTGTCATAATAATGGGCTAGCAGTGTTTTAATTTAATCATAAAACTTAAAAGATTATACTTGGTTTCAATATTTTGTTACATTTATTATCGCTATCATGAATTTGTCACAAATTATAAAAAAATATTCTCAAAATACTAACAAAAATATTTGTTTATTAACATTTAATTCACCGCTTGGAAAAATGGTTGCAGGGGCTGATGACGATTTTTTATACATTGTAGCATTTGAAGACTCAAAAAACTTTGAAAAAGAATTAGGAAATGTTGCTGATAAATTATGTTGTGGTTTTATTGAAAATAGGAATAAAATATTAGAGCAATTCGAATACGAATTTAAAGAATACTTTGACGGCAGTCTACAAAAGTTTACAGTACCTATAAAAACTATTGGATCAGAATTTCAAAAGGTTTTTAAACTTTGGTTGTACAAATTACTTTTAATATACCTTTATTTTTAAATTGATAAAGTTAATAAGTATAATTATAGGAAGTATGGAACAAACTTCAAGAACTGCCCTATGGCACCACACAGACATATGGTTCCCTAGCTAAGAGTATGGGTAGAGCTGCAAGTCATTCCCGAGCTGTTGGTGCGGCATGTGGTGCCAATGCACACCTTGTAATAATACCATGTCATCGGATTGTGTCGTCTTCTTCCAACGGAGGATTCAGTTGTGGTATTAACCGTAAAGAGTGGTTGTTAGAACATGAGAAAAAGTTTTCAAAGCCATGAATTTTTCATGTAGTTTTTAATGTTCAAACATAATGTGTTACTTTGTAAGATCTTGTTACTTATTTGAATAAATATTAAGTTTATAAATCAACCAAAAAATATATATTATTTTTTAAATTAAGAACTACATTTAATAAGAATAACAGTAATTATTAAAGTAAGTATATTAAAATTTAATAATTATACAACAGATATAATTATTACATTTAAAATGTAATAATGTACTATGGTACTTTGTTAATTAAAAATATAAAAATTTTAATGAATTAACATAGATTGATATAATCCTAAGATACATCTTGAAGCATTAGTTTGTCCATAAAAAATTATATAACCAAGTCAGTTAAATCTTGCATATGTACATAGTTGTACAAAATAATATATTACATTTGATCCCTGAGTATTTATACTTACAACACAATCATCTTATTACATATTGATTTAAATTAACTATAATTCCAAATAACATTGCAAGTGTTATAAATTGCTAAAATATACAAATACTGAGCAAATCCTGTCTCAAAACTGAGCAAATCACTATAAAGTTATAATGTTTTTTAGTTTCAGTAAAAAAATCGAAAATAACATTACTTTTATAAGATAAAAATATAATTTTGAATAAAATAGACTAAGGCTAAGAAAAAAATAATTTTGAATAGAATAGACTAAGTAAGACTAGCAAATGAACTAGTTACCTAGTTACTCTGAATCTATATTATAGCAAAACACCATATTTTTAATTTAAGGGCATATAGAAACAAACAAAACTCGGCTGGTACATAGAGCAAAACATGAAAATTTTGGGCAGGTAAAAAAAAAAATATATATTTTACAATTTTTTATTAGATTACCTTATTATGTATTACCACTTATTGTATATATTTTTCCATAATATAAATAGTACAAACAGAGGCACTCATAATTATTTCATTATTCAAAACTTTCTTATTTTTCATTAGGACGGCCTATAATGACTTGGGATTTCCCAGGATTTATTTTAAAACCAAATCTTTTACTTCAATTACAAATTAAGTCATTGTTAATGTGACGGAAGCACAATGATGCAGGGTATATTTGAATATCATATGCATAGATGTTATAGAGTGAAGAGTTTTTTTAAGTGATATACTAAATGAAGTTAGTAAATAGGTTTCAAACAAATATGTTAACCCAATCTGTCTCTTTTGATCACATACTGTAATAATTATTATTAAATAAGTAGGTATGGGTAAACAATTGTTTATTTCTTACTAGAATAAGTAGTGAATATATTGTTTTTAAATACCTCTGAAGTGAACCGAGGTCTGAAGAGAGGAAAAATAATAAATACAACAAATAATTATAATTAACTTTACAAAAATTATTTATTTAAATTGCACCTATCCACAGATTACAAGCAGCTTATTACATGTTAAAATATATTTTAAAATCTAAAACTTAAATAACTACTTCAAAAATATAGAAAAGTTACGCGTAATCTTGTCATAATAAATAAATATGTAATTTTTTTTTAATGTACAATTTTCTTTTGACTTTTTGCCCAAAAGTGTTGTCATAAACGACAGTTACGTGTATGTTGGTTTCAATGTATTTTCGTTTCAGCGTCACTAGTATTTGTATACTCGAAGTGTGTCTCTTGTGTAGATCTTTTACTGTCATATAATTATATTTTTTTCAGTTTTATTTTAGTGATTGAATTAACGGATAATAAACAGTTATAATAAATTAAATTGAACTATAAATAATAAAATTAATATATACAATTTTGTAGGAGACAGGGTTGTAGTCATTTTTGACTGGAACTTGTATAGGTTGGTACCATCGCCTCACAGACTATAAAGTAGTTATTAGAGTTGTTTCGTGGTGTGAGAGAGAGCCGGAAACGGAAAAACTCACCCTTCTAATTCGTTTCCAAGCTAAGCTTACGGAGGGGGAATTCCCTCTGTAAATTTCTCGAAGATGGCAACGCATTTGTATCTTAATTTCCAAATATCCATGGGCGATGGCTTCACTTAACAGACCGTCTACTCTTTTGCCAAAATCAATGTAAAAAAATAAAAATAAAACAATCTAATTCTTATGAGTATCCTCTTCTATTTAGATTGTAATAAAGACCCTTGAGTTGCACTAATTCTGAATGGGTACCGCGTTCTGCAACGATTCCGTTATTGAGGACGCATATTATATCGGCGTCGCGAACTGTGCTCAGCCTGTGGGCGATCATGACGCAAGTACGTCCTGCCTTGGCTGCGTCCAAAGCTTCTTGTACCACCTGCGTAGAACATAAAAGCAAATAGGCATTGACCTTCACATTTCTCATTGCTGAACATAGAACAATTCCAATTATGGGGAGTTTAACCCGCTATTCTACTATTCGCTTTTGATATAATTAATATTTTCAAATTTTATTAGGTTTCCTTACAGTAATTTTATTCACCTCGATAAATCTAACTAGTACTATTGTCATGTAGTCAGTCATATGTCAGGACAAATCACAATACTAGTAGCGTTGCGCAATCGCCAAACTGAACACTTTTACTTTACTAAAAGTATTTTTAATTTTTAGCTTTTGATATTACATATTAAGTATTTTAGTTTTTGAATGATATTAATTGAATAAAATTACCTTTTCGCTTTCTGTATCCAAGGCGCTAGTTGCTTCATCAAGTAGCAGCATTTTTGGACGTCTTATTAAAGCTCTGGCTATTGCAACTCTTTGTTTTTGACCCCCAGAAAGTTGTGTGCCCTTTGAACCGATGTTTGTTTCGTAGCCCTAAAGGGGAAATAAACTTCAGTGAAAGTGTACGATATATTTTAGAAAAGGTTTTATAAATTTGTGAGGATTTACCATAGGCAAAGATATGATAAAATTGTGTATGTTAGCTTGCTTTGCAGCTTCAACTATCTCGTCCATCTTTAGTTTACGTGAATTGTCACCATAAGCAATATTTTCTCCTATAGTACGGTCAAAAAGTATAGGTTCCTGTTGTACGAAGCCGATTGACTGTCTTACGTCTACCAAACGAAGTTTTGGCAGAGGAATGCCATTCTGGGCCTAGAAAGTGTGTATAATTTAAATATATACAAATATATTTTACATTTATGGATTTTAGATTAGATTATAATAAAAATTCGTATGTCAGAAGAATGTTAAGTATTTTTAGAATCGTGTAAATATTATATAAAATATTTATTCGTACCACGATGCCTTCGTCAGGGTCGTAGTATCTTTCTAACAGCTGTATGATGGTACTCTTTCCGCATCCACTTTGGCCAACTAAAGCTATAGTTTTACCATTCTCTATTTCTAGATTAAAGTTCTGCAATACTTGTATAAGTGGTCTTGTTGGATACTTGAATTGAACATTTTGTAAGCTGGCTTCTCCTGTTCCTTTCTGTAAATATAATGTTAATTTATGTTACTTTGATAAATACACTGTTCATAGTGTCTTCTTTGTCTTCAAGATAATTATATATTTATAACAAATATTTCAACAAATGCATTATTACTATTCCTATATATCTTATGTTAAAGTTCCAATAAATAGTTTTAGTATTTTTGCTATATAACTTACAAAGTTTTCGATTGCGGGTTTTACTGGATCAGTGATCTTGGACTCTCTGCCTAATATGACGATAACTCGCCCAGCAGCTTTGATTCCCTTTTGGAAGTTTGGTGCAAACGCAAATGCTTGAGCCGCCGACGAAGAACCCATCAATAGAGTTTGGGCTGACCTAAAAATAAAAAAATAAGTATCAAATAAATTGTAATACTTTAATTTATAATTTGCAACATAGTTTTACTCACTTCAGTATTATGTCGTATCCAACTCCCTGGTAAACCATAAGGTTACCTCCATAATACAAAGTGGCCGCATACACGAAGTTGAAAATACCTCTAGAGAGGCCAAAGACAATTCCTCGCCAATGGGAAGTTCGTTTCGCGATTTCCAGTGCAGGAAGAAGCTGGATGGCGTAGTCATTGAGGAAGGACTGCTCGCGGCCTAACGAAGCGACTGTGCGGACGTTTGCTACTGCCTCTACTGCTATCTATGGAGATAAAATAGATGATCCTTCAATAAATCTCGTAAAGCAAATTAAGTAAGAATCTGAGTTTTACGAAGATTTAGAAGTCCAAAATATTTAGAATTTTATTAGAAATAAAGTATATTAAGAGATGTTAAGAGATATAAAGTACATAAACAGTGATCTTATAAATATTTTTCAAAATGTGTGTGTGTTTAAGTAGTAATTGAAAGGGATGTTTAACACTAAACCTACCAAGTACCGGTCAAATTGACCGTTCTTAAACTTTTGTAAAACTTACACATTTTTAAGCGTTATAATATCGTTATCAAACTGCATGACAATTCTTAGAATATGCATATAATATTGTCTTCACTCTTTACTTTTAGTTATTTCCATTATTACCTGCGTTATATAATAAAATAACTTTTAATTATCGGTCAATTTGACGGCGTGCGGTAGGAACAGGTATACAAGAATTGTCGGTAGATTTAGTGTTAATTAATAGTTTAGATTTGTTAATTGATGTTCTGTGTTCTTTACTTCTGAGCTAAAGGATGTGCTTTCTATTTCCAAACTACATAATTCTGTGTATGGCTCAAGAATGATGGTTATGAACGACCAAGGTATTATTTACTGAGGTAATTTTCGTTTAAAAAATAATTTACAAAACAATTCTACAGTAGATATGAAATCATTTATAACAATTTTATTTATGGATTATTTTTCAATCACTTTAAAATTCCTTTGTTTCTTTTTATTTGCTTACCTTAGAACTTGACTCCATAGTCTTAGCTGTTCCAAATGACTCCGCTGTGACCATTCTGCCTTGCTTATAAAGAACGGCTCCCATGACCGGTACGAATGCTAATGCAACCAAACCTAACCGCCATTCATAGTACAATGATACTCCCAACGAAAAACTGAATGTGCCAACAGCCTGTAAAACTGTCCCAATCCTTTGACCCGTAGCCTGTTGAAATAAAAAAAATATATAAGTTTCGATACTTTATTATTGAGCGAAGCGAGCGTAGCGAGCGGAGCGTTCTACTCGAGACTTTTTCACATTCTTTGTTACGAATAGGCTCGAAAACTACTTCACAGAAAATTATCAAATTTTACAGTCAAAAGACACACATGGTTTTAGAAAAAAAAGTTTTGAAAAATGTCACGTAGTTAAGGAATAATCGTTAAAAAACTGATAGTCAATGGGAAGTCATTACACTAGGCTCGGTTCGCTCAATATGCAAACGGCACCCGAGATTTTGCGAGCACAGCGAGTCGAAATTGTGGGTCTGTTGGCGCCCCTAGTTATTTATTATTTAGACTCCGTTCAGGCATTAATACCCCTTGAACAGCCGCAGCTTCTCCCGATAATCGAGCACACAGGGCTCCGGTAGAATTGTTTTTATCGTCATAGAATCCGACTTCCTGTTGAAGCATTTTTTCAAATAATAGTTTTCTCAACCTGGCTGTTAGATATTCTCCCGCGACACCGTACATGGAAACCTTAAAATAATGTAACGTAAATTAAATACTACTTAGTTGTGAGATGATATTATAACTAATACCTGCTTTATATATATTTCATTACCATAATGAAGTTTGTTATTCCCGAGAAAACACCAACTCCTACAAAGATAAACGCATATTTCCGAACTTCAGCCCTTACAGCATCTGTGTCAGGATTAGAAAGCACCTGAAAATAAATAACTTCTAATATTCTTGTCTATTACATGAGTGGCATATTGAAATAAAAAAGTTTTAAAAAGTCATACACCAATAAAGTCTCCCAGTATAACCGCAAGCAGCGGCATCGCGAAACCACTGACGAGAGAGCAGAAACTCGCTGCGGTGATGGACTTCCACTCTGGGGAATTTAACTTCACGACTTCGAAGAATGATACTTCAGGATCATCTGTGGTTTTTGCACTTTCCTAGAATATTATTAAATGTTTGTTTAAAAAAGGTTTTTATTATTTTCATTAATTCCAATAAAAATATATTTTTGCTCCAAAATTATCGCTTATAGAGGTATTGTTGAATTAATTGGTTGCAAGATAATATCTTACTTGGAGTCTGGTTTCAATATGTTCGTCTTCATCTTTGTCACTTAGAACTGATATAGTTCGTTCCAACTTCTGTGCTTGTTCTGAAAATGACAACATACTTCAAATATTAGATCTGCATTTAGTTTACCAATTTAGTATATGGAAATATCTACCAATTTAGTTTATGGAAAAATCGCTACCTGATTCATTCATATCTGGGGATGCTTGTAGCATTATCATATCGTAATAGTGTCCTTTCTTGGCCATAAGTTCCTTATGATTCCCAATTTCCACAACATCTCCGCTTTTGAAAACGTATATTTTATCAACATTTCTAATTGTCGAGAGTCTGTGCGCTACAACGATTGTTGTACGACCTTCTTGAGCCTGTAATTAAATCCAAAAATATTGTTGACCCTCCACTTACAATTACTTTTTATTTTAATCTACTGGACTATATTTACCTTATCTAGAGCTTTTTGTACTTTAGCTTCTGAGGAAGTGTCCAGTGCGCTGGTGGCTTCATCGAGCAGTAATATTCGAGGATTACGCACAAGGGCTCGAGCTATCGCAATTCTTTGTTTTTGACCTCCTGAAAGTGATGCGCCACGCTCTCCTACTAATGTGTCGTAACCCTGAAGAAAAATTTATGTTAAAAAAAATAATACCTAAACATTTGATATAGGAATTGCAGAGACAAAATAAAACTCAATAATCTTATCAAGTTTCAAAACAAAAATTAATTGTAATAATAAAATACTTTAATTTTGAGGAAAATGAAGAAGAATAAACAATAATGATATAAATATATAATGTAAACATGTTTATAAAAAGTTTATCATTTTTTTATAAGCATGATTTCCAAGAATAAAAAAAAAATAATCTCAATTCATCGACTGTCCCAGACTGGACAGTGTCCCAGAAGTGGCAGGTTCGACTCCTGCCAATATCCATACATAAGTCATTTTATATTTATTTAAATTCCTTGTTCAAATATGTACTCACTGATGGTAGCTTCATAATAAACTCGTGCGCATTGGCCTGCTTCGCGACTGTCTCTATATCCTCATCTGATGCGTTTTCCCTTCCATATCTGATGTTCTCTTTGACGGTAGTGTTGAATAGTACTGGCTCTTGACCAACTAAACCGATCTGCTCCCTCAACCATCTGACAGACACTTCCCGAACATCGTGTCCGTCAATATGTACCTGTGGGATATTGGAAATTTTCATGCATATTTTCTTTTACCTCTTTCTCACAATAGGATTGTTAGATTATTTAGCCATCTGTCGGTCATAGTCCTTTTAATATTCAGTGTTTCATGACTAAATATTCTTGATATGGGTAGTTACAATAATGTTAAATGGAAAGACGTAGCTATAATAGCTGTTTTAAGCTGATTTCTTTAATACGGTGGCTCTCACAATGGTAGAGCCAATACATACAAGCTGTTATAAATTATCGATATCTAGATTCTTTAAAAAGAATATTAGTAATTAGTGTTAGCAGTTGCAATGTAACTTACTCCAAGAACAAGTTATTTTAAAAACACATAAGATTTAGATAAAATCTAGACTAATTTTATCTAAATCATAATGGGAAATTTATTGCCCTCTCTATATCATTTGTATATCTACTATAGGTTCTAATTTACGTTAGATAAGATAAAGATATGAAAAGTGAATGTTACGCAACTCGCATCTATTGTTGAAATGCTTTAGGGATTCAAGCATCTTAATCTTAATACATCCATTCTAAACGAAACATAGCTTACTCGCCCCAAACTGTCCTGCTTTACTAAATAAACGTGACGCACGTGGTAAAGCAACTTCATCAATTCATATTGACAGATGTCTTTAGGTAAAGATTCTTATTACCATCTGAGGGTCTGTCTGCTCGTTTGGTCAGTGACTTTGAAGAAAACTATATTGGCTATCTGATGTAATATATTAATGCAAGTGTATAAGTGGAACTGCAAATCGCATTGGACACTTTATATTTGCATTTGACAGCCTTTGTTTGATACAAAGGCTAAAAGTTTGATCAATATTATAACAGCGATCTTGACAACTAATTTCATAGTCTTTGTATCAAAAAAGTTTGATCAATATTGTAACAACGACTTTGACAACTAGTGCCTTTTGATAAAATGTTGATGTGGTTATAATTAATTGTAGTCAAAATGTAGGATATTTTCTACTGAGAGAAAATACCTTATGACTAATTACTGGATATTATCAAACAGATAGCTACCACTTATATTAAAATAAATATAAATTATGATAAACCAAACAGTTCCTGTTTATAATGCAACATATTAAAGACATGCTTATTATATTATTATCTAACTATCTATCGTTTTTACAACTAACGTTATCGAACAGGATTCTCGGTTTATCTTAAGTGGTGAGATGGCAAAAACAATGCGCATTCAGACAATATAATTAATGTAGAGATAAGATAAAGTAACCACCCTTTTACGATAGCAATATAAAATAATATAGAAAAAATATCAATTTGAAATAACACATTTTGAGTTAAGAGTACCAAGTGCCTAGAATCCCTAGAGTGCCCAGGTAGTGTTGAGTCCACATTCATCCAATTACAGTATTTTATATTCATGTTTACGAATTACAATTCCAAGCATCAACATATGATATATGTTTATCCAGACTGTATAATTGTGCATTATGTAATCATAAATATAAGTATCTATTATCATTGACATCGATAGAATTGATAATATTTGCAGATTAGGATACTCACACTACCGTCGACAACGTCATAGTATCTTGATATCAACTGAATTATAGTCGACTTCCCGCAGCCCGAATGCCCGACCAGCGCCACCGATTGCCCTCTTTGCACACTGAGGTTAACACCTTTTAGGACCTATTAAAACATATAATTTTCCTTACACAATCAGTCAATGATTGTTGAATATAAGAACAGCTCTTTGATTCCCGTTGTAGCTCAGTGATGCATTTTGAACTATAATAGTTATAAAAATTTCACCAACAGTTTTTTTAATCTATAAGATTCTAATAAATTTAAGATTTTTCAGTACTTGCAATGATAGATATATTATTACATGTAAATTTATTAAAATATTCTGATCCACCACTTTTTTGGTCGAACTTTTTGAGTATTTTTTCATTCTACGTAAAACAACACCACTTACTGGAACATCAGATCGTGATGGATATTGAAAGACCACGTTTTTCAGTTCAATATTTCCTTCGATAGTCTCGGGTTTGATTCCAGTATTGAGCAGTGGGTTGATGGTTGGGATATTGTTAATTAGATTGAAGATCTGCGCACCAGCTCCACGAGCAACCCCAAATACCTCCATCAGAGTGGAAGATATACCGAAGTTAGCAGAACCCATCATTACTCCGAAAAACACCTACAATTATTTTCATTTTTTATTCTGAACATTATTCATTATGATTCAAGCATCAATAATCATACATTTTTTGATACTGTGGGATATTTAATTTTACTTACAGCAATCATAGTGTCAACGTCATATGTTTCTGGTTCTTCCACCATGAGCTTGTAACCAAACCAGAATGATAAGGCGTAAGCGCCAAAAATGCAGAAAAACAATGTCCCCATAGCCATTCCATTGAAGAAACCTAAAAGTTATATACTTATAATATTTTAATATGTACACTTTTAAATACCCCTTTATAATAACAAATAAATTTCGACTAAGTTACGTCCGTTAGATCAGTTAAAGTCGGTAATGTCATTTGATACTAAAGTATTCTGTAACAGAAACTTTTAGTTTTCACTTTATAGCATACCCTTCTTTATATTAATTCCCCTAGCTTCTGAAAGATACTTTTCATATCTTTCTATTTCTTTTTGGTGTCCACTAAAAGCATATACTGTTCGTACTGCAGACAGGACTTCTTCTGCTATGGAACCAGCTTTTCCTGAAGCCACAGCCTCTTTTTTCGATAGACTTGATGCAATCTATGAATAATATTAATTAATTCAAGATTTATATTTAAGCGTCTTTAGTAAGAGTCAAATTTTGATAATGAATTTAAATCTTACAAAGCCTGCAATTCCAACTAAGAATAGTGTAACTGGGAATGAAATCAAGCACAAAAGAGCAAGTTTCCAGCCCTTGATCAATGCCATTATGATAGAACTAATAAATGATGTTTGGTAGAATATAAACGTGGCCAGCTTCTCTCCTATACCGTCTTCTAGTTTAACGACATCGCTGAAATCATATACATTCATAATTAATTTCATTTTCTGAATTAAATATGTGATTATATATTTTGTCACTCACTCAGTCATTTTGGTAGCAAAATCGCCGGTTTGGTGCGTGTCGAAGTATTCAAAGTCCTGATTTAAAGCTGCTTTTAAATATTCTTGTCTAATTCGATAGACCTGGGAATTTATTACATAATTATGACACTTTATTTCGTGGCAGTACTTGTAAGAATTTGTAATGATAATAACTGTTTAAATGCAGAATATCATTATTGTAAAAATAACATCTGATTAAATGCAGAATATGATTAATTCTTGAGAGTAGGTATAAGAATTTGTAACAGTAAATTCTGATTAAATGCAGAATATCATTATTTCGTGAGAGTTGGTGTAAGCTTTTGTAACAATAATACTTGGTTAAATGTAGAATATGATTATTTCGTAAGAGTAGGTGTAAGAATTTGAAACAATAATACTTGGTTAAATGCAGAATATGATTATTTCATTATAGTAGACGTAAGAATATGTAATAATAATACCTGATTAAATGCAGATATATTCATGAGTACGGTTGCACCGTACGATAAAATAACAAAAACCACTCCAACCACTGTGTTATAGATCGCGAAATATTTAACATCGTTGAGAAATATCTCCGGTTGAGGATTATTTATCGCAACTGATATTCCATAGTTGACCATACTTTGTAGTAATGATGAAAACAGCAAAGTATTAACAGGTGTCAAACAGCCGCATATTATTGAAAATGTGATTGCAAAGAATATGTATATTTTGTCCATCGTTGAGGCGAAGCGAAACTGAAAAAATAATACGTTAAATTCAAACTTCCAGAGATATATGAAAGTTTAAGGGTATATTTTAATAATTCAATTGATCAAACGTATGTTAAATAAGGTAGATCTATAATTGAGCGAAGCGAACGAATTGAGCGGAGCGTTTTACTGGAGACTTTACATTCTTTGTCGCGAATTGGCTCGAAAACTATTTGACGGAAAATTATGAATCTTTGCAATTAAAAAGACACACATTAGGTGATGGTTTTAAAAAAATAAAATTTGAAAAATATCCTCAAAAAAAAATAATTTTTTTTTAATGTCATTTCAAAAAACTGATATCCCATTGAAGTCAATGAGAAACGGTAAGTAAAAACAATAGACTGGGCTCGCTTCGCTCAATATGCAAACAAACAAACAACAAACTCAATATTGTTGGCGCCCCTAGTTAGGTATATCTCATAATATTATTTTTACTTTATATTTTATATTTATATATTAAGTTACAGAGAGATATGTCGATACTACACCTGGCAGAATGCGAAAGTCTAAATATGACAAACTGTATAATATACATATGTGAGGTGAGACGAGATTGAAAAAGTGAGAAATGAATATTTTATGGAGCTTTGTTAAAAGAAATGAGAATTAGAAGGTAGAAAAAGTCTTAAATATGACAGGGAATGATAAAAAAATAGCGATTGAAGAAGACAAATGGAGTGTGTAAAAAAGATTCCTTTAAAATTATGTATGACAGAAGGACGTAGAAGAATTTCATAAGCTGTGTCGAAAATAATGAGACTGAAATGAAGTGAGCGATCAATATATTTTATTAACTCACAAGTGTAATAAATGACACGCTCGGAATTTCTTCTTCAGGGGCGGTCGTATCAGCATCGCTAGAACATATATTAAAAACAAAAACCCATCAACTATATATATTTACATTTTAATAAATATATTATATCCTGTGTAAATAATAACGTCGTGGTAAAAACAAATTATCAGGTTAGAAAATTTTATCTGAATACATTAAATATTACTATTAAGAAAAATTAGAATTATTGGTATATCTGACTTTTTTAATTTAATAATTGAGCGAAGCGAGCGGACTGAGTGGAGCGTTCTACTTGAGACTTTTTCACATTCTTTGTCACGAATAGACTCGAAAACTACTTGACGGAAAATTATCAAATTTTGCAATCAAAAAGATTTTTTTTGGAAAAATGTCATGTCGTTGAGGATAATCGTAAAAAAAATGATATCCCTTTGAAGTCAATGGGAAACGATGGGTTATTATAAGATTCATTACACTGGGATCGCTTCGCTCAATATGCAAACGGCACCCGAGATTTCCAAATAGAGGGTCTGTTGTCGCCTCTAGTTATTAGATAAAATAGTGACTTAACTAAGATGTTACATTAAATTTCAATGTATATTAAAAATATATACGATCGGTATAACGCAAACAAAGCCGGGCGACAAAATGATAAGACATGAGGCAATTAATATCAATATTTCAATTCTATCTAACAAATAACTCAGTGATTAACGTTTTTTGTTCTTACAGTTCCTTACAAAGATAATGCAAACAATTATTATGATAGCAATAAAACCTCATATTTAATATTTGGATAAGATATTATAATATTAAAAGTTTAATTTATAATCATGTAATAGATTTAAATACACATTTTATACTATAAAATCTACCGTGAATGACCGAAGAACTTTAATGAATCTGTAACTCTCTAAATTAATAACTCTTAATACACATGTAGACAGACATCTTATTCTTAATCATGTTTTAATTGTTCGTTTCTATGAGACAATTCAAGACAATTCTGATCAATCTATTTGTTACAGGCATATTGTTAATTAGCTTATGAAATTGTATACGATTTAAGGTTAGTGTTGGATTGGTCTTGTCTGTCTGTTTCGAAAATAATAAGAGAATTTTCAAGGTTATCAATAATAGAAATATACTATTAAGATTGCTTTAGGGATGGATTGCTTTAATGATATTAAAAATGTATAATGTCTAGTCTATGATACAAGTCTAGATACAACTGTTTGCAAAGATAAAACAAATTTAGACATTAAATTCCGTTTTACAACTAATCGGAATGTAGATATGATATAGATTAGGCGTACCTAATAAGTATTTTGGAATATTTATTGTATAATTGCATGATTCGCAAATATTTAATTCGCATATGACAACATGAAATATTAATTATATATGGTTTATATGACATTTTTAATAAGTTTTTGAAAGTAAATATTGATAGGTGGTGTAATAAATTGAATATTTTATTTTTATTCCAAGTTTCCCAAACAGAAATTTGTATAAAGGAATACAGGAACTAACTATATATAATATTGACAGATTTATCCTTTGTAAATATAGTATTCTTATAACAGAAATACAGTAAGTAAAATCAGATAAAATGTGGAATTTAGTAAACATTAAAATGTTGTAATATTACGAAAAGTTATGAAATACCTAATTATTAGAATGAAAAAACTAAATAAAATTAATAATAATGCGTTTTTTTTACATATTAACTACGGATTATATTTTTTAGCGATTCATATAAAGCCTTATTCACAACACTCACCTTTTGTCAGTTTTGGTTTCATCCTTCTTAAATTTCACTTTGGACAGATCGTTTACTGTGTAACTTTTACCGTTCTCCTCCATCATCTAAAATTATTTTATATATGTATCTATACCTTTATATATTAATTAAATATATAAACACAAGTAATTCACTCTTCAGTAGACACAGTTGTGGCTTATTTTCTATCAGCTTATAATCAGATAAGTTATCAGTGCGATATGTTAAGTTCTGTGACGATTTACGATTATCAGAAGATACTGATACTGTCCGTGAACATAGAATCCGCGTTATACATATCCGCATTACAAAATAAACATTTATTTTTATATAAAACAATTTAACGTTTGGCATTTGGTTTAAGATTTGGCAAACAATGTCTGTAATCTGTATTAATAATTATAACAATATAATATTAGATATTGACAGATACGTTTTATAGTTACAATTACAATGTGTTATGTTTGTATTATCAGGATACATGTACGGATACAACTGCTAGATAAAGATAGTTAAAAATTTTGTTTCATATACCTAATACTTTATAATAAATATTCATTCTAAATCACTAAATCTTTCTTATATATTTTGATGTCTTTATTTTAATTAATTATTAATATTGTAAATGTATTTACCAAAAATCTACTTACATGCCCATATATATTATGTTTCCTCAATAACACCAACATAGTAATATAATACACGGGTTTATAATACTCTTGACAAACGAACACTGCATGTTTAATTCATTGTTCAAATCAATTGAAATTTATTAAGAAGCCAACACTATTTTGTATCCTGAATCATAACGTACTACCAACCCAAATCTCATTTTAAATTATTCCCAGTCAATACTATTTCAAGGTTAGAATCTTGGTATGTTTTCCATAGCTGGTTTATTTATAGATATCCCATCATTATTCCGAGTATGTACTGAAACTAAAAGTAAACTTCGGCCTCAGCTAATCTATAAGTAAGTATAATAATTGTTATTAATGTAATGTGTATTTATATTTATACTAGTTGATGCCAGCTACTTTTTCTGACGCGTCGTAAACTATTTTACATCAATTAAAACTTTATTATTAACACTGCCATCTATTGGAAACCAATAGAACTTGGAAGTTAATAAAACTTTTATGCATAAAAAACGTCAAAATCTTTATAAGTCATTTTAAGTTTTAAGTTCTAAAAATTACTTATAATCAAAATTTCATTGAAATCGGCGCAGAGATTTTAAAGGTTAACTATTCTCATTTAGAAGAAGTAAATTCTTTTTACTATGTCGGTTAACTGGTGGAGGGCTTTAGCATTAAGTACGATTCTTTAGTCTAAAAATATTAAAAGAGACATACTTATATTTATAATAAAGCTAAATGTTACAAAAACTATATTTTGGAAAAAATAAATTTAATACTATACTACAAAATCTTAAGTCCCGCCAGACGGCGTCGGAAGGCTTTATAGCTGACCGTGTCTCACATAAATATTTCAAGTCAATAGAGCTTCTGGTAAAACAGAAAAGTTTAGGAGTATCTTAAAGCTTAAATCTAATAAGATTAATTTGAAAAGTACGATAGGCCATGGCTATATGCCAGGCTATTTGATTTATTAGTTTTATGAATTAAAGGAGAAGTAGCCGCTGCTGTTATTTGGGATATTATCCTGAAAAAACTTACCACTTTTACCATTTTTCCTAGTTTTCACAATATCCATATCTGATCTGTCATCTTCCATCAATTCCCTCCGTTTTTTTTTCATTTATCACGTATCCAACCCATCGTTCCCTTATATAACCCCGCTTTATGTAATGTAAGATTGCCTAAAGATAAAATAGCTCTCTTTCTAAGATAATAAAACCCGGCAATCGGGAAACCGCACTGAGGCTGAAAACACTATAGAAAAAGCTCCACCGCGTAACGCTGCTGAAGGCATAATATAGACAAACGAAGGGCAGCTTATTGATCTCGGAATACGCACGCAAGGTCGTAGTTATTGCTTGTTTGTTTTCCTACTTTTCTAAATAGTTTCCGTGTATATCATGGTTATCGCATTTAAAGTTTTTATAGATCGTAACACACAGAGATTTACATTAACAAAAAGAGACGCCTAAGAATTGTTTGGTGGTAAGTTTAACTGACAGAATATATGGACAGCTTATGCCGATGTGTTAAGCCGAAACTCTATTGATATAGGACTTACCATCACCTTCCTGGCCGGCGGGTATTTGTAACAAATTTTTACAAAGCAAAAAAAAAAAAAAGAAAAAGGGACTTGATGTCCAATGATGAAGTTAATAGAAAAATATTCATGATTTAATTTTATAACTGGTATTAAATTATTGATATACAACTTATACCCTTTATAAAACAATCTTCTAAAATTAATAAAAAGAATTAATCTCCTCGATAATATAGAAAAACAGAAACTAAAGTGTCACAAGTCTCCTACAACAGAGATAAGTTGTGCCATTATGTTTGATAAATATAAAAATACTTTTATATTAATTAAGTAATGTACGAGTTGTATCTTCTTGACGAAATAGTCAATGATAGGAGTGTTAAACAAACTGTCTTATTACTAAAAAAAACGTTAACCGGTTACAATAATAATTTCGATCTTCTGAACATGTTAATTCTTGATATACTTACAAAATAATACGAACAAAGTTTGGACACGAACTTCTACTTATCTTTAATATACATTTTGTATTGATTTAACCTATCTATCTATCTATCCATCAGTGAAGAATCAAAGAATAAGTCGGCATACATTGTTTTGTATTGGTTTAAATGATTTTTGGGGTATTAATCGGTGAAGAATCAAAGAAAAGGTGTCTGAAAGTAGAAGTTTAAAAAGTTATATTATTAAAATTTCATTAAGTTAGTAGTCAATTATAAACTAATAATAAAAATGCTACAACAAAAATAATGACATATTTTATTATAAATAAATTACCAACTTTGTGATGATTAAAGTTACATTAGCAATAACGCACGTTAGTCCACTATTACAATGAATATTAAAGCCAATTGGACTAAGTCAATAAAGAAAAACAATATTAAACAATCCAGCTAATGAATTATAATTTTCTAAATGTATTAACGCCTTTCTTTTATTTTTAGCTATAGGCTGTGTTTAAAAACATTGTAATAATTTATACAGTTATTTATATTTCTAAAAATTTTAAATTACATTTGAGTAATGTATTCTCTGGCTCTTAATTTAAAATTATATAAAAATTATTCAAATCCTTTCCTGCTATGTGTAGCACAAAGTCAGATTTTTATTTTTTTTTGTGTGAAAGTGACAAAAAAGCATCTACTAACTCAGACTTAAAAATATTTAAAACTCGTTACTACATATTATATACATTTCAAATCTGTTTTCGTTACAAATAAAAATAATAAAGATTTCCGGAATAAAATTGTCGTATATGTTGACTCAGATAGCTAACACAAGTTTTCATTGAAACTCTTGCAATAGTGTTGTTATACAGTAAATGTAGCAAAATATTTTATTTATATGTCCATAAAATGAATGATGATGATAATACACTATACTCACATAACATTTCAACGAAATCACTGTTGATCCAAAATGTAGCCTGGAAATCTAAACAGATAAATCGAAAAAAATAAACCAATTAGTTTCTATTGATTGAATATTTGAAAACTTGAAGTAAAGTGTAAATTAATCTAATCTCTAGATATTTCTATAAATATATTATCATCAAACCATTGGTGTAGATGGGTTTAGGTCAGCATTGAAATGAAAAAAAAATTCAACGTGAACCAGATTTATTTTTTCAAAATATCAAGTTAGTATCAAATTTTAGTGTACACAATATCTATTTTTTTGTTACACAGTCTTAGTTAATGACTACATTTCACCTAACGGATAGTGTAAATGTAGTCAATCGTTGAAAGGTGTATTATCTTAGTAGAAGCCTATTCACTTTCGCCTAAAGACACTCAGATTATGGATATTTTGGCTGAAATACCTACACACGCAAGCTGTTGCAGTCCTTCGCTGTGCGAATTAAAAAAGACAGAGCAAAGCATTTCGATTAGATGTCATTAAGAAACTGTCTCAGTGTGAAGTACTATCAAACCTGTGCCAAAATGCAAAACTTTCTTGAAGCTGCTCCAGCTCGGGACTCAACGCACCAATCAAAGTTGCACTTCGAGGAAATAAATCTCTATTCCTAGCAACCGACAGCTGTACTGTATTTCAAAGATACATTCTGGATAGTAGGAGCTAAGGTGAAAGGGATCCTCTTGGCGGTAAACCAACACGTCTGGTTTTGGTGGTTTTAAACTTAGCGGATGTTGCCGTGTCGAGCATCAACTTTTAGCGTGGTCGGTTTTCTGGTTTTCTGGCACAGGAATAGCCAGTCCTGAAGACAGTCCCCCGGAAAGATGATCTGCGCTGCTGTTGCCTAATTAGCATCCTCACTTGAGATATTCAAATTGTCCCCTGATCACCGCGGTGTGAACGGTAAACATAGAAATACATAATTACAAAATATTTGCACAAGTTTTATTCCAAAATAAAAGTGTATATAATTTGTTTTAAACACACGCTATTTGCCCATCAATTATAAGTGGAACACTTCAAAAAGTTAGAATAATGAAAACCTTATTTGAAATTTAGTCATCCAGAATAAGCACCGATACTTCACTCGCGGAGACGGATGTATATAACAATTTTGCAATGCAAGATACAGAGTATTATAAATATAAACCTTATTTTGACAAAATAATAAATACATTCACTCCGATATATTGGATTTTGAATGTTTTTTCATTACATTGCCGGCTAAGTGAAAAAAACAATACAAGTACGTCGAAACAGATACACCGAATTGTAATATCAGCTGTGATTTTTTTCGGGGTCACTTCAATTGCATTATACTATAAGATAGTATACCTTTATCAAATACTCTTGGATTCTGTAAAGTATACTGACGCAGTGCAAGTAATTTACGACTATTTTCAATATGTCATTGATCTATTATTCGTCTTTAAGTACGGTACAGATATGTATTATGAATACATAAAGCAGTACGCTTGTATTGACGAAATATTAAACATAAAATCTTACAACAGCATCAGACGAAGGTTAATAAAAGTGATGACTACAATAATAAGTATATGGCTGTGCAGCAATGTATACGATTTCGTTATTTGGTACATTGCTTTTGATTTTTTTTCAACATTAACTTACTCCTTGGCATATCTCTATATTTTCATCAAAATTTTAACGAACTTAGACTTGACTGCACATGTTATGCATATAGAAACTAGATTACAATCTATAGGAAATTGTATTCAAGATTCGTACAATACTTTGGAAAATGTCAGTAGTGATATCGAAGACACGATAAATAAACGCAATTGGTTTTATAATGAACGTAATTCCACTCGTGACTTGCGAGTGCGACAAGTCAAAACAAAAGTGTGCTTAACTGCACAAGATGTAAAGAGGCTAACTAGATGCTATTTACTGTTGACAGAACAGGTTATGTTTATAAATAAGATGTTCGGATTAAGGGTAAGATTATTATTTAAATATAATATTATTATACGTAAAAGGTTCTCTTAGAGATGTTATACAGTTTATATTGTATTGTTTCAGATATTACTAAACCACTTAAGCTTTCTGATTGATATAGTGCGATTCATTAATTTGACGGTTCGACTCTTGATCGGGTCTCAGGTAAACATATAATTTAGTAGAACACAAAAACAACACAATAAAAACAACAACGCTGAAGTAAACAAAACTTTATCCTACTGGGGCTAACTTAACTAAGATAAAGATAGGACATTTAAAGTTAACACATTCGAGCCCGGCTAATTTTCTACGTTTCTAATTCTGAGTACCGGCTAATACAATGATAAGGGGAGGATAAAAAGTATAAAATTTGTTTGCGACAGCCAATTATAGAATTTGAAATGACGTGAATTCTGGCAGCGGCAACCAGTAATCGAATTTCATATGACGTGAATTTCGTCAGCGGCAACCAGTAGCGGAATTTGAAATGACGTGAATCCACGTCAGCGGTCGCGAATGTGTTAATATGTTATAAATTTTAATACAAGCAAATGTAATGTCATTGAGGTCTTGTTATTGTATATAAGCTTTTCATCACTGTTAAATAATTATGCAGCTTTTAGGTTATAACAATGGTTATTTACCTTCCATTGGACTAATATGGCGCGCCATGACCTGTGTCACCGCCATTATCAGCGTAGTAACCCACTGCGAGCAAACATACAGACAGAGAGAAAGAATTGTTAGTCTGATTGATCATATGATTTTCGACAAAAGTTTAGGTAATATTTTATATGTTTATATTGTATAATTAACAAATACATTTTAATATATAATAATTTATAAGGATGAACATGTTCCTATAGGATTTATAAAAGCTAAACTTCCTATGTAGTAGTCCATAACACGGAACCCAGAATATTTCGTGAGATTGAAATACTACTATAAAAAAAATTATTTGTATTAAGTGATGATAATGTAGAAGATTTATGATTTGAGTCGAGGACGTCTGAAGTGTTTGCAACGTCTGAGTAGGCTATTTTGAATAGTCGTGATAATTTTCTAATAGGCATCCATCCATACACTTTTACTTTGTTTTCTTATTTTAGTAAATAAATTCATTCTTCCACTTTCTTTCCGCCTCATTTATTGGATGGTTCGGAAACTAATTTCGTTTATTCCCGACAGAGGATTAATTTGGTTTTTTTTTTCACAACTTCACATTTAAGCCGTATAATTTTTATATGCTTTGAGAGCTCATATAGCAAGCCTTGTGTGTGAAAAAATCGAATTAATTCTACGTAGTAGTTTTTGGTTACTGCCCCTTTAAATATGGAGAGCGATAATAAATATCTGTTTTACTACAGAAAGGGTAAAAATGCTATTCAAGCCAGAAAGAAATTGATCGATGAGTATGGAGAAGCTATGTTGAATGTTCACCAGTGCCAAAACTGGTTCGATCCGGCAATTTTGATGTCGAAGATGCACCACGTTCGGAAAGGCCGGTTGAAGCTGATAAAGACACGATAAAGGCATTAGTTGATGTGAACCGGCGAATAACAATACACGAGATTGGATTGAGGTTTAAATTTATCAAATTCAACAGTTTATGACCACTTGAAAGACCTAGGATCATCCTCGCAGCTCGATGTATGGGTTCCCCATGTTCTTACAGAGAGAAATCTGTGTCGCCGCATTGACGTCTGCGATTCACTTCTCAAACGTCACGTAAATGATCCGTTTTTGGAGCGCATCATCACTGGGGACGAAAAATGGGTTGTATACAACAACATCAAGCGGTCATGGAGCAAAAATAACCAGCGAAAACCTTTTCCAAAGCCGATATTCAGCAAAGAAAGGTGATGCTTTCTATTTGGTGGGATTTTAAAAAAATCGTTTTTAGCTTCTACCGGATAACACAATTAGGAAGTCTACTGTCATCAACTGTATAAACTGAATGATGCACTTCAGCAGAAAAGGCCAGAACTAATCAACAGGAAAGGTGTAGTGTTTCACCAAGACAACACGAAACCTCACACAAGTTTGATCACTCGACAAAAGCTTTTACAGCTTGAATGGGATACAATGCCACACCCACCATGTTCTCCAGACCAGATACAATTTTTTAGACGGTAAAACCTTCACCTCAAATGAGAAGGTCAAAAACCACCTCGATCAGTTATTTGCAAGCAAAGACGAAAAATTTTGTGAGCGTGGAATTATGCTATTACCAGAAAGATGGAGAAAGGTGTTGGTCTAGAACGGCCAATATATAATTTAAGAAGAAATTTGTTTATTATACGATTTTTTTTTCATATTCACAAAATAAAAAACGAAACTACCTTCCGAACAACCTATTACTATTATTTAAGTGAAAGTTTTTTCTCATCTCTTTATGTATCTCTTGTAAATTATTGTATTCTTTCAAAGAATTTTGAACAAATATTGCAAATAAAGTTTACTGCATTGCATAATTTATACAGTTAAATTTAAGATTATTTGTGACGCAATTAAAGACAGGTAGAGACAAATTACAATAAAAACATTTGGAAATAAATTAGCAATTGAAATATTATTGTGTGTTTTGGATATAAATTTGTATTATCATACATTTTCATACAACTTACAACGATCTTATTTATACAGATATTCAGCTACAGGCGGCGTTCCAGGATCTGCGAGGTCTGGTCGCAAGTCGGCCTATTATTTTCCACATGGCTACTTTTACTACTTTAAATAACTCGTTGCTGGTCTCCATAGCGTCAGTGGTCGTCACGTACACTATAATACTGTTAAGTTTTAATTGAAATAGTAATCATTATAATATATTGTACTATCTTATAAATATATTTCATGAATAATATCATTTTAAGCATCTATACAGTAACATATTCTTTTTTAAATAAATACAATTCTTTATCATATTTTTCGTTATTTTAATCTCCTGCATTATGCATTCCACTAAATGAAATGCTAATATTTAACATCACTCATATATTTGACATTAAAATAATTTCAAATAAAGATATTTAGCTTGGCCTTGCGATCTACCAATATGAACTAAGAAGTGGCTCATTGTTTTGGAATAAATAAACAAGCTAAAAATTACTTTACTAACAGTTACTTTAGAAGCAGAAGCTGTAAATGCCAATAAGTTTTAAAGTATTAACATTGGTATGAAATAGCCCCACTCTATGGAGATTATCAATGTATACTCTTCTACTCACTCCTAAGAACGCTGCCGCAACATCTTTCATCCCCTCGTCATCATTTACACATTCCATTCTTCACTTTTCGACCTCCTACTGTGTGCTCATTAATATTTTCCGTTCTCTCTCATTACTCGCTTACGCCATAATACCTTTAAGTAGGTGGGTAAGCGAGAAGTCAAAACTAACCACGTACCTCTTATATTTTCAATAATGGTCACAACTTTACCCTTTGTCCTTAATATACTTATTCCTTGTCTTATCTTACTCTAATGGCATCTTTGATTGAGCTTGGTACTGGTATTAGTATTTTTTGTTTAAAACTCATCACAACATCATGCATCCTGCATTGATTTGTTCCTCCCGTATCAGTAATTATCTTGTAGGACACAAGAGAAGCTTACTAAGGTAACGAGAACGAAGGAAACTATTTTATGTAATCTTTTCTGTTAATTCGTGAATTGACAGACCGCTATAATCACAGGCCACCGGTTTGCTTATAGACTAACTGATTTTAGTTCGGTTTATTCCAACGTAACGCTTGGTTCGCAGGAGTGACATTTCTAAAACAAGTATAATTTCAAATACTAAAGAGTTGAATGAAGAGTATAATAAAAATGATGCTCTCGGATTTCTGCAATTAATTAAGAGGAGAACCAAGAAGTGACCTGTAACCCTTTGCTAAACGCAACAGTTATACCGGTTCCTTGCCATCATATTAGTTTTTTAAAATAGGCATCAGTGTACATCCAAGTTTATGTACTCCGAAATAAATCTTTAAGCAACAAATAGTTGGAGACTAAAGCAGGTCCCTATAATCCATCCGTTTTTAATAATTACCACAACTGGTATATCATTTGGCCTACCGCTTTTCTAATTCTCTAATGCTATTTTTGCTTTACTTACGGTCATCACTCTATAAAATAGATAGATTTTTTCCATTTTCCTCTTCGATCATTATTTTCATTGTTAAGCTTCCTAAAATAATTTTTTTAATGTCTTTTTATGGTCCAGTCATTTATATGAATATTTCGCCAATTGCAAAAAATTTAGCCATAATTTCCTTTTCTTTCTTTGGTATTTGTCCGAAGAGACAAAGATTTGAACAATTGTTTCTCTATTTGTCTCCTAGAGATAACAACTGCTTAATGACTCATCTCCTTCTTCTCAACGTGTTAAAGATAATGTTACTATAAATTAAAGCAAGAATATCTAATTCCATTTCGATTATATCAACAACAATTTATAAAATCGATCCAGTAATTCAATTCAAATTATTTTTTAATTATATTAACCACATACCTTAGCATGTACGTAAACACATGTAGCTACTAATTTCTTATGTAAATTATATTTAAAATGTGGAATTAAATTATATCAGCGATGTTTCAGATGAAATCATTGACGTAGCTTGGTATATATGTATATGAACAATTTTTTTTACTTCTTACCTTTTCTGAAATGAAGTAATTCCATTCCAATATTTACATATCGATTTTACTTTCATGCTATTTACTAACTATGTTCAATAAAAACAATACTAAACGATTCATTGAAATATCATTTTCTAAATGCACTTGGACGTTTTCGCATTACATTTGTATAGTGGGTGTTAAAATATTGTAATATTATAATAATAATTTTTACAAATGTTTGTAATTTAAATAATAAATAATAATTGACGTCATTTTATCTTATTGTATGTATTGGGGTAGTAGTAAATAACATCTCTTCTCTTGCCTTTAAAATACGTGGAAACCTCACTGCTTCACAACCGGGCAGCACCATAAACATGTACTGAATACGGGCACTCAGTCTCTGTGGGACACGAACGGGCAGACAAATTAGACAAGGAGGCAGTCCTTAAAATGAAGATTGGTCTAAACTGCGAAGAGTGTATCTCATACATTAAAAGACACATAAGAAGCAAAATAGAGCAGTGGGAGATGAACTATCACAAGAGCGATGGAGCGATGCAACTAAACATTTCTTTCAGTCCGTCAAAAGAGCAAGGCAAGTATTAAATATTAAGTTCTATCTCCAATTATGGTGCAGCTCGTTATTGGTCACATAGGATTCAGCAAGTACTTATACCAATTTAAACGCAAAATCATCCCCTTCTGTGTATCTGACGAAAGGAAAGCGAAGACCGATTTGCATATATTGCTGGAATGCCCTAAAAACGTAGACATACATAGAAATAATCTGCAGAAGAATCAATATAATAAGAACAAAGATAGATAAATAAGTAATATAATCAACATAGTATATATTAGGTCTACAACTTTGCTCCCGCCGTTTTTTTTTTAATTTTAAAAATTATATAAAAAAAATGGTATTTTATTTATGTTTCAAAGTATTCTCCGTCACTTTCCACTACTTTGGCCCATCTTTCAGGCAACAAACGAATCCCGCGTCGGAAAAATTCTTCATCCTTTGATAAGATCCAAGAATCGATCCATTCTTTCACTTTTTCAAAAGAATCGAAGCACTGGCCCGCCAGGCCGTGTGCCATCGACCTAAATAAATGGTAATCAGATGGAGCAACATCTGGAGAGTATGGCGGGTGAGGTAGAATTTCCCATTTCAGTGTTTCGAGGTACGTCTTGACAACTTTCGCCACGTGAGGTCGATCATTGTCGTGTTGCAAAATTACTTTTTCGTGTCTATCAGCGTATTGCGGCCGTTTTGCTTTTAATGCCCGACTCAAACGCATTAATTGCGTTCGATAAAGTGCACCAGTAATTTTTTCAGAAGGTTTTAGCAGCTCATGATAAATTACGCCAAGCTGATCCCACCAAATACACAACATGACCTTGGATCCGTGAATATACTGTCGAGGTGTCGCCGTAGGAGTGTGGCCGGGCAATCCCCATGACGTGCGTCGCTTAGGGTTGTCGTGGTGCACCCATTTTTCGTCCCCAGTAACAATACGATGAAGAAATCCTTTTCATTTTTGTCTTTCAAGCAGCTGTTCACAACCAAATGAACGTCGCTCAACATCTCTTGGTTTCAACTGATACGGTACCCAGTATCCTTGTTTTTGGATCATCCCCAGCTGTTCCAGGCGTTTTGATACTGCTTGCTGAGTTACTCCCAATGATTTTGCTAGCTGTTCTTGAGTTTGGCACGAGTCTTCATTAAGTAAAGCCTCCAGTTCATCATCTTCAAAAGTTTTTTCTCTGCCACCGCTATGCCGATCTTCAACAACAAAATCACCGCTTTTAAATCGCTGGAACCACTCGCGACACGTTCTTTCATTAAAAGTATCATCACCATAAATACTTGAAATAACCCGATAAGCCTCAGCCGCCGATTTTTTCATGTTGAAATGAAAAAGTATAATCTCTCGCAAATGACGTGAATTCGGTTTATAAGTTGACATATGTAATAACTATATGACGCAAACAAAAATTAACTAATATCGATGTAAGGTTATATTTATAGATGGCAAAACTGATGGAAAACAACTGTGATTTATTTATTTGAACTATTACTGGCTACCAGCGCCATCTTTTGGAAAACGGCGGGAGCAAAGTTGTAGACCTAATATAATAAGCATAGGCAAATAAATCGGTTACAACAAAAAAAATAGCTTGAAAAATGTATATATGTAAGTTTAAAAAAGGATATAAGAAGTGACAAATAATTAAATAGAACAGAAGACATAAGTATAGGGCCATAAATATGTAAATATAAGAAAAGTCAATACCTGTGCAATTATCCCCTTCATTGTGTACCACAGCTTAATAATCTGAAAAAACCTGAAAAATCTAGAAAAATAACGAATAAATAGATATAAACATTTCAGTCCATCCCATGACCGAGTTACATGGCGGCACCAAAATGAAGCTTTGCATTTATAATAACAAGAAAAACATAACATTGTTAGTCAATAAAATTACAAATATAGGTAATTATGTTCATATTATAACAGAATTATTAAACAATAATCTGCCAATAAGAAACTAAAATTAACTTTAAATTGATCATGATTTTTTTTCGAGTTATTTGCAATGAATGCTTATAGTTAAACACAGTATTTTTTTTCCATTTATAAGCCATTTACAAGTTACTTCAATAAGTTAAAGCGATGATAGTGATCCTATTAAAACTTTCCACTTTATAAATAAATACCACTCCACTCACTCGCGGAGACAGACGCATTTCATTATATATATATATTACTTTAAAGATGCAAGGCTGCGAATATTATACATATAGATTTAAATTTGATAAAATAATTAATACGTTCTCTCCAATATATTGGCTTTTAAATATTTTTTCATTACATTATCCGTTAATTGAAGAAAAACATGTATGTATCTGCAAGCAGATACCCCGGATTGCAATATCAGCCGCCATTTTGTTTGGGGTTACTTCATTTGCATTGTATTATAAAATAGTTTATCTTTACCAAAGACTCTTAGCATCAGTAAAATATACTGATGCAGTGCAAGTTATTTTGGATTATTTTCAATATGTTATTGATTTATTATTCGTCTTTAAGTACGGGACGGACATGTATTATGAATACATAAATCAGTACGCTTTCATTGACGATGTTTTGGACACAACATTCTACAACAACATCAAACGAAAGCTGATAAAAATGATGGCTATAATATTTTGGCACATGTGCAGTAGTGTATACGATTTCGTTATTTGGGTGTTTGCTGATGATTTTTTATCAACATTAGCTTACTCCTTGGCTTATGTTTATGTATTCATAAAACTTTTAACCACCTTAGACTTAATTACACATGTCATGCATATAGAAAGTAGATTACGTGTTATAGGAGACATTATTCAAAATTGCTATAGATGTTTTGAAAATATCGGTAATAACATCGAAGACACGATAACTAAAAGAAACTGGTTTTACAATGAACACAGTGGATCCATTCATGATTTAAGAGTACGACCACTAAAGAGACAATTCTACCTAAATTGGGAAGACGTAAAAGGGCTTTCTAGGTGCTACTTATTGTTGACGGAACAGGTCATGTTTATAAATAAGATGTTTGGAATAAGGGTAAGATTAGTAACACTTGTTAATTATTCAAATATTATGTTTTGATAAGTATAATATATTCTTCAAAGAGTTGAAAGAAAATAGTATAAAGTCTCTTTTGTTTCAGATATTGTTGAACAACTTATGTTTCCTAATTGTTATAGTTCGCTTCACTAATATAATAGTTCAACTTTTGAATGGGTCTCAGGTAAATATAAAAATTACTAAACACATACAGAACTAGAAGGCCTATTTAGACGAAGCTTATTACCAGTATATATTTATGTCATTGGGACATCCGGCTGACATCAAGCAATGAAATTCCTAACTTAGAAGTTGATGTAATTATATAATCTAATTACACGTACATACGTATATTTTTTATTTTATTTTTATGTTAGAGGAGTTATGTTTTGTGTTAGTTATGTTTTGTGGTAAACTGAATGAGGTTCAATTGACCCCATTCTGACCATCCCCAGGGAGGGAGGTCTCTAGAAAAGATACAAGTTTCATTCGATACGTCGTCGTCGGTCGTCAATGTTTTCCCGAAGGAGCCCTAAATGACCGAAATATCACCCATGCCCAGTGCTGTCATCCGCATAACAATGTATGTTGGAAATATCCAACATATTAAGAAGCTTTTTGTGCCATACACGACCGAAAGCTTTCTCCATATCTAATCTTACGGCCAAAACCTCTTCCTTGCTTTCAAAAACACCTTCTCGAGGTACGTTAGGAGCTCTCCATTACTTTGGAGAGAAGAGAGGTAATGGCGTCAGATCTGTAGTTAGCAGTAGAATGGGCACTATACTCCGTACCACGCAATGATCGTTTGCTCTCCTCTAAAATAAAAAAAATAATCAGAGTACCCGAGAGGAGCCTCGATACTGACGTGGTACTTTCCAGGATATGAAGTCAGCTGAATATCCAACAAAGATGCCATATGGCTGTCCACGTCCTGTAGAAGAGTGTGCGTTTTAACCAACTGAGACAGACCATTTGCCAGAGCAAAGTTGAACCCAGTAATGCGACCTGCAGTCCAAAGACTGCAACTAGGCTTTACCACCAAAAACATATTGTTTGTGCTGTCGAATGAGGTTTAAGTATTTTTTGGTGTAATTAATAAACTATTATACTATTGCAGTATTCAGGATTTAATAAAGGATATTTACTAGCGATTTCACTAATATGGAGAACATCGACATGCGTTACCGCCATAGTCAGCATTGTGTACTACTGTGAGCAAACCTACAGACAGAGAGAAAGGATTGTTAGTCTGATTGATCATGTGATATTAGAGAAAAATCTGGGTAAAGTATATTTTTAATTGTATGTTTATTATATATTATTATTTGTATAAGATTTTATTTGATTTAGTATTTTTTAATTTTAGAAATTATTTCTGAAATAAAATCATTGTTAGAAAAATGTACAGGATCTAAACGTAAATAAATGGCCCTAGGAGATTTTTTTTTTATGTTCTTGCATATGTAGTGAAGGTATTTTTAGTGAAAATTTTCTCTCTTCTCGTCATATGTAACCTTATGAGTTGTAAGTTTATACGCAGAAGATTAATAATTCGATCTTTTGTGTCATATCTCTCATATTAAGTAAACAAAAATTTTGTACTTAAAACCTGATAAAGTACAGATAGACAGATTTTAGTGTATTTTTCATACATGAATTAGTTTTTTTAGAATCTGTTGGAGTTTGTTCGAATTCAGCAGTTAAAAAAAATATATACAATTTTAAAAACGTTATTTTTTGTATCCTTAATTGTATCCTTTACAATTTTATTTTCACAGATGATCTATTACTGGCAGCGTTCAAAGAGCTGCGAAGTCTGGTCGCAAGTCGGCCAATTGTTTTCCACATGGCGACTTTTAGTATTTTAAACAACTCTTTGCTGGTGTCCATCGCATCAGTGGTCGTCACGTACACTATCATACTGTTAAGTTTTAATTAAAAGTTTTAACTATTTCTTAAAATTAGTGAACTGTTAAATGAGAACGCGATGGTAGAGCGTCCCCTCGTTTTTTTTGGAATCGTTGAAGATGCTAAATATCAATGAGGCCCTTATTTAGCTGTATTGGCTAGTAAGCTTAGTTCTGCTGCATATGGTTGAAGAGTCTAAAGACATGTAAATTTTGATCTAAATACAAGTACCGGAATCATTAAGTAACTAATTGACAAACTTGAAGTTTCTTGGAATTGTTATCGACGTAACTCTAAACACTAAAAAAAGTTTATTTGAAGGAATATTTCCGAATTAAAAAATGGAACCAGAATTTTTTTAAATATATACCATATATTCAAATAAGTCAAATTTCAAATTATCATATCAGTGTATAGTATAGATTTAGAAATCAAACTCAAAATTAATATAAACATAAATTGTACTACACTAAGTTTATTTATAAATAAAAAACACATGGTACAGTCAGGCATAAAATTTACAATCATTGTTACAATTAAAACAGAAAATTATAGTTATATAATTATAAAATATTGCAGAAGAAGCCTTTGAAATGTTTAAATTAATGTTTTCAAATAGATACTTCATCTTTCAAATTATTGTTCATGTGAGAACTCTCAACTATCTAAGCAGGCGTCTACGCTGGGGCCACTACTGTTCCCTTATTTATATTAAAATATATACGATATTGGACTTAGTCGATATCACACTAAACGCTGATTATACAAACTTATTTCACACCGCTAACTCCATTTCGATTATGGAAACACCACACGAAATGAACCTTATAGGAAAAAGATTACTATCGTACCCATTAACAACGAAAGATAGGCCTTTTTATGCTATAAATAATTAAGATTACATTCGTATCCCTTAATTATAGTAAAAGTAAAGCAAGTAGATATAGAAAATACCGACATGTAATTTTAAATTAACAATTATTATGGAATCTAGTCATCAAAATATTTGTTCTAATCTGACATAACTGATACTAAGTGCCACTAAAAATAATGTCTATCGTTAAATAAGTGGTAAAACTAGATTCATTTTGATTTAAAAGAAGTGTGGTGAACTGCAGCTAAGGCTTATTTTTATACATATCAAAACCTTATACATTTTTCTGAAAAAAATATCAATATTATAGTGAAATTCAGTATTATATTTCCAATATTTCCAACATACATTGTTATGCGGATGACAGCACTGGGGATGTGGTATATTCCGGTCGTGCAGGTCTCTCTTGGGAAAACGTCGATGAATGCCGAAAGAAACTTGTGTCTTCAATAGAGACCTCCCTGGGGAGGGTCTCTGAGTGGGATGTACTGAACCTCGTTCAGTTCAATCCCCTAAAGACACAGGTTTGCGCGTTTACCACTAAAAAAACCCCATTCGTCGTATCACCGCTCTTCGAGAGCACTCCTCTTATTGCCTCGCCAAGTATCAGAATACTGGGTCTCGACATTTCGAGCGACTGTCAGTTTCGTGGTCATCTGGAGAGCAAGGCCAAGTTGGCCTCGATGAAATTGGGAGTGATCAATAGAGCGAGGCACTATTTCGAACCTGACCAAAGACTTGCGCTCTATAAGGCGCAGGTCCGGCCACACATGGAGTACTATTCTCATCTCTGGTCCGGATCACCCCAATATCAGCTTCTACCATTTGACCGCGTACAACGGAGAGCCGTTCGGATTGTCGGGGACCCAGTGCTCTGCGAACGGCTGGACTCTTTGGCATTGCGTAGAGACGTGGCTTCTTTGTGCGTCTTCTACCGCATTTACAACGGGGAGTACCGATGCCTACCGCCGAATTTCACTACCGCACAGCTCGCCATCGCCTCCTTTACCATCCATACCACCTGGATGAGTGGCGATCTTCAACTGTGCGGTTTTCAAGGACTTTCTTCCCACGTACCACTCAAATGTGGAACGAACTTCCTTCGGCGGTATTTCCAGATCGATACGACATGGGTACCTTCAAAAAAGGCATATATTCCTTTCTCCAAGGCCGGCAACGCTCTTGTGAATCCTCGGATGTTGCAAGAGTTCATGGGCGGCGGTGATCACATATTAATGGTGACCCGCAAGCTCGTTTTCCATACTCTGACAAAAAAAAAAAAAAAAAAAATCTACTCAAAAAATAGAAAGCAAAAATTTTTTCATTATGGGACCCGCAATAAAGAAGAATTGTTTCTACACTTTAAAAATAAATAATAAGATAATAAATGTAAAGACTATATAATAAATATAATAATAGTATACAAATTAATTTGCAAGTATTTACAATTTAATACTCGAAAAGAGATATATTAATTACACAGGCTCACAAAAAAAAAAAAAGTCATGAACCAGAGGGGAGACCCCATTATTCTTAGGTTTTTGGGATCGCTGAAACCGAATATGACAATAAAAACAAATTTTAAATGCCAGTTTTCCCGCTAGCACCCCCTTACTACCTCTTAAGGGGTGAAAATTGAAATTTTTGAATAAAATCAAGATAGATGTCTATTTCTACGTGTTTTGGAATGCTGAAACCGAAAATGATAATTAAAAATAAATTCATGACCACTATTACCCCCTTATCACCCCTTACAGGAAGTGAAAATTTAAATTTTTCTATAAAATCAAGATAGATGTGTATTTCTACGTTTTTTAGGATGCTGGAACCGAAAATGACAACCAAAAGTGAATTTGATACCTCTTTTACTCAATACCACCCCCTAACCCTAATGATATATGTATGAAGAAATTTTAACGATTTACAGTAAGTGACATCAGACATGTTTATCAAACTAGTTTGAGGTTACTCTCTCTCTCGCTCTTATATTAGAAATTCAAATGCTTTATCGATCAGAAGTATCTGATATATATTCATGATTTAATTCTACTCTAATCCTGATGAAGCTTGCATCTTGCTCCTCACTGTAGTCTCCTAAATTGTCAGGAAAATAGTCCCTTCTATTTTGGAGGCATAGAATTAGGTTCAGCATCTTTTAGTCTCCTAAATTTTCAGGAAAATAGTAACAATTCTATTTCGGAGGCATAGAATTAGGTTCAGCATATTTTGAGCGTTTTACAAGACTGCCGGATGGATAACAGTATAAGTAGTATTAAATAGAAAGCAAAAAAAAAAACAAAAAGTGAAAAAACTTGTGAAGAATAGGACAAAAATCATGATTCAGTCTTAAGGGTTGGTGAGGGGTGTTAATGGGTGATAGAGGTCTTAAATTTTATTTTTAGTAATCATTTTCGGTTCCAGCATCCTAAAAAACGTAGAAATACACATCTATCTTGATTTTATAGAAAAATTTAAATTTTCACCCCCTGTAAGGGGTGATAAGGGGGTAATAGTGGTCATGAATTTATTTTTAGTTATCATTTTCGGTTCCAGCATCCCAAAAAACGTAGAAATATACATCTGTCTTGATTTTATAGAAAAATTGAAATTTTCACCCCCCGTAAGGGATGGTAGGGGGAGATAGTGGTCATGAATTTATTTTTAGTTATCATTTTCGGTTTCAGCATCCCAAAAAACGTAGAAATACACATCTATCTTGACTTTATAGAAAAATTTTAATTTTCACCCCCCGTAAGGGGTGGTAGGGGGTGATAGTGGTCATAAATTTATTTCTAATTATCATTTTCGGTTTCAGCATCCCAAAAAACTTAGAAATACACATCTATCTTGATTTTATACAAAAATTTCAATTTTCACCCCTTAAGAGGTAGTAAGGGGGTGCTAGCGGGAAAACTGGCATTTAAAATTAGTTTTTATTAGCATATTCGGTTTCAGCGATCCCAAAAACCTAAGAATAATGGGGTCTCCCCTCCGGTTCATGACTTTTTTTTTTTTGTGTGCCTGTGTTATTAGTTTTTAAAACTATGGTTATGGTATTACGAGGCGTGATGGAACGGGACTGTGCTAAGTGTATGTAAAGTTTATAATAGGTCTGTGCATAAATCCGTAACAAAAATTGAATAGATTTCAAACTCAAAATTCTTACCTTAACTCTTAAATTATTGGTTTTAATGCCTGATAAAAATAATATTGTCGATATTACCTACATTCTTGTCCTTAAATCATATGATCAATCAAGCAGAATAGTTATTTTCTCTATCTAGATGTATCCTCTTAGTTGTTTACGAAGCTGATTAAGGCTAAGGATCAAGTGACATAAGTGAAGCCGCATTAGCGATCGCCGGCAAATAGCAACTGGTATATCCTGTATTAAATTAAAGATATATTTCATAACTAAAACTAGGATCCGCCAATCGTGCATGGCAGGAATAGAGCTGAGCGCAGGAAAATCCATTAGAAATTATTATTTAGCATTAAATAAATATTTAATAACAATAATAAACAATTCATTGAAAAAGTTTATCGCTATGAAAGTTAGACTACGAGCAACACAATCACGAGACTCTTGGTTTTTTCTTTATAACTTTTGATTTAATCAAGTTATTTTCATTCTGTTTTAGTCTCTAGATGCTTATTTATTAGTTCTACATTCGTGCCAAATTTCACTAAAATTGCTCCAGTAGTTTTCATGTGATGAAGCGATTCAGCTCATTTTGAGGAAGACGATCGGCAAGCGCGCGCGAGAACAGTTAAGCTAAAGCCTATGGGGATTTAGTTTTTCGACCATAACTTTTGATCAAATCAAGATTTTATTAATTAGTTTTTTCTGTAGAAGCCCGTCAACAAGAGCTACAGCAATGCCAATTTTGATAAGGATCAACTGAGTAGTTTGTAATTGCGATATAGGTATTTAGTTTGACTGAAGCCGTTGAGCTGTTGTTGGTGTTGACCAAGCTTCGTGATATCAAACCTTCATCGGCGACATTCGACAAATCGTCTCAGAAAGATAAGTTTTATTTAAAAGATTGCTTTGTATAAGCCGGGCAGAACTGCTGGCAGACAGCTAGCTAGCTAGTGATTAATGCTTTTATCTTTTCTAGCCCTGGATACAAATCTTTTTGTTCGAAGAAGGTTTCCAAGGATTTGTATAATGGTTTCTGTACTTCGTCCCTAGAAATGATAACTGCTTTATGACTCATTTCATCTAATCTTTTTTTTCTCAGTAAGGCCATGTTACTATAAATTAAACGAAGAGTTTCTATATTCATTCTGAGTACATCAACAGAAATGTATAAAATCAATACAGTAATTCAATTGTAATGCTATATTATTATTTTTTAATTAACCACATGCTATAGAATTAGCTACAGCATGTGGTTCATTGAAATATATATACATATATCTTACGTTTATTGTATTTTTACGAAGGAAGATCTAAAGTACATTGTATTTTTTATGAGCGATAAAGAAAAACAGTCTTTAAATTTTGTACTCCTGTGCACCTTAATTAAATATTGATAAAAACCCAATCAACGAAAAATAACATATATGAAACGTAAAAAAATACGTAATGCATATTAATTTTTTTTCACTAAGTGCCGGAAGACACTTATATATTGTATTAAGATCGCCCTAGGGGTGATTTCGGTATGTTATAAAAAGGATTTTGCGCGTTTAGCACTTAAGGGACCTTATTTTCCGTTTGATTTAAGAGACGCCATTAACGATTAAGTAATTAGTCACTAACCGTTGCATGGAGATTGCAACTTTGATTGTTCTTAAAAGCTATTTGTCCTGATTCCCGCCGCCGTCTTTCATTATCAAGGAACTTTCTTTCACTGACCATCAAAATGAGGCATGGAATTCTTTCGACGTGGCTTGTCTAGTGGCAACCCCAGTTACACGTTCGAACCAGTTTTTGCCACTAATTGAAACTTGCTATCAACTAACTATGCTCAATAAAAACAATACTAAACAATTCAATTACTTTTAATTTTCTAAATGCACTTACACATTTCTATAACACTCTTGTATAGCGGGTGTTAAGATACAACTGTTTTTATTAAACGTTCGCATACTTATAACAGTAGAAATGATAATTATGGTCAATTTATTTCCTTTCTTTCATTTTATATATCGAGGCAGTAGAAAACAACATAACTGTGACAGTCGATAGAGTATTTTAAATAAGAACTTACGCCCTTCCGGCCCCCCTTTTCAAGGTCGGGTGTCTGCACCCATCCACTCCACCGGTGACTGTCATGGCCATGAGGGCTAACTGCAGTAACACACAAAAAAAAACAAGAAGTATTATCATTATTCACAATAATCTGATAAAATCTAAACTAAATTAAAACTGCTTAAAAGTCGAAACTTTTCTCGAGTTTACAAGTCCATAGCCACAAATATTTACAGGTTCTTCTTTAAAACACACTATATATATATTTTTCATAATTGATAAGCGTGTTACATTAATAAATTAAAACGTTTTTAATCCAATTGTTTGAATTGTTCCACTTTAAAAGTAAATACCACACCTCTCACTCGGGGACAGACAGAGAGACGTATAATATATTTAGTTAAATATGCAAGGCAGCGAATATTATACATATAGACATTTTGATAAAATTATTAATACGTTCTCTCCAATATATTGGCTTTTAAATATTTTTTCATTACATTATCCGTTAATTGAAGAAAAACATGTATGTGTCTGCAAACAGATACCCCGGATTGCAATGTCAGCCGCCATTTTGTTTGGGGTTACTTCATTTGCATTGTATTATAAAATAGTTTATCTTTACGAAAATCTGTTAGCGTCAGTGAAGTACACTGATGGTGTGCAAGCTGTTTATGACTATTTTCAATATGTCATTGATCTATTATTTGTTTTTAAGTACGGGACAGATATGTATTATGAATACATAAAGCAGTACGCTTACATTGACGACCATTTAAAAACAACATTCTACAACAGCATCAAACGAAGACTGATAAAAATGATGGCTATAATATTTAGCCACATGTGCAGTAGTGTATACGATTTCGTTATTTGGTTCTTTGCTTACGATTTTTTTCCAACTGTAGCTTATTCCTTGGCATATGTATTTATATTCATTAAAATTTTAACCAGCTTAGACTTAATTACACATGTCATGCACATAGAAAGTAGATTACGCGTTATGGGTGATATTATACAAGATTGTTATAGTTCTTTTGAAAATGTCAGTAGTAACAGCGAAGAAACGATAACTAAAAGCAACTGGTTTTACAATGAACACAGTGGACCCATTCCTGATTTAAGAGTGCGACCAGTAAAGAGACAATTCTACTTAAATTGGGAAGACGTAAAAGGCCTTACTAGGTGCTACTTATTATTGACCGAACAGGTCATCTTTATAAATAGGATGTTTGGAATAAGGGTAAGTTTAGTAACACTTGTTAATTATGAAACTATTTTGTTTGGATAAGTGAAAGGTATTCTTAAAAGAATGTTACAAAAATTACACATGTTGTAAGTACTTATTAACTAGGATCCGCTGCCGTGCGCTGCGGGAGATGAGCTAAGCCCTCTCCCCTTTTAAATAAAATATAATATTATATATAGTTTTTTATTTAGTAATTTAATGTGATGTTGTTTATAAGCGTATTTCTAATTTGACGATCGGCAGCGCGCGGAAGTTCTGATAACGATAAATCTATGGGAGAAACTGTTTTTTGACCATCATTTTTGAACGTAATTAGATACTTTAATTCTGTTTCAAATACATGCCCATTCCAAAGCTGAACAGCTCTCCAAATTTTCATTCAAATCGGTTCATTAGTTTTTATGTGATGGTGTTTCAAAAACGCGTTCCCAAAACTGTTAAGAAATTCGCTTATGCTCAGCTCTATAAGTTAGTTTTTTTGTTTCAGATATTGTTGAACAATTTATGTTTCCTAATTGACATAGTGCGCTTCACTAATATAACAGTTCAACTTTTAACTGGGTCTCAGGTAAATACAATATTAACTAAATACGAATAGAGCAAAAGCGTCTATATAGTTGAAGCTTATTCCCGGTAAATACTTATGTCATTGTGACATCCGATTGACATTATGCATTGTTATCCTTTCTTAGTTATGTCTTAGTTGTATAAATCTCAGAGTAATTTGATGCTTTATATATAACGTAATTGTCATTAATTAGATCATTATTAGGTACATGAGTTGAGCTAAAATTGTTTCTTTCGACAACAGATTTGTATAGTATTTAAGCTATTATACCTAATTATATATATTAAGAGAGCTTAAGTGTATTTAGCTTAGATACTAAAAAATGTTTTCTTTGAATTCGTTTCTTTTACAATAAATAGTGTAGATACTAAAAGATTGTTAAAACTGCTATATTGTTACTTCTTTTCCTAAAATGATATTTCTATTTCATTCATTCATTTTTAAAGACAATATGGGGTTATTACATATAATAATAGTAATATTGAAGTCATTACTATGATTCTATGATTTAAAATCTATTTGATGTCATATTTATATGAACTTATGTTACGTTTTTAATAAAATTATATAATATTGCAGTTTTCAAGATTTAACAATGGATATTTAGCTGCGATTTCACTTATATGGAGAACCATGACATGTGTTGCCGCCATATTCTGCGTTGTGTACAACTGTGAGCAAACATACAAACAGAGAGAAAGGATAGTTAGCCTGATTGATCATATGATATTACAGAAAAATCTAGGTAACATTTATTATTAATATTATTTTAAATACTACTACATTATGATAATCTCAAGGAGGATTGGTGTCAGGCAGGCGGCTGGCCGTAAAACAAATATTTTAGCAGTATGGTAACACCGGTGTCACGCAAGAAGCTAGCCCGGAAATGAAGAGATGTAAGAATGAGGATTGGAAGTGCGAATGTAAGTACGATGACTGGAAGAGGAAGGTTTAATTCTTAATGTATTAAGTGTGTATGCTCCTCAAACCGGATGTGATGATAATCACTTCCTAAAACTCCTCTTTTATCTTATCGGATAAAAGAGGAGTTTTAAGAACATTTAGATTCTATGATGATTGATGTTCCGGGACTAATCGGGACAACATGTAACGCTTGAATTCTATAAAATCTATAAAGTCATCATTAAACCTAAATCACGATAGGTTTAACTTAGGGATCTGAATACTGGGCGACGAAGGTGTTGGATGAAAAGCGTTTGCATGTAATGGAGACGTGAATGTTAAGATGGATGTGTGGGGTGACAAGAAAGATTAGGATAAGAAATAAGTATATTAGGAGAGGCTTGGGAGTAGCGCCAGTGACAGAAAAAAATAGAGATAGCCGTCGTAGATGAAATGAAGAAGGGAGTATGTACGGAGATGACGAGTAACAGAATGGATGAAAAAAAACATACTGCGCCGGATAAGGGCAAGAAGACTACATTATATAACAGATACATTTTAGCATTTATCAATTTATTTTAGATTGCTTATGAAATAAAACCATTGTTAACAAAATGTAATGGATCTAAAGGTAAATAAAATTTATAAGTACTTAATAAAGTAACCCTAAACGTAAAAATGATGTTATTGTCGTGAAAATATAATTAGGGTAAACGTTTTATCTTATATAACCTTATAAGCTAGGGCTACATAGCAGAAAACAATTAAAAATCATATTATTTGTTGTATCCTCATAAGGGTTTTGTTTACACAGATGATAAATTATTGACATCATTCAAGGAGCTGCGATATCTGGTCACAAGTCGGCCAATTGTTTTCCACATGTCGACTTTTAGTACCTTAAACAACTCTTTGTTGGTGTCCATCGCATCGGTGGTCGTCACGTACACTATAATACTGTTAAGTTTTAATTAAAAGGTTTCTAGGAGGCATCTGAAATGTAATTATCTCTTATTATAACATGTTTCGTGTAGTATATTCATTGTATTTTTGTTTGTACGCTTACATACATTTTAAATATGTATGTATATTATATTTCTTAATTCATCATTTAACACATTCTTTTATTGTGGGTAGATTAAAATTAAATATTTTTATATTGTGTTGAAATAAAGGTACTATTACTTTAAAGAGCTCTAAGTGAAGGTATTTAACAAAAATGATTTGCATTGTTAATGTTACTTGATTTATTATTGTTATTATATACAAATACATCACCATCCTCTTTCTTAGTCGTTTGTATATATTTAAGGCACACCACAAAGTAGTTCAGCTTAAATATTGCAGATGTTACTATTAGTATTACATCAATGACGTTTTGTAAATGGTTCTTTTCTAAAATGCAAAACGTTTTTATTATTGTTACAATAATTAAATAAAAATTAAGAGTTTGATTGAATTGTTTATTGCTAATTGGGTTATGATCTACATAAAAGCCATAGGACACAATAGGGAAGACAAGCGGTGTGGTAGAGTTGAGTGAGTGAGTGAGATTAAAATAAAATAAAAGTTTAGATCCAAATACAAGCGCTAAACTAATCATTTGGTTAGTATTGTGTGGTGTTCTCGAATTAAACCTAAAGATCAACAAAAATTAAGCCGTAAAAATATTACACACTCAAGTAAAATTTCAAGCATTAAAATTCTTCTTTATGCAGCAGGGTTTTCGGCTCATAGTCTAAAACTTTTACTGGAATTACTATTGAATTATTCACCATACTCACAATGAATTTAAAAAAAAACAAACAACATTATTATAAATTAAAAAAAGATTATTTACAGATAAAATAAAGCCTTTGACACAGTAGATAAAGAAATACCATGATTAAACTGAAACCAAGAAGGTCTTTCAGAAACAGGCTTTGAGATGCTTAAATAATATTTAATAGATTCTTGATCGTTAAAATTACTGGACACGTGAGCACTCTCCGATTAATTATATACGGCGTTCTTCAGGGATCTATGTTAGGGAAACTACTGTTTTCTAATACATATTAACAGATAACATGACGGATACGTAAAAGAATACTTAAAGCATATTCATATTTTGTTTCATTAATTGCCGGAAGAAACTTGTATATTGTAATCAAATCACCGTAGGGATGGTTTCCGTATGGGATAAAGGGATATAGCTCAGTTTAACCCTCAGGATACTCAATTTTGTGGGTTTACCACTTAACCCTACTTATCGTTTCATTTAAGAGACTCCATTAACGATTAATTAATTAATTAATCTTTAACCGTTGCATGTAGATTGCCATTTTGATTACGAGTAATGTTTTTAAAAACTATTTGTCTTGATTCTCGCCGCCGTCTTACATTATTCTTCCTGGTAGCTCAAGGAACTTTCTTTCACTGACCACCAAAATGAGGCATGAAATTCTTTCGACGTGGCACGTCCAGTGGCAACGTACATTACATTACATGTTCGAACCAGTTTTTACCACTAATAAAAACAAGCTATTAATTAACTATACTCAATAAAAACGTTACTAAACAATTCAGTTACTGACATATAATTTTCTAAATGCACTTACACATTTCTATAACACTCCTGTATAGCGGGTGTTAAACTACAATTGTTTTGACGTGACAACGTCTTATAATTCGATGGAGCCGGCTGCACGCATGAAAAAACATGACTCATTCGGCGTTACCTCGCTCTGAGGCGTTCCATGTAAGGCTTGAAGTGCAAGCGAGAGCGCGGAACGAGCGACAAAGAGGCACAATCGGCCTTCGCGTCTGGCAGCGTTCGACATCCGTCTCTCTCCTACTTGAGTGAGCGATGCGTCTGCGTGGACAGCTGCTATACTTTTGTACATTTACATGTTTTGGTCGAGTATCAAGTGCAGTGAAAAGTAAATGTGGTGTCAATTGTTTATAGCAACGATAATTGCAGCGATAAAGGTAATGATTCTTTCTATATTAATTATATGTTCAGTGATATATTGTCGAATATTCGTGCTTTCATCATTAAAATAAATAGCATCGGTCCGCTAGTGCAGCGATTGTAGGTTATGCTATAATTGACAAATTAAAACAATAAGTTAACAGAACTATTTCACGATAAGTAAAAAATCGATGGCTTTACTATTTAATCGAAATAATTATCGAGCGTAGCTATGATTAAAAAAAATTAAAACATAAATATTAAATCTTCCACATATCACAACAACGTGTCTGACCGTCAAAGGGAACATTTTCTCCTATATCAAACACATTGAGGCGGGCTTTTTAAAAACTAGATTTACGAAAATTTTAATGTTTCCAAATTTTAAATGTAAAATTTATAAACAATAATTCAATCATTGTTTATTCTTATAATGAATTATTTGAAATTATTACTTTTTTATAACAAATTACAATTAAATTTGCAAAAATAATTAAGTAACTATTGAAAAAAATTAATTATATTATTAAAATAATAAAACCAAAATTTAAATTTTAACAGTTGAGTAGAAATTTAAACAATAAATTTTATTCAAGTATTTTGTTTTATTTTTATTTTTTTTATTTAAAATGATTCGAACGACGTTTTATTTTGTAGAACTGCTTACTATCGCACCATGGAAAAAAGTCTGACGAACCAGAGGATGTTATGAATAAGCCTTCACCTTCAATGAGTGAACCCATGGAGGTTCAAGATGCTGTAGCATTTACTTTAGCAACGCCATTCGCGCAGCCAATAACGCTGCTTCAAAATTGAAAGCCCAACGTGAAAACAACGTGAGTACAGACAGCGTATCACAGCATCCTGCTCCATCATCAGCATCAACTCCTGCTCAGGTGGCTGCTGTGAGAAAATCGAAAAACGAAAGACAACGCAACAACAGATTTCGCCAAGCTGCTAACTTGGTTAAACATGTGTAATACATATAAAAAGTTGTAAAACAATTGCTCAACGCACAATTATACTTGTAAAAACTATTAAATTGTAAAAAAAAATTGACATAATTGTATTTATACGTATAAATAAATGTAACTTGATCAATTTCATTGTGATTTCCAATTACCTTCTTCTCTATATACATACAAATCTATTAAACAAATGAACTTAAAATTTTCTTTTGAAAAATGCTACCATTCCATCAGTATTTTCTTAAGACGTTGTCACGTTCAACTGTCGTCAGTAAACCGAATTTACAGACAACCGATTTTTTTTTATTAAACGTTGGCATATTTTTAAGAGTAGAAATAATAATTATTTTCAATTTATGTCCTTTCTTTCATTTTATATATCGAGGCAGTAGAAAACAACATAACTGTGACAGTCGATAGAATATTTTCAACAAGAAGTAGGGCCCTTCAGGACCCCCTTCTTTATGTCCCTTCAGGCCCCCCTTTTTCAAGGACGGGTGTCTGCACCCCTCCGCTCTACCAGTGATGCTGTCATGACCAGTAGGGCTAACTGCAGAGACTTACACACAAAAACAAGAAGTATTAAAATCTTCACTAAATTTAAATTGTTTAAAAGTCGAAACTTATGTCCAGTTTACAAGTCCATAGCCACAAACATTCATAGGTTCTTCTTTAAAACACACTGTACATTTTTCATAATGTATAAGCGGGATACATTAATAAATTAAAACGTTTGTAATCTAATTAGAATTCCACTTTAAAAATATACCACTCCACTCACTCACGGAGACAGACGTATATATGTACTTAAATATGCAAGGCAGCGAATATTATACATATAGACATTTTGATAAAATTATTAATACGTTCTCTCCAATATATTGGCTTTTAAATATTTTTTCATTACATTGTCCGTTAATTGAAGAAAAACATGTATGTATGTGCAAGCAGATACCCCGGATTGCAATATCAGCCGCCATTTTGTTTGGGGTTACTTTATTTGCATTTTATTATAAAATAGTTTATCTTTACGAAAATCTGTTAGCATCAGTGAAGTATACTGATGCAGTGCAAGCTGTTTATGACTATTGTCAATATGTCATTGATCTATTATTTGTTTTTAAGTACGGGACAGATATGTATTATGAATACATAAAGCAGTACGCTTACATTGACGACCATTTGAAAACAACATTCTACAACAGCATCAAACGAAGACTGATAAAAATGATGGTTATAATATTTTGCCATATGTCCAGTAGTGTATACGATTTCATTATTTGGTTCCTTGTTTACGATATTTTTCCGACATTAGCTCACTGCTTGGCTGCTGTTTATATATTGATAAAAATTTTAACTACCTTAGACTTAACTGCACATGTCATGCATATAGAAAGTAGATTACGTGTTATGGGTGATATTATCCAAGATTGTTATAGTTCTTTTGAAAATGTCAGTAGTAACATCGAAGACACGATAACTAAAAGCAACTGGTTTTACAATGAACACAGTGGATCCATTCCTGATTTAAGAGTGCGACCAGTAAAGAGACAATTCTACTTAAATAGGGAAGACCTAAAAGGCCTTACTAGGTGCTACTTATTGTTGACAGAACAGGTCATCTTTATAAATAAGATGTTTGGAATAAGGGTAAGTTTAGTAACACTTGTTATATAAAACTATTTTGTTTCGATAAATGAAATAAATTCTTAAAATAATGTTACAAGATTGCACATGCTATACTTAATAACTAGGATCTGCCGCCATGCGCTGCGGGAGATAAGCTGAGCCTTCTCCCCTTTATACATATTATAAGCGTATTTCTAGGTTGACGATCGGCAAGCGCGCGGAGATTCTAATAATGTTAAATCTATGGGAGAAACAGTTTTTTGACCATCATTTCTGACCGGAAAGAGATATTTTAATTCTGTTTTATTAAAAACATGTCCATTTCCAAGCTCAACAGTTCTACCAATTTTCATTCAAATCGGTTCAGTAGTTTTTATGTGATGTTGCTTCAAAAAGAAGTTTCCCAAACTGTTCGCTTCACTCAATAAATATTTTTTTTTTGTTTCAGATATTGTTAAACAGTTTATGTTTCCTAATTGACATAGTGCGCTTCACTAATATAACAGTTGAACTTTTGAATGGGTCTCAGGTAAATATAAAATTTACTAAACATGAATAGAGCAAAAGCGTCTATATAGGTGAAGCTTAGTCCCGGTAAATACTTATGTCATTGTGACATCCGACTAATATCATACATTGTTATCCTCACTTAGAACTTAGTTATGTCTTAGTTGTATAAATCTCATTTGAATTTGATGATTTATATGTAACGTAATTGACATTAATTACATAATTATTAAGTATACGAGTGACGTTAAAATTATTTCTATCGACATAACAGATTTGTATAGTATTTAAGCTATTATGATAGTATGTATGAAGAGTGTTTAAATGTATTTAGCAATGATCAGGTATTAAGAAATGTTCACTTTGAATTCGTTTCCTTTTACAATATCCAAGAAGTAGTATAGAATATACTGAATGATTGTTAAGACTGCAATACAGTTACTTTTTTTTCTAAAATAATATTCCATGTCATTTTAGAAGACAAGATGGGGTTATTAAATATAATATCGAATTATCATATAAGTTTATATACGATAAGTGTAATATGAAAGTCATTACTATGATTTATATATTTAAAATCTATTTGATGTCATATTTATATGAACTTCTGTTACGTGATTAATAATTTTATATAATATTGCAGTTTTCAGGATTTAACAATGGATATTTACCTGCTATTTCACTAATATGGCGAACAGTGACATGTGTTGCCGCCATATTCTGCGTTGTGTACAACTGTGAGCAAACATACAAACAGAGAGAAAGGATTATTAGTCTGATTGATCATATGATATTAGAGAAAAATTTAGGTAACATTTATTATTACTTTTATTATTTTAAATACTACTACATTATGACAATCTCAAGGAGGACTGGTGTCAGGCAGGCGGCCAGTCGTAAAACAAATCTTTTAGTAGTATGGTAACACCGGTGTCACGCAAGAAGCTAGCCCGGAAATGAAGAGATTTAAGAATGAGGTTTGGAAGTGCGATGACTGGAAGAGGAAGGTTTTATTCTTAATGTATTAAGTGTGTATGCTCCTCAAACCGGATGTGATGATAATCACTTCCTAAAACTCCTCTTTTATCTTATCGGATAAAAGTGGAGTTTTAAGACCATTTTGTTTCTATGACGATGGATGTTCCGGGCCTTATCGGGACAACACGTAACACCCGAATTCTATAAAGTCTATAAAGTCATCATTAAACCTAAATCACGATAGGTTTAACTTATGGATCTGAATACTGGGCGACGAAGGTGTTGGATGAAAAGAGTTTGCATGTAATGGAGACGTGAATGTTAAGATGGATGTGTGGGGTGACAAGAAAGATTAGGATAAGAAATAAGTATATTAGGAGAAGCTTGGGAGTAGCGCCAGTGACAGAAAAAAATAGAGATAGCCGTCGTAGATGACATGAAGAAGGGAGTATGTACGGAGATGACGAATAACAGAATGGATGAAAAAAAACATACTGCGCCGGATAAGGGCAAGAAGACTACATTATATAACAGATACATTTTAGCATTTTTCAAATTATTTTAGATTGCTTATGTAATAAAACCATTCTTAACAAAATGTAATGGATCTAAAGGAAAATAAAATTTATAAGTACTTAATAAAGTAACCCTAAAAGTAAAAATGATGTTATTGCCGTGAATATATTTTTAGGGTAAATGTTTTATCTTATATAACCTTATAAGCTAGGGCTACATAGCAGAAAACAATTAAAAATCATATTAATTGTTGTATCCTCATAACGGTTTTGTTTACACAGATGATAAATTATTGACTTCGTTCAAGGAGCTGCGGAATCTGGTCACAAGTCGGCCAATTGTTTTCCGCATGTCGACTTTTAGTACCTTAAACAACTCTTTGCTGGTGTCCATCGCATCGGTGGTCGTCACGTACACTATAATACTGTTAAGCTTTAATTAAAAGGTTCTTAGGATGCATCTGAGATGTAATTATCTCTTATTATAACATGTGTACGCTTTGTTTGTATGCTTCAATACATTTTAAATGTGTATGTTATATTTTTTAATTCATTATTTAACACATTCTTTTATTGTGGGTTTTTTTTTTCCGTTTCCGGACGTCATACTGTTAACATCAAAGTTGTGCAGCTCCCGTTAAAATAGTGTTTAAAAACCATTTACGCTTACTTATCAATACAAAAACATCGCGAAGCATAAACTAAAGTGATGTGAATAATGTGGAAGTGTTGATTACACACAATTCTGGATATTGGATTGCATTTTCAAACAAGACGCCGCGACGACTGAATTACTAAATTGAGGTTAGAAGTTCTTTCAAAAGTGTCAAGTCGTAATCTAACATACATCTCAGTGTTGCCAATCTAAGAAAAATAAAGCTTCTGCTCTGTACGTTCCATTACACTCATAACTAAATCGCAATGGATAATCAATTTCAACTTTTATTCGATAAATTGCAAATTGAAATGCAAAAACAAACTACGGAACTACAAACTTCTATTACAAAGAATATAATGGAGAACTTGGATGAAAAACTGCAACCTATCATAGCAGAAAATAAAATCTTGAAAACAAAATTAGAAAAACTCGAGATAGAGGTAGAAAGTTTGAAAAGAGCAAAGAAACAAAGCAATCTAATATTTTTTGGAATAAAAGAAGAAGAAAAAACCAACCTGGAACTACTACAAAAATTGAAAAAAAATTTGAGTAATGACTTGAGCATTCATTTAGAAGATTATGAAGTAAGTAACATTTACAGAATTGGAAAGAAGCTAAGTGATAAAGCAAGACCTATTTTGGTTACATTCGTGAACGAATGGAAAAAGAATGAAGTAATGAAACTGAAGAAAAATCTAAAAGATATATACATTTCAGAGGATTATACTAAAGATGTTCTAGAGAAGAGAAAAATGCTGCAGCCACAACTGATTGAAGAGAGAAAGAAAGGAAATATAGCATATCTAAAATTAGACAAAATAATAATAAAAGGAAAAAATATAAACAATGACAAACGGAAAAGAGAAACATCAACATCTCCTCGATTTAATACTAAGCCGAGGAAACAACAAAACTTAATGCCGTCGAACATTAACAGATTAAATGCTTATGATTTAATGAGGATTAGAAGCAACTCTTCTCCGTCTATTTTAACTGATAATAAACAATAGCAACTAAAACTCGGGAAAAGGAAAACACAACAATCTTATAATAAAAAGAACATAACAACAACAAAACACAACACTCCCCCAAGCCGACTGGTCATCGTGGGGGAAAATGACCACGACCCTCTAAAGGTTAAAAATAGCGCCAAGATGCAAACTAAAAAGAAAAACAACGATATATATATAGCAACCATCAACTGTCGATCCCTTAGAACCCCCGAAAAACTTCAAGAACTAGAATTAGCAATAGAAGAAATAAAATGGGATATCATAGGGATTAGTGAAGTGAGAAGATTTGGAGAACATATAGAAGATCATGGAAAATATATATTACATTATAAAGGAGAAACGCCAGGAATGTATGGAGTTGGTTTCATGGTTAGAAAAACATTGGCAAACAACATTAAAGAATTAAGAGGGATTTCTGAACGTATCGCAATTCTTAATATAACACTTTATGGAGAAGAAGAAGAATGGTCCATTATCCAGGCATATTCACCAACGGATTCAGACAAAAAGGAGGATGTGATAAAAATTGAAAAATTTTACGAAGACTTGCGAAACACAATCGAAAATGCACATAAAAACGTAATTGTGATGGGGGATTTTAATGGTAAAATCGGAATACAAAACAACGGCGAAGAACTTATTATGGGAAGGCACGGTTATGGTACTAGAAGTAACAATGGCGCAAGACTAATAAATTTTTCTCTAGAAAACAAATTGAGCATTCTAAATAGCTTTTACAAAAAGAAACTAACAAATAAATGGACATGGAAATCGCCTAATGGACTTCACAAGAACGAAATAGATTTTATTATGTCTAATAAAAGACAAGCTTTCAAAAACGTCTCCGTCATAAAAAATTTAAATTTTAATTCAGACCATAGAATGGTTCGGGCAATCATGTCAGGAACACCCCTCAAGAAAACCAGACGGTACCATAACAAATACACAGCTATTCAATACAATGGTGTATCAGAAGTATTACTCAATAATCTCCGGACGTCAATTAACATCGAAGATGGTCTATCGCTACAAGAAAAATATAATAAATTAATACACCAATTAAAAACTGTAACTAGAGAAACAACCACGAAGAACAAGAAAGAAATTTCACTTAAAAGTAAACAACTACTACAGGATCGTAAAGAACTATTGCAAGGAAATAAAACCAAAGACAATCGTCGAAAAATAACAGAAATAAGCAAGATGATTAGCGAGCAACTGAGGAGAGAGAGAAAAACCAAACGAACTAACACAATGAAGAGTTTTATAGAAAAAACCGGTGGAATAAAAAAGGCACTGAAAACACTAAATAGCAAAAAAGATTGGATACCTAGCATGAAAAAGAAAGATGGAAAAAATACAGGAAAAAGATCCGAGATACTAAAAGTTGCCACAGAATTTTACCGAAATCTATATAAAAGCCAAAAAATTTGGGGCTTAACTAGAAAAGAATATTATGCATCAACCAATGAAGAGGAAATACCTGAAATATTAAAAGAAGAAACTATAAAAGCAATTAGTACACAAAAGAACGATAAAGCTCCCGGATCAGATCTCGTTACAAATGAACTACTGAAAACGACATTACCAGTTATGGCTCAAAAGTTTACAAAAATATTTAACGAAATTATCGAAACAGAAAAGATTCCTGATGATTGGACTAAATCGACCATTATATTACTACACAAAAAAGGTGACAAAGGAGATATAGCTAACTATAGGCCCATTAGCTTAATGTCTAATGTCTATAAGGTATTTTCAAAAATTATACTGTCCAGAATTGCCAATACTCTAGAAGAAAATCAGCCAAAAGAACAAGCTGGATTCCGTCGAAGTTTTTCAACCATAGATCATATCCATACCCTTCGACAAATACTACAAAAATATAAAGAATATAATAAGATCTACTATCTAGGGTTTGTTGATTTTAATAAAGCATTTGACACACTGGAACATGGATATATCTGGGATGCATTAAAAACACAAGGGGTACAGTTAAAGTACGTACGAATACTCCAAAACGTATATACTAAGAGCACTGGGCAGGTAAAGCTAGAATCTCTTGGTGATGAATTCCCTATCAAGAGAGGCGTAGGCCAAGGAGACCCCATCTCACCAACATTATTTTCAGCTGTCTTAGAAATGATATTCAGGAACCTAGATTGGAGGAATAATGGAATAAACATAAACGGCGAAAACCTGAGTCATTTACGTTTTGCTGACGACCTCATTATATTCTCTAATAACTCAAAATCGCTGGAAACAATGCTACAACAACTAGCCAATGAGAGTTACAAGGCAGGGCTAACAATGAATTTAAATAAAACAAAAATTATGTCAAACTCATCACAAACAGAGTCAGTTAAAGTCAATAATGAGGAAATAGAATACGTACATGAATATATATATTTGGGACAGGTAATATCTACCGAAGACTGTATGAAAAAAGAAATAGAAAGAAGAATAACTAACACGTGGAACCGATATTGGTCACTTAGTGAAGTAATGAAGAACAATGAAATGCCGATGAAGGAAAAAAGGAAAGTATATAATATATGTATTCTACCATGTTTATTATACGGGTGTCAAACCTGGGCAATGACGGAACAACTGGCAAACAAAATAAAAGTTTGCCAAAATAGTATTGAAAGAAGTACAATAGGGGTTAAAAGAAAAGACAGAGAGAAATTAAGAGACATAAAAAATAAAACAAAATTCAAAAATGCATACACAACATACAAACAATTAAAGTGGAGATGGACAGGTCACATGGCGAGAGAGAAGAAAGAAAAATGGACAAGACTTATAACAGAGTGGTATCCAATAGATGGCAAAAGAAACAGAGGGAGACAGACTAAAAGATGGGAGGATGACTTCAGAAAAATAGCGGGTCCAACATGGACCCGAACAGCAAAGAATAGGACAGAATGGAGATCTTTAGAGGAGGCCTTTGTCGAAAGACAAGTTGAAGAGCGAATACCGTTGGCCTAAAGCACTATACTACAACAGTTAATTCATTAATAATATATTAATTAAGATAATAAATAGTTAAGAGTACGAATATAGTAAATAAGTTAGTTAGGCACATATAGATATATTTTGTAATTTAAACTAAAACAACAATAAAGGCTTTTTTATTTTTTTTATTTTATTTTTATTTATTTTTTATTGTGGGTAGATTAAAATTAAATATTTTTATATTATTTTAAAATAAAGGTACTATTACTTTAAAGAGCTCTAAGTGAAGGTATTTAACCAAAATTATCTGCATTGTTAAGGTTCATTTATTATTGTTATTATGTACAAATCAACAGCACCCTTTTTTAAGTCGATTGTATATATTTAAGGCACACCACAAAGTAGTTCAGCTTAAATATTGTAGATGTTACTATTAGAATTACAGCAATGACGTTTTGTAAATGTTTCGGATCTAAATGACAAAACATTTTTATTATTGTCACAACAATTGAATAAATATTAAGAGTTTGATCGAATTGATTATTGCTAATTATGTTATGAGCCTTTAAGAGCCCTAAGACACAATAGGGAAGACAAGCGTTGTGGTAAAGTAGAATGACAGCAAAGAAATTATGTTATATGGTAAGATTGCTTTGCCTAAAAAAAAATCAAACTGTCAAAGGTTGATGGAGACTAAAATAAAATAAAAGTTTAGATCCAAATACAAGCACTAAACTATTAATTATGTAGTATTGTATTGTGTTCTCTACCTAACCAGGGCCTGATTAACCCTTAGGCTACGTAGGCTGCAGCCTAGGGCGAGAGAATCGGGGGGGGGGGGGGGGGGGGAGGGCGCGATGAAATTGTATTCAGCTAAACCGAGAAAAATCACTAAAAGTAAATGCCCTGTGAACTGAAAAATCTTGGCAGTGCCTGATTTTAACATTAATTATGAAATTAAAAAAAGCGCGCGTAATAGGTACGCTTACTGGCTGGTCACTCAAATCGGTCGGTGGTCAAACGAGTGAGTGAGCTGGGAACAGCGCTGCTTGCTGCGCACAAAAAACACAACAACGACGCGCGGGGACACCCCGGTGGTTAAATTTTTAAAGTTTATAGTAGGTATACATTGTTGCCGCGCTTCATTTATTTGTGTTATCTCTTTCATTAATCGTCGTTCGTCTCGTCCGTCATATCGTTTTTGTTGATTGATATTGATTGTCCTTCCCTTAGTGATTGTATTTTTTTAAGACCATGAGTAGTAACGAGAGTAGTTCGATAGTAAAAAAGCGAAGTGGAGCAGAATACAGGAAAAACAAGCAAAAGAAAAGGAAATGAAGATAGAAAACATTTTTTACGAACTCTGCAGAAAGGAACGAAACTGTGACGACTACTGCACTATCGCCAAAATCTTCTTGCCCTGGTCCCTCTACCGCGGTTTGTTCATTCTCCGTTTCTCCGTCTAATACTAGCCCTATAGTAGCGGCGCCAATAATCTACAATGAAAACGAAATTGTAATAGAAGAAAAGCCGTTTATTCCGTCAAGTGATCCTGCACTGTGGCAAGTAAACGATGAATTACGAGATTATATTGTTAATAAAGGATTGCAACAAAACGAAGAATTATATTTTTCTAGATCGGAAAGGCAGTATCTAAAAATATGTTTGAGATAAAGCTTATTAATGGTGAAATTGTGAAGAGAAGCTGCTTAGTATACTCAGAATCCACATGTCGTGTGTTTTGTGGTGCTTGCAAATTATTTGGAGGAACATCCGTATTTGCCAAAAGTGGATTTAATGACTGAAAAAACTTAATAACAGATCACGACAATTCTACGGATCATCGTAAATGTTTGGGACAATATGTATATAGAGGAAAACTTATACCACGATTGGATTGCAAATAGTCAAACAAAATAATGAAAAAATAACTTATTGGCAAAATGTATTACTACGTGTAATAGAAACAATTAAGTTTTTAACTTCTCGTGGGTTTCCATTTCACGGTCAAAATGAATTTATTGGATCTGCACTAAACTGAAATTTTCTTGGTTTCTTGATATTAAGCTTATATCTGAATTTGATCCTTCCATGGCTGAACATTTGGTGAGATTTGGACAAAAAGGCGGAGGTTCTCCAGCGTACTTGTCATCCTCTATAACCGATGAATTTATCTTACTTCTCGCTGGTGAAGTTTTACTTTCGATTAAAGGATAAATAAAAAAAGCTAAATATTATTCAATTAGCGTTGTATTTATTCCCGATATTTCACACACCGATTAGTTGACATTTATAATTCGTTACATTTTACCTAACGGAGAACCTGTTGAACACTTTATTACATTTTTACCCAATTGCGGTCATAAAGGTGAAGACATGGAGAACGCTGTTCTTGCAACAATTGATAACACTTTGGAACTGGATATAAAAGACTGTCGTGGCCAAAGTTATGATAATGCCAACAATATGTCTGGTCAATACAAAGGTTTACCGTCAAGAATTAAAGCTGTAAATCCTCTGGCTAGTTTTGTTCCTTGTGCAGCGCATTCTCTCCATCTCGTGGGATCGGCTGCCGCGGAAAATAGTGATGAGTCAGCTGCTTTACACTGCACTGCACTGCTGCTTTTTTACACTGGAACAACAACTATACAATTTATTTTCTGGATCTACAAGCAGAATGTTGTGCTTTTGGAACAAGCAAGTTTTATTGATTTATCTAAAGTTGTTACTCTTTATGAGACATTACATGCTTATCTTGATACGTTGCGTGACGAAAAAGAGCTCGAAAATTTTGAATCAGAGGCAATCAAGAGATGCGAAGTGACTACATACAAAAAAGATGTAAGAAGAAGAAAGGAACCAAAATTGCATTTTGATGAAATGAAGATTGAGCACATTGAGTTAGAAGGGAGACGATCTTTCATCATTGATAATTATTATACAGCGACTGATTGTCTTAAAGGGCACTTACAGAACCGGCAAATTATTTAAAATACAATAAACACAAAATTTCTTATGGAAATTGCATGAACTAGATAACAGTGAATTTATTAAAAGCAAAGCAAATAAGTAAAACAACTATATGTTACTGATTTAGAAGAAACTTTTGCAGAAGAATGCGTCAATTTGGCGCAGTTTTTAAAATCTGACATCGAGGTCGACCATTCTATTTCTGCGAGAACATCTAAGGGTTCGCTGCAGTTAATAAAAAGTTTTAATATTTCATGCATGTTCCCGCGGCGAAACTGCAACTGCAGCGGTGAAAGGTCATTTTCAGCACTTAAAAGAGTAAAAAATTACTTGTGTTCCACGCTCCGTCAGCAAAAACTTACAGCGCTCTCGCTAATATACATAGAAAGTGATTATTTACAAACTATTAAATTAGAAATGTAGAAAGATTTGCAAACGCTAAAACACGAAAAAAGACTTTTGTATAAGCTTATAATAATTACTATAATTTTCAAATAAATTACTAATCAGATGCAAAAATGTTTCACAGGTATGATGTCTGCCTCTTGTCATTTTCCACATATAACAACAGATGTATAAATATTTAAAAAATACTTAAAGTCGAAGCAACTTTACATACTAGATGACCACGCTCATGCATCTCCGCAACGCAACAACTAAGTTGTCTACATAAACTAAGCCAATACAAGTCATGCGGCCAAACACGACTTGGATTTAATTTTCTACAAGATAGCGTGCACTCACGTGTCATGATTTTGGTCAAATAATGCGTGAAGTGCTTTGACTTTATGGACAGTCAGCTAATAAAATGGTTTGCCACCCAAAGGGTTTGTTGAATGCCGTGCAGATTAAAAGACAACGCCAGTTTCGTTTGCAGATCGATTTGAAAACTTTTATAGGTAGTATGACTACGAATCATGTTAACTTTTTTACAAACAAAGAGAAATACCTCGTTCGACAGGGTCGATTGTGTTAGGTAGATTTCCGTCACGCGATTCTCGATATGCAATATGCGAAGGTAACAATGAAACCGAGAATGCGATAAACATGTAATGTATGATAAAAGATGGTATCACCACACCAATAATTTCACAGCACTTATCCTGAAACGAAAATAAATCGTTTGTTTCCAGTCAAAAACAGGAGATATAGTTCATTTTCTTAAGATTGAATGATTTACTTTAGTTGTAGGAAGGGGAGGGGGGGGTCGGATCGACAAAGAAAAACTAGCCGGCAGTATTCTACAGGTCATTACGAGTCTTATGACGAGTCATTCTGCATATAGGTGAGGGGGAAACCGCCCCCCACCCCTATCTCATAAACGGGGAGTCGGATCATAAAACTCTTCAGACAAAAAAGTTACCTCTTTTAATTTGTTAATTTTCTAGGATTTTACCGAGTTTGAAAATCCTCCGTCAATATTGGCGACCTGTAGCGTGTCCCAAAGGTTTGCACTTTCATCCCCCCCTCCCAAACCCCCCTTTCACTTTTTCCAAAAAAAAAAGATATGCTACGTTTGTCCTACTAATTTATCCTATCGACCTGTGAAGTCAGATTTTGCCTACGATGAATTTGGACTGATGGATTATACACATATATGTATCAGGATATATAATTTGTTTTTTTCGACGGATTCTCAATCTCCAGTACATAAACGGCGTAGCGCCCCTACTCTGGGGTCTGGGTCCCGTCATCGTATCGATTGCAATAGATAGATTCATCTATGAAATCTACCTAAAAGTAAGTAAGTAATATACTACTGTTGCCGACCGTAACACACATGGTGGGGGCGCGTCCTGATTATTAGCCTAGGGCGGTCAGAACTCTTTCTTAATCAGCCGCTGTACCTAACACTAAACATTAACAAAAGTTAAGACGTAAAAATATTACACGCTCAAGTCAATTACAAGAGATAAAATCCTTCTTTGTACAGTAGGGCTTTCGGTCCAAAGTTAAAAGTTTTACAGGAATTACTATTGGTTTAGTCACCATACTCACAATGTGGTTACCCAAGCAACTAATACTCTAATATCAATAACAATATACAAATATTTTATTAAAACTAAATGTATATCGTACATAAGTGATTGAAATAAAAAATTATTAAGTTATACATTGGAAGAAAAATTATCTAATCTCCAACAAATAAAGGTTAATTGTTTAAGTACTTGATTGATTGACGGATTGATAACATGATTGATGGGCTGTCACTTTGACTTGTGAAACTCAGTCGAAACATTAAGCAGACAGAAGGTAAATAATATATATTATCTTCATTTATCTTCAATCTTGTGATCAGGAATCGACCTTTTGAAATGTTATTTAGACTTTTTTAATAGATTTTTTTAGACTGCATATAATTAAAATTGCCATTTTTATTTCTACTGGATCCCATACGAGGTGACGTAAACCGTATGGTATCTTGATTGTTACAGACTTTAATTGTTGTTGTAACAATATGATAGTGTACGTGACGACGACTGACGCGATTGACACCAGCACTGGATAATTCAATGTACAAAAGTTTGCCATGTGGAAAGTTATTTCACATGATTCAACCAGACCCCGCATTTCCTTGAATGACGACAATAATTGACCGTCTGTATAAACAAAGTCGTTATAAATAATAAGTATTTATGATAGCCCTAAAAACATGGATTATTGGAGTGACACTAATGTGCGGGGCGGGGCGGTGTAAAAACTTTGAAACACTTTGACTTCATAAATTATAAAAGAACGATTATGACGAAGATGACTTAATTTAAAGAGTCTTAATTTTTAAAGTAATATTGTGGATTTTATAAATATTACCTATATTTTTGTCGAAAATCATATGATCAATCAGGCTAATAATTCTTTCTCTCTGTCTTTAATGTACATTGGTTTGCTTTGATTTAAACGATTGATTTTTCACTTTCCATCGGTAAAGAATCAAAGAAAAGGTGTCTGAAAGTAGAAGACTAAAAAGTTGTATTATTAAATTAAAGAGTTTCATTAAATTGCAGTCAATTAAAAACTAATAATAAAAATGCCACAACAAAAATAATTACATATTTTATTATAAATAAATTACCAACTTTGTGATGATTAAAGTTACATTAGCAATAACGCACGTTACTCCACTATTACAATAAATATTAAAGCTAATTGGACTAAGTCAATAAAGAAAAGCAATATTAAACAATCCAGTTAATGAATTATAATTTTCTTAATGTACTAACGCCTTTCCTCTATATTTTCCTATAGGCTGTGTTTAAAAATATTGTAATAGTTTATACAGTTATTTATATATCTAAAAAAAAAAAATTGAGAAATGTCCTCTCTGAAACCTACCTAGAGATTATTCAAATACTTTCCTGCTATGTGTAGCACAAAATCAGTTTTTTTGTGTGTGAAAGTGACGATTGTGTGTGTGTAATTTTTAATCCGTTTCTACATATATATATATATATATATATATATATATATATATATATATTCCAAATCCTTTTTCGTCACGGATAAAAATAAGAAAGTTTTTAGAAACCAAAAGTTCGTTATATATTGACATAGATTGCTAATACGAATTTTCATAAAAACTCTTGTAATAGTTTTGTTATACATTTACTGAAATGTAGCCAAAAATTTTTAGTATGTCCATAAAATTAAAGTCTGGGATAATAAACTATAATCACATAAGATTTCATCAAAATTACTGTTGATCAAAAATATTGCCAGCAAATCTAAACAGATAAATCGCAAAAAAAACAAAAAAGCTAAAATTAGTTTCTATTACTTGAATCTTTGAAATTTTGAAGTAAAGTGTAAATTAATGTAATCTCTAGATATTTCTATAAATATATTATTATCATACTATAGGTTTAGATGGGTTTAGCTCAGCATTGAAATAAAAAAAAAATTCTATGTGAACCAGATTAATTTTTTCAAAATATCAAGTTAGTATTAAACTTTAGTGTACACAAAAAATTTTTTTGTTACACAATCTTAGTTAATGACTACATTCCACCTGATGGATAGTGTAAATGTATAAATTTTTTTTTTTTAGATCTTGAACCCTCATGGGTGCCACCGCATTCCAGGGGAGAAAGGCGGTGGGTATGTGAGACTCCTACGCATAAACCAGAGGGTTGCAGTCGCCGTCATAATGGGGCACCGCGGGAACGCTTGCGCATACAACCGCGGCGCCCCGACGGACACCACGTAGAGGGCACCCTGCAACGAGAGGCCCCCTCCATAGTCGGCAGGCTTGATAGATCGCGGGGTGGTCCCTCCCCCCCACCTAAGCCCACCTTAAGAAGAAGGCCGAAGCCCTCTTCTAGTCGGACCCGGTTCGGAACCCAGACGTACGGAGGAGTCTAGGTTCAACCCCGGAACACCTGAGAACCTCGTCCAGGTCCAGCGCCCTCGGCAGTGATCTTCCCTAAGGAAGACCACTTTTCGGACCGCACATGAGCGGACAGCCAAGCACGACCTGGCTGGCTGGCAGGGAGGCCTACCAACCTCGAACCCGACAGGCCTCTACCACCGAACACTGTGGTCAACCGAGTCCAGCAAGAAAGAGGCATAAGTCGGGAACCCACCAAGCCGGGACTAACGATCGCAGAGCAAGACCGTGGTGTCACTTTCCACGAAGGTTAATCCGGACACCGTCTGTTGTTTGGAGAAACGACCTTCCAAACCGCTCCTTACAGAGCGACTCGACAGGAAGAACCCCTAACCCTAATCGCCCCCAAAACCCTCAACCACGAGGCCACCCCAAGGTCAACTCAATCAGAGAAGTACCCGGATTACTACCCCTAAGGGCAGACCGCAGCATGAACCCCCCCCTTTTCAACCATGAGCCAGACTCGGGCACCTCATGGCTGACAACCCCGAGCTGGACATTAGCAGACGGCTAACGCGATCCCGAAAGACCGCATTAACCGTCCCCCAGGGAGCACCGGCCCGTACCGCTTCCAATCCCGCCGGACGAATCCGGACAACATTGGTAGCGGCCGGGCACACGAATATTTCGCGTCTCTCTTACAGCGTGGTCGGTTTTCTGGTACGGGAAGTCCATCGGAAAGATGATCGGCGCTACTGTTACCTAATTAGCTGTGCGAACGGTAAACAAAATACTTTCGTTTCCTGTATCCATATATTAGCCCATAAGTTTAAAAAAGTAAGGTCTTCAAGATTATAGAGTCGGTGAACATAGAGGTCATTTCGGACTAGCCACCCGATACTATAAAAACCAAATCGTTGCTAATACGATTCTTAATAGACCCGTCTGATGTTGAATTAGATCCATCTGGCATAAACATACATGGTGTTGGAACAGGACTAAATCATTTTGTCGATGTTACCAATTATCAAGATTTATAAGAAATTACAAAACATTTGCACAAGTTTTATACCAAAATAAAAGTGTATATAATTTGTTTTAAACACACGCTATTTGCCCATCAATTATAAGTGGAATATTAAAAACCTTATTTGAAATATAGCCCTCCAGAAATAAATACTCATAATAAACTCGCGGAGACGGACGTATATAACAATTTTCCAATGCAAGACACAGAATATTATAAATATAAACCTTATTTTGACGAAATAATTAATACATTTACTCCAATATATTGGATTTTAAATGTTTTTTCACTACATTGCCGGCTAAGTGAACAGAACAATACAAGTACGTGGAAACAGATACACCGGATTGCAATATCAGCTGTGATTTTTTTCGGGATCACTTCAATTGCATTATACTATAAGATAGTTTACCTTTATCAAATACTCTTGGAATCAGTGAAGTATACTGACGCAGTGCAAGTAATTTACGACTATTTTCAATATGTCATTGATCTATTATTCGTCTTTAAGTACGGTACAGATATGTATTATGAATACATAAAGCAGTACGCTTGTATTGACGAAATATTAAACATAAAATTTTACAACAGCATCAGACGAAGGTTAATAAAAGTGATGACTACAATAATAAGTATATGGCTGTGCAGCAATGTATACGATTTCGTTATTTGGTACATTGCTTTTGATTTTTTTTCAACATTAACTTACTCCTTGGCATATCTCTATATTTTCATCAAAATTTTAACGAACTTAGACTTGACTGCACATGTTATGCACATAGAAACTAGATTACAATCTATAGGAAATTGTATTCAAGATTCTTACAATACTTTGGAAAATGTCAGCAGTGATATCGAAGACACGATAAATAAACGCAATTGGTTTTATAATGAACGTAATTCCACTCGTGACTTGCGAGTGCGACAAGTAAAAACGAAATTGACTTTAACTGCACAAGATGTAAAGAGACTAACTAGATGCTATTTACTGTTGACAGAACAGGTTATGTTTATAAATAAGATGTTCGGAATAAGGGTAAGATTAGCAATACTTTTTATTATCAATATATCGAATATGTAAGTGATTTACCACTCACTGACTCATCACGAAATCTCCGAAACTATCTGTCCGATTAACTTAAAATTTTACACAGTTACTTCTTTTGTGACGTCGACATGTACTAATGTAATGGATTTTACGGAATTCCTATCCCAACGGATTTACATTTTTTGATTATACATTTAACGTGAGGGTAAGAGTTACCATAGCAACGGTTACGATGACAACGGATAATATGACAAAGGTAACCATAGCAACCTAAGCTCCCATCCAAATTAATAGTGTGCCCAGCGAAGCGGGAGGGAATAAGCTAGTTAAAATATAATTTTATTAAAACTTTCTTTTAGTGATGTTACACACTTTAATATATTGTTTTGTTTCAGATATTACTAAACCACTTAAGTTTTCTAATTGATATAGTGAGATTTATTAATTTAACGGTTCGACTCTTGATCGGCTCTCAGGTAAATATATAATTTACAAGAATACAATAAGAGCAACAATGCTTAAGTAAACAAAACTATCCTACTAGGAATAACTTAACTTATAATACTTATTTCATTATGACATCTGAGTTACTATTACGTATTTAAAAATTTTTAAACTCGTGTGTTACACAATAACTGTCATGTTAGTATACAACAATAGAATATATTATTAATATGATATCGGATAAGACATTTAAAGTTAAGACATTCGAGCCCGGCAAATTTTCTACGTTTTTAATTCTGAGTACCGGCTACTACAATGAAATTCTGAAGCTGGTCGCCGCTAACTTATACCGTCAAGGGGAGGATAAAAAGTATAAAATTTGTTTGCAGCAACCAGGTATAGAATTTGAAATATCGTGAATTCACGTCAGCGGTTGCGAATATGTTAATATGATATAAATTTTAATGAAAATACTGTTAAATTATTATGCAGCTTTCAGGTTACAACAATGGTTATTTACCTGCCATTGGACTAATATGGCGTGCCATGACCTGCGTCACCGCCATTATCAGCGTAGTAACCCACTGCGAACAAACATACAGGCAGAGAGAAAGAATTGTTAGTCTGATTGATCATATGATTTTCGACAAAAGTTTAGGTAAAATATTATATATTTAATATTGTATAATTAAAAATACTTGTTGGTAGTTAATATGTGACCAAATACATTTTAATATACACTAATATACAATAATATTATATATATACTCGTACATATAACTATAGGATATATTATTAAAAAAAACTAAATGCTAATCTATGTAGCAGTTGATAACGCAAAACTCAGAAGTTTTTTTTTAAGAAAACGAAAACTGGTTTCGTCACTACTAAAAAAATTAGTATTTGTATTTAAGTGACGATATTGTGAAAGATTTAAGATTTGAATCGAGGGCAGATAATTTTCTAACGAGCCTTTTAGTAAATAAATTCGTTCTTTCCTCTTTCTTTCAAATTCATCGCAGGCGAAATCTGACTTCACAGATCGATAGGATAAATTAGTAGGATCTCGTTTTTTTGGAAAAAGTGAAAGGGGGAAGTGGGAGGGGGGGTGAAAGTGCAAAACCTTTGGGACACGCTACAGGTCGCAAATATTGACGGAGGATTTTCAAACTCGGTATACACATTCTTAAGGACAAAATGAAGGTTAAGTTCTTGAATGGGGGAAATCGGTCGAGGGGTCGGGTGCTGGGGGGGTTGAAAGTTAAAAACCGAAAAAAGTCACAGAAGGAGGCAAAATTTTACGGTCGGAAAATCTTATAAAATTAATAAATTAGAAGAAAAAACTTTTTTGTCCGAAAAGTTTTTTGATCCGACTCCCCGTTTATGAGATAGGGATGGGGGGCGGTTCCCCCTCACCCAATATATGCTGAGTGACCCGTCATAAGACTCGTAATGACCAGTAGAATACTGCTGGCTAGTTTTTCTTTGTCGATCCGACCGCCCCCTCACCCCCCCACAACTAAAATAAATCACTCAATCATTACATGTTTATCGCATTATCGGTTTCATTGTTACCTTCGCATATTGCATATCAAGAATCGCCTGACGAGAATCTACCTAATACGATCGACCCTGTCGAACGAGGTATTTCTCATCTCATTATGTATCTTTTGTCATGTCTTTCAAAGAATTGTGAATTTATTGCATTGCACAATTTATACAGTTTTACGAGTATTTATTAAGATTATTTGTGACGCAATTAAAGACAGACAGGGACTAATAATAAAAATAACATTGGAAATAAATAAGCAATTGAAAGATTATTGTAATTTTTGAGTATGAATTTGAAAACCCATATATTCTCATACACCTTACAACGATTTTATTTATACAGATACTCAGCTACAGGCGGCATTCCAGGATCTGCGAGGTCTAGTCGCAAGTCGGCCTATTATTTTCCACATGGCTACTTTCACTACTTTAAATAATTCGTTGCTGGTCTCCATAGCGTCAGTGGTCGTCACGTACACTATCATACTGTTAAGTTTTAATTAAAATATTGTACATACATCTTATATATATATTTCATGAATAATACTAGTTCCATTTTCAAACACATTCTTTTTAAAATAAATACAATACTTTACCATACTTTTCGTTGTTTTAATCTCCTGCACATTCCACTTCCTCTTCCGCAATCCAGTAAAAGATATTGAAATACTAGTATTTATTATCACTCATATATGAACTAAAAATATGAACTAAGAAGTGGCTCCTTGTTTTGAAATAAATAAACAAGCTGAAAGTTATTTTAGTAACAGACGCTGTGAATGCCGATAAGGTTTAAAGTATTATTATTGACATGAAATAACCCCGCGCTATTGAGATTGCCACAACATGTTATGCTCTTCTACCCACTCTTATGAACGCTACTTCAACACCTTTCATCCCTACGTCATCGTTCACGCAATCTATTCTTTACTTTTCTTTCTGTTCTCTCTCATAGCTCGCTCACACCACATGCCTTTTAATTCATCTTCGAGGTTACACTAACGACGTACCTCTTATATTTTCTTTCAATAATAGCCACAACTTTACCCTTTGCCCTTAATATCCTTGTCTTATTATATGATAGCTGGCATCCTTGATTGGACTTGGTACTGGTATTAGTATGTTTTGCTTAAAACTTATCACAAAATCATGCATCCTGCATTGATTTGTTCCTCCCGTATCAGTAAATTTCACCGTCCTTCTAGAAAAGCGGACTGAGGTACCGAGAACCAAAGGAAACTATTTGATATAGTCTGGTCTGTAAATTGGTGAATTAACAGACCGCTATAATCACAGGCCACCTGTTTGCTTATAGACTAACTGATTTTAGTTCAGTTTTTTCCAACGTAACGCTTGGTTGACAGGAGTGACATTTCTAAAACAAGTACAATTTCAAGCACTAAAGAGTTGAATGAAGAGTACAATGAAAATGATGCTCTCGGATTTCTGCAATTAATTAGAAGGAGAACCAAGAAGCGATCTGCAACCCTTTGCTATACGCAATGGTTGTACCGGTTCCAAGCAATCATATTTGTTATTTTTAAATAAGCATCTGTGTATGTCCGAGTTCATGTACTCATCCGAGATAAATCTTTAAGCAATATACTGTTGGAGATCCATCCGCTTTTAATAATTACCATAACTGGTATATCATTTGGCCCACCGCTTTTCATACTCTCTAATGCTATTTTCGCATCCTTTAGGGGAGACCGGGGATGGTTGACTATAGGGGCAGGTAGACTAATTGTCAAAAACGCGAGCTAGGCAAACTTTTTGCATCGACCGACTAGGTGAGCGTATCCATTATTCCCCTGCGTTCAATCATCAGAAAAACCGCGGAGCAGACGCATACCGTTTGTCAGCTAGAGCCTATTGTCCAAAAACAAGACACTTAAGTAACTATTTTTTTCCTAATTCTATTTGTTATAACTCTTTTCATTTTGTTTTGATTGCTTGTCAAACTGTTTAATTCGAATGTTTGATTTCCGAACTTTGTATGCTTCCTTATTATTTTTAATTACGACACCATTTTAAGGTTTAGGCACGTAGTTAAAAATCTAGGTTATTTGGGGCTAGTTGACTCATTTAAAAAGGGGTTGGTTGACTATCTAGTCAACCTGCCCCATACAATTTTGGATATACTAGATATAAATTGGTATAAAAATTATTGTTCTTAACCTAATATTTCCAGTTTAGAACGATACGAATCTATAAACGAAAGTCAAATCGACAATAAAAACATACTGGACAGAGTATGTCGCCAAGTTATTTTCGCCGAAAAAAGTATTAATTCAAAGAATTTGCTATACCATATAAAATATCGCCATGTAGTAAATATGAAAAAAAAATAATGCAATCCCGGACTATCTAGATCTCAATTGACCTTGGAAAGCGTTGGCTACATAAAAAACAGAAGAACAGATTGCCCATAAGGGAGCTGATGTTTATTATGGTTTAACGCCTTACGAGTCCCGAAAATTTGCAAATGAATTAGCGAAAACAAAAATTATAAATCTATTCCTGAATCATGGGATAAAAAACAGATTGCTGATGAAGATTGGGTAGGGAGTTTGTTTAAACGTCATCCTATTCTCTCTATTCGATCTCCTTAAGCTACGAGTTTATTTCGAGCCACTTCTTTCAACAAAAACAACGAGCAGTTGTTCTTTGATTACCTAATAACCGTTTACCTACGTTTAAATTTAAAGCCCTAGGTAATGTAGATGAAACAGGACTGACAACGGTTCACAATCCTGATAGAGACATAGCTCATCTTGGCACCAAAAAATTGGGAAAAATGACGTCTGCTGACCGAGGTTCGCTGGTGACAGTCGCAGTTGCTATCTCGGCCTCGGCAATATGGTCCTTCCGTTCTTCGTTTTCCCACTATAAATACTATTTTGACTATTTTAGACTAAAGGACTATCAAATACTATTTTAGACTGGAGGTGGACCGATAGGTTCTTAACGATGTTTAATGTTGTTGAAGATGTTATTAAAAATGATGATTGCATTTACTTTACTATTTTAATCTTGTTCCTTCGTAGTCTTGGTACTCATTACTTCTTAGGTCAACTTACCCCTAGTGACAAGTCAACCTGCCCCAGGCACGGGGTAGGTTGACTCGTTTTTCCCGTTCTATAAAATCGAGCCTATATACTATGTTTTGATTGATATCGAGCTTATTGTAATTTCTTTCTAGTGCTGAATAGTGTCACTATCAATGGAATTGCTTTTCACAAAAATAATCATTAAAGCAATAAAAATATTAACTTTTAAACTGAAAATTGGTCAACCATCCCCGGTCTCCCTTACATTCACCTCTCTATAATATAAATATATTTTTCTCACATTTTTCTTTTCCATCATTATCTTCCTTTTTGAACTTCCTAAAATAATCTTTTTAACGTATTTTTATGTTTCAGTCATTTATCTAAATATTTCTCCAATCGCTATAACTTTCTCTTCTCTTCGCTTCTCTTTCTGCTTTATGACTCATCTCCTTTTTCTCATCAAAACGTGTTAATGACAATATTACTAATGAATTGCTTTATAAATGAAAGCAAAAGTTTCTAATTCCATTCCGATTACATAAACAACAATTTATAAAATCGATTCAGTAATTCAATTCAAATTATTTTTTATAATTAACCACATACTTTAGTATATATATACTTACTTACTTACTTTTTCTGAAATGAAGAAATTCCATTCCAATATTCTCTAACTATTATTAGCTATTTACTAACTATGTTCAATAAAAACAATACTAAACAATTCATCGAAATATAATGTTCTTAATGCACTTGGACTTTTCCATATTTCATTTGTATAGTGGGTGTTAAAATATTGTAATAATTTTTACAAATGTTTGAAATTTCAATAATAAATAATAATAATAATAATAATTGACGTCATTTTACTTCCTTTATTTTATTGTATGTATTGGGGTAGTAGTAAATAACATCTCTCCTCTTGCCTTTAAAATACGTGGAAACCTCACTGCTTCACAACCGGGCAGCACCATAAACATGTACTGAATACGGGCACTCAGTCCCCGAGGGGAATGAACGGGCGGACAAATTAGACAAAGAGTTGGTCCTTAACATGAAGATTGCTCTAAACTGCGACGAGTGTACTACCTCATACATTAAAAGACACATAAGAAGCAGAATACAGTGGGAGATGAACTATCACAAGAACGATGGAGCGCTGCAACTAAGCATATCTTCCCGACCGTCAAAAGAGCAAGGCAAGCAAAGTATTAAGTATTAAGGCAGATCTATCCCCAATTATGATGGTGCAGCTCGTCATTGGTGACGGAGGATTTAGCAAGTACTTATGCCTATTTAAACGCAAAATCATCCTCTTCTGTGTATCTGACGAAAAGACCGAGAAGACCGATTTGCACATATGCTGGAATGCCCTAAAACGTCAGAGAAAAGTTTGAAGCTGAACAGGTTATGGGTATAGGGATAGATAGAAATAATCTGCAGAAGATAATTAATGATGAAAGGACAAGATAATTTTTTATAAATTAATATACGGAGGTAGTGCGAAAATCAATATATAAAAACAAAGATAGATAAATAACTAATATAATCAATATAGTATAATTGGCATATGCAAATAAATAAATTACAACAAAAAAAAACAGTTTGAAAAATGTATATATCTAATTAAACAGAACAGAAGACATAAGTATAGGGCCATAAATATGTTAAAATAAGAAAAGACAGTACTTTTGCAATCGTCCTCTTCGTTGTGCACCACACCGGAATAATCTGAAAAGAAAAAGAACAAAAAAATTTATATCAACATTTCCGTCCTACCCTACGACTGAATTACATGGCGGCATCAAAAAGGAGCGCTGCATTTATAATAACAAGAAAAACATAACATTGATAGTCAATAAAATTACTAATATATTTTTTCAATGTGCACAGGAGGTACAATTATCTATACATATACAAGCGATTTACTACTCACTGACTCATCACGAAATATCCGAAATTATCTGTCCGATTAACTTAACATTTTACATATTTACTTCTTTTCTGACGTAGCCGTCCACTAAGAGCGGATTTCACGGAATTCCTATCCAAATGGACTTCAACTTTTTCCATTTCGCCAAGTTTTAAACCTGTAGGAGCTATACACTTAACGCGGGGGTAAGAGTTACTATAGCAACGGTTACCATAGCAACGGTTACAATGACAACGGATAATATGACATAGTTTACCATAGCAATATATGTTCACATCCAAATTAATAGTGTGCCCAGTAAAGGGGAAGGAAATAGGCTAGTGTATATATAATAACAAAATTATTAAACAATAATCTGTTAATAAGAGACTAAAATAAAGTTTAAATTTATCACGATTTTTTCAAGTGTCCGTTGCAATAAAGGCTTATAGGTGATTATTTAAACACACTATATATTTTCTTATTTGCAAGCCATTTATAGGTTACTTCAATAAGTTTAAGCGTTAGTGATCCTATTAAAATCCTATTAAATTTTTCCACTTTATAAATAAATACTACTCCACTCACTCGCGGAGACAGACGCATTTCATTATATATATATTTCTTTAAACATGCAAGGCTGCGAATATTATACATATAGATATAAGTTTGATAAAATAATTAATACGTTCTCTCCAATATATTGGTTTTTAAATATTTTTTCATTACATTATCCGTTAATTGAAGAAAAACACGTATGTATGTGCAAGCAGATACCCCGGATTGCAATATCAGCCACCATTTTGTTTGGGGTTACTTCATTTGCGTTGTATTATAAAATAGTTTATCTTTACCAAAGACTCTTAGCATCAGTTAAATATACTGATACAGTGCAAGTTATTTTGGATTATTTTCAATATGTTATTGATCTATTATTCGTCTTTAAGTACGGGGCAGACATGTCTTATGAATACATAAATCAGTACGCTTTCATTGACGATGTTTTGGACATAACATTCTACAACAACATCAAACGAAGGCTAATAAAAATGACGGTTATAATATTTTGGCACATGGGCAGTAGTGTATACGATTTCATTATTTGGGTCTTTGCTGATGATTTTTTATCAACATTGGCATACTCCTTGGCTTATGTTTATATATTCATAAAACTTTTAACCACCTTAGACTTAATTACACATGTTATGCACGTAGAAAGTAGAATACGTGTTATAGGAGACATTATCCAAAATTGCTACAGATGTTTTGAAAATATCGGTAATAACATCGAAGACACGATAACTAAAAGAAACTGGTTTTACAATGAACACAGTGGATCCATTCATGATTTAAGAGTACGACCAGTAAAGAGACAATTCTACCTAAATTGGGAAGACGTAAAAGGTCTTACTAGGTGCTACTTATTGTTAACGGAACAGGTCATGTTTATAAATAAGATGTTTGGAATAAGGGTAAGATTAGTAACTCTTGTTAATTATTCAAATATTATGTTTTGATAAGTATAATATATTCTTCAAAGAGTTGCAAAGACAATAAATAGTATAAAGTCTCTTTTGTTTCAGATATTGTTGAACAACTTATGTTTCCTAATTGTTATAGTGCGCTTCACTAATATAATAGTTCAACTTTTGAATGGGTCTCAGGTAAATATAAAAATTACTAAACACATACAGAACTAGAAGGCCTTTTTAGACGAAGCTTATTACCAGTATATATTTATGTCATTGGGACATCCGGCTGACATCAAGCAATGAAATTCCTAACTTAGAAGTTGATGTAATTATATAATCTAATTACACGTACATACGTACATTTTTTATTTTATTTTTATGTTAGAGGAGTTATGTTTTGTGTTAGTTATGTTTTGTGGTAAACTGAATGAGGTTCAATTGACCCCATTCTGACCATCCCCAGGGAGATCTCTAGAGAAGATACAAGTTTCATTCGATACGTCGTCATCGGTCGTCAATGTTTTCCCGAGGGAGCCCTAAATGACCGAAATATCACCCATCCCCAGTGCTGTCATCCGCATAACAATGTATGTTGGAAATATCCAACATATTAAGAAGCTTTTTGTGCCATACACGACCGAAAGCTTTCTCCATATCTAAACTTACGGCCAAAACCTCTTCCTTGCTTTCAAAAACACCTTCTCGAGGTACGTTAGGAGCTCTCCATTACTTTGGAGAGAAGAGAGGTAATGGCGTCAGATCTCAGTATCTCAGTATCGTCAGTTCAGTCAGTTAGCAGTAGAATGGGCACTATACTCCGTACCACGCAATGATCGTTTGCTCTCGTCTAAAATAAAAAAAATAATCAGAGTACCCGAGAGGAGCCTCGATACTGACGTGGTACTTTCCAGGATATGAAGTCAGCTGAATATCCAACAAAGATGCCATATGGCTGTCCACGTCCTGTAGAAGAGTGTGCGTTTTAACCAACTGAGACAGACCATTTGCCAGAGCAAAGTTGAACCCAGTAATGCGACCTGCAGTCCAAAGACTGCAACTAGGCTTTACCACCAAAAACATATTGTTTGTGCTGTAGAATGAGGTTTAAGTATTTTTTGGTGTAATTAATAAACTATTATACTATTGCAGTATTCAGGATTTAATAAAGGATATTTACTAGCGATTTCACTAATATGGAGAACATCGACATGCGTTACCGCCATAGTCAGCATTGTGTACTACTGTGAGCAAACCTACAGACAGAGAGAAAGGATTGTTAGTCTGATTGATCATGTGATATTAGAGAAAAATCTGGGTAAAGTATATTTTTAATTGTATGTTTATTATATATAATTTATTATATATAATTTATTATATATATTTGAAGCCTGGGAAGGATCCCAGGATGCACTTGGCATTTTCTGTGATCTATCTAAGGCGTTTGACTGCGTTCAACACGAAATCCTTATACAAAAATTAGAACATTATGGAGTTAAGAATAAGTCCCTAGATTTGATCAGTTCATATCTTAATGATAGAATTCAAAAAGTAGACGTAAATGGAATACGTTCCCCCGGTTCTTTGGTAAAAATAGGTGTGCCTCAGGGCTCTATCTTAGGGCCTTTCTTGTTCCTCATTTACATAAATGACTTACCTCACCTAGTGAGGGAAAAACATGGGATAGTGTTGTTTGCTGATGATACTTCTCTTACTTTTAAAGTTAGCAGAAGGCAATCTGTTATTGACGATGTAAATAACGCTCTCTCAGATGTTGTACAATGGTTTAACGCCAATAATTTGTTGCTCAATAAAAAAAAGACGAAATGTGTTAAATTTACTTTACCAAATGTTAAAAATGTTAAAACCAATGTACAATTAAACAATGAGGAATTGGACTTGGTCAAATCTACTACTTTCTTGGGCATTACCTTAGATGAAAAATTGCAATGGGGTCCTCATATATTTGATTTATCAAGTAGACTTAGTTCTGCTATATACGCGGTTAAAAAAATACGTCGATTGACAAATATGGAAACTGCTCGATTAGTTTACTTTAGTTACTTTCATAGTATAATGTCATACGGTATACTCTTATGGGGTAATGCAGCCGACATCGATACCATATTCACACTACAGAAGAGGGCTGTTCGAGCAATATATAATATGAGACCTAGAGAATCCTTAAGAAACAAATTTAAAGAATTTAAAATAATGACTGTTTATAATCAATATATTTATGAAAATTTAATTTACGTTCATAAAAATATTTCTAAATTCAAAAAAAATTGTGATTTTCATAAAATTAATACGAGAAATAAAAATAAACTCGCTATGCCCAACACGAGGCTCCATATAATAGGTAAATCCTTTAAGGTTAATTGTATACGTTTTTATAATAAGCTCCCAAATGAAGCCTTAAGTTTATCATTAAATAAATTTAAATTATATATAAAAATAAATTTGATAAAAAAATCCTACTATAGTGTACAGGATTACATTAACGACGGTATGGCCTGGGAATGAATTGTATTATATTGCGAATAACTAGTAATCTCCGCAATTTGTTTTTTGTTGTAGATTAATTTCGTTTTATCGACTTGTTGCATCACACCGATTCCTTAGAAGTCATTACTTGCGGTAGCGTCGGGAGTCGGGTTGCGCTCCTCCCTCAAATATGTGCGAAGAGGGTGGTGGCTGGCTCTCGCGTTATGCTCGTGAACGGGTGCTGCTTGCGGTGACTGGTTGTGTAGCAGGCCTAATTTTATTTTTTATTATTATTATCATTATTATTATTTTTTTCATTATATTGCGACGGTTCTAGTTGTTCCAAAATAGCTTTTAAGATTGACATTTGTGAAACAGTGATCACAATATAAAAAAATATATATCCGGCTGAGTTTGTTGTGTGGTTCTTCTCAGACCAGGACGCGTTTGGAACCCTCATAGCTTTAACATTAAGTTGGACAGTGCTTTTACAGAAGGGCTTATTACGATAAATCTGGTATCGAAATAGGCCCTCCTGACACTTCCATTTTGACGTACACAAGTGATCACTGATAATGATTCAAAGTGGAAAAGATATAAATAAATAAATAAATAAAATATTATTATTTGTATAAGATTTTATTTGATTTAGTATTTTTTAATCTTAGAAATTATTTCTGAAATAAAATCATTGTTAGAAAAATGTACAGGATCTAAACGTAAATAAATGGCCCTAGGAGATTTTTTTTTTATGTTCTTGCATATGTAGTGAAGGTATTTTTAGTGAAAATTTTCTCTCTTCTCGTTATATGTAACCTTATGACTTTGTAACTTTATACGCAGAAGATTAATAATTCGATCTTTTGTGTCATATCTCTCATACTATGTAAACAAAAATTTTGTACTTAAAACCTGATAAAGTAGATAGACAGATTTTAGTGTATTTTTCATGCATGAATTAGTTTTTTAGAATCTCTTGGAGTTTGTTCGAATTCAGCAGTTAAAAAAAACATATACAATTTTAAAAACGTTATTTTTTGTATCCTTAATTGTATCCGTTACAATTTTATTTTCACAGATGATCTATTACTGACATCGTTCAAAGAGCTGCGAAGTCTGGTCGCAAGTCGGCCAATTGTTTTCCACATGGCGACTTTTAGTATTTTAAACAACTCTTTGCTGGTGTCCATCGCATCAGTGGTCGTTACGTACACTATCATACTGTTAAGTTTTAATTAAAAGTTTTAACTATTTCTTAAAATTAGTGAACTGTTAAATGAGAACGTGATGGTAGAGCGTCCCCTCGTTTTTTTTGGAATCGTTGAAGATGCTAAATATCAATGAGGCCCTTATTTAGCTGTATTGGCTAGTAAGCATAAGGTTGAAGAGGCTAAAGACATGTAAATTTTAATCAAACACAAGTACCGAAATCATTAAGTAACTAATTGACAAACTTGAAGTTTCTTGGAATTGTTATCGACGTAACTCTAAACACTAAAAAAAGTTTAGTTGAAGGAATATTTCCGAATTAAAAAATGGAACCAGAATTTTTTTAAATATATACCATATATTCAAATAAGTCAAATTTCAAATAAACATATCAGTGTATAGTATAGATTTAGAAATCAAACTCAAAATTAATATAAACATAAATTGTACTACACTAAGTTTATTTATAAATAAAAAACACATGGTACAGTCAGGCACAAAATTTACAATCATTGTTACAATTAAAACAGAAAATTATAGTTATATAATTATAAAATATTGCAGAAGAAGCCTTTGAAATGTTTAAATTAATGTTTTCAAATAGATACTTCATCTTTTAAATTATTGTTCATGTGAGAACTCTCAACTATCTAAGCAGGCGTCGACGCTGGGGCCAGTACTGTTTCCTTATTTATATTAAAATATTTACGACATTGGACTTAGTCGATATCACACTAAACGCTGATTATACAAACTTATTTCACACCGCTAACTCCATTTCGATTATGGAAACACCAAACGATATGAACCTTATAGGAAAAAGATTACTATCGTACCCATTAACAACTAATACATCTAAATTATTTATAGCAAAAAAAATAGAACATTACCATTTAATCAACATATCCTTTGATTGTAAAAGTATACAGCAAGTAGATAAAGAAAATACCGTGATGTAATTTTAATCAAACAATTATTGTGGAAACTAGTCATCACAACATTTGTTCTAATCTGACATACCTGATACTACTAATGTCTTCCTATCTTTAATTCATTGGTAAAACCAGATTCAGTTTGATTAATAGAAGTGTGGTGAACTGCAGCTAAGGCTCATTTTATACATATCAAAACATTATACATTTTTCTGAAAAAAACCTTAGGATGATAGTGAAAATCACTTAAAAAAATAGATAGCAAAAAGAATTTCAATACGGGACCCGCAATAAGGAAGGGTTATTTCTACATTTTAAAAATAAACAATAAGAGAATATATGTTAAAACTACCATATATAATCAATATAATCTTAATATATAAAACACAAAGACACTCACTGACTCATTCATCGCTGTACAGCCCAAACCGTAATACCTAGAAAGCTGAAATTTGGACACAAGAATCCTGACATACTGAATAGGTGCAATAAGAAAGGATTTTGCAAAGGTCTAAACCATTCCAAAGTTACAGCTAAAAAACTCCAAAAAATATAACGCGCCTGTTTGATACCTCCTAGGTGGTGTGGAAATTCAAACAAGATGTTTGATCACTTTCGCCGTCCGTCGCGAAGCACGGGTAACCTGCTAGTAATAGTATATAGATTGATTTACAAGGATTTACAATTTATTTCAAAAGAGATTCTTATTTATTAGGTCTTAAAACTATGGTTATGGCATTACGAGGTGTGATGGAAGTGGACTATGTAAGGTGTCTGTAACGTTTATAATAGGTCTGTGCATAAATCCGTAGCGAAAATTGAATAGATTTCAAACGCAAAATTGTTACCTTAACTTTTAAATTATTGGTTTTGATGCCCGATAAAAAATAATATGGTCTATATTCTTGTCCTTAAATCATATGATCAATCAGGCAGAATAGTTATTTTCTCTATCTAGATGTATCCTCTCAGTAGTTCACGAGGCTGATTAGGACTAAGGATTAAATAACACAAGTGAAAACTTGCCACATTGCAGCAATCGCAGGTAAATAGCAACTTGTATAATCTGTATGCAACAAAGAAGATATATTTGATAATTATAATTACCTCAAAATGAGCAAAACATTAGAATGGTGCAATAACTTGTAAAAAAACGTCTCGGATTCATCTGTCTTTTTTGTCTTTTGACCATATGGTGGTAATACAGTGATAAGAAATACCACTCATTGACTTGTACCAAAATGTTTGAAATTGTCGGTATAGCTATTTACTCGTAGTTTGACTTAAGCTCAACACCATGCTTCGTAATATCAAATCTCAGCGACCTACGGCAAATCGTTCCAGAAAGATGAACGTTTCATCCCGTTTAATCTACCATTTTCGAAATAAGAAACATTTTTTAACTTTTAAATATAAGTAGGAAAAGAATGCTTTGTATAAACCGGGCAGAGCTGCTGGCAGACAGCTAGCTAGTGATTAATACTTACACAATTTTATGAGCGACAAAGAAAAACAGTCTTTAAATTATGTACCTCTGCATAATTTACTAAAATAGAGAACAAAAGATAGATACAAACCAAGATTTTGTCTACTTTAAACCTCAGGATATTCAATTTTGCGCGTTTGCCACTTAAGGAACCCTATTTTACGTTTCATTTAAGAGACTCCATAAACGATTAATTAACTAATTATTCTCTACTCGTTGCATGGAGATTGCCACTTCGATTACAGGTAGTGTTCTTAAAAGCCATTTGTCTTGATTCCTATCGCCGTCTTCCATTATTCTTCCTGTCAAGGAACTTTCTTTCACTGACTATCAAAACGAAACATGAAATTCTTTCGACATGGCACGTCCAGTGGCAAGGCTAGTTACATGTTCGAACCAGTTTTTGCCAGTAATTGAAACATGCTCAATAAAAACACTACTAAACAATTCAGTTACTTGCATATAATTTTCTAAATGCACTTACATATTTCTATAACACTCTTGTATAGCGGGTGTTAAAATATAAATGTTTTTATTAAACGTTCACATACTTGTAACAGTAGAAATAATAATTATTGTCAATTTATTTCCTTTTTTGTATTTTATGTATTGTATAGGTAGTAAAAAACATAACAGTAGAAGTCGACAGAACATTTTCTACAAGCAGTAGGGTCCTTCAGGCCCCTTTTTTCAAGGACGGGTGTCTGCACCCGTCTACTCCACCGGTGACGCTGTCATGGCCAGTAGGGCTAACTGTATGTATCAACATACACAAAAAACAAGAAGTATTATTATTAACAGTAATCTGATTAAATCTACACTAAATTAAAATTGCTTAAAAGTCGGAACTTTTCTCGAGTTTACAAGTCTGTAGCCACAAACATTTACAGGTTCTTCTTTAAAACACACTATATATTTTTCATAATTGATAAGTGTGTTACATTAATAAATTAAAAGGTTTTTAATCTAATTAGAATTGTTCCACTTTAAAAGTAAAAACCACACCTCTCGCTCGCGGACAAACAGACAGACGTATATATTTACTTAAATATGCAAGACCGAGAATATTATACATATAGACATTTTGATAAAATTATTAATACGTTCTCTCCAATATATTGGCTTTTAAATATTTTTTCATTACATTATCCGTTAATTGAAGAAAAATATGTATGTATCTGCAAGCAGATACCCCGGATTGCAATATCAGCCGCCATTTTGTTTGGGGTTACTTCATTTGCATTGTATTATAAAATAGTTTATCTTTACGACAGCCTGTTAGCGTCAGTCAAGTATACTGATGGTGTGCAAGCTGTTTATGACTATTTTCAATATGTCATTGACCTATTATTTGTTTTTAAGTACGGGACAGATATGTATTATGAATACATAAAGCAGTACGCTTACATTGACGATAATTTGAAAACAACATTCTACAATAGCATCAAACGAAGGCTGATAAAAATGACGGCTATTATATTTTGCCATATGTGCAGTAGTGTATACGATTTCATTATTTGGTATTTTGCTTACGAATTTTTTCCAACATTAGCTTACTCCTTGGCATATGTTTACATATTCATAAAAATTTTAACCAACCTAGACTTATCTACACATGTCATGCACATAGAAAGTAGATTACGTGTTATGGGTGATATTATACAAGATTGTTATAGTTCTTTTGAAAAGGTCAGTAGTAACATCGAAGACACGATAACTAAACGCAACTGGTTTTACAATGAACACAGTGGATCCGTTCCTGATTTAAGAGTGCGACCAGTAAAGAGACAATTCTACTTAAATTGGGAAGACGTAAAAGGCCTTACTAGGTGCTACTTATTGTTGACAGAACAGGTCATCTTTATAAATAGGATGTTTGGAATAAGGGTAAGTTTAGTAACACTTGTTAATTATAAAAGTATTTTGTTTCGATAAGTAAAAGGTATTCATAAAAAAAATTGCACAGGTTATACTTATTACCTAGGATCCGCCGCCACGGAGAAGCAGTTTTTTGACCATAATTTCTGAACGGAATGAGATATTTTAATTTTCTTTTTTAAAAAACATGCCCATTTCCAAGCGCTACAGCTCTGCCAATTCATTCATTCATTTCATTTAAATCAGTTCAGTAGCTTTTTTGTGACGTTGCTTCAAAAGAAGTTCCCCAAACGGTTAAGAGCTTCGCTTACGCTTAGCTCAATAAATTTAATCCTTCGTTTTTTGTTTCAGATATTGTTGAACAATTTATGTTTCCTAATTGATATAGTTCGCTTCACTAATATAACAGTTCAACTTTTGAATGGGTCTCAGGTAAATACAAAATTTACTAAACACGAACAGATCTAGAACGCCTATATAGACAAAGCTTATTCCCAGTAAATACTTATGTCATTGTGACATCCGACTGACATCAAGCATTGTTATTTAGAACTTAGTTACGTCTTAGTCATATAACATAATTTCATTGTAATTTAATGCTTTATATATAACGTAATTAACGTATATATAGGAGTGGCGTTAAAATTATTTACATAACAGATTTGTATATATATAGTATTTAAGCTATTATAATTGTGTATATTAAGAGTGCTTAAGTGTATTTAGCTTAGACATATTATGATAATTCAAAGCAATTTTACAATGCTTAGGGATTAAGAAATGTTTTAATGTTTAAGAAATAAATAGTGTAGAATATACAGAAAGATGTTAAAACTGTTATATTTTTACTTTTTTTCCTAAAACGATATTTCCATGTCATTTTAAAAGACAATATGGGGTTATTAAATATAATAATTGTAATATTAAAGTCATTACTATGACTTATATATTTAAAATCTATTTGATGTCATATTTATATAAAAATTCTGTTACGTGATTAATAAAATTATATAATATTGCAGTTTTCAGGATTTAACAATGGATATTTACCTGCGATTTCACTAATATGGCGAACCATGACATGTGTTGCCGCCATATTCTGCGTCGTGTACAACTGTGAGCAAACATACAAACAGAGAGAAAGGATTATTAGTCTGATTGATCATATGATATTAGAGAAAAATCTAGGTAACATTATTAATATTATTTTAAATATTACTACAATATAATAATCCCAAGGAGGATTGGCGTAAAGCATGCGGCCGGCCGTAAAACAAAGCCAAATCTGTTAGCAGTAAAACTGAGGTTTGATTCTTAATGTATTAAGTGTGTATGCTCCTCAAACCGGGTGTGATGATAGGATAAAAGTGGAGTTTTTGTAAGATTTTGATTGTATGATGTTGGATGTTCCGGACAATGAGCAGATATATATGGAGGGTGATTTTAATGGACATGTGGAATGTATATGTACAATGATGGTTATGTAAGAAAGAGTACATGAGATAACCGTAATGTTAAGGGTGAGGCCTTGCCGGAGACTGCTTTTATATGTTTACTATAAAAATGTGTTGGAGAAAGTGATAGAGAAAAGGATGAGAGACCAGAGTGATGTTTCGGAGAACCAATTCGGTTTTATGCCTGGTCGGGGTACGACAAATGCTATATTCGCTCTCAGTCAGTTGTGCAAGAAGTACAGGCGCCCACATAGGAACCTGCATATGGTATTCATTGATCTCGAAAATGCATATAACCAGGTTCCCCGTAATGGGATGTGGTGGGCTTTGAAAGTGAAGGAAATATCTGGGAAGTACGATGGGTTGGTTCGTGCAATGTACAGTTGATCTAGTACACACGTCCGGTCGTTTGTATGTTTATATCAAGGGTCGGCTTTGATTTCCTCTTATTGTTGATCATGGATGTTCTGACATCGGACATACAGGAAGAGGCACCCAGATGCATGATATTTGCTGATGACATTGTTCTTGTCAGTGAGGATGGACTTGAGGTTCAGAGTAGACTGGGAAAATGGCAACTAAAGCTGAAGAGTATGGTCCTAAAGATAAGAAAAAACCAAAACAGAGCACTTGTTCTGCGATTTCGGCGGTGTCTCCGTTTCTGTTCCTACTTTGTTGGATAGCTCTCAGTCTACTCTGACATTTGATAGCTGGGTTCTTTTATACAAAGCGAAGGTAATATTAACCGGGACGTAAAGCACAGAATCAAGTCACTGAAACAACATGTAATACCCGAATCCCCCTTAAACTTAAGGGAAGAATCTATAAAATCATCATTAGAGCTGTCGTTATTTATCGATCTGAGTGCTGGGCAACGATGGCGATGGATGAAAAGCGTTTGCATGTAACGGAGATGCGTATGTTAAGATGGATGTGTGGGGTAACAAGAAAGGTTAGGATAAAAAATAAGTATATTAGGGGAGGTTTAGGAGTAACGCCAGTGACAGAAAAAATAGAGATAGTCGTCGTAGACGACATGGCGAGGAGAGTGTGTACGGAGATTACGAGTAATAGGAAAATATGAAAGAAAAAAAATAAGGGCAAGAAGGTGATGACTACATTATTTAACAGATACTTTTTAGAATTTATCATTAACTTATTTAAGAAATTACTTAGATAAGTTAATGATAAATTAACCCTAAACATAAAAAATAATATTATTATTGTGAAAATATTTTTAGTGAAAATGTTTTCCCTTATCTCGTCATATAACCTTATAAGCTATGAGTGCGTAGCTGAACACAGTTAAAAATCATACTTGTTGTATCTTCATTGGTTTCTTTACACAGATGATAAATTATTGACATCGTTCAAGGAGCTGCGATATCTGGTCACAAGTCGGCCAATTGTTTTCCACATGTCGACCTTTAGTACCTTAAACAACTCTTTGCTGGTGTCCATCGCATCAGTGGTCGTCACGTACACTATAATACTGTTAAGTTTTAATTAAAAGTTTCTTAGGATGTATCTGAGATGTAATTATCTCTTATTATAACATGCTTCGTATATCATATACATTGTATTTTCATTTGTACGCTACCATACATTATATTTTTTTAATTCATAACTTAACACATTCCTCTATTGTGGGTAGTTTGAACCTCAACATTTGTATGGAAATATAACTATTTATAAGAATTTCAGTAGTAAAAAATAATATTTAATGTTACTCATTGACATATTTAATGTTACAATTGACGTTGAAATGGGGTTGTTAAGGGTTACTTCATTTATTATTGTTATGTACAAATCCAACACAACACAACACCATCCTTTTTTAAGTCGTTTGTATATATTTAAGCCACACCACAAAGTACTTCAACTAAGTTTAAATATTGCATATTTTACTATTAGAATCACAGCAATGACGTTTTGGTATAATTGGTCCTCATCTAAATGGCAAAACATTTTTATTCACACACACACATTTAGTCATGGAGAGATAAAAGTTTAATTCCGTTTATTCTACCACTTTTCGAAATATGAAACATTTATTAACTTTTATTAAGTGTTAATAAGTTGTTTAGAATCGAAATAAAAGAAAAAACAAATAGCTACAAGTAGGAAATGCTTGCTTTGTATAATCCAGGCAGACCTGCTGGCAGACAGCTAGGTATTACTATACTTACATAATTTTTTGAGCGATAAAGAAAAATATTCTTTAAATTGCGTACTCCTGCATACTTTAATAAAATATTGAACAAAAGATAAAAACAAACCAAGATTTTACCCACTTTAAACATCAGAATATTCAACTTTATGCACTTAAGGAACCCTATTTTTCGTTTCATTTAAAACGATTAACGATTAATTAGTTAATTAATCTCTAATCGTTGCATGGACATTGCCACTTTGATTACGGGTAGTGTTTTTAAAAGCTATTTGTCATGCATGATTACCACCGCTGTCTTTCATTATCCTTCAAGCCAAGGAACTTTCTTTCACTTACCATCAAAATGAGGCATGAAATTCTTTCGACGTGGCATGTCCAATGGCAACGCTAGTTACATGTTCGAACCAGTTTTTACTACTAACTGAAACATTCTATCAACTAATAATATATCTAAACAATTCAGTTACTGACATATAATTTTCTAAATGCACTTACACATTTCTATAACACTCTTGTATAGCGGGTGTTAAACTACAATTGTTTTTATTTATCGTTCGCATACTTATAACGGTAGAAATAATAATTATTGTCAATGTATGTCCTTTCTTTTATTTTATATAACGAAGCAGTAGAAAACAACATAACTGTGATAGTCGATAGAATATTTTAAACAAGAAGTAGGGCCTTTCAGGACCTCCTTTTTAGGTCCCTTCAGGGCCCCCTTTTTCAAGGGCGGGTGTCTGCACCCCTCCACGCTACCAGTGACGCTGTCATGATCAGTATGGCCAACTGCAGAGACTTACAAACAAAACCAGAATTATTAAAATCTTCACTAAATTAAAATTGTTTAAAACTCGAAACTTTTGTCCAGTTTACAAGTCCATAGTCACAAACATTTATAGGTTCTTCTTTGAAACACACTATATATTTTTCATAACGTATAAGCGGGATACGTTAATAAATTTAAAGGTTTGTAATCTAATTAGAATTCCACTTTAAACATATACCAGTTCACTCACTCACGGAGAGAGACGTATCTATTTACTTAAATATGCAAGGCAGCGAATATTATACATATAGACATTTCGATAAAATTATTAATACGTTCTCTCCAATATATTAGCTTTTAAATATTTTTTCATTATATTATCCATTAATTGAAGAAAAACATGTATGTATCTGCAAGCAGATACCCCGGATTGCAAAATCAGCCGCCATTTTGTTTGGGGTTACTTAATTTGCATTTTATTATAAAATAGTTTATCTTTACGAAAATCCGTTAACGTCAGTCAAGTATACTAATGGTGTGCAAGCTGTTTATGACTATTTTCAATATGCACATAGAAAGTAGATTACGTGTTATTGGTGATATTATCCAAGATTGTTAAAGTTCTTTTAAAAATGTCAGCAGTAACATCGAAGACACGATAACTAAAAGCAACTGGTTGTACAATGAACACAGTGGATCCATTTCTGATTTAAGAGTGCGACCAGTAAAGAGACAATTTTGCTTAAATTGGGAAAATCTAAAATGCCTTACTAGGTGCTACTTATTGTTGACAGAACAGGATATCTTTGTAAATAGGATGTTTGGAATTAGGGTAAGTTTAGTAACACTTGTTAATAATAAAACAATTCTAATTCGATACGTAAAATAAATTCATAAAAGAATGTTACAAGATTGCACATGCATGCTAGGATTCGCCGCCATGCGCTGTGGGAGATAAGCTGAGCCTTCTCCCCATTACACCTATTTTTTTGTGATGTGTTTTATAAGCGTATTTCTAGGTTGACGATCGGCATGCGCGCGGAGTTTCTAATAATGTTAAATCTATGGGAGAAACAGTTTTTTGACCATCATTTCTGAACGGAATGAGATATTTTAAATCTGTTTTTTTAAAAACATGTCCATTCCTAAGCTCAACAGTTCTGAAAATTTTCATTTAAATCGGTTTAGTAGTTTTTATGTGATATTGCTTCAAAAAGAAGTTTCCCAAACTGTTAAGAGTTTCGCTCAATAAGTAATTTTTTTTTGTTTCAGGTATTGTTGAACAGTTTATGTTTCTTAATTGACATAGTGCGCTTCACAAATATAACAGTTGAACTTTTGAATGGGTCTCAGGTAAATACAATATTAAACATGAATAGAGCAAAAGCGTGAGTAGGTGAAGCTTATTCCCGCTAAATATTTATGTCATTGTGACATCGGACTGACACCATGCATTGTTATCCTCACTTAGAACTTAGTTATGTCTTAGTTGTATAAATTTCATTTGAATTTGATGATTTATATGTTACGTAATTGAAATTAATTACATCATTATTAAGTATACGAGTGGCGTTAAAATTATTTCTATCGACATAACAGATTTGTATAGTATTTAAGCTATTATGATAGTATGTATTAAGAGTGCTTAAGTGTACCTACCTATCAATGGTTAGGTATTAAAAAATGTTCACTTTGAATTCGTTTCCTTTTACAATATCCAAGAAGTAGTATAGAATATACTAAAAGAATGTTAAAACTGCAATACAGTATTTTTTTTTTTCAGAAATAATATTTATGGCATTTTAAAAGACAACAACAGAAACACAACAAGCGGCGTTGGGGACCGCCAACCAACACGCCATGTTCCGAACGGCGGGAGGTGGAGGACGGAGCTACAAATAGCTACGTGGAATGTAAGAGGAGGAATGGAACAGAAGATGAATGAATTATTAGATGTGATGGATGACAAAGATCTGGATGTTATTTGTGTGGCTGTCTGTGTCTGTGTGCCAAGCGAAAAGGCAATGATATGACCGATTAGCCTGGCAACCGGGTCGCTTTCTGGGCTGGGGTTCCAGAGGGTGAGCGAGGTTGCCAAGGTGTAGGTGTATTGTTGTCCTCTCGAATGGTTAATGTAATGGTAGAATACAAGGCTATCAGCCCGAGGTTTCTTTGGGTTCGCTTTAAGCTGGTGATAACAAGAGTATTCTTGTTAGCCGTGTATGCGCCAGTATCCTCAGCTCAAATGAGCGCGCTCGAAGAGTTTTGGGAGAGTGTCAGTGATGTTCTAAGTAGTATCAGAGATAATGAAAAGTTGATAGTATGTGGAGATATGAATGGATGGGTTGGAACCGCGCGAAGTGGTTACGATAGCGTGCTATGCAAGTACGGTAATAAGAGAGTAAATGAGGCTGGAAAGCTTATTTTGGAATTTTGTAAGGAGAAAAATTTGTTTGTGGCAAACAAGATGTTTGATCACAAACAAATTCACATGTACACATGGGAGCGAGCGGAAGAAAGAAGTATGATTGATTTATTCATAGTGGATCAGCGTATTCGAAGCCAAGTTATGGGCACGCGAGTGTTTAGGGGCGCTGATCTGGGAACGGACCATTATCTAGTCGTTGCTAGAATAAGAGGTCGGTTCGCGGGTTGGCGCAGCCAGACGACGTGTCCTAGCTTGGAGTCGAATTATCGCATAAGAAGCTGGAAGCTTTAAGATCCACCGAGCAGAGAGGAATATCAAGAAAGAGTTTCCAAGAAGCTTGAAAGCTGTGATTCTGGAAATGAAAGTGCTGAAGTATGCTGGCAGAACCTTAGGAATGGTATGGTGAAAGTAGCGACAAAGGTATGTGGTAAAAGGAAAAGAGGTTTTAGTAAGAAGCGCGATCAATGGTGGGATGATGAAGTGAAAGACGCTGTGGAGTTAAAGAAAAAAGCATGGCTGGATTATAAAGCCTCGGGTAAGGATAAAAGTATGAGAGAGATAAGGAAAAGTGAGTACAAGCTGCAAAAGCACAAAACGAAAGCACTTATAAAGATGAAGCGTGAAAATTCTGAGAGAGAAAGGGATAAAAGGTTGACAAACAACTTCCGGGAAAACACGAAGCTTTTCTAGCGAGAAGTTAGTGATTCCCGGGGTTGTTCGGAAACCTGTAGAATGAAAGGGGTGCTTTCGAAGAACGGTGAAATTTTAACAGAGCAAGCACACGTTTTGCAGCGGTGGGGGGAATTCTACAAGGAGACGAATGAATGTGAGGACACCTCGGCCTCAAGTAAAAGAAAATGCTGAGTCCTGATGTAGCCGATGGTGAAATCAGTTTGGAAGAAGTGGAGAGCGCGATTCGAGGCTTGAAATGTGGTAAGGTTGCGGGAGCAGACGAAGTTACTGCCGAGATTATCAAATATGGTGGGCCACGCGTCTTGGACTTGTTCTGGTTTTTGTGCAATTTATGCTGGAAATCAGGGGAGGTCCCAGACGATTGGCGAGGTGCAGTCATCGTGCCTTTGTATAAAGGCAAAGGTTCACAGATAGACTGTGCAAGCTATAAAACTATCAGATTGATAGGCTTGGACGGTAAAGTTTATGCGAAAATATTAGCGAGAAGAATGCAAGAGAAATCTGGAAGGCTGTTGTGGGAGGCCCAAGGAGGTTTTAGACCTGGAAGAGGGTGTACAGATCAGATCTTTTCCCTCCGCATGATCACGGAAAAGTTTTTGGCCCTAAACCAAAAGGTTTTCTGTGCTTTTGTGGATTTGGAAAAGGCGTTTGACAGGATTGTGAGAAAGAAATTATGGGAGATACTGCCCCGATACAATGTGAGCGGACCCTTGCTACAGCCTGTAAAGTCTCTTTAGAGAGATCACTCAGCCTGTGTGCGAGTAGGAGCTGGCATGTCGCCCTGGTTTGACATACAATCGAGTGTTAAGCAAGGTTGCGCTATGTCAGCTTGGTTGTTCAATTTGTATTTGGATAGTTGTCTCCAAGGCGTGAAAGACAGTGATATGGGAGTGAAAGTAGGTGACCTTAAAGTCAATTTCTTGCTATACGCAGATGATGCAGTACTCATTGCATCATCAGAATGCGATTTGCAGGCATTGGTCACCACTCCACCAAAGATGGGTATGAAAATAATGGTCTAAATCTGAATGCAGATAAGACGAACGTTCTGATATTTGAAAGAAATGAAGAAAGAATAAAATGTAAGATCAACGTGAATGGTAAGATAATAGAACAAGTGAATGAAGCGGTATATTTAGGAAGTATGTTTAGCAGAGACGGAAGATACGAAATGGATGTGGAAAGGCGTATAGCTGCCGGTAACAGAGTCAACGGTGCTCTGGCTGCATTGTTGAGACGGCAAAACGTCAGCATAGCTGCACGTTTTGCTGTACACAATGCAGTTTTGCTATCGACCTTGTTATACGGCAGCCAAACGTGGGTAATACAGAAGAAGAATGTAAGAAAGATGAATGCTGTGGAGATGCGATCTCTTCGCCGAATATGCGGAGTCAGTTTAGCTGACCGAATCCGCAATGAAGAGATCCACAGAATGGCAGGTACTAGCGAAGATGTCACGGTGAGAATGAAGAAGAACGTGCTCAGGTGGTTTGGGCACGTCGAGATCAGTAGCTACGATACTAGAGGAAGGTCACGTAAAAAGCATAAGGACCCCCCGGAGGGCATGTATGAAGAGGTTAATGTCTGTGGTCGAGGCAAAAGAGGTATGCCGGGACCGTAGCGTTTGGCGCTCCGTCGTCTCTAGCTACCCCGAAAGGGATATGGCGTGAAGTTAAATAAATAAATAAATAAAAGACAACATGGGGTTATTAAATATAATATCGAATTATCATATAACTTTATGTATGATAAGCGTATTATGAAAATCATTACTATGATTTATATATTTAAAATCTATTTGATGTCATATTTATATCAAACTTCTGTTATGTGATGAATAAAATTATATAATATTGAAGTTTTCAGGACTTAACAATGGATATTTACCTGCTATTTCACTAATATGGCGAACCGTAACATGTGTTGCCGCCATATTGTGCATTGTGTACAACTGTGAGCAAACATACAAACAAAGGAAAAGGATTATTAGCCTGATTGATCATATGATATTAGAGAAAAATCTAGGTAACATTTGTTATTATTATTTTAAATACTACTACTACATTATGACAATCTCAAGGAGCACTGGTGTCAGGCAGGCGGCCGGCCGTAAAACAAATATTTTAGCAGTATGGTAACACCGGTGTCACGCAAGAAGCTAGCCCGGAAATGAAGAGATGTAAGAATGAGGTTTGGAAGTGCGAATGTAAGTACGATGACTGGAAGAGGAAGGTTTAATTCTTAATGTATTAAGTGTGTATGCTTCTCAAACCGGATGTGATGATAATCACTTCCTAAAACTCCTCTTTTATCTTATCGGATAAAAGTGGAGTTTTAAGACCATTTTGTTTCTATGACGATGGATTTTGCGGGACTTATCGGGACAACATGTGACACCCGAATTCTATAAAGTCTATAAAGTCATCATTAAACCTAAATCACGATAGGTTTAACTTATGGATCTGAATACTGGGCGACGAAGGTGTTGGATGAAAAGCGTTTGCATGTAATGGCGACATGAATGTTAAGATGGACGTGTGGGGTGACAAGAAAGATTAGGATAAGAAATAAGTATATTAGGAGAGGCTTGGGAGTAGCGCCAGTGACAGAAAAAAATAGAGATAGCCGTCGTAGATGACATGAAGAAGGGAGTATGTACGGAGATGACGAGTAACAGAATGGATGAAAAAAAACATACTGCGCCGGATAAGGGCAAGAAGACTACATTATATAACAGATACATTTTAGCATTTATTAATTAATTTTAGATTGCTTATGACATAGCACAGGAACTGCTCTTTTAAAAGTAACGGAAGATGTACGTTTGGCAATGGAGCATAAATAAGCTACTATTTTAATATTATTAGATTTCAGCAGAGCCTTTAACTCTGTCGATTTTGACGTTCTACTGGGTGTTTTGCGATCAATGAACATGACCTCTTCTACCATTGCTTGGTTTGATTCCTATCTTCGAGGTCGCTCACAGTGTGTTCGTCTTGACTCTTCCTTTTCCAACTGGGCTTATATGCCTCAAGGTGGTATCCTTTCTCCACTACTTTTTTCCATTTTTATCAACTCTGTCACTAAAGTCATTTCTTCCAGTTTCCACTTATATGTTGACGACTTGCAGTTATATCGTCATTTTAATATTGCTGATGTTAATCAGGCTATAGCTGCAATTAATTTAGACCTTGAACAGATAAATAATTGGTCTAGGTCTTACGGTTTGCTCCTGAATCCGGTTAAACCTCAAGCATTGCTTTTATGTACTCGACATCAACTTAATTCCTTACCTACTCTTGCTCCCTTATTTCTTAACGACACTGTAATCAATTTCTCCAACTCTGTTAAAAATCTAGGCATCTTTCTGGATTCCTCCTTATCTTAGAATACCCAAGTTAATGAGGTGAGCCGCAAGGTGCATTATGCATTTCATTCATTGAAGTGTCTCCAAAACTTCCTGCCTATGAAAACTAAAATATCCCTCACTCAAACTCTCATTCAGCCTATTATTGACTACGCCGATTCCTGCTATTTGGATGCCACAGAGGAGCTTATTAATAAACTTGAGCGTTTGCAAAATCTCTCCATCAGATTTATTTTTGGATTGAAAAAGTTTGACCATGTTTCCAACTTTCGTAAAAAGCTTAAGTGGCTCCCAATTCGCTTTCGCAGAAATACTCGCATTTTATGTCTTCTTTACAACATTCTCTTTAACCCCACTTTCCCACGTTATTTGCGCGATCGCTTCTCTTTTGTACACAATTCCGAATCTCCGTGTAGACCACACCTTAGAATGAACCTCAAATTTCCTACACATAAAAGTAAAATTTATACTCATTCTTTCACGGTTCAAGCAGTGAGGTTATGGAACTCAATTCCTTTCAATATTCGGAATTCTAAGTCTGTAACAATCTTTAAAAAACGAGTCATCTAACACTACCTTGCTATATAGATGTAAATATATTCAACGTATTTGTAAGTGTTTATTTATCTAAAACTTTATTTATTATAGTTATATAGATTATTATAATTAGTACATTTTTATTTATTATATTTGTATTTGTAATTTTATGTTTATTTGATTTTCAAATATTTTGTATGCGGTGCGCACTTTTACTGCCTTTCATTTTCTACTCTCCTTTCACAGGTCTGCTGGAAGAGATTTCATTTTGAAATAAGCAGTGCCTTTGTACGAATCTTTAAATAACTCTGTTTTTTATATATTTTGTGTGTACATAAATGTTAAATAAAATCATTCTTAATAAAATGTAATGGATCTAAAGGAAAATAAAATTTATAAGTACTTAATAAAGTAACCCTAAAAGTAAAAATTATGTTATTGCCGTGAAAATACTTTTAGGGTAAATGTTTTATCTTATATAACCTTATAAGCTAGGGCTACATAGCAGAAAACAATTAAAAATCATATTAATTGTTGTATCCTCATAACGGTTTTGTTTACACAGATGATAAATTATTGACATCGTTCAAGGAGCTGCGGAATCTGGTCACAAGTCGGCCAATTATTTTCCACATGTCCACTTTTAGTACCTTAAACAACTCTTTGCTGGTGTCCATCGCTTCAGTGGTCGTCACGTACACTATAATACTGTTAAGCTTTAATTAAAAGGTTTTAAGGAGGCTTCTGAAATGTAATTATCTCTTCTTATAACATGTTTCGTGTAGTATACTCATTGCGCTTTGTTTGTACGCTTCAATACATTTTAAATGTGTATGTTATATTTTTTAATTCATCATTTAACACATTCTTTTATTGTGGGTAGATTAAAATTAAATATTTTTATATTGTGTTAAAATAAAGGTACTATTACTTTAAAGAGCTCTAAGTGAAGGTATTTAACAAAAATTATCTGCATTGTTAATGTTACTTGATTTATTATTGTTATTATACACAAATCAACAGCACCTTGTTTTAAGTCGTTTGTATATATTTAAGCCACACCACAAAGTAGTTCAGTTTAGCTTAAATATTGCAAATTAATATACAGCAATGACGTTTTGTAAATGGTTCTTATCTAAATGACAATACATTTTTATTATTGTCACAACAATTGAATAAAAATTAAGAGTTTGATTGAATTGTTTATTGCTAATTGTGTTATGATCTACATAAAAGCCTTAGAACACAACAGGGAAGACAAGCGGTGTGGTAGAGTTGAGTGGACAGCAAAGAAACAATGTTATATAGAGAGATTGTTTAGCCAAAAACAAATTCAAACTCTCAAAGATTGATGGAGACTAAAATAAAAGTAAAAGTTTAGATCCAAATACAAGCACTGAACTAATTATTTGTTTAGTAAGTCTTGTGTTCTCGAATGAACACTAAAGATTAACAAAAATTAAGCCTTAAAAATATTACACACTGAAATCAATTTCAAGCATTAAAATCCTTCTTTATGCAGTAGGGTTTTCGGCTCAAAGTCTAAAACTTTTACTGGAAATATTATTGGTTTACTCAGCGTACTTAAAATGAATATAAGCTAAAATAAAACTACATTATTATAAATGAACACAGTAGACAAAGAATTTCCATGATTAAATTTAAACCAAGAAGGTCTTTCAGAAACAGACTTTGAGATGCTTAAATAATATTTAATAGATTCTTGATCGTTAAAATTACTGGACACGTCGGCACTCTCCGATTAATTATATATTATATATTCAAGGATCTATGTTAGGGAAACTACTACTACTAACTACTACTACTATTAACAAATAACATGATGGATACGTAAAAGAATACTTAAAGCATATTATTATTTTGTTTCATTAATTGCCGGAAGAAACTTGTATATTGTAATGGAATCACCCTAGGGATGGTTTCGGTATGGGATAAAGGGATATAGCTCAGTTTAACCCTCAGGATTCTCAATCTTGGGGGTTTACCACTTAAGGGACCCTATTTTTCGTTTCATTTAAGACAGTCCATTAACGATTAATTAATTAATTGCATGGAGGTTGCCACTACGATTACGGGTAGTGTTCTTAAAAGCTATTTGTCTTGATCCTGTCTTTCATTATCCTTCATGCCAAGGAACTTTCCTTCACTGACCATCAAAATGAGGCATGAAATTCTTTCGACGTGGCACGTCCAATGGCAACGCTAGTTACATGTTCGAACCAGTTTTTACTACTAATTGAAATATTCTATCAACTAATAATATTACTAAACAATTCAGTTACTGACATATAATTTTCTAAATGCACTTACACATTTCTATAACACTCTTGTATAGCAGGTGTTAAACTACAATGTTTAACTACAATGTTTTTATTAAACGTTCGCATACAGTAGAAATAATCAATGTAGAAATGTCAATTTATTTCCTTTCTTTTATTTTATGTATTGAGCTAATAGTAAACAACATAACTGTGGAAGTCGATAGAATATTTTAAACAAGAAGTAGTGCCCTTCCGGCCCCCCTTTTTCAGGGCCTTTCAGGTCCCCCTTTTTCAAGGGCAGGTGTCTGCACCCCTCCACTCCACCGGTCACTCCATCATGGCCATGAGGGCTAACTGCAAACATACACAAAAAAACAAGAAGTATTATCATTATTAACAGTAATCTGATAATATCTACACCAAACTAAAATTGCTTAAAATTCGAAACTTTTTCAAGTTTAGAAGTCCATAGCCACAAACATTTATAGGTTCTTTTTTAAAACACACTGTATATTTTTAATAATTAATAAGCGGAATACATTAATAAATTAAAACGTTTTTAATCTAATTGTTTGAATTGTTACACTTTAAAAGTAAATACCACATCTCTCACTCGCGGACAGACATACAGACGTATCTATTTAGTTAAATATGCAAGGCAGCGATTATTATACATATAGACATTTTGATAAAATCATTAATACGTTCTCTCCAATATATTGGCTTTTAAATATTTTTTCATTACATTATCCGTTAATTGAAGAAAAAGATGTATGTATCTGCAAGCATATACCCCGGATTGCAATGTCAGCCGCCATTTTGTTTGGGGTTACTTCATTTGCATTGTATTATAAAATAGTTTATTTTTACGAAAGTATGTTAGCGTCAGTCAAGTACACTGATGGTGTGCAAGCTGTTTATGACTATTTTCAATATGTCATTGATCTATTATTTGTTTTTAAGTACGGGACAGATATGTATTATGAATACATAAAGCAGTACGCTTACATTGACGACCATTTGAAAACAACTTTCTACAACAGCATCAAACGAAGACTGATAAAAATGATGGCTATAATATTTTGCCACATGTGCAGTAGTGTATACGATTTCGTTATTTGGTTCTTTGCTTACGATTTTTTTCCAACATTAGCTTACTCCTTGGCATATGTATTTATATTCATAAAAATTTTAACCAGCTTAGACTTAATTACACATGTCATGCACATAGAAAGTAGATTACGCGTTATGGGTGATATTATACAAGATTGTTATAGTTCTTTTGAAAATGTCAGTAGTAACATCGAAGAAACGATAACTAAAAGCAACTGGTTTTACAATGAACACAGTGGACCCATTCCTGATTTAAGAGTGCGACCAGTAAAGAGACAATTCTACTTAAATTGGGAAGACGTAAAAGGCCTTACTAGGTGCTACTTATTATTGACAGAACAGGTCATCTTTATAAATAGGATGTTTGGAATAAGGGTAAGTTTAGTAACACTTGTTAATTATAAAACTATTTTGTTTGGATAAGTGAAAGGTATTCTTAAAGGAATGTTACAAAAATTACACATGTTGTAAGTACTTATAAACTAGGATCTGCTGCCGTGCGCTGCGGGAGATGAGCTAAGCCCTCTCCCCTTTTAAATAAAATATAATATTATATATAGTTTTTTATTTAGTAATTTAATGTGATGTTGTTTATAAGCGTATTTCTAATTTGACGATCGGCAGCGCGCGGAGGTTCTGATAACGTTAAATCTATGGGAGAAACTGTTTTTTGACCATCATTTTTGAACGGAATTAGATACTTTAATTCTGTTTTAAATACATGCCCATTCCAAAGCTAAACAGCTCTCCAAATTTTCATTCAAATCGGTTCATTAATTTTTATGTGATGGTGTTTCAAAAACGCGTTCCCAAAACGGTTAAGAAATTCGCTTATGCTCAGCTCTATAAGTTAGTCTTTTTTGTTTCAGATATTGTTGAACAATTTATGTTTCCTAATTGACATAGTGCGCTTCACTAATATAACAGTTCAACTTTTAACTGGGTCTCAGGTAAATACAATATTAACTAAACACGAATAGAGCAAAAGCGTCTATATAGTTGAAGCTTATTCCCGGTAAATACTTATGTCATTGTGACATCCGATTGACATTATGCATTGTTATCCTTTCTTAGTTATGTCTTAGTTGTATAAATCTCAGAGTAATTTGATGCTTTATATATAACGTAATTGTCATTAATTAGATCATTATTAGGTACATGAGTTGAGCTAAAATTGTTTCTATCGACAACAGATTTGTATAGTATTTAAGCTATTATACCTAATTATATATATTAAGAGAGCTTAAGTGTATTTAGCTTAGATACTAAAAAATGTTTTCTTTGAATTCGTTTCTTTTACAATAAATAGTGTTATCTACACAATTTATTGTAAAAGAAACGAAGAAGATTGTTAAAACTGCTATATTGTTACTTCTTTTCCTAAAATGATATTTCTATTTCATTTTTAAAGACAATATGGGGTTATTACATATAATAATAGTAATATTCAAGTCATTACTATGATTCTATGATTTAAAATCTATTTGATGTCATATTTATATGAACTTATGTTACGTTTTTAATAAAATTATATAATATTGCAGTTTTCAAGATTTAAAAATGGATATTTATCTGCGATTTCACTTATATGGAGAACCATGACATGTGTTGCCGCCATAATCTGCGTTGTGTACAACTGTGAGCAAACATACAAACAGAGAGAAAGGATAGTTAGCCTGATTGATCATATGATATTAGAGAAAAATCTAGGTAACATTTATTATTATTATTTTAAATACTACTACTACATTATGACAATCTCAAGGAGCACTGGTGTCAGGCAGGCGGCCGGCCGTAAAACAAATATTTTAGCAGTATGGTAACACCGGTGTCACGCAAGAACCTACCCCGGAAATGAAGAGATGTAAGAATGAGGTTTGGAAGTGCGAATGTAAGTACGATGACTGGAAGAGGAAGGTTTAATTCTTAATGTATTAAGTGTGTATGCTCCTCAAACCGGATGTGATGATAATCACTTCCTAAAACTCCTCTTTTATCTTATCGGATAAAAGAGGAGTTTTAAGAACATTTAGATTCTATGATGATTGATGTTCCGGGACTTATCGGGACAACATGTAACGCTTGAATTCTATAAAGTTTATAAAGTCATCATTAAACCTAAATCACGATAGGTTTAACTTATGGATCTGAATACTGGGCGACGAAGGTGTTGGATAAAAAGAGTTTGCATGTAATGGAGACGTGAATGTTAAGATGGATGTGTGGGGTGACAAGAAAGATTAGGATAAGAAATAAGTATATTAGGAGAAGCTTGGGAGTAGCGCCAGTGACAGAAAAAAATAGAGATAGCCGTCGTAGATGACATGAAGAAGGGAGTATGTACGGAGATGACGAGTAACAGAATGGATGAAAAAAAACATACTGCGCCGGATAAGGGCAAGAAGACTTCATTATATAACAGATACATTTTAGCATTTATCAATTTATTTTAGATTGCTTATGAAATAAAACCATTCTTAACAAAATGTAATGGATCTAAAGGTAAAAAAATAAATTTATAAGTACTTAAGTAACCCTAAACGTAAAAATGATGTTATTGTCGTGAAAATATTATTAGGGTAAATGTTTTATCTTATATAACCTTATAAGCTAGGGCTACATAGCAAAAAACAATTAAAAATCATATTATTTGTTGTATCCTCATAAGGGTTTTGTTTACACAGATGATAAATTATTGACATTCAAGGAGCTGCAATATCTGGTCACAAGTCGGCCAATTATTTTCCACATGTCGACCTTTAGTACCTTAAACAACTCTTTGTTGGTGTCCATCGCATCAGTGGTCGTCACGTACACTATAATACTGTTAAGTTTTAATTAAAAGGTTTCTAGGAGGCATCTGAAATGTAATTATCTCTTATTATAACATGTTTCGTGTAGTATATTAATTGTATTTTTGTCTGTATGCTTACATACATTTTAAATATGTATGTATATTATATTTTTTCATTCATCATTTAAAACATTCTTCTATTTTGGGTAGATTAAAATTAAATATTTTTATATTGTGTTGAAATAAAGGTACTATTACTTTAAAGAGCTCTAAGTGAAGGTATTTAACGAAAAATATTTGCATTGTTAATGTTACTTGATTTATTATCGTTATTATATACAAATACATCACCATCCTCTTTCTTAGTCGTTTGTATATATTTAAGGCACACCACAAAGTAGTTCAGCTTAAATATTGCAGATGTTACTATTAGTATTACATCAATGACGTTTTGTAAATGGTTCTTTTCTAAATGGCAAAATGTTTTTAGTTACAATAATTAAATAAAAATTAAGAGTTTGATTGAATTATTTATTGCTAATTGGGTTATGATCTACATAAAAGCCATAGGACACAATAGGGAAGACAAGCGGTGTGGTAGAGTTGAGTGAGTGAGTGAGATTAAAATAAAATAAAAGTTTAGATCCAAATACAAGCGCTAAACTAATCATTTGGTTAGTATTGTGTGGTGTTCTCGAATTAAACCTAAAGATCAACAGAAATTAAGTCGTAAAAATATTACACACTCAAGTAAAATTTCAAGCATTAAAATTCTTCTGTATGCAGCAGGGTTTTCGGCTCAAAGTCTAAAACTTTTACTGGAATTACTATTGAATTATTCACCATACTCACAATGAATGTAAAAAAAAACAAACAACATTATTATAAATTAAAAAAAGATTATTTACAGATAAAATAAAGCCTTTGACACAGTAGACAAAGAAATACCATGATTAAACTGAAACCAAGAAGGTCTTTCAGAAACAGGCTTTGGGATGCTTAAATAATATTTAATAGATTCTTGATCGTTAAAATTACTGGACACGTGAGCACTCTCCGATCAAAGCGGGCGTTAGCTAGCTCAGAGTGACGAAAGCACCCATAGTGCTGAAAGTCTAACTCTGTATATATACGCGCAATATCGATTTTTTTATACACGAGACCTTCTGGCATGAGTGTGGTATTTTTAGAAAGCCCTTGGCCCATAGACCCAGAAAATGCATTTACACTTAGCAATATACCTACCGCCTCACCTCTACGGCCGTTTGAAAAATGAGACTAAAATTTAGTTTTTGGCTCCGCACCAGTATAAAATCACTTATTTCCACCTTGATTTTCCTAAAGGTCCTCGTCGAGACCTTTTCAACAAGCCCAAAAACGCCAAAATCCGACCACCGGTTGATGAGATATGACATTTTGAAAATTTTGACTGGCGCCTCCATCGATGATTACTTTGTCTGTGTGTGGGTATATTCGTAGTTTCAACTGATTTTGTTCAAACTTTCAGGGATTGAAGTACATCAAAAACTAAGACTTTTTTGTTCTACGACATTTCGATTTGGCCGCCATGTTGGCCGTGGCCAGCCCTCGAAAGGCCAAAAAAGGCCATTTTTCGTACAGGGACTGTGGCCAAACCAGTTGACGTACATTGACAAATTGGGCATCATTGGAAAGGTCTCAAGCTTATCTTTTGAATAATGTCCATTTTAATGGCAAAAACATTTGTTGGCTTGACATTTTTGGTCAAAAGGAAAAAAATGGCCAACTGGCCGGGGACAGATCGGCCATTTTCTCGAAAACGGCGCCAACGATTTTTTCCAAAATTTCCTCATTCGTAGCCCCAAATTAGAGCTAAAATTTGGTATATAGCATATATCTGGGAAAACTCGTTATTTCGCGATATGGCCGTGAGAAGTTCAAAAAATCATGAAAAATGACCAAAAATTGTCAAAAAATGACTTTTAAAGCCAGAATCGTACTCACAACACGGTTAAAATTCAATGCTAGTTGCACAGTGAATAAACTCACTAACGCATTGCCGTCTGTAACAATAAAACAAAATTTACAGAAAAAAATCCGAATTCTGAAGAAATTCTGTTTTGAAGCAATGAATTAAAAAAATAAATGGAAACTGAAAAAATCAAATAAAAAAAAAATCGGGCACCTGTGGGAATCGAACTCAAGGTCTCGTCTTTGTCATTACAACGCTCATCCTCTGAGCCAAAACACTCTCATTTTGTCACAGGCAACTATTCCAAATAATAATAATAATAATAATAAATCAATTTATTTCAGATAATTCATCCATAAGTGTTAGTAACATTTTAACTTAAGTAACTAATGTTATAATAGTACTCGTAGTTAGTATTCAACATAACAATCTCAAATTATACAGAAAAATAAAATTAATAAAATGCACAAAATTCATAAAATTATTAAAATTAAATATAAATTCAATTCAAATAAATATAAATTAAATTCAAATCAAATATAATTAAAATCATAAAATACTATTAAAGAAATTAAATAAAATAAAATTCATGGAAATCATCGTTCTAATTATTATTATTTTTTTTTTAATTCTACAAATAACTCAACGCTATACTCCTACAGTCATACGCTACGCTTCGATGCTACGTGTACACTATCCCAGGACCTCCAGAGGGGAGCGTCTAGCTTTAACGCCAATATGCTGAGAAGACTGTTGGAGCTGTTCAGTAATCTTGTCATTGCGGACGCGGTCCGCTTTCGTATTATCGCATAGAAGTCGTCTACACGAGCCTCCGCAAACATTGCCGATGCACTGCAGTATCGAGGCTTCCTCAACAAAGCTCTCAGCACATTGTTGTACTGAACACGCAGTGCGCTATATGTCCGCCGCGTATAGTTCTCCCATAGGCTGCACGTGTAAAAGGACTGGCAATAGGCTTTAAATAATATTAATTTTACCTGTGTCGAACACCGTGCAAACCTACGGGCCAACATATTGCCTCTAACCGACAGAGCCCTGCGCTCCCGCTCGATATCACTATCATCACCCAGGCGTTCATTCACAATATGACCAAGGTATTTACATTCAGATACTAGTTTCAGAGAAGTTCCACACAGATGTATTTTAGGAATGAAATTTAACTGTTTATTCCTCGAAAAATTAAAATTTCGCTCTTTTTAGCGTTATACCTCAGTCCATTCTCCTTTGCATATTCCTCACAGATTTTTATCAGTCTTCGAAGACCATTGACCGACTGGCTCAACAGAACCATATCGGCTGCGTAACTAAAATTGTTCATCATTACGCCATCTATCGAACAACCGACGCCTGCCCCGCTAAGCCTCTCTATGAGCCCGTTTATGTAAAGATTGAACAATCTGGGTGACGTCAGGCCCCCCTGTCTTACTCCACACCCTAATTTATATGGTTCACTAAGTGCATCACCCCATCTTACCACATTACTTTGGGCACCATACCAGTACTTTAATAGTGATATCAACTCCGGTCTTAAACTGCTATCCTTTTCAAGCTTCTGCCATAAAATTTTATAGGATACGAGGTCAAATGCCTTCGACAGATCCAAAAAACACGCAAACACATGGGTCTTTCTATCCGTAGTACCTTACAGCTTGCTTGAGACACAATACTGCGCTCTCAGTTGACAGCTCTGATCTAAAACCGAACTGCGCATCGTGTATGTTAATTGTTCTGCTAAGTTGAGTATCAAGCAAGCCGTCAAGCACTTTGGCTATTATGGTAGCAAGAGATATCGGTCTGTAGTTGGTTCTGTCCGCCGCATCCCCCGCCCTATTCTTGATTATAGGCACGACTATTGTCCTTGTCATCGAGTCCGACAGAAAGCCGTGGCTTATACAAATATTGTACAACAAAACTAGGACTCTAGGAAGGTGCACACCAGCGTGTCGCAGATGCTCAACACTCAGGCCATCATCTCCAGGCGACTTTCCACGCTTCATACCCATTATTGTATCTACTACTTCGCTAGACGTGAAACGTACAAAGCTTTCCCCATTATTTATAATATCCCCCCTGACAGCCTCGGCGAAATTGAACTCACAGGGATCCACTGTAAATTGTGTTTTAAACATATTTGCTATGTTACGGCAACCGCTCACTCCCCCTACTTCAGCCGGAATATTCGATCTTGTATTCAGTTTGTCTGTTTGTTGCCAGAATATTCCAAAATGTTTGTTTCTATATGACGTAGCCAGTATGTCCATTTTAATCTGTTCTGAATTGTCTTGGCACCATTTAAGTTTGTTTTTAAAGGCCCTACGAGAGTCCCTCATGTCATTATAGATAGTTCCATGTGTTGGTCAAATAAATGAGTATATATTTGCATGAAAAATAATCGCACAGCATTTTGTTTCCAATCCTTTTACAAAACTATTGATATCAAAACAAAAACTTCTCAACGAAGTAAATACCGAGTGACGAAAGCGAATCCACTGACAAAACTCCTGATATGAATTTTGCGACGAAAAAAACCACGAACATTCGGAACGTTGCCAAACAAACAAACAAACAAAAAAAAATACAAACAAAAAATGTGAATGTGCTCGAAACGTTGCACAAATTGCATTTTTGATTTTATTTTATTAGATTGATCAAGGCAAGTTGGCAACGTTCCGAACACATTCACATTTTTTGTGTTTGTTTACTTTTGTGAATAAAAATGTTCGTGGTTTTTTTCGTCGCAAAATTCATATCACGAGTTTTGTCAGTGGATTCGCTTTCGTCACTCGGTATTTACTTCGTTGAGAAGTTTTTGTTTTGATTAAATATATACGGCGTTCTTTAGGGATCTATGTTAGGGAAACTACTGTTTTCTAATACATATTAACAATGAAAACAACATGACGGATACGTAAAAGAATACTTAAAGCATATTCATATTTTGTTTCATTAATTGCCGGAAGAAACTTGTACATTGTAATGAAATCACCGTAGGGATGGTTTCCGTATGGGATAAAGGGATATAGCTCAGTTTAACCCTCAGGATACTCAATTTTGTCGGTTTACCACTTAAGGGACCCTATTTATCGTTTCATTTAAGAGACTCCATAAACGATTAATTAATCTTTAACCGTTGCATGTAGATTGCCACTTTGATTACGAGTAATGTTCTTAAAAGCTATTTGTCTTGATTCCCGTCGCCGTCTTACATTATTCTTCCTGCTAGCTCAAGGAACTTTCTTTCACTGACCATCAAAATGAGGCATGAAATTCTTTCGACGTGGTATGTCCAGTGGCAACGCTAGTTACATGTTCGAACCAATTTTTACCACTAATTAAAACAAGCTATTAACTAACTATACTCAATAAAAACGTTACTAAACAATTCAGTTACTGACATATAATTTTCTAAATGCACACACATTTCTATAACACTCTTGTATAACGGGTGTTAAACTACAATTGTTTTTATTAAACGTTCGCATACTTATAACAGTAGAAATAATAATTATTTTCAATTTATGTCCTTTCTTTCATTTTATATATCGAGGCAGTAGAAAACAACATAACTGTGACAGTCGATAGAATATTTTCAACAAGAAGTAGGGAGGGCCCTCAGGACCCCCTTCTTTATGTCCCTTCAGGCCTCCCTTTTTCAAGGACGGGTGTCTGCACCCCTCCGCTCTACCAGTGAAGCTGTGATGATCAGTAGGGATAACTGCAGAGACTTACACAAAAAAAAGAAGAAGTATTAAAATCTACACAAAATTAAAACTGTTTAAAAGTCGAAACTTTTGTCCAGTTTACAAGTCCATAGCCACAAATATTTATAGGTTCTTCTTTAAAACACACTGTACATTTTTCATAATGTATAAGCGGGATACATTAATAAATTAAAACGTTTGAAATCTAATTAGAATTCCACTTTAAAAATATACCACTCCACTCACTCACGGAGACAGACGTATATATTTAGTTAAATATGCAAGGCAGCGAATATTATACATATAGACATTTTGATAAAATTATTAATACATTCTCTCCAATATATTGGCTTTTAAATATTTTTTCATTACATTGTCCGTTAATTGAAGAAAAACATGTATGTATGTGCAAGCAGATACCCCGGATTGCAATATCAGCTGCCATTTTGTTTGGGGTTACTTTATTTGCATTTTATTATAAAATAGTTTATCTTTACGAAAATCTGTTAGCGTCAGTCAAGTATACTGATGGTGTGCAAGCTGTTTATGACTATTTTCAATATGTCATTGATCTATTATTTGTTTTTAAGTACGGGACAGATATGTATTATGAATACATAAAGCAGTACGCTTACATTGACGATAATTTAAAAACAACATTCTACAACAGCATCAAACGAAGGCTGATCAAAATGATGGCTATAATATTTTTCCACATGTGCAGTAGTGTATACGATTTCATTATTTGGTTCCTTGTTTACGATATTTTTCCGACATTAGCTCACTGCTTGGCTGCTGTTTATATATTGATAAAAATTTTAACTACCTTAGACTTAACTGCACATGTCATGCACATAGAAAGTAGATTACGTGTTATGGGTGATATTATACAAGATTGTTATAATTCTTTTGAAAATATCAGTAGTAATATCGAAGACACGATAACTAAAAGCAACTGGTTTTACAATGAACACAGTGGAGCCATTCCTGATTTAAGAGTGCGACCAGTAAAGAGACAATTCTACTTAAATTGGGAAAACGTAAAAGGCCTTACTAGGTGCTACTTATTATTGACAGAACAGGTCATCTTTATAAATAAGATGTTTGGAATAAGGGTAAGATTAGTAACACTTGTTAATTATAAAACTATTTTGTTTCGATAAATGAAATAAATTCTTAAAAGAATGTTACAAGACTGCAAATGTAATACTTAATAACTCGGATCCGCCGCCATGCGCTGCGGGAGATGAGCTGAGCCTTCTCCCCTTTATACATATTATAAACGTATTTCTTGACGGTTGACGATGTGCAAGCGCGCGGAGGTTCTAATAACGTTAAATCTATGGGAGAAACAGTTTTTTGACGATCATTTCTGAACGGAATGAGATATTTTAATTCTGTTTTTTTTAAAAACATATCATTCCCAAGCTCAACAGTTCTACCAATTTTCATTCAAATCGGTTCAGTAGTTTTTATGTGATGTTGCTTCAAAAAGAAGTTTCTCAAACTGTTAAGAGCTTCGCTCAATAAGTAATTTTTTTTTGTTTCAGATATTGTTGAACAGTTTATGTTTCCTAATTGACATAGTGCGCTTCACTAATATAACAGTTGAACTTTTGAATGGGTCTCAGGTAAATACAATATTAAACATGAATAGAGCAAAAGCGTGAATAGGTGAAGCTTATTCCCGCTAAATACTTATGTCGTTGTGACATCGGACTGACACCATGCATTGTTACCCTCATTTAGAACTTAGTTATGTCTTAGTTGTATAAATCTCATTTGAATTTGATGACTTGTATGTAACGTAATTGACATTAATTACATCATTATTAAGTAAACGTGTGGTGTTAAAATTATTTCTATCGACATAACAGATTTGTATAGTATTTAAGCTATTATGACTGTGTATATTAAGAGTGCTTAAGTGTATTTAGCAATTATTAGATATTAAGAAATATTCACTTTGGATTCGTTTCCTTTTACAATATCCAAGAAGTAGTATAGAATATACTGAATGATTGTGAAGACTGCAATACAGTTACTTTTTTTTCTAAAATAATATTTCCATGTCATTTTAGAAGACAACATGGGGTTATTAAATATACTATCGAATTATCATATGAGTTTATGTACAATAAGCGTAATATGAAAGTCAATACTATGATTTATGTATTTAATTATATATTTAATATAATATGTTATGTGATTAATAAAATTATATAATATTGCAGTTTTCAGGACTTAACAATGGATATTTACCTGCTATTTCACTAATATGGCAAACAGTAACATGTGTTGCCGCCATATTCTGCGTTGTGTACAACTGTGAGCAAACATACAAACAGAGAGAAAGGATTATTAGCCTGATTGATCATACGATATTAGAGAAAAATCTAGGTAACATTTATTATTATTATTATTATTATTTTAAATACTACTACATTATGACAATCTCAAGGAGGACTGGCATCAGCAGGCGGCCGGCCATAAAACAAATCTTTTAGCAGTATGGTAACATCGGTGTCACGCAAGAAGCTAACCCGGAAATAAAGAGATGAAAGACTGAGGTTTGGAAGTGGGAAGGTTGGTACGATGACTGGAAGAGGAAGGTTTAATTTTTAATGTATTAAGTGTGTATGCTCCTGAAACCGGGTGTGAGGATAAATGAGATGTGGTGGGTTTTGAAAGTGAAAGAAATACCTAAGAAGTATGATGAGTTGGTTAGTGCAATGTACAGTTAGTTGATCTAGTACACACTTCTTGTCGGTCGCCGAAAACATCGACAACTACAATGTGGTGGCATAGGCTTGCTTGCATCAAGGTTCGGCTCTGATTACCTCTTTTTGTTGATCATGGATGCTCTAACATCGGACATACAGGAAGAGACTCCCGGGTGCATGCTATTTGCTGATGACATTATCCTTGACAGTGAGGATGGACTTGAGGTGCATAGCAGACTGGGAAAATGGCAAAAAAAGCTGGAGAGTATGGGCTTAAGTAAACAAAACCAAAACAGAGCACTTATTCTGTGATTGCGGCTTGTGTCTCCGGCCTGTTCCTTCTTAGTTGGATGGAGTACGGTTATCAGTCTGCTCTGATTTTCGCTACCTGAGTTCTTTTATACAAAGAGAAGGTATTATTGACCGGGACGTAAAGCACAGAATCAACACGGGATGGATGAAATGGCGTCATGTGACCGAGACAACATGTAATGCCCTAATTCCCCTTAAACTATAGGGGAGAATCTATAAAATCATCATTACAGCTGTCGTTATTTATCTATCTGAGTCCTGGGCAACGAAGGCGATGAATGAAAAGCGTTTGCATGTAACGGAAATGCGTATGTTAAGATGGATATTTAGGGTATCAAGAATGATAAGGATAAAAATAAGTATATTAGGGGAGACATAAAATAAGTATATTGTCGTTTTTCGTCATTTTTTTAGAGAGGAAACTGTGAAAAAAAAATCAGCCAATTTGGTGGCCCTTTGGAAAAAATAGGTAAATTATAGAAAGAATGACCCTTATTATAGATAAAATATTTCATCTTATATAAGCTATGGCTACATAGCAGAAAACAATTAAAAATCATATTATTTGTTGTATCCTCATAATGGTTTTGTTTACACAGATGTTAAATTATTGACATCGTTCAAGGAGCTGCGGAATCTGGTCACAAGTCGGCCAATTATTTTCCACATGTCGACTTTTAGTACCTTAAACAACTCTTTGCTGGTGTCCATCGCATCAGTGGTCGTCACGTACACTATAATACTGTTAAGTTTTAATTAAAACTTTCTTAGGATGTATCTGAGATGTAATTATCTCTTATTATAACATGTGTACGCTTTGTTTGTATGCTTCTATACATTTTAAATGTGTATGTTATATATTTTAATTCATCATTTAACACATTCTTCTATTGTGGGTAGATTAAAATCAAATATTTTTATATTGTGTTAAAATAAAGATACTATTACTTTAAAGAGATCTAAGTGAAGGTATTTATCCAAAATTGTCTGCATTGTTAAGGTGACTTCAATTATTATTGTTATTATATACAAATCTACAGCACCCTGTTTTAAGTAGTTTGTATATATTGAAGGCACATCACAAAGTAGTTCAGCTTAGCTTAAATATTGCAGATGTTATTACAATTTAATTACATCAATGACGTTTTGTAAATGGTTCTCCTCTAAATGACAAAACATTTTTATTATTGTCACAACCATTGAATAAAAATTAAGAGTTTGATCGAATTGATTATTGCTAATTGTGTATTGATCTATATTTAAGAGCCCTTAGACACAATAAGGAAGACAAGCGTTGTGGTAGAGCAGAATGACAGTAAAGAAATAATGTTGTGTGGTAAGATTGCTTTGCCTAAACAAAAATTAAAACTCTCAAAAGTTGATGAAGACTAAAATAAAATAAAAGTTTAGATCCAAAAACAAGCATTAAACTAATCATTATGTAGTATTGTGTTATGTTCTCTACTTAACACTTAACATTAACAAAGATTAAGCCGCAAAAATATTACACACTCAAGTCAATTACAAAAGATAAAATCTTTCTTTTTATAGTAGGGCTTTCGGTCCAAATTTAAAAGTTTTACAGGAATTACTTTCGGTTTAGTCACCATACTCAAAATGAATGTAAACAAAATTAAAACTACATTATTGCACGTGGCACGTGAGCACTCTTCGATTTATCTACGGCGTTCCTCAGGGTTCAATGTTAGGGACACTGCTGTTTTCTAACACATATTAACAATTAACATGACATTTTGTTCAAAGTCGATATCATCAATACTCTGATGATACGTCGATTGAAACATACCACCATAATAACAATAAATACAATTACTATAATCAATTTAATTTATTTACGGCAAACAAGTAAAGTATCCATAGCCTTTAATAACTAACAGTAAAAGAATGCAGCAAATGTATCGCGAAAATATTTATGAATTTTGTATGAATTATCAATATAATTTATCAAGAAATTTTCAAAATAATAGTAAAATCTCATAAAAAATATAGAGCATTCCATTGCACTACGAGGCCCATAAAACATTTTAAATACATTTTCTTTCCACAATTTAAATAACAATAAGAAAATAAATGTTAAGATTTGATAAACAATATAATGGTAGAATATTTATTTACTTATAATTGTTATTTCTTAAAAACTACATACATATAATACTCAAATTACGAAATGTGCTGATGAAGATGGACTTTTTTAAATTGTATATAGCATTTGAAAATTTTGGTCAAAATAGTTAACGTTGTAAACATTATTGTGGTTACCCAAGCAACTAATATTCTAATATCAATAACAATACACAAATATTTTATTAAAACTAAATGTATATCGTACATAAGTGATTGAAATAAAAATTTATTAAGTTATACATTTAAAGAAAAATTATCTAATCTCCAACAAATGAAGCTTAATTGTTTAAGTACTAGATTGATTGACGGATTGCTAGCATGATTGATGGGCTGTCTCTTTGACTCGTGAAACTCAGTCGAAACATCAAGCAGACAGAAGGTAAATAATATATATTATCTTCATTTATCTTCAATCTTGTGATCGCGAATCGACCTTATGAAATGTGATTTAGACTTTTTTTATAGATTTTTTTATACTGCATATTGTATAAAAAAATCTATAAAAAAGTCTATAAAATTGCCATTTTTATTTCTGCTGGATCCCATACAAGGTGACGTAAATAGTATGGTATCTTGATTGTTACGGATTTTAATTAAAACTTTGTAACAATATGATAGTGTACGTGACGACGACTGACGCGATTGACACCAGCACTGGATAATTCAATGTACAAAAGTTTGCCATGTGGAAAGTTATTTCACGTGATTCAACCAGACCCCGCATTTCCTTGAATGACGACAATAATTGATCGTCTGTATAAACAAAGTCGTTATAAATAATAAGTATTTATGATAGCCCTAAAAACATGAATTATTAGAGTGACACTAATGTGCGGGGCTTTAAAGAACTTTGAAACACATTGACCTCATAAAATATAATAAAACGATAATGAACGAAGATGGCTTTAAAGATATTCTTAATTTTTAAAATAATATTGTGGATTTTATAAATATTACCTATATTTTTGTCGAAAATTATATGATCAATCAGGCTAATAATTCTTTCTCTCTGTCTGTATGTTTCCTCACAGTGGTTCACGAGGCTGATTAGGGCAGTTACATAAGTCAAAACTTTCCACATTGTAGCGATCGCAGGTAAGTAGCCACTGGTATATCCTGTATGCTAGATTATTAAAGATATATTAGGGAACGATGACATTAAACACTTTAGCAGGTACAAAGAGATTTTGTAAAATCTCGTGGGTGGGTGGGTTCTGTTTACGTTCTTTGCTCTTACGGTCATGCAAAAGCATTAAAGTCAAGCATCTAGAGCGGGTCATGGATGGTCTTGGGTTTATTTAAGTTGGTGTCCTCCTATTTTAATTTTGAGGTATGAAACTTGATCACCCATAAAGGGAGCACCCCTAATTTTGGCACCGCTTCTATTGGCATCCCTGATCTAATATAATGTTTACTTACCTGAGAACCAATTAATACTCGAACAGCTAAATTAGTGAAACGGACTATATCTATTAGAAATCCTAGACTGTTTAATAATATCTGAAAGATTAAATTTATATATCTAAAGTTATACTTTTTAGTTTCAGTTGCTTGTGTAAAAGAATGTTTCAGAATAATATTAAAAACTTTAGTATTAATCGTAATGACTTGAGGGTATTTTAATAAAACAATTCTGTTCTTATATCACAATTTAATATATTCCAATTATTAGGTCACTCCACTATAATTACTAGCACTGAATTTGTATATAACTTTGATTAACAATCACCAATTGAAATACCAAATTTTAATATACAGAATAGTTGAAACATAGTCATCAAATGGTACTTACAATCTTTAAGTCCTCTTCAACAATATTCTCAACTCACTGGGCACTTTATGAAGTCTTTACAGACCAAACGTCGAGAATTGACTGACTGTTGCTCCAACCACAAGGAACTAGGTGGTAGTTGCTTTTTGACTACTTTAATATTACATTTGCAACAGTTAGTCAATTGACGAACTAATATTGACATTTTATTCAATATTTTACCATTTACAATCTAATTAATTATTAGAATATCTTACAGTCGGCCATCCGAACATTAGTACGGCCTCGTACGGTGAAAAGAAAATAATAATTAATAATTTTAATGTAAATAAACAAAGTTGATACATAAATATTATTTTAATTTATACATTGAAATCAATTTATCTATCTATACTAAGTAATTTATACAAAAATTATATCAATTTATAATACATTAATTATTTAATTATCAAATAGATTTCTGATTAACAATTATACAAATTTTTTGTACCATGTTAGACCAACTGCTCAAGTTATCTAATTAGATACAACAGGAATCAAATTGCTTTGTGCAACATTTTGCAATCAAAAGCAATAAATAAATTCTTATTCTGTGCAACATTTTGCAATCAGAAACAATAATTCCTGAAATTAATAACTTGCTCTGTGCAACATTTTGCAATCAGATGCAGTAATTTCTGAAATAAAAGGAAACTTGCTCTGTGCAACATTTTGCAATCAGAAGCAATAATTTCTGAAAAAATAAATAATAACCTAGCTGGTTATATTAGTGTCATTTACAGAATCGTCATGTGGTCTATTAAACGTTAACCAAGGTTTCATTTTATCTATTGATATTATAGTTGAGTAGCATCTATTACTCTTACGGGTTAATGGAGTATCTTCGATGACAAAACGATCTAAATCCAATATTTTAGCGATTCTATAGGGACCTTGGTATTTGCGAACAAGTTTCTTACTCTGACCAGTTGATGGTATTTGTTTTTCTACACTTATTAAATCACCTACGCTATACTTAAATGGTTCACATCGTTTTTGATCATAGGCCTTCTTTTGCTGTTCCTGAGTAACTTTTACAAATTTTGTAATATTATCCCTAATTTCAGATAAATTTAAATTCCTATCGTCAGTAACAGCTAACTCAGAAACAAGTTTACCTTCGGTAGCACCAGTTAATCGAAGACCAAACAAAGCCTGCGTGGGTGTGCAGTTTATACCCTTATTAAGAGTATTATTTAATCCCCATTGTACGTCATTTATATGTTCGTCCCAACGTTTTTCATTGGACCCAATGCATTTGGCTGTTAAAGCCTCTAAAATCGTTCTATTATAACGTTCTACCTGACCGTTTGCTCGGGGGGTGGCTACAGCATTAAAAACGTGCTTAATACCTTTTCCTTCGACAAACTGTTTAAATATGTCGCTCGTAAAAGACGTACCGCGGTCGGATATAATACGTTTGGGTACTCCAAATAATGCAATGTAATCATTGAAAGTGTTAATTGTTGAACGAGATTTGGTATTTTTTTACTGCTTTCAGAATAATATACCGGGTAAATGCATCTATAAAAATTAATATGTACGAGTTTCCTTTACTACTGCGAACGAAGGGACCTAAATGATCAATGTGTACAGTGTGAAAGGGCATGTCAGGCTTTTCTATAGGATGAAGGAACCCAGGACGTTTACCGCCCGATGATTTGGCATAGGCACATTCTAGACAAGACCTAATATATTTCTTAACAAAGGAATTCATGTCACTAAACCAATATTTAGCCTTTATTTTTTCGAGAGTTTTTTCTACAGAAAAATGACCGATATCATCGTGATTCTGTTTAACAATTTGCCATCGTACGCCCTTTGGCACTATCTGTCACCTTCAGGCGTAATTCTAAATAAGTTACCATTTTTTTGTTTGTACGACGATTTTATATGGATTACGTTTTCTAAGTCTGGATCTTTAAGAATATTAATTATTTTTTGAATTTCGCTATCTGAACTCTGAACCGTTACTAACCAATCGACTTCGTTTACTTCTAATACGTCAAGATTTTGGGAGCTGGTAATCGGATTACGACTAAGAGCGTCTACATGTGCCATCGAGCAACCTGGCTTATATTCTATGCTAAAATTAAACTCCTGCATTTGTTCCCACCAGCGAGCAACTCGGGGTATCATGTCACGTTTTTGAAAAGTAGCTCTAAGGGAGTTACAATCGATCAGAATTTTAAATGGTACACCTATTAAATATACTCTAAACTTTTGGAGAGACGCTACTACGGCGAGGGTTTCAAGATCGTACGAGGAATAATTTTGTTCTTCAGGAGTAGTCTGTCTGCTAAAGTAAGCAACTGGTCTGAGGGAACTACCACTATCACCCCTTTGTAATAATATGCCAGCCACACCAAGTTTACAGGCATCTGTGTGAAGTTCGGTATCTGCATTAGGATTATACAAGGCCAGTGTAGGTTTATCCACAAGAGATCTTTTAAGTTTACTAAAGGCTACATCCTGTGCTGGTCCCCAGACCCATTTAGTATCTTTCTTTAAGAGGATAGTTAAGGGTTTAGCAATAATTGAGAACCCTTGAACGAATCTTCGAAAAAAGCTTGCTAACCCTAGGAACTGGCGTAAGCAATGTTGGTTAATGGGGGTAGGAAAACGTGAAACCGCTTCGATTTTCCGTGAACCTGGCCTTATTCCGTCGGAAGAGACTTCAAATCCTAGATAGTCTACTATACGGCTAAAGAAAACGCATTTAGGTAATTTTAGAGTTAAGCCAGCATCGCGAAAAAGTTGTAAAATAGATTCTAATCTTTCTAAACCCTGTGATATATCTCTGGATGGTATGATAACGTCATCAAGATATGCCAGTGCCTCTCCATGACGAGCAGCACCCAATACCTCATTCATCATTCGTTGGAAAACAGCAGGAGCATTAGCCAGGCCAAAAGGCATCCGATTAAATTCAAAATGACCATCTGGTGTAACAAATGCTGTTTTACATTTATCGTTTTCCTTTATCGGCACTTGATAATAACCGGATGCCAAATCAAGAGTTGTATAGAATTTATAGCCCGCAAGGAGGTCTAGCTGGTCGTCAATGAGAGGCATTGGAAAATGTTCTCTAACGGTATTTTTGTTAAGAGCGCGGTAATCAATGCAGAGTCTAAACTCTCCATCCTTTTTTCTCACTAAAACTATAGGACTTGAGTATGGAGAAGTTGATGGACGGATTATGTTATATTGAAGTAGTTCATCAATCATTTCCCTAACGTATTCTTTTTCTTTAATTGCTAGCCTATAGGGTCTATAGACAATAGGTTCATTGCTATACAGTTCGATACTCATTTCGCCCTTTGTGGCCTGTCCCAATTCAGATAAATCAATAGCTATGCAGTCTCTGTATTCATTTAGTAAGTTTAAAAGATTATTCTTATCGTCACTTGACGCGTCATATCCGATATTAATGTCAGAATCTATAACTGGCTTTTTTCTGTTACTTTTACTTAAATCAGAGATATTCAAAACTGGAATGTCTTGTTGCTGGACTGCGGTTTTACCACGAGCTATTAAAAAATTCTTAGGTAGCATAAATGAACCGCTACCGGGACAATTTAAAACGATCGACCCTATTCCTCTTTTAATTTCGAAAAGTCCTGACAGGACAGAATATCTAACTCCTGAGTGATACCGCACACTTCCTTCAATAAATATTTCTCCAGTAAATTTATTTTCACTATAAATTTCAACTATAGTAAGGCCTGACACTTTTATATTATCTTTTGAAAACAAGCTAACCCTATTATTACCGATTTCGCAATCATTAGGTAGTTGAGATATTTCAAGCGAATTACTAGTTTTACTTATAACTATATGAGACTGTTCAGTATAAGACTGACCTACAAGTAATTGCATATTCATGGAATCGTCGGGGACGATAAATAAATCAACAATAGCACTAACGCCATTAATAATTGCGGTTTTAAAATATTTACTACTTGGGTCACTATCGCTTGTAGAAATTTGCATTACTGGTTTCGGATTACTTTTCACATTTGCTGTTAAAGACGATGACATTTTAAGGAAACATCGATCTGCTTCATGGCCTATTTTGGAACAGTGACTACATTTTCTAATAGGTAAGGTACAATTAGTTGATATGTGACCTATCTGTCGGCAATTAAGACATCGAGAGCGGCTGGTAATCATAGTAGCGGTCTGGGCATTTTCTTGATTTTTAGGATGTTGAGACTTAAAGGATCGCTTTTCATTAATTGGGGTCCTAATGTTTCGAGTACAACGTAGGTATGCTAGAAGTTTGTTAGGATCTGAGAATTGCGCGGCTTCAGCACCTAACCTAATGGACCGGTCATCGATACCGTGAAGAATACACTCAACCGCCCTTTTACCCGCTATGTCGCATCGATTCAAAAGAACTACTTTTTCATAATAATAACTTTCTAAACAGTCCCCAAACCGAGCACGTTTGCCTAACATATCTGTCAGTATCTGTCCATAATTTTCGTCTGATGGAAACGCTTCGGTAAGTTTTTGCTGCCATTCGGTCCACGAATAAAGAACGGACGGTAGGCCTTCGTACCAGCGTTGCGCAACCCCACATAATTTGAGAAGGGCATAATGGATAGTTTGTCTATCACTCCAGCCATATATCGTAGCACATTCATTTACTTTATGCAACCACATTTTTATAGTTTGGCCTTTCCTAGACGGATCAAATTCGGGAATGGTGTTATGGATAGACCCTAACTTTTCAACAGAATCAGATGACTGGTTACTATTTCTGATAGCTCTTATTAACTCATTGATGATATTGGAGTCGGATTGAGTCACTAACCTTGTTTCATTATGTTCATCGTGGCTGCCGTGGAATGCTGTGAAGTTTTCATGTAGAGTCGCGCTGCGCGAAGGTGGCTGGCCCATCTCTATGACGGACGGTGTGCTTTGGTGTTGCCTGCTAATGACGCCGGGGTGACTTCTTGGCGACGGGCTACGTAGACAGCGCCGTCGTCCTTGGTTATTGGCTCCAGATATCCCTGGACTGCGCGAGCGACATCTTCTTCTTGAACTACTTGCACGCACAGACGGACTGCGTCGTCGCTGTAGGTTTCTTGCTTCATCATTAAAAGCACGACGAAGTTGACCGCGAGAACGGCGCTGTTCTCCTAACCCCTCGTTGGTGGAGCTCGTAGATGGGCTGCGGGGACAGCGCCATCGTTCTTGGTTATTGGTTCCAGATATTCGTCGTCGCTGTAGGCTTCTTGCTTCATCATTAACAGCACGACGAAGTTGACCGCGAGAGCGGTGCAGTTCTCCTAACCCCTCGTTGGTGGAGCTCGTAGATGAGCTGCGGGGACAGCGCCATCGTTCTTGGTTATTGGCTCCAAATATTCGTGAACTGCGCGAGCGACATCTTCTTGAACTAGTTGTACGCGCAGACGGACTGCGGCGACGCGGTAGGCTCCTTGCTTTATCATTGATAGCCCGACGAAGTTGACGACGAGAGCGGCGCTGTTCGCCCAACCCCTCGTTGGTTGAGCTCGTAGACGGGCTGCGGGGACCGTGTTCCCTTCTTCCGTGTTCAACCGTGGAGCGAAGTGCAGGGCTACGTGAACGGTGTCTTCCACTTATAATGTTTCCAGTATTGCTCAGTAATGGGTTGCTCCGGACGTCCCGTTCACTGGTAGGATGTGGTTCTGGATCTTGAGTACGCAAGCGGCTAGTTAATACCGGCGAGTTTCGGGTGCCGGTACTGCGCCTATTAGCAGGTGTCAGTATCGGAGAACGCTGGTTTTCATTAAGATCCATTTGTTGACTGAGAAAAAAAAATTAAGGTCTTCGGACAATTATTGTCTCTTTATGCGTTTTTGTGGGTAGGTAAATAAAAATTTTGCTTGATGTGGCACTCTTAAGTATAATAGAATGTATAGTCACTTGAATTTCTACATTTTAATAAAAGCTTCAATGTATAATTATATACTGAACCATTAAACCGAATATTAAAGTTAGTGATAAGAAGGAATTATAGGAGTGACCTTGTAGTTCATCCACAATATTACTCAATTTAAATTAATATATAATCGTCATTCTATTCCAATAATAAAATAAAAAAAAAAATTAAATAATAAAGTTGAAAATAAAATATGTGTGTATATTTGCACAAATTGTAGCGTTCAATATCCCACTTCTGAGATGTAAAAGAATGTTTCAGAATAATATTAAAAACTTTAGTATTAATCGTAATGACTTGAGGGTATTTTAATAAAACAATTCTGTTCTTATATCACAATTTAATATATTCCAATTATTAGGTCACTCCACTATAATTACTAGCACTGAATTTGTATATAACTTTGATTAACAATCACCAATTGAAATACCAAATTTTAATATACAGAATAGTTGAAACATAGTCATCAAATGGTACTTACAATCTTTAAGTCCTCTTCAACAATATTCTCAACTCACTGGGCACTTTATGAAGTCTTTACAGACCAAACGTCGAGAATTGACTGACTGTTGCTCCAACCACAAGGAACTAGGTGGTAGTTGCTTTTTGACTACTTTAATATTACATTTGCAACAGTTAGTCAATTGACGAACTAATATTGACATTTTATTCAATATTTTACCATTTACAATCTAATTAATTATTAGAATATCTTACACTTGTAAGTTGCAGTTCCTTCTTACCCTTATTCCAAACATCTTATTTATAAACATGACCTGTTCCGTCAAGACTAAGTAGCACCTGCTTAGGTATTTAACGTCTTTTGAATTTAAGCAAATTTTCTTCTTTACCGGTCGCACTCTCAAATCACGAGTGGGTCGACTGTATTCGTTATAAAACCAGTTATTTTTAGTTATAGTGTCTTCGATTTTGGTACAGACGTTTTCAAAATAGCTGTAATCTTCTTGGATAGTATTTCCTATAACACGTAGTCTACTTTCTATGTGCATAACATGTGTAGTCAGTTCTAGATTGGTTAAAATTTTTATAAACATATAGAGATAGGCCAAAGAATACGCTGATGTCTCAATAAGGCCGAAACCAATAACCCAAATTACGTAATCATATACACTGCTGCATAACCACATAGAATATATTATACTCATAACCTTTATAAGCCTTCGTCTGATGTGGTTGTAGAAGGTTACGCCCAAAATTTCGTCAATACAAGCATATTGCTTAATGTATTCACAATACATGTATATCCCATACTTGAATACAAATAACAAATCAATGACATATTGAAAATAGTCATAAATCGCTTGCACTGCATCAGTATATTTGACTGATCCTAAAAGGAGTTGGAAAACATATTCAATTTTATAGTACAATGTAAATATTGTAACACCGAAAAGAATAACAGCTGATGGAATATATGTATGCACATTTGATCATTTTTCTGCTCACTTAATGGACAATTTATAGAAAAAATATTTAAAAGCCAATTTATTGGAGTGAATGTATTAATTATCCCCTCAATATATATTTTATATTTAAAGTGTGTTTCTTGCATGATCGACTATGTGCTTCCGTGTCGAATCTGAAAAATATAATGTTTCCAGAGCATCAACAAATTAAGTTATTACGTTTTGACTGACAGGACTATAATATCGAGTGCGTTAGTGAGAAATATACAGTATGTTTTAAATTATAATTATTGCACACAACTTATGCACTTTAATGAGATAGGATTTTATAATACCATTATCGAAGAAAGACTTTTTTATTATATTATGGTAAACAATATTTGTTTTATATAAAAGGGCGGACCTGCTGGCAGATAACTGAACTGAACGCCACTTATTCTCGTTCTAAGGTTGTTATTGCAGACAGTAGTGTGCAGTGCGCAAATGTAAATCAGCGACAAAATTCAAGCGCTCTCAAAGAGCGGTGATACGAGTAATAGTAAATAGATACGTTGACGTTTTCACACGAGAGTCCTGGCCGAAATATACTACATGCCCAGTGATTTCATCCGCATAACAATGGATGTTAAAAATATTCAACATATTATTTATATACTGAATAGTGTTGGAAATAACATAAAACCTTGGGGAATGTCAGTCTTCACAGACTTAGGATCCAAGCAAAGTTTTAGCACATTTGAGCCCTAAGAACAAAAACCTCCTTAAGAATGGTTTTAATGACATACCTAATATATTTTTTTTCTTTTTTTTTTACTTTCTAGGTTAATGCTTGACTACATTCCTGATGGAAAATGAAAATGTAGTCTTAGATGGTACAGCGCATTAACTTAGTAACCTATTCACTCTTCTCTTGAAGACGCCCACATTGTATTCGGACGGAAAAACCGACGCAGGCAAGCTGTTCCAGTCCTTCGCTGTGCGAATTAAAAAAGACGAAGCAAAGCGCTTCGTTCGGACAGGGGGAACGTCCACAACGTAAGGATGGAAACCTACCGTGCTTCGGGACGTCCTGTGATGGAAGGGGGACGGAGGAATTAAGTCGTGTAATTCCAGCGCACACTCACCAAAATGTATCCTATACTATAGTGAGAGGCTAGCAATTCTACGCCTGTGTTGAAGGCTGTGGAGGTTGGCTTTTACCAATTCGGGATTGCCTATAAGCCTCTTTGTTCGCCTCTCAATTGAGTCTAGACCCGCAAGATGAGACTTTGCGGCACCAGCGAATATGTGACCACAGTACTCTATACACGACCGGATCTGTGCTTTGTATAATACAGCTGTCCCGGTGTAAAGCACTGACGGACCTTCGCAAGAACGGCAAGCTTCCCTGCAGCTGCTGTTGCTCTGGAATCAATACACCGACCAAAGTTGAGGTTCGAGGAAATCTCTAAGCCTAACAACTGTAGCCGGTCAGTGTATTCCAAAGATACACTCTGAAAAGTAGGGGCCAAGGTGAAAGGGCTCCTTTTGGCGGTGAACAGACACGTCGCGTTTTGGTGGCGTTAAATTTGACAAGATTGGCATTGCCCCATGCGGAGACTGCCTGAAGTTTGTCACTCAAACGTTGCACCATGGCTTCTCTTTCTGACTGTACTTGATCTCTACTAGCCCGACTACTCGGCAGGTATCTTTCTACAAATGTGCTGTCCTCTGCATACTCATAGATACCGGGCTTCAGCAGATCGTTAATGTGCAGCAGAAAAAGAGTTGCAGAAAGAACGGACCCCTGAGGCACTCCGGCATTAATTGTCAAGGGTTCCGAGGAAGACCCGTCGACAACTACTCGGAGAGATCTCTGGTTGAGGAAGTCCGTTACCCAGCCGATCAGACCAGGAGATATGCCGTACGCTAAAAGCTTGCTTATAAGGCTCGCATGCCAGACCCTGTCAAATGCCTTCGAGACGTCCAGAGAGACGGCGACCGCTTTTCCGTTCTTCTCGATGGCCTCGCCTAAAACGTGCGTAGCATACATTAGAAGGACCCAAGTGGACCTATTTCGGCGAAACCCGTACTGTCGGTCACTGAGGAGATCGTTACCTTCAAGGTATGCTAGAAGGCGCGTGTTCAATACACGCTCCATAATCTTGCAGAGTATGGAAGTAATTGAAATTGGTCTATAATTGTCAGGATCGGCACGGCTGCCTTTTTTGGGCACTGGTTGCACGTTTGCAAGCTTCCAGGATTTCCGCACTATTCCAGTCTTGAAAGAGAGGCGATACAGACATGTCAATACAGGAGACAACTCAGCTGCGCATGTCTTCAGCAGAATGGCTGGTATACCATCAGGACCACTGGCTTTATTCACATCAATACGACACAATGCTCTCCATACCTCTTTGTTAGTGATGCGGATTTCCGGCATCGAAACACCGCAGTGAGTAAGATGTGCTGGAGAAGCATTGTCTAGATGCGAATTATCAGCAAACAGAGAAGCAAATGCATTCGCTTTCTCTGTCGCTGTATAGGCCAGAGATCCGTCCGGCTTCAGCAGAGCAGGCAGTGAGGGTTGGCAGAAGTTCGACTCGATCGCTTTGGTAAGAGGCCAGAAAGCTCGACTGCCAGTAGGTCTGACAGAGAGCTTTTCGCCATTCTTAGTGATTCGATCGCGTCGAGCCTTCCGTAATGCCTTTTTATTGGCAGCTTGGTTAAAGACTCTCTTCTTTGAACGTACATCCGGAGCTTTGCGGCTTCGAGCATCAGCCCAAATGAGGTATGCCGAATGTTTGCGGTCTTCAGCACGACCACATTCGGCATTAAACCATGAGCGAGCTTTGCCACCGATGGGTACGTCAGTAAAAGGAATGAAATACTCCATTGCCTGATACACCACATCGGTTATAGCGTCCGCGCAACTCGACGGATCCAAAGAAGAGACGCAGAGCTGGTGCCAAGGATAAGACGCAAAAAAGTGACGCATGTCATCCCAATCTGCTGACTTGTATTTCCATACTCGCCTAACACCATGTGGTTCGAAAGCGGGTGGGAAATATGTAAACACAGATTTCACCAGACAGTGATCGGAGGTTCCCAAGGGGGAGGTGACCTCAACACTATACCTGTCCGGATCAGTTGTCAGCAGAAGGTCCAGGCAATTGGCTGTATGGCCTACTACATCTGGTACCCTTGTCGCTTGCCTCACCAGCTGAAAGAGGTCGAAGGACAACGCAAAATTCCGCGCTTCTCTTCCAGCATGATCGGTCTTCTGGTACGGGAACAGCCAGTCCGTGTGCGAACGGTAAACACAGGAATACAGGATTTTTTCGTTTCCTGTGTCTACTAAAACTCATAGGGAAGAAAAAGTGGGGTCTTCAAGGTGACGGAGACGCAAGATACAGAGGTCGTTCCGCGCGTACACACAGACCCCGGCACGCGAGCGAAAGTTGTGCTCTAACGAGTAGTCGGGATAATCCAGGTACGCAGTGCTCAAAGGACATTGTATCTGCGTCTCCGTCAAAAAGAGCAAGTGCGGTTGCTCTGTCTCTAGGTGGTGATGGACAGGTTGGAGATTAGAGTGCAAGCTCCTGATATTAGTGAGCTGCACTTTGAATGAGGAGGAGTACAACCGCTGTGAAAACTTGTTCTTTTTATTGGACTTTTTCATAAAAAAAATTAAAAATAAAAGAGTTAATAGGATGAGAAATGTCAATTGAACGAGGCGGTACGTATCAAACCCGACGTCAAAATTGGTGATATCATGCCACTGGGAGGCTAGTCTGGAGACTGCGGGGACGCCCGAACCCCCCCAGGGATCGCCATCGGGCCTCCTCATCTGGTCGCCAACCAGCACGATGGAGCCACCCTGGGATTTTTCGCAGCTGGCGGGGCAGCCTTTCGTGGGTGGCTGACCCACTAATTGGGCCCCCAACTATCTGCGGGCGGCCATAGTCCCCCTCGCCTCCTTCCGTCCTAATGATTATGTTTATAGCATCTCAACCCCACCAACCCTCCGGTTATAAAGGTTGAGCCGCTATACATGTGATCCAGGTTTACCCCGGTCACATGGATCCTTGGTACGGCAGATCTGACCTCCGAAGTCGTCCGACAACGGTACTATAAGACTAGTAAACTCGAAAGGCTATCGGTCATAAACAAGTCCAATCGCGACCACCCAGCTACCTTTTCTCCATGAAAGGTTCCGGAGCTGTAAGGCACGCTCACTTCCCGTGTGATTTCTCGCACTAGCAATAACTTGCTGAGAACGTCAGAGAGGCTAACTACCAGTTTCCAGCTGGTGCCGGAGCTGTTAGGCACGCTCACTTCCCGACAGGCAGTCAGGCTGCAAGCCTACCCTACAGTACAGTCGGGTGACCAGATAGATGCTAGCACATCCATCTAACCTCTAAGCAGGAGGCTACCCGAACTGCATTGACCCCCGAAGGGATCTCTGCTTATGGACCATTCAAAGCCCCGAAGTAAAAGACCGCAGCAGCCCTTCGCCTTAGGCTGGTCAATCACCTCTCGCTGCGCACGATATCCGACGAGCCCCCGACAACTGTGGGAACCCAGACGAACAGCGCCGAACCTCTACAGCTAACCACATTACCACTACGAATCCAACACCAAAACCGGTAACCCGGCAGTTTACACGCGCAAGCGCATGCGTCGCTGCCGGAGGGCTTAGGTACCGGGATCCCGTAGTACCCAGATCTTAGCAGCTGACCCGTAGTTCAGCTGCAAACTATCTACCGCCGGGTGTCTCAGTAGATAGGGCCTGCGGGCGGCCAGCGGAAAGCCGTCGCTTCGGATCCCGCTACCCTCCTCGACTAGACACCCGACACAATAAACACCAACTCGACGCATAACCGGTTCGCTAACGCAACGCAGCTGTTCAGACCCATTTCCCATATATACGGCTTCATCAAACAACGTGCCGAAACACGACTAGGTCGCTTTGCGACACGACTTTGTCCGATGGGTGGTAACTTTGCCGGCGCCCTGATGTTATGGTCTACCACCGAGAAAGAGAAATTTCAATTTTATTACTAGCATCGATGTACAAATTTTTATTTAATGCAATGAAAATTTAATTTATCTTGCTAAATTATTTTTCGTACTGTGTGCATTTAAGTAGTAGTGGTAAATAAAGATAAACTCAAACATTTGCAATTGCAATGAAATACCACTAGAATCCGATATTGAACACTACTAGATAGCACTTTTGATAAGCAGGTCTATAAACAGAAAAACGTCAATCCAAAACACAAAATGGCGACCGCAATTAATGCCCAAGATGCCAAATCTAAATAAAAAAAACTGCGAACTTACATTAAGTACTGAAATTTCACACGAGAAATCATTCTAATTGGCATTACCATAATTCAAATCTAAGTTATTGAGCGAAGCGAACGAAGTGAGCGGAGCGTTTTACTGGAGAAATTTTACATTATTTTGTACGGAAAATTATGAAACTTTGCAATCAAAAAAACACACATTAGGTGATGGTTTTAAAAAAAAATAGGAATTGTCCTCAAAAAAAAATTTTTTTTTTAATGTCATGTCAAAAAACGGATATCCTATTGAAATTAATGGGAAAGGACGAGTCAATACACTGGGCTCGCTTCGCTAAATATGCAAACGGCACCCGAGATTTCGCGAGCGCAGCGAATCGAAATTGAGGGTTTGTTGGCGCCCCTAGTTTTATTCGGATGTAAGATTTTTTTTAAACGTTAATACTTTTTAGAAGCTATTACGGGTATATAGTAGAGGTAAGTGTATACATTTCATCAATGTTACTAAATAAGTGATATAAACACAGTTTTCAAAATAAAAGTCTAAAATTATAAATGAAATATGAGAAAAGAAAAAACTATTTCAACATTATAAACACCTTCTGTATATATTGCGTAGTGATAATTAGAAAATGTATTTTAATGAAATGTATTCTAACGAATTATTGGATTGATTAAAACCGTCTGTCATAAATATATAATAAAGGTACTTTCCGTTATTGCTGGTACAATTTTGTTTGTTTTATTCATTTGTTTATTTATTAATTTTAATTTGTATCATATAAGTACCAATTACAAAGTTGCTTATTAAAAATAAATTTATATATATAATGTACCTATAAGTGCGTAATATTTTTTTTATATACAGGGTGGGCCAAAAATTTTTGCAAATAGCAACACTTGATATCTACAAAACCGTGAGAGCAAGGGGAACGCGGGTGGCGGGGAATTGTGCGTCGTTTAATGCAATTTTAGTCACGATGGAGCGCTTCACGGGATAACAGCGTGCTTTTTGCGTAAAACAATTTTACAAAAACAACGATTCCTACGTTACTGTACGACGCCTCTTTAGAGTTGAATAGGGATTACAACGTGTAAGTGAGTGTCCAAGAGTTAATTTAATTAAAGCTTGGGTTAAAAAGTTTGAGCAAATGGGATCGACAACGAATATTAAACAAACTGGGCGACCACGTTCAAGAAGAAGCGAAGAGAACATTCGGGAGGTTGAAATTTCTGTAAGGGACGATCCAAAATCATCTACGCGTAAGCGGTCGGCGGCTCTTGCTATACCAAGAACTAATCTGCGGCGAATCTTGCATTTGGACCTTAAACTGCACCCATATAAGCTTCAAATTGTACAGGAGATGAAACCAAACGATTACATTCAACGCAAGTTATTTGCTGACACTATACTGGAGCGATTCTCTAGCCTTGAGAATGTATTGTTTACGGACGAGGCCCATTTTCACATTAATGGTCACGTAAATAAACATAATTGTCGATATTGGAGCACGGAAAACCCTCACTATAAACACCAAAAGCCTCTTCATTCACCAAAAACGACAGTGTGGGCTGCCATATCCGCAAAGGGCATAATCGGTCCATACTTCTTTGAAAATAATCAAGGAAATAACGTAACTGTGAACTCAGTGGAATACGTGAAAATGTTGCGAGAGTTTTTGACACCACAGTTGCATGAATTTGAAGGATACAATAGCCGGACTTGGATGCAACAAGATGGAGCAACATGCCATACATCAAACGTGACTTTACCGGTGGTCAAAGAAATGTTTCCTAACAAATTGATTTCTCGCAGAGGTGATATCCCATGGCCTCCCAGAAGCCCGGACCTTACACCTTGCGATTTTTTCTTGTGGAGATATCTGAAGAGTCGAGTATACCTTAATAAACCGACGACCATATCCCAATTAAAAGAAAACATCCACGAGGAGATAGCCGCGATTCCTCGCAGCATGTGTCAACGAGTTTTCCAAAGTTTACGTAGTCGATTGCAGGAGTGCCAACGACGAGACGGAGCACATCTCGATTTTGTCACTTTTAAAAAATAAATTTTAATAAATGATAATTACGCTAAATAAATCATAAACAAAATAACATTTGTACTTTTATTTCTACACATGTTTCAAAAGTGCAAAAATTTTTGGCCCACCCTGTACTAGCTGTTCCAGCGATTTAGTCTGTCTCCTTCCCAACTAAAATAAATAGACCATTAACCATCACTATAGATAGCATTCTAAGTTTTATGTTTGAGAGGGCAATCGACGAGCCAACACAGCGGCACCCCACTCCATTCTAAATGTGGATTTTTGCAATATTCGGGGACTTCATACCAACCTAAACGCCGACACGCTGATATGCTATCACTTAGTAGCATAGCTGGCCTTATTGATTTTGACAGAGATGCAGCTATCAGAGACAACGTACCTATCATACCTCGGCACCCTTATTTTAAAAAGGTAGTTCCGGTCTTATGGAAGCTTGCCCTTGTCCATCTGATCCCTATCTCCTAACAAAAAACGTCAAGTATTTCAAGACTGGTAAGAAACGGGCGGCGATGATCACTTGACACGCACGCGCTCGTTTGCCTCCACTAGCATAAAAAAATGTTATCCTTAAAAATTATTTAATTAGTGTTAAAGGTTATTTAATTAGTGTTATTGTTTTCAAATCAAAAGTTAATAATTTTAACCAGACAATACAATTTAATCAATTAGGTAATTGCAACATACAACAATATTTAAAAGTAATAAAAGTATAATAAAACCAGCATTAAAAATTTTATAAATATAAATAATTGCCATGATTTAAATATTTATTTAAAAAAGTGTGTAAAAGAATTAAAAGTAAGAAAAATATTAATAATAATAATAACAAAAATAGAACCGTATTAAAATATAAATCTGCTATAAATAAGATTATAAAATATACGTGGAGCACCGAAGTGCGGGTCAATTACATCACTATACGCTTTTATAATCTTATAACACTTTGCATAGCCCCAAGAACAGTTCTACGTAAGGGAGGACAGAGTAGTTTAATGGATTTGTGAGACACTCTGAATAGAACATGAAATTACAATATAATAAACAGACTTTGCATCAAACTTCTTCAAAATTGTTTTAGCAATTTCATATAATCCAACCTTTTATTAATAATTACACTGACAAATTAACGTGCTAATTTGACAGAAATTATGATCAAAGACAACAAAAAATACTTTATGGTAAATTATGACAATGACATCAGACTAGACATGTCAGAATAAAAGCTAACGTTAAACGTCTGATAATAATTAATAATATGTCGTATTGTGTTCATAGTTAAATATACATTTTTAGTGTTTTATTTCTTGACTTATTTATATTATTTACAAATTAAAAATAATAAATAAAATTGTTACTCAGATAAAAGTACGTATGACTAAGTAAGAAAAAGCAGAGAAGGTAATAAATATATCATTAAAATACTTTGTTGCCTTGCTTGTTAAGACTTTTTATAAATTGGTTGTCTGGTGATCGTGATTTTGAACAAATTACTTTTTGCCCGCGTTTATTCTTTTAATAATTACAAGTGATATTTTCATTTCCGTGGTGAAAAGCAATAATTTATGCTTTGCCATATAAAGAAAAAATAAACAAACATGAACACGAATTATTATTCTTATTTCAGATAACAAAATGGGTGGTTGTCGATGTACATATCGTAATTGCACTGTTAAAACTGATGGAAAAACACATATGTTTCATTACCCTGTATTTGAGAAGGTCAGATGCCATCAATGGCTAGTGAATGCTCAGAAACTAGAATTTCTGAACCTTAAGGTATCACAATTGAAAAATAGAGTGGTTTGTCAGCATCACTTCAAAGAAGATAACTTCATGAACTATATGGTAATGAATCTCTGTATTAATATTCTAAACAAAATTATACATTTAGTTAATCAATTAAGAATGAATTCTATATTGAATTAAATTTATTTTAAAACATGATTTAATATATTTAATTGTTGTTTAATAAATATCTATTTCTTTAAAAAATACTTAACATTTGGTACTAACATAGAAAATGTGTCCTAATATATAAATATATTAATTTATAATAAGTTAAAAAATATGCATAATTAATTTTTTTATTATATAATTTTCAGAATGACAAACTCACATTTGATGCCATACCTACAGAAGATGGTCCGTACTGTGATCCTACTAAATTTATTAACAATAGTTTAGAAGAGAAACCATATTCAAACCTAATACTTCTGGAAGACATAGAAAGTGATTACTTATTTGGTAATAAAAAAGCTAACTTTTCACTAAAATATGGTGATTTTTTAACCAACGGTGAATTAATGGATTCAAGTGCTAGATATAATTCAAATAATGTTGAAAATGTGAACTCGTCAAATTACAATAACTGTTTCCTTAAAACAACTCCCATTAAACCACAATTGACTAGAATATGTCCAACCCAAGACTGTATAAATAAAGACCAAATAGTCATAATACAGAATTCCTCTAATTCATACAACCTGAACTTAGATGAAAATATAAACAAAATTGAGTTACACAAAGTCAATACAAAACCTCAGCCTTTATACCAAAAGCAAAGTCCAAAACCACAATTAAATGTACCTCAAATAAACCAATCGCAAGAGAATAGAATAAACAAAGAGTCAAAGATAAAAATAATATCGGAAACTAAAATAAATTGGCCTCTATCTATAACGGGCAAGTTTGAGAAGATTACTCCGGACACAACTATATTTATTCCTGAAAAAAAGTATGAACCAACACCAGAGGTGTCTAGCACGGCACAAGTAAAAGAAAAAGTGGAAGATAGTAAAGTAATAGAAGTTTTAGATATAGAATATATACCAAAACCAGAAAACGATGAAATTTTAGATAAAAATCTCACTATACCAAGTCCAAAAACACCCAACACAGTATCTCAACCACGAGTGGTTCGGAAAAACAAACTCACCCCAGAGAGAACGGCGGCAATAGAAAAGAAAAGAAAATTCAATATGAAGCTAAAAAATGTCATAGAATCTTGTCTCAACAAGCTCGATGAACCGATAAAGACTGATGATAAGATAAATAAAAAAAATACACAAAAATCAATTTTGAGAGATGCAAATATGCAAGTGAGTAACACGAGAGATGAATCAATGAAAATCTTTCAAGACACCACAATCGCCTTTTTGGAAACCAGAATGAATAAAATGGAAGAGACTCTATTGAGTCGGATAGACAGAAATTCACAAAATATTATGGAATTGAAAAACTCGTTTCATAACAGTAAATCTAAAGATACAAAATTTGTGAACGCCCAAACCAATACGAGCGATGAGTGTTATAAGAAATTTCTTTACCGTGAAATATCACCATACTTAAGTGAGAATGCAAAGAATCTAATATACGAAGAACTATTCATAAATAAATATTCTTCGACTCCAACTAACTCGTATAATAGAAAACGTAGAAAAGTCTGCATTTGATTTTATTTTATTATCAATTTTTTAGATAACAATATTTTATTGTTAAATAATATTATCTGTAATAAATAATATTTAATAAAATATCGTTTTTTTATATTTTTTTGTATTGTATGACAAAAATAACAAACCTATTTTCATTTTATGACATTATCATTATTATTGTCATTCTATGATTGCAATTAATTAAAATATTAAAGATATACTTTTCTCTTTGTAAATAATAAAGGAAACTTACATATTCTTTAAATCCAAATATTACAAAATGGAGATAAAGTAAGCTGTTTTCTGAAATATGATGTTCTGTTTTTATTTAAATAATAATTTAATAATATTTTAGTACTTCAAGGGACTCTAAAGATGCTCCTAATATTTCCTACTTTTCCTTGGTATGTATTACGTATTATAAAATATTTATTTAATTTATTTATACTATACTAATATCTGTGACTATATTTTTAAAAAGGTGTATGTAGAAATACCCTTAACAAATTTTTTTGTTATATTAATATTCTAGTAAAACTTTTTAAAAGATTTGATTTAGTTTGGTATAATGGTAGTCACAAATCATATGAATCAAATATTTTTTTTGATATATTTATTTGCATATGAAATAACACTATTCTTAATGAGTTGTTCAGAAGTACTTCTTGTCCTTCATACATATATTATATAGGTTATTTTAGGGTTATTTTCTCTATATTTTTTTAATTTCGTAAAACTTTTATTTGCAGTTCAGATACGCTTCAAAGTTTGATAAATTCCTTATAACAACCTCGATGATAGCTACATTTGTTGCTGGTATCACAACGCCATATGCAATATCGTTAGTGGCCAGCGTATTTCAAAATATGATAGATTTCGCTAAATCGAATAACGGAATTTTAAATAAAGATGTCTTTATCAATTCTATGCACCTATTTGGGATAAAATATTCCTGTGTCGGTGTCGTTTTATTTTTTGGCGGTTATTTAGGAACGGCTTTAATAAACATAGCCGCTATTAATCAAGTAGGTATTGCAGATATTCAATACCTTTTATTTTCCATATATACGATATATGTAGTACCGTTTTCTTAACAGATATTTAGAATACGACTTTCCTATTTAAAGGCTGCGTTAAACCAGGATTTCGAATATTTTGATCTTAATCAGACTGGCGACTTCGCATCGAAAATGGCTGAGTAAAAATGTTTATTATATCTGAAATTGTTACCCACAATTCCGGTATTTCATTCATAATTTTAGAATAGTTCTTCTACAAGTAATTCTAAAGTAAAATGAACAGCTTATATTTTAAAACCTAAGTAATAATTCGCACTAACAGAGATATGATCAAGCTGGAGGAGGGTATTGGCGATAAGCTAACTTCTTTGGTACACAATTCGTCAGTTTCACTTAGTTGTATAATAATGGCTTTGATTAAAGGCTGGAAACTAGCTTTACTATGCCTGAGTACTGCTCCAATAACATTTTCACTTGTTGGACTCACTGGCAAGGTAGATCAAAACAAATACAGTAACCCCTCCTATAACAAGATAGATTTGTTCCGCGTTATAGGAAAACACCTTATAGGATTATTGTTGTATAACGAGTTCATATGACCGTAAAACGCGTTATGTACAAAACAATTCACGTTATATTTTCCCGTTAGGGGCGCTTTAAATGAAATATTAAGAAAGAACTTTATTAAATTAGAATTTTTACTTAAATTTATTAAATTTCATAACAACACAATTTACAAAGGTAAGCGAAATTAATTATAAACTGTAAAAAATAATTATAAATTTCATAGTATAGAAATATAACATTATAACTGAAATACCCGCGTTCTATGGGGGAAAAGACGGGGGACTGAAATCGCGTTATATTAAAACGCGTTATAAGAGTATCATATATAAATGAATACAATCCATAAATATGTAATAAAAATCTATTTGTAGATAGCCCACCGGTTGTACAAAAAACAAGCCAAAGCGAAAGGTCGGGCGAGCGCTGTGGCAGAAGAAGTCCTCGGATCTATTAAAACGGTTTATGCTTTTAACGGACAAAACTATGAAATTGGACGCTACAAGAAACATCTAGCTGATGCCAGAAGAATATATATTAAGAAGGAAGTGTTCACAGGAATTTCTATGGGATTTTTATATTTATGCGTCTTCAGTTCTTACGCTTTGGCATTCTATATTGGAATATATTTAGTGATCAATGAACCCAAGAAATACAATGCTGATGTCATGTTTTCGGTACGTTTTTAAGTACTTTTTTGTATGAAATATTTATATATTGTAATATTTATGACATGTAATGTAATTGTAGGTATTCTTTGGAGTCATGACCGCGTTAACTTACGTCGGTATGATAGGTTCATTAATGACATCTTTTGGATCAGCTCAAGGAGCTGGTGCACAGGTCTTCCGTGTTTTGGACAACATTCCATCTATAAATCCATTGCTTGATCTTGGAATTAAACCAAACACTATTAGGGGCGTAATAGAAATAAAAAATGTAGTTTTTCGCTATCCATCCAGACCTGGAGTTCTAGTTAGTGAGACTTTTTATTACTTTTTTTTGGTAATTGATTTTGGTATTTTAGTATAATAATGATAGAATTTTCTACACTTAAAGGCATGTTTTGACTCAAATAATAAGCTAGAATTATACTAAATTTAATTAAAATCCGTCTACAACAATTGCACCAGTTATTAAATAAACAAACCTTTAAAAAATATATTTTAAATATGTTTAATCGACATTTTAATTTTTCAACTGTGGTTTATCGGTAACAGGTACTAAATGATGTGAATATACATGTATCAAGTGGACAGTCCATTGCTTTGGTGGGGAGTTCTGGTTGCGGGAAGTCCACTATAATTCAGCTTATTTCAAGATACTATGATGTCACCAGCGGTTGTGTGAGTTTATTTATTAAATAAATAACAAATTCCTTAAAACAAAATATAAATAGATAATTTTTTTCAAGAATTCATAACTATGTTATGGACTTATCTCTCATGTTTTTGTTACACTGCAATATAAATACATTCTTGAACATAATAAATTTATATTTTATATAATTTGCCGGATTTGCTTTGTGATATTCCAACAAATAATATCAACAGAAAGTCAACAGATTCTCATAGATGGACGGGATGTTCGAGAAATTTCTGTGTGTTGGCTCCGGAGTCAGATAGGTCTGGTGCGGCAAGAACCCGTGCTATTCAATAAGACCATCTTCGAGAATATTCGTCTAGGATGTCTGGACGCCAATATTGATGACGTCATAAACGCCTCGAAACAGGCGAATGCTCACGAATTCATTATGAAACTTCCTTCCGTAAGTTTTGCACAAAACTTTTTAGTTAGTTACATTAAATAAACTCCCAAAAAGTCATTGTAGTTCTGCTAAAGGATAATTTTTATCTGATTTTTAAAGTGATCTGGTGTTTACTGGACTGGATTCTTACTAAAGATACTGATTATAGGGTTATGACACATTGGTAGGAGACCGGGGTGCGTCATTATCAGGGGGACAGAAGCAGAGGGTGGCTATTGCGAGGGCACTTGTTCGCAATCCTCGAATTCTATTACTGGATGAGGCTACAAGCGCGCTTGACGCCATATCTGAAGCTAAAGTACAGGAGGCATTGAATCAGGTTCTATTTTTAATTATGGTTTAAAAAAACTTATTTTATTTAATTTAGAATTTAGAAGATTCTTCTAGACGTAATGTGATAATTTATGTCTAGGCAGCCAAAGGCCGTACAAGCATAATTATAGCACACCGTTTGTCTACTATTCGAAATGTAGATAAGATATTTGTTATGCAACAAGGACTAATCGTTGAGACTGGAAGCCATGAAGAACTTATTAATAAGAAAGGTGTATACTATAAAATGTTTACGACATCTGAATATTTACCTCAAAGCGAAGAAGTGCATCTTGAGAAGGGTAAAAGTAGGTTTATTAAATAATAAACAGTATTTAGTATAAATGTTTAGAAGGTTGTCCCTTCAGGATATTTGAATTCATGAAATTTTATATAGTAGCAGACCAGCCTTCCCGAGAATTATCAAATATATCGAAAGACACTGTAGAGCTCATAACAGAGGTAAGAAACAATTTAAAACCTGTCCAAGTTTCAACATGACTTAATTTAAAAAATTAATTGATTTCAGGATTTGAAAGGCGATAAAGTATTCTCAGTACCGCCGCTTTCGTTTTGGGAAGTAATTGCACTAAATGCTCCAGAGTGGAAGAGTATTGTATTGGGCAGCCTCTGTTCAACCATTAGTGGATTCTCCATGCCTCTATTCATAGTGGTCTTTGGCGATCTATTCGGTGTAAATGTTTTTATAATTATTTATTTATATGCTATTTCATACTATTAGCACGACTGAATCCAAAAAACTCTTTAAAATATTTATATATTTTATAGTCTATGTCAAATCCTGATCCTAATATTTTGATGGATAAAGTTAAGGATGTTTCAATTATGTGTATTTGTATCGGGTGTGCAATGGGTCTCTCGAATGCGATCGAGGTAAGTTTTTTATTTAAATATTTTATTAGTTGTATGTAGTTGAAAATGTAGCCCAAAAGCATATGAAATTGACAATACTTTATTATATACCGTTTCTGTCTTCTGAAACTATATAGACATTATCATTCGGAAGCGCCGGTGCGTATCTAACAGAAAGGCTGCGTTTGCGCATGTTCAAGCAATTGTTAACTCAGGACGTTTCGTTCTATGATGAACGCGAGAACTCTCCCGGTGCTCTGTGCGCGCGACTCTCCGCTGAAGCAGCATACGTCCAAGGGGTATGTTTATTTTATAGCAATATTCTATAGGTTAATCTACTCCGGTATTACCAGTTTTAGTTAATTCTTATGAAAGAATGGGGTGGATGGAACTTTCCCATCAAAAACGAAATGCCTTCACGCTTTTTCTACCAATTTTCGGTTGTAGTCTGCTCATTAACACATGTTAAAGAACTTCGTACCAAAGATATAACTAGATGCTGACTTATACGAGTATTTGTTTATTTGCTTTTAAATTCCGTAATAAAGTTTTTTGTCTTGGTTTTTATTTTCTTTGAACCAAAACAAAAAAACTCAACTATTTACTGTCAACGAGTCAAGAGAGGTACCTTTTGCTTTTACACACTTTATAAATTAGATGTTGATACGATATACGATGATACGTTATTTACTTTACTTAAAGGCCACGGGCCAACGGATTGGTATTATTTTGCAAGGAGTCGGTTCTGTTGGCCTAGCGCTGTTTCTAGCTATGTGGTGCGAATGGCGCGTCGGTATGGTCGCTTTTGCGTTCCTGCCACTCGTCATAATAGTCATTTGGCAACAAGGAAAAGCAACAGACGATGAATCCGAAGGATATGCCAAAGCATTGGAAAATAGTACAAAGGTAAGCTTTAGAGAGCCTTCGGATTTTTTTAAACTATAAACTGTTTCTTCTCTAAAGCGAAGTTGATAATATATAGTAATAGTTGACTACAGTCAAATCATATATATTAACATTTTTCATGTACAGATAGCCGTAGAAGCTCTATCCAACATCCGCACGGTGGCGTGTCTCGGACTGGAGTCCTTTGTGTCCCGTGAGTATGCTCGGTGCCTGCGTCCCGCAAGAAGGCCCGCAGTCCTCGCCGCGCACTGGCGAGGCCTACTGTCGGGCCTTTCGCGTTCAATGTTTAACTTCGTAAACGCAGCCGCTCTCACCTACGGCGGACACCTCATCGTCTCTGAAGGGGTTGCTTATCAAGATATACTTATGTTAGTGTCCATTTGCATACTTGAACTTTGTAATCGTTCAAAATTTAATTTAAATATTAATTATAATTGTTAATTAAGACTTGTTTACAATTTGATTTCTTAAAATTTAGAAATTAGAAGTCAATTAGATGTCCTTTACAAAATTAAAATGTTACTAATATTATAAAAAGAAATTTTGTGAGTATGTATGTTTATCACTTTTTAAATTTTATAGTAATATATGATATACATTAGAATATAAGCTTCAACATACCACCCAATGTAGAATTTAGGGAAAACAAATTCGATGGTAAAAGATATTATGTTATAATCTCATAGCTTAGATTTTTTACCTTTAAAAAAGAGTGCTGGGTATGGTAGTAGAGGGATAGACAGGTAAAGGACGACCGAAGAAAAGATGGATGAATTGCGTGAAAGACGATATGGAGAAGAAGAAGATACAGAGATGACGAGTAATAGGAGAGTATGGAAGGAAAAAACATACTGCGCGGACCCCAAAAGTGGCATAAGGGCAGGAAGATGATAATGACCTAAATTATTAGAATAAAATGTATGATTAAACGTCTTCGCACGCAGAACTACACAATCATTACAAATGGCGTCATCTCAAGCTCAAAACGCTTTTGCGTATGCTCCTGACTTTCAAAGAGGAATAAACGCGGCAGCAAGGATAGTAGATCTACTGAACAAGACACCTAATATAGTAGACCCGGAGAAACCGATTGACAAGTTTGTTAGTAACCTTTTATGGATAAATACTATTTACATTTTACTGAAGTTTTATTTTTTTTAATATATTTTTTTTAGATAGCAAATGGCGATGCGAATTTCGATAAAGTAAAATTTAATTATCCCACCAGACCAACCGTAAAAGTTCTTCGAGGACTCGACTTGAAGGTAAAAATTATGAGCAATATTTATTATATATAATTTTTATTATATTAGTAACTCTAGTCAGCAATTCTATCTGATCGTTATTTTTTTCGGGTAACAAGTATCCTATATTTTGATCGAAGCAATAAGGTATAACCGTATTTAATTTCGTCCAAATACGTCTAATAGATAATCCGTGATGGGCAAAAAAACAAAAAGATTTATTATTTATCCCATTTCCATATTGCTAATAAATAGACATCTACTAATTTACCTCTTTCTTATCATCCTTTCCTAAGTGTCAATATAGCTAAGAGACAAATGTTAGATAGAATCACAGACAAGCCATAAATAAAGAATTGAATGGACTATTAAAAAAAAGACGTTATAGCAATGCGATAGTCTGACACAGAGAAGTTTTAAATGTATATGATTTTTTTCTACAGATACAACATGGAAAAATAGTAGTGCTAGTGGGCCACAGCGGATGTGGAAAGAGTACGGTGATCCAGCTCCTACAAAGATACTACGATCCCGATGACGGAACCATCGTAAGTGAATGAATCTGAAGTGCACGCACTTGTACTGTTCTAAAACATTCAAAATGCTTAACACTTTTTTTAATTTTTAAGCACATCCTAATAAATATCTTCTATCTTAGCCATAAATGATCGAGTACTAGTTGACAGACTAAAATTTTTTGGTTATTATAGACTTTAAGCGAGAGATCTTTAAAAGAACTGCGGATAAACGAAATCCGTTCAAGTTTCGGTCTCGTGTCTCAAGAACCTACTTTGTTCGAGCGCAGTATTCGTGAGAATATTGAATACGGAGATATATCCAGGGTTGTCACCGATCAGGAGGTTGTGAGCGCTGCTAAACTTGCCAACATCCACAACTTCATCGTTTCCTTGCCGCAGGTACCAATATAACTCTGTCTTTAAACTATTCCATTAATTCATGTGTTATTTTAATTTAATATGGTATGTATGCACGCAGGGTTATGAAACAGACATTGGCTCGAAAGGTATACAATTATCAGGTGGACAGAAACAAAGAGTCGCTATTGCTAGAGCGCTTATACGAAACCCTAAGATTTTGCTTTTCGATGAAGCTACAAGCGCCCTAGATGGCGAAAATGAAAAGGTAATTATGGATTTTGGAAATGTCTTAATGTCTTTACATTGGTAAATTTTCGTAAGTACTCTACAGGGAACTTATGCGCAAACACTAAAGTTTAAATGTAGGTTCATGTGTGTACCGGACACTGAAAAAAAGATAAAATATTTATTACATTTTAATCTGAGTTCACAATCTTAAATATACAAAAGACTAAGGAAGGTCTGGGCACCTTCCTTAGTCATCATTATACCTTAGGTGATATAAAATCAAATTTATTCTTAAAAAGACTACGTGGTAATACAAAATTTTTAATTAAAGAATTTAAGCTTTTGCTTCGAGTTTTGTTATTTCAGTTTAAAAAAAAATCTACACTTCAGCCAATGTATTCGAAATCAATGTCTATTCTATGGACGATGATTATGCACATATCAATCTCTTAACTTTCTCTTACCTATTTTCGATCGACTTTTATTATCGATCGTTATTTTTATGCGATTATTTGACTAAACACCATACGGTTCATCTGATCATATGTAATGCCATCTCTCATAGACCTTTCACTACACTTTTGAGAAATAGGCGATTGTTTCTAAGAATCCAAAGCTTATGATAGTCAATGGAAAATACAAACCTTCCTCCAAATTTTTCAACCCAAAGTCCGAGTATATAAGGTATAGTAACTTTTGTAAAGCTACTCTTTGCAACTTTGTACCTGCCAACTCCCTAGCAATGCACGTGCCGCAAATGACGTCCTAGCCCATACGACAAAATATAACACAATTTTCTAAAATAGGATAGTTAATTTTAAAGGATATACAGGGCGGTATCCCAGTTGTCACAGGTTCGAATCCTGACAGTTTTTTTATTCTACATTCATATATAATTTTAATGTGGTGGGTTCCCATGATTTGTTTGTAGCAAATTTAACCTATGGTATATGTTCGTAGGTTGTACTGTCGGCTTGTGTCGCTGGACGCACTTGCGTGCTGGTGACGCACGGGGCTCGCCCAGTGGGCACGGACGCGATTGTGCACGCGCTCGCAAGCGGACGTGTGCTTGAGTGTGGAACTCATGAACAACTCATGTCACTGCGAGGACTTTACTACTCCTTGCATGTTAAAGAACAATAAATATTTATTTTGTCAATACGAATTCGGAGTTTCATTATACCGCAAACAAGTAAACTTTCATATAGAGGCTAGTATCCCATTTAACTGACAATACTTTGTTTAGTTGACAAACAACGTTTAGAACTTATTAGAACGTCATCAACTTATTTGGGATACAACACTACTGCCAAACCTATTTGAGATATAGAAAAATACTAAAAGAATGAACTGCTTATGGATATATTTAAACAGTAGATGAGAGTATTTTTAACTTTTAACTGTTACTCGCCCCCGAATAATACAAAAAACGCCAACTTAGGTATGAGTGTGTGATTGTATTGAAAATAATTAGTGGCCACTCTTTTTTATATACATTAGATAATAACGCCTAACGTCTTTAATTCAGCTGTCTAGTCAATATTTTTTAATTCCTTATATTATTTCCTTCTAAGATAGTATTTACTTTTTTTTATTTATTCCATTTATTCTGATTTTGGAATAGACCTTACAAAATCGTTAATTGTTAATACAGTAGAAATAGTTTTTTAAACTTATTGACTGATGGCTTATGAGTCAAATTTAAAGCTTTTTTCGTTCGTAGATCCGTTTCGGCCCATTTGTATAGAATCAGCCCATTTGCATATAATAAGTACTTTTATGAGTCTACCATTTTGGGAAATGTCTCTGTAGTTATTTCTAGTGTTTATTTTATGAAAGACATTTCTTAAATAAATGCTTGCTATTTTTCCTACCTGTATATTCATTTATAAAACATAAAACGGTTGTGACATAGCAACTACCCGATCCCCAGGGCAGAAGGCCATAAGACCATACTATGAAATTATTGAGCTGAGCGGAGCGAAGCTCTTAACCGTTTGGTAAACTTCTTTTTGAAGCAACATCACATAAAAACTACTGAACCGATTTGAATGAAAATTGGCAGAGCTATAGAGCTTGGGAATGGGCATGTTTTATGAATGGGCAAAACCGAATTAAAATATCTCATTCCGTTCAGAAATAATGGTCAAAAAACTATTTCTCCCATAGACTCAATGTTATCAGAACCTCCGCCCGCTTGCAAATACATAAATAAAATTAGAAATACATAAATTAATAATTAAATAATGTGCAAAATCTTTTCTACGTTCGCAAACTGACAAGAAATTTCGTAAATTGGAAAAAATATATTTTTTAATTACGGTGATCAAACAGTAGCCACCCCTAATTGTGTCGCCTGATGCCTAAACTTCATGGTGTCAATTTTTTTAAATTAATTTAGATTTTTATTTATTTTACATTACATTAAAAATAATTCTTATGCACATTTTAGAGCATTAAAAAAGGTGAGGGGGCTCAGCTCAACTCCCGTAGCGCACGGCGGCTAATTCTAGTTGATAAATAGGCTACATGTGAATCATCACTTTGATCAAGTCAAACTAGTTTGATTGTATTTTAGCTTTATTAAAATTATTAGTTTATGTTTCATCAGTTCTTATCTCACTTATTATAATAATAACTTTATTTATTTGCAGTCCTTATCTTTTGCACAGGAAAAATACAACTAATATAAATTAATATATTTTACATATTTTTTTATCCCGTTGGTTTACTTACAGTAATTGATGGACATTTTAATGTTATGATTCCCATTTATATTTCTCCAAATAATATCACATATTAAATATATTGTTATAATAAGTCTGTATTCCAGTACCATGTCTGGGTTATGAATTGGAAATAATATCAAAAGCATTACTTTTGAACCTAATGAAAAGTAGAATACTTGCCTTTCAAAATAATGTTACGCAAAAAGTGGTTAAAGTAGAATTAAGTATTGTTATTCCAAATAATTTTCATAATAAAGTTTTCGATTTTTGTTATATTAATTTAATATTTGTAAGACGAAAACGATAACAAAACTTAAATTTAGTGACTGGGCCACCGTGGGAACGTATGGAAGAAGAGAAATGTTATATGATTTACATGGTTAGAGGCAATTGAATTATGATCCGGTATTCTTTGGGCACAAGCTAAATCCATTTATAATAGAAATAAAATTTTAAATTCAAAAGATAAAATAAAGGCACCTTGGGATGTTTTATCTAGTGTTGGCAAAACTAGGGCTGCTAAAGGATCTATAAAGTTAAAAATTGATAATGTTGAAATAACTTCAGATATAGATGTGGCTATTTTTGATACATATCACTGAAATTCCAATAACAGCCACGCGTTGTTTAAATTCTTCATCGTGATGCAATTGCTTAATTGACTATTTATGTTAGTCAGTAATAAATATTTTGTTTTTATACTTGTTCTATCAAATGAAATTGCTAAAACATTTAAAATCGGTGATCTTTGGGGTAAAACAGTTAAATTACTAAGCACTATTATAAATGATATGGCCCCTTAAGTATCCCTAATTTTTAACAAATGTATTGAAACCGGTATATTCCCAGATTTGATGTAATATAGTAAAATAATGATAAGGTAATTTTCGAAAAAAATATTCAAACCAAATGATAGAATTTGTTTATAGCAATAGAATTATGCATAGTGAACGATATGGTTTTACCAAAGATAAATCGACAACTGAGACGGGTGCCACGGTTCTTGAGCACATTTACGATAGATGGTAGAAGTCGCTGAATGTTGTTTGAATGGTGTTTCACGATTTATATAAAGCCTTTGATTGCGATGACCATTACCTATACAACAACCGTTATCTAAACATTTATACATATAGATAAAATTAGTGTGTATTTGTAATTTTTAATTAAAAGCTTTTTATGGTGCATCATGTTCTAGACATTCGGAACAGTAGTAACTGATAGCACAAAAACATGCATTGACAAGATTTTTTTTTAATTATTAAAAGGTAAAACGTATACGTAAACGTAAGTTTTTTTAAACTATTTTTTGTTGTTGTTTTTTTTAGGTTTTTTCATATAATATTATTGTTTTTTTAGATTTTTTCGTTTTATTTCATTCTTTAAATAAAGCCCGTGTATTCTGTATTAAAGGCGTTTTATAAATTTGATATTTTGTATAACTCGTTATTTCTGTGGTCAAATAGTGACTTTAAAATTGGATAATAGAATAGACCATTAGGACCTGTCCTTTTATATAAATAAGAATTTAATATTTGTCTATAATTAAAACAAAATGTAATTGATCAAAATCTTTAATAATTCATTGTTTCCGAAATAAAAATTCAATGAAATTCAGCAGCAACCTGAAAAAGACGTAGGTATAAATAATTTTTTTTTTTTTCAATCCAAGATGAATCTACATTTTAGTAGTCGTTCACAGAACACGTGATGCTTTTATAAAAATTTTACCACGTTATGTTTTTATATACTTCAAATCGATTTTCATTTTATTTTTGAAGAAAAACCATGTTATACATAGAATAGTAATAATCTAACACCACACCAATTTGTATTAAAATCTGTCCAAAAGCTTTAGTTATATCTATTGTAATTATTGCCTCCATCAGTTTAGTAACCTAACAGTAAAATACTCTGGAGTAAACCTCTGAACTAAAGTACATACACAGTACATCTAAGGTATAAGCACATATAATTATTTCAAAGTTCTGTTCAGTAGTATCTGCGTGATGCGAACAAACAAACGGACCGAGGAACATTTAAAACATTTTTTGGAGCATGTATTAAGTTAGTATACCTATGGAGTCGGAGATACCATGGCTGCAGCAGTCAGTTGCGAAATGATACTGCCCGCAGCGAGATTCCCAAAAAATGATTGAGCACCTGCAGCGAGGCTGCCAGCTGCTATGCCAGCTGAACCGAAGCCCAGCCATGGCATCACCAGACCTAAACCTAGGCCACCTGTGACGTATATGACGGCACCGCCGATAACATTCACGAGTATTGCTGCGAGAAGCCCCATTTTATATCTGAAATTAAATTATACATTTTTAATCTCGATTAAATTGCAAATAACAGAAAACAATTCTGATTTAAAATTTCAAACTGGCAGCGGAACGAAAATTTTGTTTGTTTCTCGAGATATCATAGGAATTAACTTTTTTCAGAAATAATCCACAATCCGTTAACATCTCAACCTGGCCTCACTTCATTCCGTTACAGCAGGAAATAAAAACAGTAAAGCTGAGCTACTTTGTCTAAATTATTATTCCAACTAATAAGAATTATATTTTTTATAATCTCAGATTTAGGTGAGAGTAGATTGTTATTATTTAAGCATATTTTAAGATTGGTCTTACAATATATACGAAAACTAAATACTATTGTACTTTATACTCAATGTAGTTTGAAATAATGTGCGGATCAAAATATTATGTGGTTACTTTATAAAATAGTCTTAAATCTCCAAGAATAGTTAACAGAAAGACGTAATACACCAGCGGTGACTAATACGAATCTTTCCATAGATTACTTAAAAGCAATAAAAAAACAAGTTATTTTTATTATTACACTTATATATTATTGAACATGCTTATACGAGTACTATATGGAAATAAAGTCTTTATTAAGTTAATTTTATTTCGTTAAGTTAATAATTTAATCACAATATGCAATACAATTTTTAATACAATGTAATGGCGGTATTGTCATTATTAAGATGGCGGCGGAGGCGTCATTCTCACAAATACATTTCTACATTAATTGTAAATCTTAAATTTATTATTATGGTGCCTATGGTTCATTGCAGCGGCGGGTGTGAATTATTAGTAATATACATAAATAATATTATTGTTTATTATTTATTAATTTCTAACAATTAACATCGTAAAAAAATTGTGCTGTTTCATTAATCATTACAGCTATATGTAATAGAAACTACACAATTATTTTATATGCAAAATTAATGTAGTAGCAAAAAAAAGTGTATTACCCAAAAAAAACGTCTTTCACAGAACTTCTTGGTCACAATAAAACGAACGCTCAACGCAAGGCTGAAGACAGAACTGCAAAATCAAAATTGGTCGTTGCAGGCTGACTCCACTTTGTATTTATATATAAAGATAAGCATATATAGTACAATTGTAGTGCGTTATACACAAGCAATACCGATTGATAATACGAGATTGATGTTATTATTGACACAGTTCTTTAGCTTTATAAAACTAGGATCCGCCAACTATTGAATGGCTAAACATTTTTTCAATCTGTTTTCGCTATAACATACGCGTTCGGCTCAGACATACATGAGAACATTTTTAGCTAATTATCTAGTCGTATTCTGGAGACAATTAAACACAAAGAACAGTAACCAAACGGTTAAGAGCTTTGTTTCGCTTAGCTCAATTAAGACCACCCGGGTTAAGGGATGGCAGAAGTTTTGGGACTCACTGACCACGAGAGGTTACCCCCATTACCTTGGTGAGACGTCCCGGTAAAACATTCATTCAATCTGTTAAAAGCCGATTTTACTAAAGAAACATTTGTTACAAGTAACATTAATTTAAATATTCCATGTAAATATTAAAACTTAATTATACTTCTATGTGAATAAAGATAAACCATAAAATTTGTAATGACGATAAATATATATACACACATACATATAAATATATATAAATATAAATATCATATATAGCATATTAATTATCATTTTTGCCAGATATCCGTTGATTACGACTAATGTCAGCTAATGCCCTTATATGTCTCAGTCAGGCTTTCCTATATTATTATTATTATAATATTAAGTACAATAATCTTAAGACTAAGAAACCCTGGTAAATCAATAAAAGGAAGTAGTAATAAAAATGCTTATATAATTGTATTCGAAATGTACGGGATTGTGAAAATAACTAAAATATTATTTTTGAAACATATTTTTATGATTAATAGTTTATAGCTCCCTTTTGTAAACATGAACGTCATATATATATATATATATATATATATATATATATATATATATATATATATATATATATAGCTTGGTATAGTTCGATTCTGATACAAGTAGGATTTCGGGAAATCCATGACAACTTATTAAAATGTTGCCAAACCTAAAATTATAAATTAAAAACGGTTATTATATTGCGCTAGCAACATTTTAATTTTAATTAAAGTAGATTTATGTTCAATAATTAGAAATATATCACATTTCCTAAAGTTCTTATTTAATTTTTTTATTATGGCTTCATTCACAAATATGCTTTTAAGTTTTTAGCCAATTTCAAGTTTCAATTTATGAGACCTTTTATTATTTAAATTATCCAAGAGGTATCAGTACCTCTAGGGTGTAAAAAGTTTTTATTTCGAGAATTAATATATGTTTATTGACCGTCAAGTCTTTGGACAAAAAGTAATGCTCTATAATCATTGTATTTATCTTTTTTTAGTTTAATTCTGGTATGTCAGGCGGCAAACGATTCAGTACCAAAATATTGTATTTGACATTGACGTAAACAAAAAAAAATATTAATTTTGTTTCAAACGTGTTGTAGTATTTAATGGTTTTTATTAATTTAAAGTATTAACAGTATGTTATTTAAAGGAATACCTTTCTACAAATGTTTATACTTCTAAGCCCGAGTATTTTTATAAAAAAGATACGTTTTTGCTTCACGTATTTGTGTATAATTAAATCGTTTACTGAATTTTCTATTGTTCCTTTTTCGTGTGAATAACAAATAAACTAATATAGTAAGCAGATATAGGAGAGGGATTCACTTTTGGCAAAAATAATTACATTTTCTGCCGCTATAAAGTAAAGTTTAAAATTTAATAATTTTTGATAAGATTATTTATGAATAATAATACAATATTTACATGCCGTATATGTCTGTATTTAAATCATCAGAGAGTGAATAACATAAATATATAATATGATAAGTAATTCATACATTGGGTTAATTTTAAAATGCAAATACATCCGTAACATAGTTTTTATAAATCTGTACTTCTTCCGACATCTTTGAAAACATATTTATGATACTGACTGACTGATATGACTTGTTGTGACTGTTGACTTGTATCCAAGTTTAACAATTTGTATATATTGTCCTAGAAATTAACTTATAAAAACACCATGCCCTGGCTGTCAATGCTTCAGAAATACCTCATTGAGATAGTATTTGAAACAAAACTTATTAATTCTATAAAGAATGTGCAGAGTGTATCAAACCTTTGCATGCATTGACATGAGAAATGAGGTGCAAGAAATTAGGATAAACTAATAGAAAGGCCATCCTGCTCCTGATTTATTTAATTAAGACTTATGATATTAACACAGTTCCTTTACTGATCTGGGAGAAATTGGACTTTTGAATATATATATGTATAACTAAGCATAAGTAACATTAAAGTTCAGCAGCATACAAGGACAAAAAAATATATCTACATAAAGTCATGGCATGGTATGGCATTATGCTCTGGGATCAGGGGTAGTTGCAATGTCACAACCGCTTTATGTTTTATAAATTAATATACATGTAGGAATTATCGCAAGCATTTATTTAAGAAATGTCTTTCATAATATTAACACTACAAATAATCACAGAAACATTTCCCAAAACGTGCACTCCTGAAAGTACTTATTATAAGAAATGAGCCCATTCTATTACGGACCAACGGACGGAAAAGGTTTAAAATTGTGACTCAAGTCAATACTATAACAAATTGTAAATAAATAATAAACTAGGGGCGCTAACAGACCCTCAATTTCAACTCAGTGCACTCGCGAAATCTCGTTGCCGTTTGCATATTGAGCGAAGCGAGCCCAGTATATTGACTCATCGTGATGGACAATGTCATTGTAAAGCAAATTTTTCGCGCAATTTTTTTTTCCCATTTACCTCAATGGGATATCAGTTTTTTGACGATTATTCCTCAACAAGACATTTTTCAAAATTTTTATGTAAACCATGTGTGTCCTTTTGATTGCATAATTTCATTATTTTCCGTCAAGTAGTTTTCGAGCCTATTCGTGACAAAAAATGTGAAAAATGAGTGTCCATGGAATTTCTTGCCAGCTAGCTCTTCTCCATGAACCTACTCTTTGGAAGCGTGCGACAAGTGCAATATATGCTTTCTTGATATAAAAAAAATGTACTAAAACACGAAAACATAATTATGAATTTTGTAAACGCAAGACTTGTACGATTATATTTCCGTACGTGCTCTTAGAGAACTTAAGTCTAAGACCTACATTATAGGTAGAAGATTTGTAAAGTGTTCTATGCAACTTTCCGTCAGCTATCCCTTTATCATTGCACTTGATAAAAATTGGTATTTTTATCATGAAATGGTTTCTGCCATGACAAAACGAAAGGTCGATTTCTGGGTACACTAAACACAAGATATAATTTTCACAAAAAAATTTAATAGATTTTGCTTCCGATAGTCTATTATTGGAGGTATCCGAGTGGTCGCAGATTCGAATCCTGTCACTGACGACAATTTATTCAATCTACATGATTTGCCGCGTGCCCGAATGTGGGACTCACGGACAACTCATGTTACAGCAGGAACTGTATTACTATTATATTCTTAATACTACCGTACAAAGTAAACAAAACAATAGTAACAAAATAGAACAGTACAAAGGAAAGATTAATGATACAAATTGGTAGCCTTATCGCTTTAAATCGATTTCTTCCAGACGACCTTAGAGACAGGAGATTGCAAGTATATATGGGAGCGTGGTGTAAATATAATTATAGAAACATACATGCTATCAAAGCGGGCGTTAGCTAGCTCAGAGTGACGTAAGCACCCATAGTGCTGAACGTCTAACTCTGTATATATACGCGCAATATCGATTTTTTTATACACGAGACCTTCTGGTATGAGTTTGGTATTTTTAGAAAGCCCTTGGCCCATAGACCCAGAAAATGCATTTACACTTAGCAATATACCTACCGCCTCACCTCTACGGCCGTTTGAAAAATGAGACTAAAATTTAGTTTTTGGCTCCGCACCAGTATAAAATCACTTACTTCCACCTTGAAAAAGATTTTCCTAAAGGTCCTCGTCGAGACCTTTTCAACAAGCCCAAAAACGCCAAAATCCGACCACCGGTTGATGAGATATGGCATTTTGAAAATTTTGACTGGCGCCTCCATCGATGATTACTTTGTCTGTGTGTGGGTATATTCGTAGTTTCAACTGATTTTGTTCAAACTTTCAGGGATTGAAGTACATCAAAAACTAAGACTTTTTTGTTCTACGACATTTCGATTTGGCCGCCATGTTGGCCGAGGCCAACCCTCGAAAGGCCAAAAATGGCCATTTTTCGTACAGGGACTGTGGCCAAACCAGTTGACGTACATTGACAAATTGAGCATCATTGGAAAGGTCTTAAGCTTATTTTTTGAATAATGTCCATTTTAATGGCAAAAACATTTGTTGGCGTGACATTTTTGGTCAAAAGGCAAAAAATGGCCAACTGGCCGGGGACAGATCGGCCATTTTCTCAAAAACGGCGCCAACGATTTTTTTGAAAATTTCCTCATTCGTAGCCCCAAATTAGAGCTAAAATTTGGTATATAGCATATATCTGGGAAAACTCGTTATTTCGAGATATGGCCGTGAGAAGTTCAAAAAATCATGAAAAATGACCAAAAATTGCCAAAAAATGACTTTTAAAGCCAGAATCGTACTCACAACACGGTTAAAATTCAATGCTAGTTGCACAGTGAATAAACTCACTAACGCATTGCCGTCTGTAACAATAAAACAAAATTTACAGAAAAAAATCTGAATTCTGAAGAAATTCTGTTTTGAAGCAAGGAATTAAAAAAATAAATGGAAACTGAAAAAATCAAATGAAAAAAAAATCGGGCACCTGTGGGAATCGAACTCGAGGTCTCGTCTTTGTCATTACAACGCTCATCCTCTGAGCCCAAACACTCTCATTTTGTCACAGGCAACTATTCCAAATAATAATAATAATAATAATAAATCAATTTATTTCAGATAATTCATCCATAAGTGTTAGTAACATTTTAACTTAAGTAACTAATGTTATAATAGTACTCGTAGTTAGTATTCAACATAACAATCTCAAATTATACAGAAAAATAAAATTAATAAAATGCACAAAATTCATAAAATTATTAAAATTAAATATAAATTCAATTCAAATAAATATAAATTAAATTCAAATCAAATATAATTAAAATCAAAAAACTATTAAAGAAATTAAATAAAATAAAATTCATGGAAATCATCGTTCTAATTATTATTATTTTTTTTTAAATTCTACAAATAACTCAACGCTATACTCCTACAGTCAGTATACGCTACGCTTCGATGCTACGTGTACACTATCCCAGGACCTCCAGAGGGGAGCGTCTAGCTTTAACGCCAATATGCTGAGAAGACTGTTGGAGCTGTTCAGTAATCTTGTCATTGCGGACGCGGTCCGCTTTCGTATTATCGCATAGAAGTCGTCTACACGAGCCTCCGCAAACATTGCCGATGCACTGCAGTATCGAGGCTTCCTCAACAAAGCCCTCAGCACATTGTTGTACTGAACACGCAGTGCGCTATATGTCCGCCGCGTATAGTTCTCCCATAGGCTGCACGTGTAAAAGGACTGGCAATAGGCTTTAAATAATATTAATTTTACCTGTGTCGAACACCGTGCAAACCTACGGGCTAACATATTGCCTCTAACCGACGGAGCCCTGCGCTCCCGCTCGATATCACTATCATCACCCAGGGGTTCATTCACAATATGACCAAGGTATTTAAATTCAGATACTAGTTTCAGAGAAGTTCCACACAGATGTATTTTAGGGATGAAATTTAACTGTTCCTCGAAAAATTAAAATTTCATTTTATACCTCATTTCAATTCAATTTTATACCTCAGTCCTCATTTCAATTTTATACCTCAGTCCATTCTCCTTTGCATATTCCTCACAGATTTTTATCAGTCTTCGAAGACCACTGACCGACGGGCTCAACAGAACCATATCGTCTGCGTAACTAAAATTGTTCATCATTACGCCATCTATCGAACAACCGACGCCTGCCCCGCTAAGCCTCTCTATGAGCCCGTTTATGTAAAGATTGAACAATCTGGGTGACGTCAGGCCCCCCTGTCTTACTCCACACCCTAATTTATATGGTTCACTAAGTGCATCACCCCATCTTACCACATTACTTTGGGCACCATACCAGTACTTTAATAGTGATATCAACTCCGGTCTTAAACTGCTTTTCAAGCTTCTGCCATAAAATTTTATAGGATACGAGGTCAAATGCCTTCGACAGATCCAAAAAACACGCAAACACATGGGTCTTTCTATCCGTGTAGTACCTTACAGCTTGCTTGAGACACAATACTGCGCTCTCAGTTGACAGCTCTGATCTAAAACCGAACTGCGCATCGTGTATGTTAATTGTTCTGCTAAGTTGAGTATCAAGCAAGCCGTCAAGCACTTTGGCTATGATGGTGGCAAGAAATATCGGTCTGTAGTTGGTTCTGTCCGCCGCATCCCCCGCCCTATTCTTGATTATAGGCACGACTATTGTCCTTGTCATCGAGTCCGGCAGAAAGCCGTGGCTTATACAAATATTGTATAACAAAACTAGGACTCTAGGAAGGTGCACACCAGCGTGTCGCAGATGCTCAACACTCAGGCCATCATGTCCAGGCGACTTTCCACGCTTCATACCCATTATTGTATCTACTACTTCGCTAGACGTGAAACGTACAAAGCTTTCCCCATTATTTATGATATCCCCCCTGCCAGCCTCGGCGAAATTGATCTCACAGGGATCCACTGTAAATTGTGTTTTAAACATATTTGCTATGTTACGGCAACCGCTCACTCCCCCTACTTCAGCCGGAATATTCGTATTATATATTCGTATTCAGTTTGTCTGTTTGTTGCCAGAATTTTCCAAAATGTTTGTTTCTATATGACGTAGCCAGTATGTCCATTTTAATCTGTTCTGAATTGTCTTGGCACCATTTAAGTTTGTTTTTAAAGGCCCTACGAGAGTCCCTAATGTCATTATAGATAGTTCCATGTGTTGGTCAAATAAATGAGTATATATTTGCATGAAAAATAATCGCACAGCATTTTGTTTCCAATCCTTTTACAAAACTATTGATATCAAAACAAAAACTTCTCAACGAAGTAAATACCGAGTGACGAAAGCGAATCCACTGACAATTTGTGCAACGTTTCGAGCACATTCACATTTTTTGTTTGTTTGTTTGTTTGTTTGGCAACGTTCCGAACACATTCACATTTTTTGTGTTTGTTTACGTTTGTGAATAAAAATGTTCGTGGTTTTTTTCGTCGCAAAATTCATATCAGGAGTTTTGTCAGTGGATTCGCTTTCGTCACTCGGTATTTACTTCGTTGTTATATAATACCATAATTATATTACAATCAATTAAACATAAACCGTACTCCTATATTAAACTTAAACAAATTTATACACATTTGTTATATACTACACATAATATATAATTATGTAAACGTACTTATCAATAACTTACATATTTATTAAACGTTTAGGGCCAACAAAAATTAAGATACCTTGTCTTAATTTTTGTTTTTTAAAAAAAAGTGATCGGGATTTTCTAATTTCTATGAGAAGGCTATTCCAGAGTTGGATTGCCTGAACAGTGAAAGATTTGTTGACGAAAGTGGTTTTGTGGATTGGCATATATAAATAAGGCCAGACAATCAATCAGATTTCTGGTTTTGGGTGATTTTTAATTCTCTCAAGTTTGTTATGTTGGTCCTCGTTAAGATTGGTATAGCTTGCGTCCGCATAATCTAAAATATGTAAGATTAAATACTACTAAAAAAAATTTGGTAGGTTTTGAGATTTAGCCAAAGCCTTTGATTGCGCAGACCATCAAACATTACTATGCAAAATTAACCACCACGGAGTGCGATCTTATTGCCTTTTACCTTAAACAAAGAGCACAGACGGTTGATCTATTTGGTTGGTTGATGTTCAACTAGGATCTATTCTTGGTCACTTCTTTTTTTACTTTACATTAATGACTTATCCTTTTTCGTTAAAGGTAGGGTTTTTGGGACTCTACTTTTTGATGATGACACCTCGTTTATTTTTATTTATTTGGCTCGACTCGTTTATTTTGGTTATTTTCATATTATATCTAACGGTATTTTGTTATGGAGCAGTGTTGCCGAAATTATTTCTAGGTTTATTTTACAAAAAAGAGCTGTGCGGGCTATTTATAACTTAGTGACGGTAGTGATTCTCTGAGAGATGCTTTTAAAGAAATGGGTATTCCCTACGGTAGCCTCTCAATACATATTTAACTATATTTAAATACTTATATCAAAAACAGTGACAAACATACGATAAATACCAGAAATAAAAAGAAGCTCAATGTACGCATACATTATAAAATTCCACAAAATATCTTAGACCTTCCTATCCTTAGTTTCAAATCTAAAATTAAAAGCATTATTAAATGAATGTCACTATAGCATTCAAGAGCTATTAGTTGATCAAAATGTGGAGTACGTAGATTGTCAACTCATTTGCAGGTTAATATTGTGATGTATCAAACAAATCCTTGATAAGTATGCAGTTTCAAATTAATCCGACATCTTGAAGTGAAAATCGTGTTCAAAGTTTACATTACATACAGACATACGACCGAAACTAATGAATGCATGTTTTAAAAAAATCTATTTTTGTGTCGGCCTCTCTGTTTATTCCGGCTAATCTCTGAAATGGCTGAACCAATTTTAACAAGACTTTCACTGGCGAAAGCTGATGTTATTTAAAAAAAAACATATTCCTCGCAAATGAAATCGTGGATCATAGCTAGTTTAATAATAAGTGCATAAATTAAATCATTCTAAATTCAGACAGTTTGCCATGAATTCACAGCCATCGCAATAATAATACAACAGGAATATAGAAACTATAATACCTATCATTGCTTATACATAGCTATTTATAACGATATAAGGTTAATACCATAAAAATCAGAAATAATTAAATAACCCAATTCAAATAAAATTTTAATTCTAAATCTTATTCAAAAACTAAATCACATATTTACTTTAGACTTACACTCGCATAAAATGCAACGCAAAAATATGTTGAAACACGCTAACTTATTAATAATTTGGATGCAATTATTAAAGAGCTGCATATTGTTATATTTGGCAAATATTATTCTTACACTATTGTAATTTCTATAATTATTATAATTAATCATATAAATTTTAAAACTTGTTCGTAAACAGCCTAAAGACGATTCCTCTAGATTGTAGATACCTACTACGTACTTAACTCTAATAAACTACGTTTTAGGGTAGGTTTATTAATAACCTAGGGGGGGGGCTGTTATAAACAATTTGTATGTAGTATTGCCCAAGGTCCTTAATCAATCTGCTTAATCGGCCATTTTGATTTTTTTTATGTAAGAAGAGGGCAAACGAGCTCTTGCAACATCCAAGGATTCACTAGAGCGCTGCTGGCCTTGGAGGAAGTAAACGTGTCGTACCGATCTGGAAATACCGCCGAAGGGAGTTCGTTCAATATACTCCTAATATTATAGTCAGTTTGAGTTCGAATTCCGCGCGTGACACTTGCCCTTTTAATTAAGCCCGTGTATTCTGTATTAAAAACATTTTATAAATTAGATATATTATCTTTTTAAAACGGGCCTTCTTTAATTCCGTACAACTATTTCTGTGGTCAAATAGTGAGTTTGAAATTAGATAACTGGCCATTAGGACTTTCCCTTTTATATAAATTAGAATTTAATATTTGTCTATAATTAAAACAAAATGTAATTGATCAAAATCTTTAATAATTCATTGTTTCCAAAATAAAAATTGAATGAAATTCAGCAGCAACCTGAAAAAGACGTATAAATTAAAAAAAAAATTCCATCCACGATGAAATCTACATTTTAAGGGTCGTTCATAGAACAAGTCATGTTTTGTAAACAAAATTTGACCACGTTTTTATACACATCTAATTGATTTTCATAGAGTACCATAAAAATTAGTTTTTTTTAAGGAAAAACCATCTTATACGTTGACTCTTTTAATAATCTAACACCACAACAACTTATATTAAATTCCGTCCAATAGTTTGAGTTATATTTATTATAATTATAGCCTCCATCACTTTAGTAAACTAACAGTAAAATATAGTCTGGAGTAAAGGTCTTAAAAGTATAAAACCTCTGAACTGGAGTACAGTATATCTAAGGCTCATATAATTGCTTCAATATTCTGTTCAGTAGTATCTGCGTGATGCTCACAAACAAACGGAAATATGAACATTTAAAACATTTTTTGGAGCATGTATTGAGTTAATATACCTATGGAGTCGGAGCAACCATGGCTGCAGCAGTCAGTTGCGAAATAATACTGCCCGCAGCGAGATTTCCAAAAAATGATTGGGCACCTGCAGCGAGGCTGCCAGCTGCTATGCCAGCTGAACCGAAGCCCAGCCAAGGCGCCACCAGACCTATACCTAGGCCACCTGTGCCGTATATGACAGCACCGCCGATAACGTTCACTGCTATTGCTGCAAGAAGCCCCATTATCTGAAACAATATTATACATTTTTGATAAAGTAAATTGCAAATAACAGAAAACAATTCCGATCTAAAACTGCAAACTGGCAGCGGAACGAACATTTCGTTGTTTTCTCGAGATATCAGAGCAATTAACTTTTTTTCAGAAACGTTTCATAACCCGTTAAGATCTCAACCTTACTTCATTCCGTTACAGCAGGAAATAAAAACAGTAAAGCTGAGCTACTTTGTCTAAATTATTGTGCCAGCTAATAAGAATTATAATATTTTTTATGTGAGAGTAGATTGCTATTATTTAAGCATATTTTAAGATTGGTTTTACAATATATACTAAAATTAAATAACACTATACTCAATATAGTTTGAAATATGTGCGGATTAAAATATTATGTACTTTAGAAATAATCTTAAATCTCCAAGAATAGTTAACCTACAGACGTAATACACCAGCGGTGACTAATACGAATCTTTCCATAGATTACTTAAAATCAATCAATCAAAAAATAACTTTAAAAAAAGTTATTTTTAATTATTACACTTGTATATTACCAAAGAAACTTATACGAGAACTATAAACAAATAGAATCTCAATTAAGTTTATTTTATTTTGTTAAGTGAATAATTTAATCGCAATATGCAATCATTGTTAATACAATGAAATGGCGATATTGTCATTATTAAGATGGCGGCGGAGGCGTCATTCTCACAAATACATTTCTATATTAATTATAAACCTTATTTAAATTCTAAAGGGGTTATCCCTTACTTATTATTCATTGCAGCGGTGGGTGTATATTATAAGTAATATATATAAATAATATTATTGTTCATTATTTATTAATTTCTAATAATGCACATCTAAAATGATTGTCCTTTTTCATTAATCATTACAGTTACAGTTACAGTTATTTGTAATAGAAACAACACAATTATTTTATAAGCAAAATTAATGTAGTAACAAAGAAAAAGTATATTACCAAAAAATTAAACTTCTTTCACAAAACTTCTTGGTCACAACCAAACGAACGCTCAACGCAAGGCTGAAGACAGAACTGCAAGATCGAAATTGGTCGTTGCGGGCCGACTCCACTTTGCATTTATATATAAAGATAAGCATATATAGTACAATTGTAGTGCGTTATACACAAGCAATACCGATGGACAATACGAGATTGATGTTATCATTGACACAGTTCTTGAGCTTTATAAAATTAGGGCCACTCGGGTTAAGGGATGGCAGAAGTTTTGGGACTCACTGACCATGAGAGGTTACCTTAATGACCTTGGTGAGACGTCTCCGTAAAACATTCATTTAATCTGTGAAAAGACGATTTTACTAAAGAAACATTTGTTACAAGTAACATTAATTTCAATATTCGATCTAAATTTGAGACTTAATTATACTACTGTGATAAATATATCCCATAAAAGTTGTAATGACGATAAATGTAAATACACATTTATATTTACATTTACAATGTCAGCAAATGCCCTTATATGTCTCAATCAGGCTTTCCTATATTATTATTATTATATTAAATACAAAAATGCTTACATAATTGTATGCGAAATGTACGGGACTGTGAAAATAACTGAAATATTATTTTTGAAACATATATTGATGATTGATAGTGTATGTGTGCTCCCTTTTGTAAAAAGGTACGTCATATATACATATATTATATAGCTTGATATAGTTCGATTCTTATACAAGTAGAATTTAAGGGAATCCACGATAATTTATTAAAATGTTGCCAAACTTAAAATTATAAATAAAATTATATTGCGCTAGCAACATTTTAATTTTTTTATAAGTATAATTATCCAAATTAATTAATTGAAAAGTAGATTTATGTTCAATAACTAGAAATATATCACAGTTTCTAAATTTACTATTTTTTTTTTTTGGTTATGGCTTCATTCAAAATTATGCTTGGAATGTTTAGCGAATTTCAAGTTTCAATTTATGAAACCTTTTGTTGTATATAATATCTAAGAGTTACTGACAGTAGGTTGTAAATAGTTTTTAATTTTTGAATTAATATATGATCAATGATCGTCAAGTCTTTGGACAAAAAGTAATGCTGTATAATCATTGTATTTATCTTTTTTTAATTTTATTCTGTTACGTCAAGCGACAAACGATTCAGCATATAAATATTGTATTTGACAAGCCATAACCAAAAAAAAAAAAAAATTGTATTTGACATTGACGTAAACAAAAAATTTATTAATTGTATTTGTTTCAAACGTGTTGTAGTATTTAATGTTTTTTATTAATTTAAAGTATTAGCAGTATGTTATTTAAAGGAATAGCTTTCTACAAATGTTTATACTTCTAAGCCCGAGTATTTTTGTAAAAAGATACGTTTTTGCTTCACTTATTTGTGTATAATTAAATCGTTTACTGAATTTTCTATTGTTCCTTTTTTGTGTGTTTGCAGATCTGGGAGCTCATACACATATATATGATGACCCTAAAAGTAAAAAAATATAATATGAGAATAAAAATTGTTGACGCCCAAGATTTAACAAAAATATTTACATAATATAGTTGATTGTGTTGATTGATAATGGTAAATGATAATGATTAATAAAAAAAGAGAAGTTGTCATTACAACTAATTCACCTGGAATAACAAATAAAGTAATATAGTAAGCAGATATAGGAGAGAGATTCACTTTTGGCAAAAATAATTACATTTTCTGCCGCTATAAAGTAAAGTTTAAAATTTAATAATTTTTGACAAGATTATTTATGAATAATAATACAATATTTACATGCCGTATATGTCTGTATTTAAATCATCAGAGAGTGAATAACATAAATATATAATATGATAAGTAATTCATACATTGGGTTAATATTAAAATGCAAATACATCCGTAACATAGTTTTTATAAATCTGTACTTCTTCCGACATCTTTGAAAACATATTTATGATACTGACTGACTGATATGACTTGTTGTGACTGTTGACTTGTATCCAAGTTTAACAATTTGTATATATTGTCCTAGAAATTAACTTATAAAAACACCATGCCCTGGCTGTCAATGCTTCAGAAATACCTCATTGAGATAGTATTTGAAACAAAACTTATTAATTCTATAAAGAATGTGCAGAGTGTATCAAACCTTTGCATGCATTGACATGAGAAATGAGGTGCAAGAAATTAGGATAAACTAATAGAAAGGCCATCCTGCTCCTGATTTATTTAATTAAGACTTATGATATTAACACAGTTCCTTTACTGATCTGGGAGAAATTGGACTTTTGAATATATATATGTATAACTAAGCATAAGTAACATTAAAGTTCAGCAGCATACAAGGACAAAAAAATAAATCTACATAAAGTCATGGCATGGTCTTATGGCATTGTGCTCTGGGATCAGGGGCAGTTTCAATGTCATAACCGCTTTGTTTTATAAATTAATATACATGTAGGAACAATCGCAAGCGTTTATTTAAGAAATGTGTTTCATAATATTAACACTATAAATAACCACAGAAACATTTCCCAAAACGTGCACTCGTGAAAGTACTTATGTACTAAAGAAATGAGCCCATTCTATTACGGACCAACGGACGGAAAAGGTTTAAAATTGTGACTCAAGTCAATACTATAACAAATTGTAAATAAATAACAATAGGGGCGCCAACAGACCCTCAATTTCGACTCACTGCGCTCGCGAAATCTCGTTGCCGTTTGCATATTGAGCGAAGCGAGCCTAGTATAATGACTCATCGTGATGGACAATGTCATTGTAAAGCAAATTTTTCGCGCAATTTTTTTTTCCCATTGACTTCAATGGGATATCAACGACTTTTTTGACGATTATTCCTCAACGACAAGACATTTTTCAAAATTTTTTTTAAACCATGTGTGTCTTTTTGATTGCATAATTTCATAATTTTCCGTCAAGTAGTTTTCTAGCCTATTCGTGACAAAATTCAAATTCAAAATATCTTTATTCAAGTAGGCATTTACACGCACTTTTGAATCGTCAATTATTACAATGAAAAAATGTTAGTGTAGTCAGTCCGTAGGTAAGCTACCACCGGCTCGGAATGCTGTGCTCTGTTGAGAAGAGCCGGCCAGAAACTCAACAGTTGCTCTTTTCAAAAGGAATATAACAATAGGTGATGTACATTATAATATAAGTCCTGCAAATGATTCAACAACTTAAGTTCCACATATTTCGATCCGCTAAAAACTCTTGAACGTTATAATAAGCTTTATTTAATAATAAGCTTTTGATTTTAGATTTAAAACTAAGAAATGGAAGGTCTAAGATATTTTGTGGAACTTTATTATATATGCGTATACTCAAACCCATGAAGGATTTATTAACTTTTTGAAGCCGAAACTTTGGCGTTACGAGTTTGTTTTTATTTCTCGTATTTATCGCGTGTCTGTCACTGTTTTTTATATAACTATTTAAATTTTGACGTATATAATATATGTTATTAAATATGAATTGCGAAGCGAATGTAAGAATACCTATTTCTTTAAAAACATCTCTCAGAGAATCTCTAGCTTTTAAGTTATAATTAGCCCGCACAGTTCTTTTTTGTAAAATAAAAATATATATAATATAGAATTAATTTCGACAGCACTGCCCCATAATAAAATACCGTAAGATAAAATACTGTGAAAATAACTAATATAAACAAGTCGAGCCGTATTAATGTCCGTTAATTTTCTAACTTTTCTAATTGCAAAGACGGCGGAGCTGAGTCTGCCTGCGAGTGTTGAGAGATGGGGGTTCCACTGGAGCTTTTTATCTAATGTTATTTATTTATGTACCAATAAAAATCACAAATACAAAAAACAGAAAACAATGTAGTACAAAGGATTACTTATCTCTTTTAGAGATCTCTCCCAGTTACCCTTTGGTTTGAGACACGGTGTTCAAAACAGTGCGGTACACTTAAACTAAATACAAATAAAAGAGAACAAAGAAATGATATTCAAAATAGATAAATCTTTTAAGAGCTATTTAACAAATTACCTGTATAATATAGCATATAAAATACTTAGACATATACATACTTATATACACATATATACACACACACATAAATATATACATTTGTAGATAATATAAAAATAATAAAAATAAAAAGAAATACTAGTTATATTTCCGAAGATAGGTAGTGCTGCTTAACCCTTAGCTTAAAAGAGTTGAGGGAAGTGTTACCATCCAGAATACTCTGGGGAAGAGAGTTCCATAGCCGAGCTGCAACAACCGAGAAAGATTTTTTGAAAAAAATAGTGTTGTAAGAAGGCGCTACTAGGGATTTTGAAGAAACGCATTCACGATATGGTCTCGTCCTTGGTGGCGTCACATGAAAACGCTCATGCAGGTAAAGGGGGGAAGCGTTATTTAAAATATTAAAAAGAAGTGATAGAATATGCACATTCCGGCGAAGGCGAATAGGGAGCCACTTTAATTGTGATCGATATTCGGATACATGGTCAAATTTGCGCAATCCGTAAATAAAACGAATGCACAAATTTTGAAGTCGTTCAAGCTTATCAAGTAGCTCCTCGGATGCATCTAGATAGCAAACGTCAGCGTAGTCGAGAAGTGGAAGGAGAAGAGTTTGTGCTAGCATTCTTTTAGTTTGTAAAGGAAGGAAATTCTGCAACCGTCTGAGAGAGTGAAGAGAATAATGAAGTTTTCTACTTATTTCATCAATTTGCGGTGCCCAAGAGAGATGACAGTCAAAAATGATGCCAAGATTTTTTGATTGCTCTGTTAAAGGTATGGATATAGTATCGTAGATAATAGAGGATGAAAGTCTATTATTAATTTTATTACGCAATTGCCGACTGCCTATAATTAAGGCTTGTGATTTTAGCGGGTTTACAACGAGGCCGTATTCTTCGGCCCACTGCTTAATCTTATCTTAAGGTCTTCGTTAACTGAATCAATTGTAGCATTAAGGTCGGCTAGGGATGTATGTCGGTACAGCTGCAAATCGTCTGCATAGAGATGATAGTGACAAGAAATTACTTTAGAGATCTCATTAATAAATAAAGAGAATAGAAGAGGAGATAGAACGCCGCCTTGTGGTACGCCAGCAGAGGTTTCTGCCCAGTCTGAGTAGGCCTCATCCACACAAATTCTCTGCCGACGTCCATGAAGGTAGGAGTTAAACCAATTTATTACTGGAGCTGAGACATTAAAAGAGCGAAGAACACCTAGCATAATATCAAAATTTACTGAGTTAAAGGCATTACTAAAGTCCAATAAAACAAGGATTGTTAATTTTTTATTGTCCATAGCATACCGAATATCTTCCGTCACTTTAAGTAAGGCCGTCGTGGTACTATGTAACGGACGAAAACCAGATTGTAGAGGGTTAAGTAAGTTATTAACAGATAAGTAGGAGGTAAGTTGCTTGAAGACGGCATCTTCAAGAACTTTAGAAAGAATAGGTAAAATTGAGATGGGACGAAAATTAGAAACGGAGGTTGGATTAGAAGTTTTGGACAGTGGTATGACATGCGCAGACTTCCAGGCACTGGGGAAGTAGTTGGTTAAAAGTGAGAAATTTAGAATGTGAGTAATAAAGGGAATTATAATATCAATGATAGGAATAAGCATGTCACGACTGATATTATCATGCCTTTGTAGAAATAGACAAGATGCTCTTTTTAATGCCAGCTTCCGCAATGTTTTGGAAAACGAATGAATCATAGTTAGGTGGGGTGGCAGAAGCCAATTTTTGAAGAGTTAAGACTTTTTGGACGTTACTAAGTTTAAATGATAGAGAAGAAAAATGAGCATTAAGAGAATTTAAATCTACGTGTTTATTAATATTTACAGAGGTTTTACCCACACCTAGTGATTTAAAGAATCTCCATTTCTGTGAAGGAGATAAGAACTCGAGAGAAGAGAAAATATAACGACGTTTAGCGTCCCTACACATCCTATTACAGAGATTACGCAGCTTTTTATAATTAGAGACATTTTCAACGCTTGGGTCTTTTATGGATTTGTTTTTAGCTTTGTTACGACTAATCATAATTTTTTTAATTGAAGGAGTAAGCCAGGGCGCTGGAAGATGTCTGACCCTTATTGGTTTAAGTGGAGCATGTGAATCATATAATTTAATAAGGACCGAATTTAAAACATCAACCTTATGATCGACGGTGATTGCTTTGTAAATTAATGTCAAGTCCAGATTCAAAGCATCTCGATTGAGAGCTTCCCAGTCAATATTCTTATAATTACGGCGTAAAATAACCTTCTTCACACGTTTAGGAACAGACAGATTATAGCGAAGGAAGAGAAGGTCATGATAGGAAAAGGGAGCTGTGAGTTGACCGTGTTCTAGCACATTCGCAGATTTTAGCACAATTATAATATCTAAAAGGGACGGTTGACAAGTGGGAGCAAAGTGGGTTGCCGAAAGGGGAAATATAGACAAATTGAAAGAGGAGATAAGAGATTTTAACTTATTAGATCTGTGGTCATTTTTAAAAAGGCAAGTATTCAGGTCACCCATGAGAATGAAATGATCGTACAAAGGTAAATAATTATAAAAAAGAGATTCAAGTTCACTAAAATAATTAACAGTAAGAGAAGGACTATATACAACACCAAGGATAAGTTTAGAGTGTGAGATAGAAATTTCAAGGAACATATATTCTAGGTACTCAGAAGCATTATAATCAGATTGGTTTAATACTCTGTACGTTAAGCTATCTCTGAGATAAACGCAGACTCCACCGCCTCTTCTACCAGTGCGATCATTACGTATCAGAGTAAAACCGGGGAGAGAATAGAGTACCGATGACAGAGGTTTTAGCCATGATTCTGTCACTAAAATTCCATCAACTAAGACGTTACTAAATGATGCGAGAAGGTCAGAATAATGAGCCGGAATGCTTTGTGCGTTAATATGAACTAAATTTAAAGAATAATTTTTATCAAGGAAAACTACTACTAAAGTAGCAATTTGTTTTTTATATTACTGAGGCAGATACATTGTACCTTTTGTCATTCTAAAACTATTATAAATAAATTTTTTTGTCAAAATAAAGAAAAGCGTCGCTATGACGGTATGTCAAATTATACAATGTCACGTTAAGATTATATATGTATTTGTTCTGTTTGTTCAAATAAAAATAATAAAAATGTGAAAAATTAGTGTCCATGGAATTTCTTGCCAGCTCTTCTCCACGAACCTACTCTTTGGAAGCGTGCGACTAGTGAAACATATGCTTTCTTGATATAAAAAAAATCTACTAAAACACGAAAACATAATTATGAATTTTGTAAACGCAAGACTATATTTCAGTACGTACTCTTAGATAACGTAAGTCTAAGACCTACATTATAGGTAGAAAATTTGTGAAGTGTTCTATGCAACTTTCCGTCAGTTATCCCTTTATCATTACACTTAATAAAAATTGGTATTTTTATCATGAAATGGTTTCTGCCATGACAAAACGAAACGTCGATTTCTGGGTACACTAAAAACAAGATATAATTTTCACAAAAAAGCTGAATAGATTTTGCTCCCGATAGTCTATTATTGGAGGTATCCGAGTGGCCGCAGATTCGAATCCTGCCAGTGACGTCAATTTATTCAATCTACATGACTTGCCGCGTGCCCGAATGTGGGACGAACAACTCATGTTACAGCAGGGACATTATTACTATTATATTCTTAATACCACCATATAAAATAAACAAAATAATAGTACCAAATGCTACTATACTACTACTATTTCTGCCGACTCTATTATACGGCAGCCCAACGTGGGTAACACAGAAAAAGAATGTAAGAAAGATGAAAGCTGTGGAGATGCGATCTCTTCGCCGAATATGCGGAGTCAGTTTAGCTGACCGAATCCGCAATGAAGAGATCCACAGAATGGCAGGTACTAGCGAAGATGTGACGGTGAGAATGAAGAAGAACGTCCTCAGGTGGTTTGGGTACGTCGAACGAATAAGTGATGAGGCAATGGTAAAAAAGATTTATATAGGAAAAGTGAGCGGTAAGAGAGACAGGGGGAGGCCTCGAGTGACCTTCGAAAACACAGTATCTTTACGTATCGAATTTAAGTTAAAAGTATGGTCCTTGATAAGTATGCAGTTTCAAATTAATCCGACATCTTGAAGTAGGTGAAAACCATGTTTCTTAGTTTACATTACATACGAACATACGAGCGAAGCTAATAAAAGCGTGTTAAAAAATACCATTTTGGTCTGTCTGCCTCTCTGTTTATTCCGGCTAATCTCTGAAGTGGCTGAACCAATTTTAATAAGACTTTCACTGGCGATAGCTGATGTTAATAGCTAATTATAACGATATAAAACCTTATATCGTTATACCAAAAAAATCAGAAACAATTAAAGAAACTAATTCAAATAAAATATGAATTCTAATCTATTTTAAAAACTAAATCACGTATTTACTTTAGACTTACACTCGCATAAAATGCAACGCAAAAATATGTCGAAACACGCAAAGTTATTAATAATTTGGCATATTGTGATATTTGGCAAATATAATTCTTACACTAATAATTGTAATTTCAATAATTATTATAATTGTAATCATATAAATTTTAAAACTTGTTAGTAAACAGTCGAAAGTTGAAGAATTTTTAGAGCTTGCAGAAAATAGAAATGATTCCTCTAGAATGTAGATACCGACTACGTACTTTACTCTAATAAACTACGTTTTAGGGTAGGTTTATTCCTAACCCAGGGGGCTGTCATAAACAATTTGTATGTAGTATTGCCCAACGTCCTAAATCAATCTGCTTAATCGGCCATTTTGATTTTTTTTATGTAAGAAGAGGGCAAACGAGCTCTTGCAACATCCAAGGATTCACTAGAGCGCTGCTGGCCTTGGAGGAAGTAAACGTGTCGTACCGATCTGGAAATACCGCCGAAGGGAGTTCGTTCAATATACTCCTAATATTATAGTCAGTTTGAGTTCGAATTCCGCGCGTGACACTTGCCCTTTTAATTAAGCCCGTGTATTCTGTATTAAAAACATTTTATAAATTAGATATATTATCTTTTTAAAACGGGCCTTCTTTAATTCCGTACAACTATTTCTGTGGTCAAATAGTGAGTTTGAAATTAGATAACTGGCCATTACGACTTTCCCTTTTATATAAATTAGAATTTAATATTTGTCTATAATTAAAACAAAATGTAATTGATCAAAATCTTTAATAATTCATTGTTTCCAAAATAAAAATTGAATGAAATTCAGCAGCAACCTGAAAAAGACGTATAAATAAAGATATATTTTTTCAATCCACATTTTATGGGTCGTTTATTGAACAAGTGATGTTTTTTAAGCAAAATTTGACCACGTTTGTTTTATACACATCCAATACATTTTCATAGAGTACCATAACAAAAGATTTTTTTTTAATGAAAAACCCTCTTACACATTAACTCTAGTAATAATGTAACACCATAACAACTTATAGTAAATTCCGTCCAAAAGCTTAGTTATATTTATTGTAATTATAGCCTCCATCACTTTAGGAACTAACAGTAAAAAATAGTCTGGAGTAAAGGTCTTAAAAGTATAAAACCTCTGAACTGGAGTACAGTATATCTAAGGCTCATATAATTGCTTCAATATTCTGTTCAGTAGTATCTGCGTGATGCTCACAAACAAACGGAAATATGAACATTTAAAACATTTTTTGGAGCATGTATTGAGTTAATATACCTATGGAGTCGGAGCAACCATGGCTGCAGCAGTCAGTTGCGAAATAATACTGCCCGCAGCGAGATTTCCAAAAAATGATTGGGCACCTGCAGCGAGGCTGCCAGCTGCTATGCCAGCTGAACCGAAGCCCAGCCAAGGCGCCACCAGACCTATACCTAGGCCACCTGTGCCGTATATGACAGCACCGCCGATAACGTTCACTGCTATTGCTGCAAGAAGCCCCATTATCTGAAACAATATTATACATTTTTGATAAAGTAAATTGCAAATAACAGAAAACAATTCCGATCTAAAACTGCAAACTGGCAGCGGAACGAACATTTCGTTGTTTTCTCGAGATATCAGAGCAATTAACTTTTTTTCAGAAACGTTTCATAACCCGTTAAGATCTCAACCTTACTTCATTCCGTTACAACAGGAAATAAAAACAGTAAAGCTGAGCTACTTTGTCTAAATTATTGTGCCAGCTAATAAGAATTATAATATTTTTTATGTGAGAGTAGATTGCTATTATTTAAGCATATTTTAAGATTGGTTTTACAATATATACTAAAATTAAATAAAATCAATAAAAAAAAAGTTATTTTTAATTATTACACTTGTATATTACCAAAGAAACTTATACGAGTACTATAAACAAATAGAATCTAAATTAAGTTTATTTTATTTTGTTAAGTGAATAATTTCATCACAATATGCAATCATTGTTAATACAATAAAATGGCGATATTGTCATTATTAAGATGGCGGCGGAGGCGTCATTCTCACAAATACATTTCTATATTAATTATAAACCTTATTTAAATTCTAAAGGGGTTATCCCTTACTTATTATTCATTGCAGCGGCGGGTGTAAATTATAAGTAATATATATAAATAATATTATTGTTCATTATTTATTAATTTCTAATAATGCACATCTAAAATGATTGTCCTTTTTCATTAATCATTACAGTTACAGTTATATGTTACAGTTACAGTTATTTGTAATAGAAACATCACAATTATTTTATAAGCAAAATTAATGTAGTAACAAAGAAAAAGTATATTACCAAAAAATTAAACTTCTTTCACAAAACTTCTTGGTCACAACCAAACGAACGCTCAACGCAAGGCTGAAGACAGAACTGCAAGATCGAAATTGGTCGTTGCGGGCCGACTCCACTTTGCATTTATATATAAAGATAAGCATATATAGTACAATTGTAGTGCGTTATACACAAGCAATACCGATGGACAATACGAGATTGATGTTATCATTGACACAGTTCTTGAGCTTTATAAAATTAGGGCCACTCGGGTTAAGGGATGGCAGAAGTTTTGGGACTCACTGACCATGAGAGGTTACCTTAATGACCTTGGTGAGACGTCTCCGTAAAACATTCATTTAATCTGTGAAAAGACGATTTTACTAAAGAAACATTTGTTACAAGTAACATTAATTTCAATATTCGATCTAAATTTGAGACTTAATTATACTACTGTGATAAATATATCCCATAAAAGTTGTAATGACGATAAATGTAAATACACATTTATATTTACATTTACAATGTCAGCAAATGCCCTTATATGTCTCAATCAGGCTTTCCTATATTATTATTATTATATTAAATACAAAAATGCTTACATAATTGTATGCGAAATGTACGGGACTGTGAAAATAACTGAAATATTATTTTTGAAACATATATTGATGATTGATAGTGTATGTGTGCTCCCTTTTGTAAAAAGGTACGTCATATATACATATATTATATAGCTTGATATAGTTCGATTCTTATACAAGTAGAATTTAAGGGAATCCACGATAATTTATTAAAATGTTGCCAAACTTAAAATTATAAATAAAATTATATTGCGCTAGCAACATTTTAATTTTTTTATAAGTATAATTATCCAAATTAATTAATTGAAAAGTAGATTTATGTTCAATAACTAGAAATATATCACAGTTTCTAAATTTACTATTTTTTTTTTTTGGTTATGGCTTCATTCAAAATTATGCTTGGAATGTTTAGCGAATTTCAAGTTTCAATTTATGAAACCTTTTGTTGTATATAATATCTAAGAGTTACTGACAGTAGGTTGTAAATAGTTTTTAATTTTTGAATTAATATATGATCAATGATCGTCAAGTCTTTGGACAAAAAGTAATGCTGTATAATCATTGTATTTATCTTTTTTTAATTTTATTCTGTTACGTCAAGCGACAAACGATTCAGCATATAAATATTGTATTTGACAAGCCATAACCAAAAAAAAAAAAAAATTGTATTTGACATTGACGTAAACAAAAAATTTATTAATTGTATTTGTTTCAAACGTGTTGTAGTATTTAATGTTTTTTATTAATTTAAAGTATTAGCAGTATGTTATTTAAAGGAATAGCTTTCTACAAATGTTTATACTTCTAAGCCCGAGTATTTTTGTAAAAAGATACGTTTTTGCTTCACTTATTTGTGTATAATTAAATCGTTTACTGAATTTTCTATTGTTCCTTTTTTGTGTGTTTGCAGATCTGGGAGCTCATACACATATATATGATGACCCTAAAAGTAAAAAAATATAATATGAGAATAAAAATTGTTGACGCCCAAGATTTAACAAAAATATTTACATAATATAGTTGATTGTGTTGATTGATAATGGTAAATGATAATGATTAATAAAAAAAGAGAAGTTGTCATTACAACTAATTCACCTGGAATAACAAATAAAGTAATATAGTAAGCAGATATAGGAGAGGGATTCACTTTTGGCAAAAATAATTACATTTTCTGCCGCTATAAAGTAAAGTTTAAAATTTAATAATTTTTGACAAGATTATTTATGAATAATAATACAATATTTACATGCCGTATATGTCTGTATTTAAATCATCAGAGAGTGAATAACATAAATATATAATATGATAAGTAATTCATACATTGGGTTAATATTAAAATGCAAATACATCCGTAACATAGTTTTTATAAATCTGTACTTCTTCCGACATCTTTGAAAACATATTTATGATACTGACTGACTGATATGACTTGTTGTGACTGTTGACTTGTATCCAAGTTTAACAATTTGTATATATTGTCCTAGAAATTAACTTATAAAAACACCATGCCCTGGCTGTCAATGCTTCAGAAATACCTCATTGAGATAGTATTTGAAACAAAACTTATTAATTCTATAAAGAATGTGCAGAGTGTATCAAACCTTTGCATGCATTGACATGAGAAATGAGGTGCAAGAAATTAGGATAAACTAATAGAAAGGCCATCCCGCTCCTGATTTATTTAATTAAGACTTATGATATTAACAAGTTCCTTTACTGCTCTTCTGTGAGAAGTTGGAATTTTGACATATATATATATATATCTCTGTCTACATATATACATATCTATATATATATGTCCATATATATATAACTAAGTATAATTAAAATTAAAGTTCAGCAGCATACACGAACAGAAAAATTAAATCTACATAAAATCATAGTATGGTCTTATGGCATTGTGCTCCGGGGATCAGGACAGTTGCAATGTCACAACCGCTTTATGTTTTATAAATTAATATACATGTAGGAATAATCGCAAGCATTTATTTAAGAAATGTCTTCCATAATATTAACACAGAGATTTTTCAAAATGTAGACTCATGAAAGTACTTATTATAACAAATGGGCCGATTCTATTATGGAGCTACGGAAGTAAAAGGTTTAAAACTGTGACTCATAAGTCAATACTATACAAAATTGTAAATTAATAATAAATGAAATGAGTATCCATCGAATATCTTGCCAGTGGTTCTCAATAAACCCTTTTTTTTGCAAGCGTGCAACTAGTCTAGTCTTTCAAAAGTACAATGTATGCTCTTTTGATATAAAACATTTCGAATAAAACACGAAAACAATTATAAGTTTACACAAGACATATAGATAAAATTTCATTACGTACTCTTAGAGAACCAAGTCCAAGTACACAAGTACAAGTACTTTATAGGTAGATTTGTAGTGTTCTTTGTAATTATCTACCAATTATATTATATTATATACCTTTCTAGCTATCCCTTTATCATTGCACTTGATAAAAATTGATATTTTTATCATGGAAAAGTTTCTGCCATGACAAAACGAAACGTCGATTTCTGGGTATACTAAACACAAGATATAATTTTCAAAAAATAGCTTAACAGCTTTTGTTCCCGATAGTCGATTATGGGAGGTATCCCGGTGGTCGCAGATGCGAATCCTGCCAGTGACGACAATTTATTCAATGTACATGATTTGTTTGTAGAAATTTTTATATATGTATATAATTATAGGTACAACAGAAGAGTGACGCTCGAGACGCGCCCAGTGGGAACGGACCCACTCACGTACGCGCTCGCAAGCGGACGCGTACCCGAGTGTGGGATTCTCAAACAACTCATGACGATTTATTAACGAAAGTGTTTTTGAGGATTGGCATGTACTTATAAGGTCAGAATTTCTGGTTTTGGTGCAAAAGCACCACATAATACAGAAGAGTGAGGATATGTATATTACGGCGAAATCGAATGGGGTTACCCATCCTTTTTCGACTTGAGCTGTGAATGAAATTGAGAAACACGACCAAATTGCTATATTCCAAATATAAACCGTATTGAAAGATTTTGAGTTCTCCCAAGTTTGTTAAGTCCAATAAGTCCAAGATAATGTACCTACTGATATTATGATTATGTTTGCCGCGGGTACACACTTTGTACTTTATAATGAAGTATTGTATGTTATTTCGACTAATTGTAGCCTATACTTTATGTGGTAGGAATATCAAAAGTGGAATTCGGAATGCATCAAGTTTAAATCAAGATGTTATTATATGGCGCTTACTGTTATTAGTTTCCAGGAAAAATATGGATCCATCCCTTGTCCAGCAGAGAGCAATTCCAAAGCGACTCCTAGCCTCGACGAAGACATTATGGCGACTCTTCGTTAAAAATTGTAAGATGGTGATCCAGGAACCTCTCCAGGCAGTCTTTGAAAACATTTTTTTATTCCTAAGAGTTGCATCCTACAATTTAAAAAATTTTGCCCTAGGTTTCACTGGTCCATAATAATTAGAACGACCATAGCATTCCCAGTAAGTTCAGGGAGTTTAAGCTTGTCAGAGGGGTTTTTAGAAACTTAATGTATCCTCTCCTTTAAATTCTGCAACTTCACGCACAAGAAGAATCTTTCTTCGACTTGTAATTATAGAGATTCAAGGGCGCTTAGAACAAACGCCCGGAAATAAATAATCTGCCAGTTGATGTTTGAAGTGGAGCTTGTAGCAAGAATAAAAGTCTTCAGTTCCTTCTGAAACCGTACCATCGTGGAATTAAAGTGGTTATGTACTCGGTCACTAGATAAGTTTTGCCACATAGCCACATTTATTAGTCTTTTAAAATAATTTCAATCATAGTTTACCGTGTTTAAATTCGCGATACCTCCAGTAAACCGTCGTGCGATGAGGACACTTCTTGGAGTAGTTTTCATTTCCTTAAAGCATTTATCTATAGACAGCAATGTATAAAATTGTAGCTAATAATTACGCGTAACTCGTCTCTCGACCACTCAGTTATTTTTCACTCTTCAAAAACTTATAACTTTGTAATGCAATGATACAATGTTTTATTATACGGCTACCTACTAGTTATGAGTTGTAATTTATGATATATATGCATGTTCCCTGTTTACAGAAGCTGTATTGCAGAACTTATCTAGTGACCTACGTAACTCTGCAAGACTGTTTTTAATCGACTCCTTGTTGTTCGTTTTGGCAGGTACGAAGTATTCATTGACAGTGTAAAATTAATATTTAAAACAAAAATAATTAAAATGAGTTATCTATTAAGCTAAAAATAACTATTCGCTTTTACTCCCTCCAGGAAACTACTCTACTTCTCTTTACTTGCTAAGACATTTTCTATCTTGGCAGTTTAGAAGTTTCATTATTCTGCCAACAACAAAACTACTTTTTTACAAGGGTTACAATATAAGGTCCTTAGTTAGCCCTTCCTTTTATATAAATTAGAATCAGATATTTGACTAAAACTAAAACAAAGGGTAATTTATGAAAATCTTTATTACTTCATATTTACGAAATAAAAAAATGTTGAATTTCAGCAACAGGATCCTGAAAAAAAAGAGTATAATTTAAAAAAAATACATTCACAAGAAATACTATGAACCTACAACATTTCAGGGGTCGTTCATAAACCCAAAGTTTTTCCGAAGTAAAAATCATTATATAGGTATGTTGACAACATATATTAATAATGCAACCGAACCATTTTATTGAAATCCGTACAATAGTTTTAGTTATATCTATCGTAACTATTGCCTTAAACCAATTACGTTATTTATGAAGTAAAAGTAAGTCTGAGAAGTACATAACGTGTCAATTAATGGATACCAATATATACTAGCAGATGTACTCTCATCAAAATTCTGTTCAATAGTATATTGCGTGATGCGCGAATGCACAAACGACATAAGGAACAATAAAAATGTTTAAAGCTTGTATTATACAGTTAATATTCACCTAAGGAGTCGGAGCTACCATAGCTGCAGCAGTCATTTTGGAGATGATACTACCCGCAACGAGGTTTCCAGAGTATGACTGAGCAGCTGCAGCCAAGCTACCACCTGCTATGCCAGCTGAACCGAAGCCCAGCCATGGCGCCACCAGACCTGCACCTAGGCCACCTGTGCCGTATATGACCGCACCGCCGATAACGTTCACTGCTATTGCTGCGAGAAGCCCCATTATCTGAAATAAAATTATACACATTTGTTGGAGTAAATTGCAAATAACAGAAAACAATTCAGATTTAAAACTCAAACTGGCAGCGGAACGAAAATTTTGTTGGTTTCTCGAGATATCAGAGGAATTAACTTGTTCTATAAACGATCCACAACCCTTGTATCTCAAGTCAGCTTTATTTCATTCTGTTATAGCAGAGAATAAAAACAGTAAAACCAAGCTAATTTGTCTAAATTATTATAACAGGTAATACGAATTACATTTCTTATAATTCACAAGATCTATATGTATAAAATATCTATTTTTAGATGTATGAAGTTTTTCTCAGATTTAAATAAGAGTAGATTGTTATTATCTAAGCATATTTTAAGAATGGGCTTACAATATATATTAAAACTACAACAGGTTTATAAATCAGCAGTAGTTGTGAATGATGCGCGTATCATATATAATGTAATAAATATTCATGAAACTCCAATGAGGGTTTATACTTTATAAAGAAAATGATTTCAAATAAATATATATTAAACAGTTAACCTAAAGACGTCGTACAGCGTTGACTCATACGAATGAGACAAGACCTAATAGACTATCACAACGCAATAGCGCAAAGAAAACTATATACATTCATATAATATTAAATAAGATTTCATACAAACCGCTCGAATACAATCGTTGACAAATGTATCAATATATTGTAATATATATATTTCAGTAACTACGTCTGTATGATTTGTATCGCCCACCCCCAGTATTCACTTCCTAAGCTTGTAAGGTCCAACTATCAGAGAGATTTTGTTTTAACCTTAATAACGATTAACACTTAATTTCAATTAATTTATTTTCTTCATTGTAAAACGATAATGAAAATTAATAAAAACATAACTAGATAAGGAATAATGAATATTACTGAAAATTACAAATAATTTAAATTATTACACTTATATAATATCAAAGAAACTTATACGAGTACTGTACAGAAATAGTAATAAAATCTAAATTAAGTTAATTATATTTTGTTAAGTGAATAATATCATCACAATTTGAAATTATTGTTATTACAATGTAATGGCGGTATTGCTATTATTAAGATGGAGACGGAGACGTCATTCTCACAAATACATTTTTACATTCATTATAAAACTTAAAATAATTATTAAAGGGGTTATCCGTTACCTATTGTTCATTGCAGCGACAGGTGTGAATTATTAGTAATATATAAAAATAAAATGAATATGGTACATATGATTATGTAATATATAAAAATAATAGAAACTGCACAATTATTTTATAAGCAAAATGAATGTAGTAGCAAAATAAATAAGTATATTACCACAATTAACTTCACAAAACTTGGTCACAATCAGACGTACGCTTGACGCAAGGAAAAAATCTAGACTGAACTTCACTGAACGCTGCAAACTGCAAGGAATCGATTGTTCCGGCGACTCCACTCTATTTATGGATGTAGAGATACATATATATAGTAAAATTGTAGTGCGGTATACACAAGCAATACCTATTGGCAATATTCATTGATACGAGATTGATATACAGTTTTTTAGCTTTATAAAGTTAAGACCTCCCGGCTAACTGGTTATGATTCATGAGGGAGTTTTGGGACTCGCTGACGGTGAAAGTTTACCCTCATGTCCTTAGTAAGTCCTATAGGACGCCTTCCACATTCGACTGAGACGTCCCTGTCTGTCCTTAAACTTTAAAACATATTAAATTACTTCACATTTGATTTTAATAATGATTAAAAAAGTTAGAAAATTTTATAATAAGTAACTTAATTGGAAATATTTGATGTATATATTAAGGTTCATTGCATTAATTAATATGTTAAAAAAGAGATCCCATGAACAAATTTAATTACATTAATTATATATATATATATATATATATATATATATACTGGGCTCGCTTCGCTCAATATGCAAACGGCACCCGAGATTTCGCGAGCGCAGCGAGTCGATATTGAGGGTCTGATGGCGCCCCTAGTATTATTATCATTTTACCAAGTACAATAATTTTAAAATTAAGAACACTTAATTAAGAACGTTAATTCAATTCAAGGAACTAGAAATAAAAATCATAATACAATTTTATTATTTCACAAGATCTCTTTAACGTTTATTTATACGAAAGTACGGGATAGTGAAAATAACTAAAATATTGTTTATGAAACATATATTGATGATTGACAGTGTGTACCTCCCTTTTGTAAAAAATTTACGTCATAGGTTGACTTAGTTCAATAATGCTATAAACAGGATTTCAGGGAATCACCAAAAATTTTTAAAAATGTTGCCAATGGTAAAATTATAAAAATATTTTTAATTTCAGGTTGGCAACATTATAAACATAATATAATTTTAATTATCCCTTGTTTTAATTGTTAGAAAGGGGATTTTTATTTAAAAACTAGAAATATATCACAGTTCGCAAAGTTGTTTTTATTAACATATAAAATGATTTGACAATATGGAAAATAAAATTTTAACTTATCGTATTAATATGATGACTTGCCAAAAAGACAAAAACCTTTTTAATAATTGCATATATCTTTTTTGTTTTTTTTTGTACTCCACCGTGGACGCTATCATGACCAGTAGGTCAAACAGCGACGTCCACAAAAAAAAATGATTTTATTCTGTCTGGCGACAATCTCAACATTGAGATATATATTTGACATTGACGGTAGGAAGTGTGAACGTAAAAACTAAAAATAGATCTACTAAGTACTAATTTTATTTGTGTTTCAAACGTATAGTATTTATATATTTTTTTAATTAATTTAGAGTATTTTCAGTACATTATTTATAAAAATATTCGTTTCTTCAAATTTCATACTTCTCCGCCCGAGTGCTTGTTAAAAAGGATACAACGTTTGTGCTTTACGTATTTGTGTATAATAATAATAGTATTATTAAATTGTTTAATAATACACATATAAATATACATATATTTGTTTTGTAAAATTATAGATAATCATTTCATTAAATAATACTATTCAAAGTATGTATTATAATATTTTACGAATTAGTTTATTTGACTGAATTGTAAACTGTGACATTAACATGTAATATAATTTAACATAATTTAATAGGTAAATTAGATATATAAGAATAAGATATTTATATGTGAATCAATGAAATCATTATATATGATTATTAAATATCAAAATAATATACAATATATTGGTATTATATTTAATTAAGTAGTAATTTGATTCTTCAGAATGTTCGCCTATGGTTATTTGTTAGTAAAACTGTATAAAAGGATGGAAATGCTGACTATAACCATTAGTTACTCTCCAGTCTTTGAAGTGAGATAAATAAGTGTAAAATAAGTGACAGTGGGAGTTATAATAATTTAGTTCGAGTAAAGTGACTATAAGTACATCATGAAATTATAATCTGGACGAAGTGTTTACAGTTAAGGTGCAATATAAGTGTTTTTTTACTGTTAAAATAATTATTATTTAAAATCTTGTTTTATACTACAAAACATTAAATTTGACTATTGTATAATATTTAGAGCAACTTAATTGTTAATAAAGATTGAATATGTTATTAAAATTTGATATGTTGTTTGAAATTGCAGTTTCTATAAAACAATTACTTATTATTATACATTATAACTGAACCTAACAAACTCATATAAGTATGATGAAAATAAAAATGTTGATACCCAAAATGTAACAAGAATATTATTGATTGATTGATTGACTGTTGATTGATAATGGTAAATAAGAAAATTGAAGTTATTAAACCTCATTCTCCTGGAGAATCACATATAGCAATATAGCAAGCAGATGTATGAGGAAGTTACACTTTGGCCAAAAAATTACACTCCCTGGCACTATAAAGCAAAGTTTAAAAATTAATCTTGGATAAGATTATTTATTCTCTTTTACCTAGTTCATTCAACAAAGTTATTATTTTCTATATTTAAATCATCACCTATTTAAACCGAGAGCAAATAATATAAATATATGACAAGCAATGGAACATTGGGTTAAAATTAAAATGTTATCATAGCTTTATATAAATCGTTACTACTGCGAAAATCTTTTAAAAAGTTTATATGGTAAAATAATTAATTATATGACAAATGTAATTGTAAAGATAGAAATTTATGTATATATATATTATGTCCTAGAAATTAACTTTTATAAATAACACCCTTTCGCTGTCAATGCCCCAGAATTTCCCCTTTGAGATATTATTTGAAACAAAATGTATTGATGCTATAAAAGTATGCAGTTTGTGACAAATCTTTGTGTGCATTGACATAAAGAATAACATGCAAGAAATTTTGATAAACTGATAGGAGGAAGGCCATCCCGCTCTCTGATTTATTTAATGAAGAGTTATTATCACAGTTTCTCTATTATTCTTTTAAATTCTTTTGTAATTGAATTATTTTATTACAATTTTAAAATATATGAACTTATATAGATATAAACTAACCAGGAGTCTGATGTAGAATGCTGTATTAACAGTAATTAAATAAAATGTTCACAATTTTTTTGAAGTATGTTCTAAAACGAAATTCTCACATGAATAATGAGTTTCTTTGGCTTGCTCTGATGCATATTTTCACATTCCTCTACAGTTGCATTTTGTAGCTCTGATGGTGTGAATTCGAATATTGATGACTGAACTTTGTGCCTAAGAAACTTGCAAGAAATGCCTCCTTCCATCAACGTTAGAAATAAAAGATGTGAGAAGTAATACTTCTGTTATGGAATAACTGGTCTCCAAGTTAGTCTCATTATATAGATAATTATTAAATATTTAGGTTTAGACTTCAATGTATGTAGAATTCAATATAATTGCTATTAAATTGTATATAGCGCCATCTAGTTTAGTTATACTGTAGCGTGATATAGATAACCTGAAAAATTAATATGTAGCCGTGATTTGACGTATTTAAAAACAAATGACATAAAGCCGCAAGTGCTAAGGAGCGTTATGGAAAGAGCTACAGAGATGTTAAGAAAAAGTATATTTAGTTTAGCTCATTCAAAAAAAGTCGGGAACATAATACATTTTTTTAAATTTCGACATCTCGATGTGTGCATCTTTGCAGCAACGTTTTTGTTTAAAATAACCAGCTATTAAATAAGTTGATATCTTTGGGAGCTGTTACCACGGACAGGTACATAGATACACACTTTAAACTTTAAAACAACCCTCTTTTACGTTGAGGGATAATAAAAAGATAGGTTCATGGTACAAAAATAAATACGATTGTATTTTACCATTTTAAGACGTGATGATCAAACGAATCATTCGTTTGGAAGTGGCTTAATAATTAGGATGTATAGAAAGCCTACTCACACCATTACATACTCCTACATACTTAGTCGCATCCTTCCAGCTTCAACTTTGTGATTGGATACAAGTGAATTACGTTTATATAGTATAAATATCTTTGGACAATCTAAATGAAATTTTATATTTAGGTTTTTCAAATTCTTTATATTTAAATTCCTATGTTGCGTTAGGAATTAGGATTTATAGACAGCAAACTGATTACGCCTGAGCTAGGTTAGTTTAATTTGTATACTTTTACAGTATTATGTCTTACGACAGTTAAAGATTCTATATTTTTTACAAAAGAGATGTTCGAACTATATAACATGGGTCCTAGGGAGACTCTTAAAACTGTTTTCAAAGGCACATACTTTTCGATCACTTTTCTTTTCTATAAATTAAGGTATATTGGAAAAAGTTGCAAATATTTAATTTAAGAAGTAATTTTCATAATTTTAACATTAGAAATTTCCAGAGAAACTTCCTAAATTTAAGCTCATGGATTTAGTTTTATAATTATTGGACCAAATTTACCATTGACCTATCGGACGAAAAATCTAAAGTCAATACTACAAATTGTATATTTAAAATACCTTCAAAGATTTTTTTTCCAGTTGTTCTCCATGAAACTACCCTAGCGTGCAACTAGCCCGCCATTTCATAAGCGCAATGTATGCCTTCTTGTTATAAAAACTTTAACGATCTTATACACGTCAGACCGATGCAAATAAAACGATATAAGTGTGGTCAGAGACTAATAAATGGAAACTTACAATCCTATATTAAAGGGAGGGCGTTATTTATCTAGCAAAAGGGTTATATTTACGATTTAATTATAACAGAATTATCTTTGGACGACATAGCTACGTTCAAAGCTACGGTCACTATATATAAAATTATTTTAAATATCCTAGGTGTATACAATATTCTGGGTGATAATTAAGTGTTATGTGAGGTTAAACTAGCTGCACCATCATTTGGCACAGTAAGTGGTACCGCGATCCTGTGTCGCCCCAAGGCGTTGAGGGCAATCGTTGATTTTTTTAGTGGGTAGCCTTAAAAATGGCGGCGTCTTCTATGCCGCCGGGTAGTCCCACATAACCCCCCGGTCATCACCTTCCTGGCCGGCGGGAATCTGTAAAGGAGTTTTCCAAAGCAAAAAAAATATAAAAAAAGAAAAAGCTGCAGCTGCCAAAATTACTGAAAATATATGAAGTATTTAAAATCTGGATGTCTTGGATTCGGGGACGGCTCATCACGAACATTTTACACATTTGTATGCGTTGTATTAAAATGTTTTTTTAGCACCAAGTAACAGATGTGATTCAGTCAGTCAGTCATTAAAATTATATGGTTCAAAACTGAATGCTTAGAAACTGTTCAAAAATTAGTGACGAATACGACTGCTGCTTACACTTTACTAATGAATAAGGACTTAGAACAGGTTTGGTATACACGTTAGTATAGTCGGGTAAAAATATATAGTTATCATGGTTGAAATAGTCCTCTACGCTCCATCACGCGAGCTAATACGTCTCGACCTATTATTTATTAATATAACAAATTTTAGGTTCTACAAAGATGTACCTACATAGTTGCATATAGTGTCTGAGAACAAATAAGGTCCTAACCAAATAAGTGTCTATAAGAGAAAAAATAATAAAGGACATAGATGCTTTTCGAATAATTCACACATTTCCACGGGTGAGCTTTCAATGAAAATAAATAAAATAAATAAAAATTGATTTGGAATAATCCAGATCACTAACAATACGAAGAGTTAAACAATCTGAATTATTTGAAATTTGACTTCGCTGTTTTGACTTGACTTTTCACCATCACAATATTTAAATTTTGACAAGAAATATAATAAATTAATATATAAATATAATAAAAACGAGGGGCGCCAACAGACCCTCAATTTCGATTCGCTGCGCTCGCGAAATCTCGGGCACCGTTTGCATATTGAGCGAAGCGAGCCCAGTGTAATGACTCATCGTTTCCCAATTCCAATGGGATATCCGTTTTTTGACATGACATTTTTAATTTTTTTTTTTTCCTACATTTTTCGAATTTTTTTTAAAAGCATCACCTAATGTGTGTCTTTTTGATTGCAAAATTTCATAATTTTCCGTCAAGTAGTTCTCGAGCCTATTCGTGATAAAGAATGTGAAAAAGTCTCCAGTAGAGCGCTCCGCTCGTTTCGCTCAATTAATATGATAATTATTATAGCTAAAAAATTATGGGAACTAATTGAACCGGTTGAGAAGAGGATAGGTAAATGCAGTGTTAGATTTCTTAACGGATATAAATCCTGATCTGGAATACAATGTGCTGCCGATTCAAGACTTGTACGGACCAACCAAGGATGATCCTAAATTTGAGGTCAGTTGATAAAATTTTGATAAAATAATCTTTAAAGATAAAGTTTTTTTGATATATTACAATGTTAGTTGTAAAAGTGTAATTTTTATGATACAATTTTTGTATATTTCTATAAATATATGTGAAGTTGTTAATCATTCTTGTTCATAATAATGATAATTTCTCAATAAATATGTTTTTATTAATACCATTATGACTTATAATTCGAGTAAAGATAAACTGTAACAGTAAGTCGCCTGCAACAGTTTAACACAAATGAAGCGACAAAGGAAAGTAACTTATGAAACTAAATGATTATTTCATTGCCATCGCTAGCTTCGCCCTTATATACATATGTTATTAATTAGAGTTAGTTAACATAATAAGCAAAACTTATTACCTTTAACATCACAGACCACACCTTAATGTGGATATCACAAAGATAACGGAATTCAAGCAATAATATAAATTCAATTCTACATGTCTGCTATAAATGTTTTCAATTCTATTTGTCTTCAGAATAATCTATACTTATACTAGCTGTGCCCGCGACTTTGTATGCGCGGAATATTATTTTTAATACGTTATTCCTTATAAATATGACAATATTATCTGACAATGAAATTTCTATTAAAATACAGCCATTTCAGAGTTTAGTCGGACCAAACAGACAGAAGAAATTATATACTTAAATATGGATTTAGTGAAAATTTACTAATTTGGGATTACAAACAGACACTTGAATTTTATTTATATGTATATATTTATTTCAGAGTAATTTATTTAAAGCAAAGTATTACCGCACCTATGAAGTTTACATACATTGTTAGCGGTGAGAAATACGATGGCCATTCTTCGGTACTCTACTCTACACTGCGCCAGTAGGGAAGCGAAAATTAGCCGAGCATGACGTTAACTCCGTCTCCCTCAAACGCGTTATCTCTTATCAGTTTAAAAATGATACATCAAATTACTTCACGAGTACTACGATAAAGATACTTTATTCGCGATAAACACCATTACGGATAATTTAGTTAAAATTAATCATCTACTTTAATATACTTTGATATTTTGTTGTTATTCAACATTTTATGTTTAGTTCGTGTTGATTCGGTGATATGTGGATTGTATTGAAAATGTTTGCACTACTGCTGTTGATGGCAGCTCAAAATGTACACGCGACACCCTGTACCAAGCAAGAGAGTTTAAATATAACAAATGGTATTCTGTATGAGAATAAGACAGTTATACATGGTGGAGTGGAGTATATCAGTGGTTCGTGGTACGAGGAGGTTATAGATAATGTGGTATCCCGTTTTGGGTGTCCGTGTATTGGTCGTACATGTCTATGGAAGTGCTGTGGGGAAGGTCAGATGTATGTAAACAGAAGCTGCATTGCTGTTGACAATAGCCTGGTAAATCCCTTTAATCCTCCAGTATTTAAGGGACGAAATCCCTCAAATTTGACCGCTATTAAGCATTTCTTCTACATGTATGTGCCATCCTGTGATAAATATTTAGTTGACTCCAGTATTGACGGGGAGGAGATATACATACAAGAAGTAAGTATAATTTTTTTTGTATGTGACTATTGACTGATACTAAGAATAAAATGATTCAGATCTTACTCATTATGTTAGGTAATGATATAGTTTATTATTTTTATAGTTCAATGATCTATAAACATATATGGAATAGGAGAGATAGAAAAGGTTTAGTGTTATACAGTTTATAGTGACCGCTCAAAACTATATATATATATATATACCATTAAATATTTGATTATAATAAACGCTGGTATGTTTTTAAATAAACGTTTGTTAATGAAGATTCCCCACCTTTGTTTACATAATCTAAGTACTTTTCCAAAGTCAACTTTGTCATAAAACGTAACCAAACACATTTGTTTGTATGTAACTTTGTTCAAGTAATGAAAGTTGACTAGTGGTTGATCCAGTCGTGGTACATGGTACATACCTGGTTCAAGGTTTTAAATATATCGTTTCATCTCTCCGTCTTCTAAGAAAAATAAAATTGTCTGTGTGTTGAAGGAAGTACTTGATACGTCATCACTGGTTCTTTAAATAAGTTTTAATGTATTATCATACTTTAAATATTTATTTTTCATTGACCTCCTTATCTCGATATGAGATATATATTTTGAAGTACCAAGACTATGGCACTATTCTAGAACTGTCAGAGATTTTCAGCTATATTTTTCTCAACAACAATCATCAATAAATATAAATTATACAAAATTATTATCTTTTTAGTTTATTGTTATTGTTACCACATCTAGTTTTTGTGTTTTTTTGTCGTGAAAAAGGAGAAAAATATTACGCAGAAAGGAAACTATTTCTAAATTAAAATTCATCAAAATGTTTCAGTGCTTGTTGCGTCAACGAACAAACGAGAAACAGACAACTATTTTAACAGAACTTCATTACGGATCTGTATCATTTAATAGTGTCGTAAAACACATTCTTCAAAAAATAATTTATACATATTAACATTGTTATTATTTTATTATATACAAGCTGTGCCCACGACTTCGCACGCACGGAATATGTTTTTAAAATATGACTAGCCTAAATTACTTCTTATAACATCAGCTATCCGCCAATGAAGGTCCTGTCAAAATTGGTGCAGCCGTTTTAGATATTACCCAGAATAAACAGATAGACTGACAGACAGAAATTTTAGACTTTTTTATGTAAGTACCGTATATACTTTCATATGTATGTAATGAAAAATTTAATTTAGAGTTACAAACAGACACATCAATTTTATTTATATGTATATATATAAATAAAGACTCAATATATACAGATAACCACAAAAAAGATGATAAAGTTATCCAATAAAGGTAACCAACTTGAAATAATTAATCCGCAGTTATTTTTCTACACTGAAATATATGAAATTATTTTATAAAAAGTTACAATTTATCACTTCAAGGGAAACTCTTCTATAACTTAAAAATTATTACACTTATTTCGTAGTTTTCGCTGAAATATTTTGCAATAAAAATGAGTACAATTTTCAAACAGAGCTATTTACACGAATTATACTAATAAAAATATTTCATTCAGCTTAAGAGAAAAGGTTCTCAAAGTGTTTAATATTTTAATTAACTAGTTATTACTTCTGTCTATCCCCGCACAATATAACTTTTGCAGTCATAACTCCCGCAATGTTTGAAATGTTTAGTAAATTTTGATGACTGCGGGGAGGTTTAATTCAAATGATATCTTTATATGATATTATATGATATTGCTGTTTTATTTATTGTTCGTAAAATATATCTGTACTATTTATTTCATTGAATTTTATTATTACAAACCATAAATTACCACTGAAACACACACACACACACACACACACGCACGACGCACGCACGCACGCACGCACGCACGCACGCACGCACACACACACACACACAAAAATGAAACCGATTAGAATATTCAGCTTATCCACAAATTAAATTATTGTCCTTTGAATATATCAATATTAAAGTCTTAGCGCTAATATTTAATAATATAAATATTAGATAACAAACATGGCGGCTTATCTTCGTAAAAGGTCCATTAGAATCGATTTAAATATTTAAAATTAGAGCCTTAAGTAAACAGAGACTAAAATGTATTTCTGCGCTTTGGATTTAAATTATTAACCATTATAGCTAGCTCTTGTCTACGACTCCGTCTGCTTAAATAAGCCCATCTGCAAATAAATATATCACCAACAAATGTTTTTCCTCCGATCTTTTTTTAATATTTATAAAATGTTTGTTACTCGCTGATAATGTAACTTTTCATATGAGTAGATTATTAAAAACGGTCCAGCATTTATTGAATTTTTTCGTTACAAACAAACATACTAACAAAAAAAGTTTAGTATGGATGTAGCGTGGATTTCTGTTTGAGTCACTGAGACGAAATTGTAGAATTATGACAAATATAGTTTTAACTATGAGTAAATATACTAACCATTATACTAAGAATTATATTACACTAGCAGGTTACCCATGCTTCGCAACGGATGGCGAAAGTGATCAAACATTTTGTTTGAATTTCCACACCACCTATGTATCAAACAGGCGCGTTATATTTTTTTGCAGTTTTTAAGCTGTAACTTTGGAACGGTTTGGACCTTTGCAAAATCCTTTCTTATTGCACCTATTCAATATGTCAGGAGTCCTGTGTCCAAATTTTAGCTTTCTAGGTATTACGGTTTGGGCTGTAGAGCGATGAATGAGTCAGTGAGTCAGTGAGTGTCTTTGTCTTTTATATCGGGTGGGCCAAGAATTCGTTAACATTTAAATGTAACTTACCACGCAAACTATTGCCGCGCGGGGCGCGGGCGTGGGCGGGGGCAATAGCTCGCTTCTTGGAAATTTAGTCGCAATGGATCGCTTCACGGGGCCACAACGCGCTTACTGTGTGAAACAGTTTTATTTAAACAACTTTTCGCTCATTACTGTGAGACGCTTATTTCGCGTTGAATATGGTTTACACGACTTAAGTCAGTGTCCTTTAATAAAGAAATGGGTGAAGAAGTTCGAAGAGACGGGATCTACACTAAATGTGAAACAAACCGGCGGCCTGCGGACTTCTCGAAGCGAAGAGAACGTGCAGCAAGTTTCCGCTTCTGTTCGACGTGATCCAGATTTATCGACGCGCAAACGTTTGGCTGAATAAGGATTATCCCGCACATCATTACGCTGTATTTTGAAATTAGATTTGAAATTACATCCATATAAGATCCAGATAGTGCAAGAACTAAACCCTAATGATTTAAATTTGCGTAAGTCATATGCCGAAACAATGTTAACTCGATTCAGTAATTTTGACAACATCTTATTCTCTGACGAAGCCCATTTCCACCTAAATGGACATTTAATCAAACAGAATTGCAGGTATTGGAGCAGCGAAAATCCCAAAGCTAAACATGAAAGGCCACTTCACTCTCCTAAGGTAACTGTATGGGCTGCAATTTCAGCAAAAGGAATCACCGGACCTTACTTTTTTGAAGCTTCTCGAGGCCGTTCAGTTACTGTTAATTCTGCCGAGTATGTGAAAATGTTACGGGAGTTTCTAGCACCGATGCTACTGGAATTTGCTGGCTATAATCGTAACAAATGGTTTCAACAAGATGGAGCCACGTGTCACACATCGAACGAGTCCTTGCCGGTGGTCTAAGAAATGTTTCCGGAAAAGCTGATTTCCAGACGAGGTGACATCCCATGGCCGCCCAGAAGTCCAGATCTATCCCCAGGGGCGTAGGAACGAAATTTTTACTGGGTGGGCAGGTTTGAAATCGTACCCCCCCCCCTAGTTTTTAATAATGTCAAAGAAAAAAAAGTTCTACAGAAATTTTTTTTTTTTTTTTTAAAGTTTAATATCGTTTTTACGTATCACATCAGGGAGTATTGAACAATATTGTGAATTATCAATGTTTGTGAGTCAATTTTATTTATAAAGTTTTTCTTTATACGTTAACAGTATTTTATTCTATTATACTATATACATTAACATTATTTTATACAATCACGCTTTACATTTTTGTGCTTAAAATCCATTGAAACAATAAATGTTCAATTTCAAAATTTTAATCCTTTGAACAAAAAGCATGGGTGGGCAATGCCCACCCTGGGAAATTTCTGGGTGGGCAGCTGCCCACCCTGCCCACACCGTTCCTACGCCCCTGTCTATCCCCAGCAGACTTCTTTTTATGGGGCTATTTAAAGAGTCGTGTCTACATTGATAAACCGAATACACTCCGTCAACTTAAAGAAAAAATCATCGAAGAGATGTCGGCGATCTCGCGGTCTCTTTGCAGAAGAGTATTCGAAAACTTCAGGACTCGCAAAAACCGAAACGGTGGTCATTTAGACGAAATAATTTTTAAAAAATAAATTACAACTAATTAGCTTTCTCGTAAATAAACTATTTCTAAAATATGTTAAATGGTTTTTTTTATACGATTTTTTCAAATGTTAACTAATTCATGGCCCACCCTGTATATTAAGATAGAGGCAACAATGTCATCGACTCAACCACTAATTATTTTAATAATTCATTCATTTGTCGAATATTATTATCGGGAACTACGAGGAAAAACGGAGTAAATTCTAATAGTAATAATACAGTAACCCCCCTATAACACAGTAGCCTTATAACGCTATTTTAGTCCCTCGTATAACACGTGTTAACGCGAGGATATCCCACGTTGTATATCTATATGATTTTTTTACAGTTTATAATTAATTTCGTTTAACTTTTGCACATTGTGTTGCTATAAAATAAAATAAAATAAAGTAAAAATAAAATTTAATTAAGTTTTCTTAATATTTCATTTAAACCGCCTTGAACAAGAAAAGTTAATTGTGAATTATTTTTTCCTAACGCGTTATACAATCATATGAGCGCGCTATACAACAATATTCCTAAAACGTTTTCCTATAACGCGGAATGGATCTACCGCGGTATAGGAGGGGTTAATGTAATTCTTGTGTACTCAACAAGATTATCAAGTAAAAATGTTTAACGTTCAACGAAGTCACACGCGACAACTAGCTTAAAGAATTTATTTTTAAAAGAGACAAAAGTTACATAATATATTACAGATGCTAAGTGTCGGAAGAGCGGGCCCACTTTAAAATGAAACTCGAGATTTATGATCATTTTTATAATATATATATATTTGTTTAGGAGATTGAGTCATTTATATTTGAAATAAAGTATTCAATTTACATTTATAATATAATATTTAGTTTATATTTATTGTTTGTTATAATTTTAATTGCGAGAAAGCATGATACCATCATTTGAAGACCGGCGATATGTTAGTAGATGCCAGAGATTAGGTTATGTCCACTAATTCAAAACAGCTGTGTGGGATTACTCGATTAAATGTTCCGTCCGACATATGTATATATATATACAGGAACATATATTTGTAGAATTTTATGTGTATTAATATTTGTTTGAATCACATAAATATTTTGCTATTATTAATTTTTTCTTTCCGTTTGTCTGATTCTATAAATCTGCAACGGTTTTCAATAAATATTAGTATAAATTAATGTGACTGGGTAAACGATGGACTTATATAATTAGTAAACCCTTATAATACTATTGAGAAGTATTAATAATAACACTAACAGCGATGAAACAGGATAAAACGAAAAAAAAAACTCAAATATTTTCATATATGTTCTGAGCCATCATAAATAATGGGCTATAATGTGGGCGTTCGTGTAAATTTTTAAACACATATGTGGGCCATTATTCAATAAAAAATATTTATAAGAAATAGAGCATACTTCCATGTGTATTTTATTAAATATAAAACTCAGCACACACGATAGTATTTTAGTATAGTTATCCCCTTATAACATTGTAGATTCGTTCCGCGTTATAGGAAAACACGTTGTAGGAATATTCTTCTATGCGCTCATATGACCGTATAACGCGTTATGTACAAATAATTCACGTTTAACTTTTCTCGTTAAAGGCGGTTTAAATGGAATACTAAGAAAGAACTTAGTTAATTTTAATTTTTACTTAATTTTATAACAACACACTGTGCAAAGAAAGGTAAGCGAAATTAATTATGAATTTCAAAAAATATATAAATTTCATAGTATAAAAATATAACCTGCTAAATCACAGCGTTATATGAGGGAAAACAGGTGTTATGCGAGGGACTGAAATCGCGTTATATGAAAACACGTTATAAGAGTACCGTGTTATAGGATTACTGTATTTGACTCAAATGATAAATAAAATATGCTATTACCATTTACTTAATGCGTTTAAATTATTTATTGTTTAAGAAACCACGACTGTTTGTTTTTTACCTACACGCTATTGTGGTAAAGTAATTTTGAATGTTTTTAGTATTAATTGCGGAATGCTAACAAAATTCTAAATAATTGTATGGTTGTTATATTTATTATTACAAGTGCCGTGTTTGTGATCTTTCCAACCTCCGCCGCTGAGTCTTACCATATGTTAGAAAATCTTATAAACAATAATATCAAGTGATTAACATAATATACAAGTATTGTATTTATATATAACTAGCTGTTGCCAGCGACTTTGTCTGCTGTTTCATAAATTTTACATAAATTCGAATTTTTATAAACACCGCCATCTATTGGAAACTTATAGAACTTAGAAGGGAACAAAACACGTTACCTATGTATAAAAAAGCTCAAGTTCGCAAAAAAAATATAAGATGAATAAATGAGATAAAAACTATCCTCTTCAATAATTTTTTTATAGGTATATCTTTTAAGATATACCTATAAAAAAATTATTGAAATCTCTTCATAGTATCAAAGACAAACACCGACACGGGATATAAATACATATATATATATATATGTATATATATATATATATATATATATATATATATATAGATAATTAATTCTATGCATAACATTGAATTAATATAGCTACATTCTTTGACACAAATTAATTCTTGTCCATAAATAATTGTTAATAACATTCAAAAAGGTGTAAGGATATTGAAAATTGATTTATTTTAGTCATCAACATTGAGACAACAAAACAAATATTAAAATCACACAAAAATATAAATCACACACGTCATGTGAGTACCTAATCATGATTTGTGTTGAGACCTTACGTGACGTATATCTGACGTATATTTGACGTAAAAGTCAGAAATACTTGAATTTTAATGAAGCTTTCTGGAAGATATATATATATATATATATATATATATATATATAAAAGAGCAGGCGTATAAAGTACATTATATCTGAAGCAATTAATGTCTGTCTGTTTGTTTTTTCACGCACAATGATAAAAATTATCAGTAAAATCCAATTAATGTTAAGTGGAAAACCTGTTACGGACATTACACTGCCATTATTTTGTAATATTAGCATTATTATTATATATATATAAGCGATTTACCACTCACTGACTCATCACGAAATCTCCGAAACTATCTGTCCGATTAACTTAACATTTTACATAGTTACTTCTTTTGTGACGTAGACGTCCACAAGAACGGATTTTACGGAATTCATATCGCAACGGATTTCAACATTTTGCATTTCGCCAAGTTTTTAAACTGTAGGAGCTATACACTTAAAGCGGGGGTAAGAGTTACTATAGCAATGCTATACTAGATATGTGTAAATGAGTATCGTTTTAGTGCGAATAGTTTTGTTACGATAATAAAGATTAGAATTATCCCACAGCTTATCCATAAGTAATGTTATTACAGATAAAGCTGGTGGACGAATTTTGGCATGATGTAATGGGTATATCCTGTTTTGTTCGTTAACTCATTTCTATTTACAAATTAAACTCCTCAGAAGAACAGCTGTCCATTCATCCGGTTATTTATAGTGAACTTTACATTCACTCAGTCCTTTCATGTCATATTTTGTATAATATTTTATTAGGGTTAAAGCATTTAATTCGACTTTAATACTAAACCTACCAAGTACCGGTCAAATTGACCGTTCTTAAACTTTTGTCAAACTTACACATTCTTAAAAGTTATAATATCGTTATCAAACTACATGACAATTCTTAGAATATGCATATAATATTTTCTTCACTCTTTACTTTTAATTATTTCCATAATTACCTGCATTATATAATAAAATAACTTTTAATTACCGGTCAATTTGACGGCGTGCGGTAGGAACAGGTATACAAGAATTGTCGGTAGGTTTAGTGTTAATAGATTGTTAAATTAGCATACTAACATCGTACTGTGTAAGCTTGTTAGAGAGATTGGAGATTTTTCAGGATCAAATAGTTTAAATAATGAAATTAAACCTGATTATTCCAGTGATTATTGGGAAATCATTTCAGATTACCGACACTTATTAATTATTATTAATATTATTATTATTAATAATATAATATCTGGATTTAGTATTATTAGATAAGTTTTTCAGACGCCGATCCGTTTTTTTTAAACATTTTTTTATACATGATTTCTTTTTATTTTAAGTCCTTTCTTTTTTAATAAAACCTTTTTGATCCTCTCACAAAAGTTCAAGTTTTATATATTAATCTACGAATATTATAAAACAACTAAAATATATGAAATAACTCCATAATTACAGCTACTCAAGCTATACTTAAATAATGTTTTATGCATTAGAAAATCTTCAAACTACATACATACTTCCATATTAAAAAGTTAGTTTTCAAACAATTCCAATCACACTCAGTAAATGTTAAATATAAATTCTAAATCCAATGAATACTCAACCAATTAGTTGTAAAACAATGTAAATAATTTTAAACAACGGATATTGTGAAACGTAACAGTGAAAACAAAATATTACCGACACGAGTGTATTATAATTAACTAGAGGACATATGTAATTTTGAGCGCCATTTTTATTTTAACTTCTTACGATAATAATAAAAAAAAATTTTGGAATTGAAAGTGATAAAAAGCCCCTGATTATAATAGGTATTACTTTGTTATAAAAATGCAATAAGTGTTCATTTAAAGTAAAAAATGACTTTGACTTGATTTTGAGTTGACTTAGACTTTACTTCATTTCTTTCTTTTTATGACTTTGAATACTCAATATTAATTATTTTATAATCAGTATTAAATTAATATTTATTTTGCAGAATGGAACACTATTTGAAATGGCCTTCAAATTGCCTCAATGGCACCCTCCATCTAGTTTCTGTGTGGATATGATATCAGACACAGAGCCGGAGAGGATGATGGCTGCCGTCTGTTATCCAGATATAGAGAGTGACAGTCCCGTCTTGTTCATCGCATACGGCGTGGGTAAGAATCATCTCTCACTGAATACATCTTAAAATAAGGAGGATTGTACACGTTCGATATATTAACAATTTATTTTTTTAATACGTGAAAAAATAAAATGAATAACACACGTTTGATGTATTCAACACTAATCAAATTATTTTTTTTAAGTTGTCATGTCAAACTAGGCAATTATATCTTTAAAAAGATGCAGAAATACTAACAACTGTATCGATTTTTTATCGATACTTGTCACTTCACTATCACTAATTAATGTCTAGACATACGTCAATTTTGTGTCAAACACTTATATTGTTCCCTTGATTTTATTGGCACTCAGTAGTCAGTAAACTTATTGGTCTGTTAATAAACCAGTGGGAGTCATAAAGTTTTATGGGCCATCAACTCAAACAAGAATTATATTTGAAGCTAAATAAATCGATTATTAGTATTTGTTTAGCTTGGCGTATGAACAAGCTGCATTTATGTATATATGTAATGTTGAAGCTTCTTTGTTCGTTTGTTTGTAACAAATAAGTTTTGTAACTATTACACCGTTTTTATAGATTATTACACCCGTGAAACGCTAAATTATCAATAGCAAAGACTAATTTTATTCCGATTGTCCCACGGGTTCTTATAGGATTAAAATCGGAATGTCTGAAAAAGAAGCGACACAAGTCCTTATGTATACTGTCTTATGCCAAAACAGATATATACTGCCTTATGCCGAAACAGATGAAGTCGCTCGGATTACATAAAGACAATAAAATAATTACCAATTTATAATCATTTTTGAAAAATGTAGGGAACTTTCTAAAAACATATTTGGACATGAAAAAAGTATTGTATTTAATTTAAAAAAAACAATTATATAGAAATTAATAATAATATTATATATATATATATAATTAATTAATATTATATATATATATATAAATGTAATTATTTATATGTATTTTACATTTTATATATATATAATTATCTTCAACTGTTTATTTTCGTTTTTACGACCAAGTATTTAATATTTGCACAGTATAAGAATAAAATTACTCAATAACAAATTGCGGATCTTTGCATTGTATTAAAATAATATAAAAAAAGCACGTATATTATTTACACACACATCTGAGCTTTTATTAATACATCAATACAAATATTACCCAGATTATTATAAAGATAGTGGTAGCTTGTAATTACAAAGCACATTTCATGACTCCATGTCATGTCATGTTACAACTTTAACATAATTTTCAAAACTTTTAGGTTATAATATAATTGCAAATATGACAGCTGTCAGATTTTAAAATGTCTCATTCGTGAGCCAATTAGTTTTAATTTATAATACTTTGTAACTATATATATTGTATTGTTTTCCACTTTTTGTTTAAGAAATTATAAATTATTTTTACCAAGCAAAATCGTGAGCGTAAACATGTTAATACATATGGTAAAGAATATCCACGTTCAGTCCGATGGCTATTGTATGGATACATCATTTTCGGCTCCACCTGTGTCAATATTTATGGGGCCTGGGAAATACTCCGCTGTTATGGTTACAGAGCATGTGGCGTATTTATATTATATTTAGACTTCAGTCACTCTTTGATTATTTCTTTGAAAAACAATTTGTGAAATACTTTTTTGTTTATTGTACCTAAATTTGATATATATATATATAAATTATTATTATTACCCTCCAATTATTTTAAATATATTGTGTAAAGTTATAATCCAAAATAAATACATGTATTTATTATTTATAGGTTACAAACAGTTCGTTGGTCTATATATACCATTTATGGACCTCACATTCCCTCAGGTAGTAGATATCTACCGAATAAATTGAAAACGATAAATTTATGTCCCAAACTCACAACTAGAATTAATAATGGTTCTCGTTTTAACGCTCAAGACCAGACTATGTTATGGATAGATGCTATATATATATATTCAATTTATTAACGTCTCATAATATTTGAAGAAAATTGGAAGATTAATAGCTTATGCCTCATCAATCATCGATTAATCGTGAGAGTTGCTTAATAAAAATAGACAGTTCTTGGAATCATATCTTAATAGAAAAAAAAAGTTATTTTTATATAGTCAGAATGTATACAGCCAGTTTATTATACAATTTATCAAACGCTAAATCAATTAGCATACTAACGTCGCTTAGTGTAAAAGCACTTAATAAGCTGTTAGCGAGCTTGTGATTGGATAACACGCTATTTTTATCAAATAGTGCACTCAAAATTGGATAATGTAATGAGCCCTTTACATGAATGTTATTTTATTTCAGGTTTGATGTTGTCGGTACCATTTTTGTTGGCTACTTTTTTGGTATACGCCTTCATACCAGACCTACGGAACCTTCATGGTATGTGTTTGATGGCGTACTGTGCGGGTCTTATAGTTGCCTATCCATTCCTAGCGTATCTCAAGTTTCATACTGGAAAAATTGGAGTTGCTATGACGGGATGCTATCTTATAGGTATGGTTATTAAATTATTTACACACAAATTACACCACTTACTGTAATTTGAATTTAATTGATTTAAGAGGTTTTTACTTTTGAAGTTTTCGTTTTAATCAATTTCAAGTCCGGAATCTATTAAGTATTAATGGAAGCGTAGATTTTAGTCGGTGGAAATTGCAGAAAAGAGAGCAATTATTAAAATTAACGTATTAAATGTGCTCTCGTAGTTTTAATAAACATTAAGTAAATGTTGTTTTTTATGATTTTAAAGTTATAAAGAACAAAAAATGTAAATCATATTAACATAAAAGATTAAAAGCTTCCAGACGCCTTCTGTATATTTTCTTTTGTGTTGTAAATTTATTTAAAATGGCCGACATGTTTTACATATGATCTCAATAAAATGGGTAGTTTAGTTTGACAGCTGTCAAAAGTTAAAAGACAAGAAACAATACTGTTGTGACATTAATGACATTTGGTATTAATCACGAGAATAAACCTTTAGATTCTTATCTTTAGATTACAAAAATGACAAATTAAAGCGCTTTATATTTTTTAAAGCGCTGTAAATGGTTGCCGGTAATGACTTTTTCCTGATTTTCCACTCCCATTCTAATTAATAACCGTGCACCCTCAACATTAGATATAATTAAGTTAATTTTATTTATCCTTGTCGGGGTGCGTCCTCTTTTTAATTTTATGTACATTTACTTAGAAACGATGCTTTTTCCGGTCATGTTTAAACATGACATTCGTGTTTGCTAGTTGTATTAATTTTAATAATTGTTTTATACATAATGACATACCTGAGCATTTAAAGTAATCTTTTATGTTTAAATACCTAAGTTTTTATCACGACATATTTTTCATTTCAATTCATTAATATTATAATATTTAATATTTAGGATAGTTAGACAAATATGACATTAATATCTGTAGTAATTTAAAACATACGAAAACATATAATAAGATAAAATTATGTTCGCTTTTGCAATTATACGAAAATTAAATCACTTATTAATTTTGTATATAGACCATCTGTTGCTTTTAAAAAAACTGTAACAAATATTAAAAGTAAAACAGAAGTTTTTTTAGTAAACGGGTAAAGAGGTCACAGATCAAACAGCGATGAGCGCCAGTCGTCAATATTATATTAAACTAAAATCAATTCCCGTTTAAACGCAGCTGAACTGACTCGATTGGTGATGAGCGATTGAATGAATGATCCGAAATGTGTAGAAATGAATGAATTTAAACTTCAATATACATTTTTTGAATCAGTTGATTATTATTGTTCTCTCTTTAAAAACAAATAATTTAAATTTAGAATGTTTTTGTTTGTTATAAAATGTTATTTCTTTCAGCGTTCATTGTGTATTACGCGTTTCAAACGAGTTTCTTTTGGCTTAACGTGATGTGCTTTGACATTTGGAGGACTTTCAGGTTGGTACATACACCTAATATTGGTTTTTGCAAATAATTCTAATAATAAATAAATTTTTGCGTTGTTTTGCAAACAAATGAGGTATTGGACAATAGTCGTAATCTTGATCTGAACTGTGGGTTTCAGAACGGTTGTACCAGATCCCCATTGCGGCCGTCTCCATCTGTAGGTCTATACCGTTGTTAATAACACCGGCATGGCTACCTAACTTGTCATTATATTTTTGTTCCTTTATAGAAGTTGACTTTTGAATGCTACGCCATTTTGTTGTTAATGAAAGATTCATTCTTTTATTGTTGTTCTTTTATTAAAATACATTCTGTTATTTTTTTAATATACTTTTGTTGCAAAAAATGAGACGTATATTATTAGATGGTCAAAGTATTAATTGATCTCTATAATTTTTTATTTTTAATAACTATTAAAATTATGTTTAGTAGTCGGTAATTAGTTTGATTGTAGTTTTTATTAAAATAAAACAGCACTTACAATTTTTACGTAACAACAACGTGTTTGAAGAGGTTTCATTATAAATGTATCCAAAGAGGTTTCAAGTATTCAAATAAGGAATCAGGAAATGAAGCTATTTGTATGTTAGATATGTTTAATGACTTCCGAAAATCAAAATTGTCTGCTAGTAATAGTATTTTGCGTTTCGTTATTCGAATGTCAAAGAACAGTTGGTCAATAGCATGACGCAATGTGATGCATGATTAGTGTATTTCGTGTTGTAGAGTCAGTTATTAGAATGTGTTTTGCATTATTTAAAAGTAATTACGTAAATTAATAATAATATGCTTTATTACAATCTATGTTCATGCATTACCAAAGGATTGGAAGTCTGACTTCCTCTCAACATACGTCAAGGTAGGAAATGTTGTCCAAAATATTCTCGACCTATATTTCTTTAAATGTCCAAAAAGAATGTATATTAATTATTCATTACTTAATTTTAATACATGCAATAACAAAACGTTTCTAAATGATAATTATGTGTATACATTGTATCAGTTTTCTGTAGGTTATTATTTAAAATAACTTTCTAAATTAATGTTTCAGTGGATACAGAGGTGGAGGATCAAGCAAACGTAGAGAAAAGAGAAGATTTTATGCATATGGAGCATATGCTTGGGGTGTGCCCGCTCTGCTGACGGGTGTCACAGTCGCAATGGAATTCAGTACTCAGTTACCGGATAACATCATAACCCCTGGTTTCGGCAACCAACGATGCTGGTTTGAGCGTGGGTTTCCTTGTATCTTTTATTTCAATATTTTAAGATATAATATTAATTGAGTGTGTGTTGAACAGAGTGGCTGAGCGAGATGTTGTATTTCTTCACGCCTGTGTTTGTGCTGGTGGTGTGTAATGCAACTCTGTTTATTGTCACCGCGTACCGAATACGATCTATTAAACAAGAAACGGCTATCTTAAAGGGTTCAGAGTCTTCTCGTAGTGATAAGCTTAAGATGGACAAACAGAGGTAAATTGAAACTAAATATATATAAGTTTGAAATAATATTATATTTGTTATACTTAAGTTTAAAAATAGCTCTTCATTAGAAAACTTATATTTCCAGATACGGTTTATACCTAAAGTTATTCGTGGTGATGGGCATCAACTGGACGGTTGAGGTTATCAGCTTCGCAGTAGGCGGCTCCAACTGGTACTGGATCGTGGTCGATCTTTGCAATATAGCGCTTGGCGTTTATATATTCTTTATATTTGTATGGAAGAAAAAAGTTCGCAATTTGGTGGCTAAAAAGTACGTTAATAATATTTTTATTATCATATCATAAAATATTTAAAAAAAAAAACCTTATAACATAATTAAATAATATATTATATATATTATTATTAAATCGTATATGAACACGATAATCAATATTATAAAAATAAAAAATAAACAATATGTAATGCAATAACAAAACGCTTCTGTCACTGTCACCTGTCAGATGGCGCAGTATTCGCGGTCTCCCGGCCCCGGATAGAGGGTCCGGTAAATGGGCGACGCGCTCCAGCTCCGCGCCCACCGAGGACACGCGCGTCACGGACGAAACCGCAATACGACTCAAGGATATGCATTAAATTTAAGCACTTGACGGTTAGTAAGTACACTTGTAAATTTATTACTTATTTATGGAAGTGTTTAGTGATACGTTTCATTTAATTTATGATTGTTTTACGAGAGTAATAAAATACGTTAAAAATATCCAAACGTAATTGTGAAAAATTATAAATATAACCAGGTTTGTAAAATCTTATAAGACATGTTTTATATCTATGTTCATAAATAAAAGACGTTATGTTAGTTTATTTTTCATTATTTAAAGTTTTTTTTAATTTGAATGTTTTTTTTACATCTTTTTTATATCTTCATTCGTGGAGCATTAAAACTAAATTAAATTAAACTAAAGTAAATTTTATTTTTTTATGATTACGATTTTATTAAAATATGTTCCAACTGTGAAAACAACATTGTTTGAATGTTTTTTTTATAATATAACCATAATTTTTTAATATTGTTTCAGAATCAAAAACAAATTCAGCGTGTTGAGTCGCATTCGCGTTACGTTACGCTACACGGGTGCGGCTTCACACCTCTGCGTTGGAGCCGCACCCGTGTTCAAGTTTTAGTTAAAGTGATTTTAAGTTTACGAAATGTAAACATAAATGTACAAAAACACTTAACCATTGTTGTTTACAATAATAAAGTACTAGTCAATTTTAAAAGAACAAATAGAATAATATTTTAACAAACGACCATTCTGTATTACTATAAGGTGTGAGCCACATATATATTGCTTTTTAGTGTGCTTGGAGTGTTTTTTTGTAGATTTATAATGATTTTATAATACATTCATAGTTATTAGGTAAAAATATTGTATGTTGGAGTTTTGTATGTACAGTTACATTTGAACATAGTGTGGCCATATTGACGTAACAGCTTTGAGTCTTACTACCTCCTTACTTCATGTTAATATAATAGTGCTGGGATTTTTATTATTTATGGTTTGATTGATAAGCGATTTGCCGGCTAGAAGAGCTTATTATGCCTACAATTTTGTTCTGTGGTCAGCTTGCTTATATATTTATATATTTTCCACTTTGAATCAATACCAGTGATCACTTGTGTACCAAATCGAAGTCACAGAACTATTTTTATACCACACTTATCGAAATAAGTCCTGTTCGAGAGTTCCAAAAGAGCTAATCTATGAGCCATATATCTAATATATTGGTCAAATTTATATGTAATATATGTCTACAATAAGTATTTAACAAGGATACATGCACTATCGCTCTTAGCAAGATGACAGCGCGGTGTGCGGTTAAGCGATCGCATCAAGCGAGCCCCGTCATAGGTGTGACACCAGCGTTTTAATTTATTTTCGAGCGAATTAGTTTTACAATAACTCTTAGGATATTCAATGAAATTATATGTGTTGGATTATTGTAATGTGCATGAAATGTTTAATATAATTAGTATTTAAGTAGATTAGGATATTGTATCCGTCTATAGCTTTTGAATTACATAATTGTACATGATGTCTAGAAGTTAGAATAAGTATAGTAAGTTACACTTAAAAGATGATATATACCGTCTTAGACTTTTGTTTAGACCTCAAAGAGGAATATCCTTCATACATTATATCCCAAAGAGATAAGCTGAGTTTTCGTTGAAGGCTCGCAATCCGATGACTTTATGACGTTTTCAACAATTGTCGTCATAAATCAACAAATTATTTATACATCTAAACCTTTCACGTGAATTCTAGTGGAGTTTATCGCATAAAATCGTTAAGGCTTTTAGTGTATCGTTATCACACAGACAGACGCGACGAAAGACTGTTATTATAAAACAATGTATTGATGATCCATATATTTTTTTATTATTTTTACATATATAAAATAGAGTTTAATATATTTTTAATAAAGCAATGTTTAGAAAACCCCACACTTAGTAATATAATTATTTAGTCGACAAAGTACGCAAACCTCATAAAACCCAAAGATTTTATACTGTAGTGATTTTTTTTACGTGATTGTGTATGTGTGTGTACATGAATAACATATTACGTAAAAATAAAAAAGCACCCACAAATAAAGCTTTTTATTAAAAATGAATTACATGTAATTGCTTGAAGTAGTTGAGCATAATATTTCATAAGAATAGTTCTAGATAATATAATATATGCGAAATTAAAAATATAACTGTCAAAAAAGAATAGGTTTTTCGATTTACTTTAATAATATTTAATGTAACATTGTAATAAATTTGTAGGTTGCTTGCAGTCACAATCCTTAAATGTAGTTGTAGCTAAAAAATGAAATCTTTATTACTATGCAAATATTTGAAAACTGATACTTTATTGTCATAATAAATTTATCGTTTATTAATAATAATTTTATTAAACTCTCAATGTGTAATACCTGGAAATTTTTAATATAATTTGACAGTGATCTGCTTTTATAAACGTTTACACAGTTGTAGCTTTTTAATAATAAAATATTAATATGTATCGAATGTTTTATTGACTTGACTTAGCTTCACGCCATATGCCTTGCGGGGTAGCCAGAGACGATGGAGCGCCAAACGCTATAGTCCGTGTATACCTCTTTCGCCTCGACCACAGACATCAACCTCTTCATACATGCCCTCCGGAGGGTCCTCCTGCTTTTTACGTGACCCTCCTCCAGTATCGTAGCGACTGAGTTTCAAGGTCACTCGTGGCCTCCCCGTCTCTCTTACCGCTCACTTTTTCTGTTTGTTCCTGAATGTTTTATTACCTGTATCTAAATTGCATATCAATTATTTTAGAACAAAAATATATGCTGACGAAAAAGTCGTTTGTTTTGAATGTTTCACGGTTTTCTATAGAAAAATTATTTTCTTTCATATTTCATATCTTTAATTCCATTTCCCAAGAATCAGAAAATGTAATTTAATTTTTATGAGTAATTGATCAAAAACAAATTTCCAAGGATAATTTCATTCTTATTTCAGTTTTGAGAGAGAAGTCAACAGAATCACTGTATACATTATTCCCGTACAATTTTTAACTACATTTTGATAATTTTTATGTTATTATGATGTACTATGGTATATTTGTCAACATTTCTGTTTAATTTTATTTAAGATTAACAATCATACATTCGTTTAATTGGTGTCAAGTAGTTCGCTAACATTGCTTAATGAAGTGGGCTCATTGCCCGTACTATTCAGAAGGGTACTACTACAAATCTAGTGGGCTAGTCAATGAACGATTTATTACTATAATAAATTTAGGGTCAACATATGCTAATTAGAGCTCAACGTATACAGAGTAAGTACTAATTCGAAGTACACATACTTATATACGTTCTGGTGATTTGTGAAATATAATTTCGTAAATTTACCCGTAGAAAATAGAGAATCTTCTCAAATAAAATCTTATATTTTATTTAAATAACACTTCACAAAATCTTATAAAACATCGTTTAGTATAATAATAAGAGCCCAAACCCAGTTTTATGTTTGATCCTGATTTGAGTAAGTTTATATGTTGGATATTTGCTTAGATAAAAAATCAACACCATTTCAAATTTTATAATAATCCTTCCTTCCAAGTGGAAGTGAAGTGTTGCTGTTATCAAAAGCTTTTCAATAGATTTTTCATGATGCGTGAACAAAGACAAAAATAAAATATATATTTCTTTTCTATGTTATTTATGTAGCAATTACAAAATGAACAGACTTTGCTTTGTTACTATTTTGTTATATTGTATCATTACGGCATTGACACCAGCGTTTTATTCTGACAATTACAATTGACAAATAATTATCGGCATTCATCAGTCAATCGAATGACGTTTAGATAAAACGAATAAACAATACATAATATAACCAAAAAATTGATAATAATTTGTACTCCATTTTGGATAAGTGTTTAAGATTTATTGCTATATGCGGTGTGTAGGTAATACCAAAAATGTCTCATCATGGCTTATATAATTGTTTCATATAGTTTAGATTTTTATTATTGTACAGATTAATACTTTCCTGTACATTGAATAACCTTTAACTTATCAAATAACCTTTGGACTTGTGTTAGTCATGACGATTGCTGTATTTAGTGTTCCCATTGCCGTGTTGTTGTTATCTGTTTTTGTTTCATATTATTGTATCACTTATTACAATAAAGCAGGTAGGTCCCATTTTCATTTCACACACAAGTTATTATTTAAATAATTGCTAATTACATAACTCTTACAGTACCAATGGCCAATAACGGAATTCTTTTTATATCAAATGCCGCTAAAGCACACAAGTTTTGTTTGAAGGTGTCAAAGTTTGTGAAGAATGTTTTGTACATACAGTTTAATAGCGGACCAGAAAGCACATTGTCAATTGTAAACAAACAAATTATTGATGTATACTCTAAGGTAAACAAAAAAATTAAAATGTAATGTAAAATCTGTACTGTAAAATATCAATTAAAGCAAGATATATAATATATGGTAACTATTACAACATCGTATACAAAATATTGGTTATAATTTTAGCTAACTGTTATCATTACAAAGGTTCTGTTGTTACATTTTAGTCTGATCCCTTGCATTTAAAAGTTATATATGTTTAAATGTGGGTTATTAAGAAAACCTGTCAGCACAGTGGTGATACTTTATTTAACTTTTAGGCACCCACAAATGGAAAGTTAGATATAAGACTGATGCTAAAACCAAGGGAGACTGCGAATCAAATTAAAACCAATAATGCTATAGAAATGGTGATGTACGATAAAGACTTGACAAAAGAGGTTGATAGTTTAAAAGAATCACTATCAAATGTTATAGGCAATGTACATTGCCAGAGTGTTGGTGAGTATTTATTATTATTATTATTATTATTGATTTATAGACGAGCAGCTATGAGCTGATGTGTCTATGTCAATTGTGTTGAGAAATTGAGAAATCACATTTGCAAAAGTGATAGCTTTTCCGATTTCAAACACTTGTCAAGTCGGTTTTTAAAGGCATTAATTGAAGTAGCCAAAACAATTTCCTTTGGCAGTTTGTTCCAATTTGAAACTACTCTGTTACTTAAGAAGTTAAATGCAGCTTGTTTATTGCTTGGTGTTCTGTTTAGTTTCATTTGGTGACCTCTATATATTCTCTCATTACTCTTAGGGCTATAGATGTTTTGTATATTTTATTGTATTATGTTATATATATATTAACATAAAAATAAGGCAAATTTAACAGCAAAAATCTTTATTCATTATCATTAATGCGAGACAACTATCATTGTATTTGTATGAATATATAGATTACTGGTTACTTGGTAAAGTTTTATAATATGAATAATTACTTGAAAATTTTAATATTGTTTAATTTGATAACATTTATATACCAAATAAAGTCCTTTAAACCTGATAGTTCAGATAATGTAACAATGTTATTTCTCCTGTAATCCATTACTGCAAGTTAACTGCTAATGTACTGTTAACTTTCAAATAATGAAAAGCAAAATCAGAATGAGCGATATACCACATTCTACAATATGTTATTTATTTACCAATAGAAAGTGATAATACGACGTCAGAACATCCGAATGAAGAAGTCAAAACATATGAGTACGTAGCTCTTGGAGGTACATTCGACCGACTGCACAATGGACACAAGATTCTGCTCTCTCAAGCAGCTCTGAGAGCGACCAAGCATGTGACAGTGGGTGTCACAGACGTCAATATGATACAGTGTAAGTATATATATTAATGTGTAGATTATACTTTAATATTAACTAGGGGCGCCAACAGTTTGCATATTGAGCAAATGAGCCCAGTGTGATGACTCATCGTTTGCTATTGACTTCAATGGGATATCAGTTTTTTGACGATAATTCGTCCATGACATGACATTTATAATTTTTTTTTAAACCATCACCTAATGTGTGTCTTCTTGATTGCAACATTTCATAATTTTCCGTCAAGTAGTTCTCGAGCCTATTCGTGATAAAGAATGTGAAAAAGTCTCCAGTAGAGCGCTCCGTTCGCTTCACTCAATTAATATATTAATTATTACAGCTAAAAAATTATGGGAATTAATTGAACCGGTTGAGAAGAGGATAAATGCAGTGTTAGATTTCTTAACCGATATAAATCCTGATCTGGAATACAATGTGCTGCCGATTCAAGATTTGTACGGACCAACCAAGGATGATCCTAAATTTGAGGTCAGTTGATAAAAATTTTATAAAATAATCTTCAAAGCAAGTTTTTTTTTATATGTGTTTGTATATTTCTAGATATATATCTGAAGTCGTTAATCATTCTTGTTCATAATAATGATAATTTCTGAATAATAAAATATTGTAAAGCATGTCAGTCATAAATTAGGTCAAATAAGTCAAATAAAAATATTATAGTTAATAGTGGTCAGTGAAGAGACAGTCCGCGGTGCCAATAAGATAAACGAGAAAAGGAAAGAAAATGGCATCCAACCACTAGATGTATTTACAATTATGCTCGCCAACGATACAGATCAGCAGTCATCGGAAGAGGAAGCCAAGTTGAGTTCAAGCAATCAACGGATGAGGTTACTGGGAACCATTTTGAGAGAACCTCAGGTAATATTGAATTTTAGAAAAAAATGAATGGTAACAAAAAAACTAAAAATAATACTACTTGAGAAAAATGTTACCAACATTATCATACCAAAGTGTGATTTAAAAATAAAGTTTTTTTTTAAGCCAAACCCCAATATTCCCGAGTGGCCCTACGTGATTGGTCTAGCCGGTGGCATAGCGAGTGGAAAGAGCAGAATAACTGAAAAATTAAAGTAGGTTGTATGTGTAGTTGTACTATTATTCAAATATATCAATGTTGCAATATAATAAAATTTGAACATATACTTTTTGAAAGTTGTCATAAAAAGTACATTAAGTACGGGCCTTCTGTTGAGTCGCCATATACCATTTAAAACATAAATACTCTTTGCACATAAAAAAGTAAATGTACATGTTAAGCACTGGCCATTAAAATTTATTTCTTTATTTTTTTTTAGACTAAAAGGTGCAGCGATATTAAACTGTGACATCATAGCTCACGAACTGTACAAGCCGGGGATGCCTATAAATAGTACGATCGCAGAGACATTTGGAAGAGAGGTTATCGCTGATGATGGGGAGGTGGATCGGAGGAAACTAGGAAGTATTGTGTTTAGTGATAAGGTAAGGAGCATCCATTATTAATATTACATCAATAAGGTACACTGTTTGTGTCCGTTTTTTATTACCCATGTTCTTCTGTGTTCGTATCATTGATACTTAGATATATCAGATCAGATCAGAGTCCACCAACCCAACATCCAGTTCTCTAATGATCATTGTTTGTTACAGGAACAGCTGGAGCGCTTGAACGCCCTGGTTTGGCCGAGTGTTATTGAGGAGGCACAGAGGCGGGTGAAAGCCTTGGGGGCTGCGGGTCAGCGGGTGGTGGTTATGGAGGCGGCCGTCATGGTGCGGGCCCAGTGGTACAGATACTGTCACCAGCTGTGGGCGGTCATCGTGCCGCCCGAGGAGGTGAGGTCATATTACTGGCTCTAACATTAACATGGATATGTAGCAGGTCAAAGTTCAGAAAATTGGTAGAGTTCATCCATCGTCAGGTACCCATCGCCTTTACTCATAAAGAGAACCAAAAATCGGTTTCTCCCTCAAAACCGCCCAAAATAACTTTGGGCTTGTTTGCACGCCGTTTGTTCGACGGGGGCGTCACTGATGTCAACTGATCACCGCTGCTCACGAATTCTTGCAATATCCGGGGAATCGAAAGAACTGTATCGGCCTTGTAGGTGGGAGTATAATAGGGAATACTCTCGAAGAGCGGCGATACGACGAATGGGATTTTAGTGGTAATTACGCAACCTTGTTTCTTTTAGGGATTAAACTGAACGAGGTTTTTTTCCCCCTATTCTGAGACCATGCCTAGGGAGGTTTCTATAGAAGACACAAGTTTCTTTCGGCACTCATCGACGTTTTCCCGAGAAAACCCTGCACGATCTGAATATACCGAATCCGCTGTGCTGGCATCTGCATAAAAATGTATGTTAGAAATATCCAACAAATCATTGATGTGTAGGAAGAACAGAGTTGGGGATAGCATGCAGCAATTGGGTATACCAGCGTTAACGGGCTTGGGGTCCGAGCAAAAACCGTCGAGAACGACCAATATCCCTCGCTCAGTGCGGAAGCTGGTGATCCATTTGCAATAAACTCTCGAGAAGCCCATAGGAAGGAAGCTTCGAAAGAAGCCTCTCATGTCATACACGATGGAAGGCTTTTGCCATATCCAGACTAACTGATACCCTCTCCCTTGCTTTCAATAACAGCTACCCAATGATGCGTAAGATATAACAGAAGATCACCAGCCGATCCACAATGGCGAAAGTCATTTTGCAGGTCATTGACCAACTCTTGATCCTAGGTAGTTTAGGAGCTGTTTATTTATGGTGCTCTCCATTACTATGGAGAGAAGAGAGGTAATGGCGATAGATCTGTAGTTAGCCGGGTCCCAGCTATCACCTTTTTTAGGGATCGGATGGATAAGGGCACGTTTCCATGACTACGCCTACTACTACGCCTACGGACTACGCCTTTAAGGTAGGAGTATCGAAATAGACACGTTGGCGCTGCTGTCAAGTCAGGGGCATATGTTTGTAGCAAAATTGGAGAGATAGCATCTGGCCCACTCGACTTATGAACTTTCAAGGAAAGGAGGGCTTTTTGGATGATTTTTTGCCGAAAAACTATTTCCGGTATTAAGCTCGGACACCGCGGGATGATAGGCGATGTCTTCCCCTGGTCGTCCAAAAGTCGAGTTTGAGGCAAAAAGATTGCCCAAAAGATCGGCTTTCTCTTTTGCTGTGTGGGCCAGGGAGTCGTTCCCAGTGTGCAATGGCAGTAGGGATAGCTGGCAAAAGTTTCCTAAAGTGGCTTTGGAAGACGACCAGAACTTGCGCGTGCCAGGCGGGTACTTTTCTAGCTTTCCCCAATTTTGACGACATGCTTGAACTTTGCTCTATCAATTTGCCTTTTAAAGAATCACAGTTATATTTCCTCTTTAACTTTAGAGTTCGGATCCTTAGTGACTAAAGCATTAGCCTAAACTTGATGAGCCTGCCGTTTGCCAGCTGCTGCGGCCCTGAAAGACGCATCAAACCAAGGCCGCGATCTGCCACCAAGTGGTACCACAGAGCTTAACACAAATAATTCCATACCCTGTACTATCACATCAACTACAGCCACAGTGCTAGTCAGTACAGCCATAGTCGGTAGGATCATTGGAAGGGAAACAAATTGCCCCCCATGGGTAGGATACAAAAAAGGACCGCATTCCATCCCAATCCGCTGACTGATAGTGCCAAACACGTCGAGTCACAGGTCTTGTGCGAGTCGGACGTTGAATGGGCACTACACTTCGTACTGAGCAATGATCAGAAGACATTAAGGGAGCCTAGACAGTGACCTGGTACTTTCCGGGATGTGTGGTCAACAGTAGATCCAACAAAGAGGGCATATGGCTGTCCACGTCCGGTAGACGAGTGTGCATCTTGACCTACAGGGACATAGTCGCCCTCGCCTCATTCCGCCCTAATGATTATGTTTATAGCATCTCAACCCCACCAACCCTCCGGTTATAAAGGTTGAGCCGCTATACATGTGGTCCAGGTTTACCCCGGTCACATGGATCCTTGGTACGGCAGATCTGACCTCCGAAGTCATCCGACAACGGTACTATAAGACTAGTAAGCTCGCAAGGCTATTGGTCATGGACAAGTCCAATCGCGACCACCCAGCTACCTTTTCTCCATGAAAGGTTCCGGAGCTGTAAGGCACGCTCACTTTCCGTGTGATTTCTCACACTTGCAATAACTTTCTGAGAACGTCAGAGAGGCTAACTACCAGTTTCCAGCTGGTGCCGGAGCTGTAAGGCACGCTCACTTCCCGACAGGCAGTCAGGCAGCAAGCCTACCCTACAGTACAGTCGGGTGACCGGATAGATGCTAGCACATCCATCTAACCTCTAAGCAGGAGGCTACCCGAACTGCAGTGACCCCCGAAGGGATCTCTGCTTATGGACCGTTCCAAGCCCCGAAGTAAAAGACCGCAGCAGCGCTTCGCCTTAGGCTGGTCAATTACCTCTCGCTGCGCACGAGATCCGACGAGCCCCCGACAACTGTGGGAACCCAGACGAACAGCGCCGAACCTCTACAGGTAACCACATTACCACTACGAATCCAACACCAAAACCGGTAACCCGGCAGTTTACACGCGCAAGCGCATGCGTCGCTGCCGGAGGGCTTAGGTACCGGGATCCCGTAGTACCCTGATCTTAGCAGCTGACCCGTAGTTCAGCTGCAAACTATCTACCGCCGGGTGTCTCAGTAGATAGGGGATACCTACAGGGACAGACCATTTGTCAGAGCAAAGTCAAACACAGATCTCCCCACGTAGTCTGTGGCACGTGATCTTAACCAATCGTCATTACGACTTCGGCGGAGGGGGTCTGTGAAAATTCACGTTCGGAAAAATCTAAATCAAAATCAGATCGTAAATTTTCTTCTGGACATAGCCCAAAAGTTGATCCATTTCTGCAAGACTATGGGACCTGAAGAGACACGCGTAGACTCTGCTAATGCTAAACATTTGGTCGTCCATGTGCACGCGCAGCCAGAGTATAGACAGATCCCGATCTTCGGCGGTAGCAGATATCCTCCCTTACGAACACAGATACCCCGACATGTGGTATAAAATGATGTTTTAGTTTATACCCGGGGTGTATGACAGGTACGCTGTGTCGCTAGGTTGAAATATCTGCGTCTCTGTCAGAAACAAAAAAGGCGCTGCGCCGTCTCTAGGTGATAGTGGACGGCGTTCGTGTTGGAATGAAGTCCCCGGATGTTGCAAAGTCCACATTTAGAGTGGGAGGGGGTGCCGCTGCGTTGACTCGTCGTTTGCCTTCAGAAAACACAATAGGCGAGACTTTGCCCGCCCCAGATACGACGAGCAACCCGGGCAAAAGCTGAGAATCATTCCCCTGATTTTGCTCGGGGAGAGGTTCCCCGGTTTCGTCAAAGCCGGTACCCTCCTGGAGTATATTTTTTGGAGGCATGTTTATTTTATGTTTGGCGGGGAGCGAGTGGTGTGGGCTTCTGGATTCTCTCACTTACCGACGGAACATATGAATTTGGTTACTACAAGTCGATCTTCTGTGAGAGAGTGGTCCTTTCCCGGTTGAGCCAGCCCAATACGAGTTGCATTCAAATAACTACAGCTAGGCTCTACCACCTGTAAAGTATCAAATAAATCCGCCATCTTGAACGTTAAAATCGTGTTCAAAGTTTCCGTTACATACAAACATACCACCGAAGTTAATGAAAACTTGATAAAAATAACCGAAGTTAGTATTGACATTAGTTGACAGTTAACAGAGTGATATAGAGAGGGACTACTAGAGGTCAAATTTCATTCATTTTAATTATTTTTTTCATTCTATATTTATTAAAAAAAAAACAATATTGACACCCCGAAGCCCACACATATAACACGAGATCTTCCACAGGCAGTGAAAAGACTCCAAGAACGAAACAACCTAACTGAAGAGGAAGCGAGACAGCGGGTTAGTTCACAACCCACGAACCAGGAACAGGTCGCCTTGGCCAATGTAGTGTTCAGTCCGTATTGGAGTTACGAGTACACGGACAGACAGATAGACCGAGCTTGGGAACATCTCAATAAATATATAGAAAAGAAATGATCACATTTCACCAAATCTAGGATAAATATGAAGCCTTAATGTTATACGAAATTTATATGTTACGAGTTTTGGTGAATGTTTTTTGGAAGAAAAATACAATATTATTTAATAGCTTTTTCAATTTATCCGAATAAATAAAATATTTTACGTTTTGGAAAACTTGGAATTTTATAACATTCCATAACCTTTGACGATATTTAAATATATTTAAGGTTTTGGGCATATTCGTGCCACAATAAATATATTCTGACGTACGACAATAATTTAAACCATTTAGATGTCATGTGACGTATCCGATCTTATAAAGTACGATCCGACAAAATCGTCGTATGATATGTATGAGCATTTACTGTATACATGTACATACATACAGACTACAAAATTCAAAGCTAGTCACGATATGTGCTATCAAAAACTACATCAAATCTTCGATGTTTAACTAAATTAACTCTTTTTTTAGTATTTCCTCATACCTAACCCGCTTCGCTGGGCACACTATTAATTTGGATGTGAACTTAGGTTGCTATGGTAACCGTTTCTATGGTAATCGCGTTGAGTGTATAGCTCCTAAAGGTTTAAAACTTGGCGAAATGTAAAAAGTTAAAAACCGTTGGGATAGGAATTCCGTAAAATCCGTTCTTAGTGAACGTCTACGTCACAATAGAAGTAACTATGTAAAATTTAAGTTAATCGGACAGATAGTTTCGGAGATTTCATGATTAGCCGGTGAGTGGTAAATCGCTTATATATATATATATAATATGATAAAACGGAACGACTATCTCAAAACTCTTTTATATAATTATTACGCACAGTTTCAATGGACGCTTTTCACAATATCGTTGTTTCACAATTACATAAACTACTATCTGGTGTTTTTTTTCTGTAATTAGCTCATTTGGGAAATTTTTTACGTCAAAGTGGAAATTTCCCATCTCTTTGGGACTTGCCGTGTATTAAAAATTTCATTCTTATATTCATGCTTTTTTTTTAAAGAATTAGTTTAATATGTTAGTAATTTTAAGTGATATTTAAATTGTTATAAGAATAAACATTTGTTATGGAACTATATCCTTTATTTAAAATAAATATTTTTGTTTATTATTTGTTTCAATTCACCCCAAAATCTTTTCTAATCATCGTAATAAACGCTACGGTAGATAGTATCATAATTTTCAATACACTTACAATACATTAATCTGGAAATGTATTTATGTAAATGATACGTATAATACAGCTTTTATAGATGATATAAGGGCGGTATTAGACGTATCTAAAGAGGGGATCATGATGGTGGTTTTAATTATATTACTCTTACAAATTTATGGAGTGAGCGGAGATGGTCTTATAGCGACTGATAACAATGATGTGAAGAGTGATATCATCGTAAGATTTTTTCTTTTTTATGGTAGTTTAGCTTTTATGACAACACTAATTAACCAAAAGATTTTCTGTGGTTTTGTGGATTTGGAAAAGGCGTTTGACAGGGTTGCGAGAAAGAAATTATGAGAGTTACTGCCCCGATACAATGTGAGCGGACCCCTGCTACAGGCTGTAAAATCTCTTTGCAGAGATCACTCAGCCTGTGTGCCAGTAGCAGCTGGCATGTCGCCCTGGTTTGACATCCAATCGGGTGTTAAGCAAGGTTGCGCTATGTCAGCCTAGTTGTTCAATTTGTATTTCGATAGTTGTCTCCAAGGCGTGAAAGACAGTGACATGGGAGTGAAAGTAGGTGACCTTAAGATCAATTGCTTGCTATATGCATATGATGCAGTGCTCATTGCATCATCAACATGCAATTTGCAGGCATTGGTCACCACTCTGAAAGATGGGTGTGAAATTAATGGTCTAAACTTGAATGTAGATAAGACGAAGGTTCTGATATTTGAAAGAAATGAAGAAAGGACATAATGTAAGATCAACGTGAATGATAAGATAATAGAACAAGTGAATGAAGTGGTATATTTGGGAAGTATATTTAGCAGTGACGGAAGATACGAAATGGATGTGGAAAGGCGTATTGCTGCCGGTAACAGAGTCAACGGTGCTTTGGCTGTATTGTTGAGACGGCGAAACGTCAGCATAGCTGCACGTTTGGCTGTACACAATGCGGTTTTGCTACCGACGATGTTATACGGCAGCCAAACGTGGGTAATACAAAAGAAGAATGTAAGAGAGATGAATGCTGTGGAGATGCGATCTCATCGCAGAATATGCGGAGTCAGTCCAGCTGATCGAAACCGCAATGAAGAGATCCACAGAATGGCAGGTACTAGCGAAAATGTCGCAGTGAGAATGAAGAAGAACGTGCTCAGGTGGTTTGGGCACGTCGAACGAATGAGTGATGAAAGAATGGTAAAAAAAATGTATATAGGAAAAGTGAGCGGTAAGAGAGAGGGGGCGGCCTCGAGTGACCTTCGAAAACACAGTACCTATTATACTGGAGGAAGGTCACGTAAAAAGCATGAGGACCCCCCGGAGGGCATGTATGAAGAGGTTGATGTCTGTGGCCGAGGCGAAAGAGGTATGCAGGGATCGTAGCGTTTGGCGCTCCGTCGTCTCTGGCTACCCCGCATGGGATATGGCGTGAAGCTAAATAAATAAATAATTAACACTAATTACAATTCTGATTAAAGCACTAATAAACTAACTAAAAGAGATTTGAGTAAAAAATTTCTAAAAATAAGCCTAAATACTAACTATTTTTTTAATTAATGTTTCAGGCTAGAATAATACAAGTCAATTTAAAAAATAACGGCTGGAATAATATATATATGATTGGAAATTATCCCGATATCTTATATTCAAAACTAAAATCACTGCCTCTCACATTCACCACGAGCAAAATGGAAGTTGACGACGAGTATATTGAGGACATTACACCTTACCACTCCAACATTATTGTTATGGACTGTAAGAATTTTCAAGAATTCGAGGACGCCATTCGCAAATATGTTGTTTCACCATATTGGCATTCTCTTGGTAATATTGTATTGATTTATCATTCGGCGTACCAAAAAGAAATGGTGGCGAAATTATTTTTTGCTTTCTGGTATTACAGGGCAGTGAATGTTGTAATCGTTCATTATAATAGTAGTGAATCTGTCCTTATTTCGTATTACAGACCATATATTACAGAAAATTACAAACTTGACGATCTCTTTGGATGTTGGTTATACAAAAAAATAGCCTTACGCATAGAAAATTTTGAGAAAAGTTTCGTTTGTAATAAAGGGTGCTTCAACGTGTCACTACATTCCTATCTGAGAGCTAACCATTTGGGAACTTGTATTGGTTTTAATACCCATTCAATCTCCAAAGTAAATGACGTAGATAACTTAAACCTTTTTGAGGATAAAGCAAAAGATTTGCACGGTTTTGTGATGAGAGCATATTCTGTGGAGGTATTACCATTTTTGGAAATAAGGGAGCATAGCAATAGATCGTACACACTTCATTCTCGTGATGGAATGATCTGGAATACGATGGCTGAGCTTTTTAACTTCAAAATCGATTTATCCCCTGCACAGAATATTATGAAGGAAAAATTTAATTTCGAAGAAAATATCAGACAATTATTCGATTTTCTCCGAAGGCAGGGCGACCTATTATTATTTCCATTATATCAGTTCGACATAATTGTAACAGGCCTGGACAACACCGTGCCGCTCATAGAAAGCGGACTCTGCATACTGTCTCATCGTGCAGGTTATGAAACTGTTGTTTTTAATCAGAAACTTTTGGGAAATAATTTAAATTTGATAATTGAGTTCTTAATTTGTTTTCTTTGTACGTGGCTTGTGTTTTTTCTTTTTAATATAGAACAGTTTGGTAAGGTTACTTATGATCAAGTTGGTAAAGATTTGATGAACACAGTTAGGACGGTACTGTCCATAAGCATTTATCGTCATCCGAAAAAGAATTCATTTCGCATTTTTCACTTTATTGCTATATGGAGTTTTTTTATTCTCAATTTTAGTACGCAGGCAGAGATAATATCTTTGTTTTCTGCTTACAAACGAGGGAGAGAAGTGGATACATTTGAAGATATCATAGAAAAAGGGTATAAGATTCAAGGAATGGCGTCACCAGATATTATACTGCCAGATACGGAAGAAAAATTCATAATAATTAATTCAAAATTAGAACCTATCCAAGATCTGTTCGCGTGTGTCAACAATATGACGAAAGACAGTCAAAGATTTTGTCTCATAGATTGTGCACTCGGCCGTTATTTAGAAAGAAACAAGTTAAATGAGAAGGGCAAACAATATCTACATATTGCAACAAAAGATAGATTTCACAGTCATTACTTAAATATGATACTACATAAGAATTCTCCTTTGACAGAACGCTTTAATAAATATATTATGATGATGTTTGAAGCGGGCTTAATAAGGAAATGGATGGACTATAGATTTAATGTCATAAAAGAGGAAGTTCCCGTCAAAGCCCTGGAAATGGAGGATATGGAGGGAATATTTAAATGCTTTAGCTTATTAATCGGTCTTTGTATTATAGTTTTCATTTTAGAACTTCTCTTAGTTGTTGTTGGCAATATAAAATATAAAATAAAGACAGCATGGGATGAACTATGACCTAGGGTGATTCCGTTCCAGATGAGCAAATTTTTTAACTTTATTTCCTACTGTTTTGTAGTCCTATTTATAAAGGAAAAAGTATAGATATTTGCTTTAAATGGTAAGTGAGACATGGTATCGTAAAATTTGGTAAGAATTTTAAAAGATGTTGCGGTTTTTAAAATTTAAGTGAATGGTAATGACAGCAGTACGATGGTAAAGACGTCACTGTTAATGGCAATGACTTCATGTAAATGGTAATTACATTATTGGAAATAAAATACCTTTTCATTTGTTTATTTTATTTTTTACCATTTAAATATTTCAAGATATGAAGCATTATTGACTTCCTATTGTGAAATTTCATCTCATTATTATAGGAGCGTATTTATTTATTTAATGTATATATGTAGTTTGAGCATTAGATCACATCATACTTAAAGTAATTTAACAGACGTTTAATTAACTTACATTATATGATTTAAATATTTATCCTTCTTTCTTATTATTTCTTTAGTTGTATATGATTTTTTATGCCTGATAAAGTTTTTATGGACGATGTAGATCCGCGGCGTGAAACATATCGCAGATTGAGTAAATTTTTGCAACATGTCTTTATTTTTTGTTGTTTCCAAGACAACGACGTCATTTTTCTTAAACTTAGGACTATTATTGCCAGATTGTTTATATTTTTTTAATCCTACATGCCTAATGTTATTCTTACAAGTGAAACTACTTGCATTTCAAAAAGTCATAGACTCTTCTCTTCATCTTCTTCATCTTTTTGTCAAAGATCTTGGTGAACTCCAAGACTACCCTTAAAAGTTTTCAAGTCATAAGGAAGCGATTCTACTCTGTCTAGTTCATTCTCTATTAATCTCTTTCTCAGTAATAGGAAAAATGATCACATTTTGCACGTTCTACTGCAATAATGTGACGAATGTAGAGAAAGTGTTAACATCCGATCCATATTTCACAACAGCATCAGCAGTTCTCTTAAGGACAGCACCTACATCGCCCGGTGCACCCTCTCCATGTCCTGACTCCGTGTAATTCCAAGTTATTTTATAGATTTGATAATCTTCATGTATTTTTGTAATTATGTAAAACATATATTTGTTCCTATACTGTGAAGAAGGGGAGTCGGATTGAAAATGTAGTGTCAATAACCGGTTTTATTTTAAGTGTTTTACAAATCTATATAAACTGAAAATGGTTGAACCGCACTCCTTTGGAAATCTCGTTGTTTATCCATCATATAATATTGTATCTATGTTTTGTAGAAATAAATTAATTAAGGCCAGTGGTTTAACAGTCAAGTATTCCTTCTTTATTATCGTTGTTATTTTGAAACCTTTCTTGGTAGTTATATTTTCTCTGCAACGTATCCACTTCAAGTAAGTAATGGATTCAATTCAACAGCAATTATATTGGATTTTACATACATTGAACAGTCTAAACAAATATTAATAATTTTGTAAATAATAAGATTAACTTAGAGACTAGTAAGTCCTTATTCCATAACAGTTTGAACCCGAATCCGAGGTAATGTCAGAAAATACAACTGTAATCATAAGCGCATGTTATAACTTAGGTATCCTTGTATTAGGTAGATTCCATAGATGAATCTACTTATTGCAATCGATGCGATGACGGGACCCAGACGCCAGAGTAGGGGCGCTACGCCGTTTATGAACTGGAGATTAAGAATCCGTCGAAAAAAAAATTTTATATATCCCTCTATATATATATATATATGTATATATGATCCATCAGTCCAAATTCATCGTAGGCGAAATCTGACTTCACAGGTCGATAGGATAAATTAGTAGGGCAAACGTACCATCTCGTTTTTTTGGAAAAAGTGAAAGGGGGGGCTGGGAGGGGGGGTGAAAGTGCAAACCTTTGGGACACGCTACAGGTCGCAAATATTGACGGAGGATTTTCAAACTCGGCATACACATTCTTAAGAACAAAATGAAGGTTAAGTTCTTGAACGGGGGAAATCGGTCCAGGGGTTGAGGAGCTGGGGGGGTTGAAAGTTAAAAACTGAAAAAAGTCACAAAAGAAGGCCAAATTTTCTTGTCGGAAAAATCTTAGAAAATTAACAAATTAAAAAAGGAAACTTTTTTGTCCGAAAAGTTTTTTGATGCGACCCCCCGTTTAGGAGATAGGAGTGGTGGGTGGTTCCCCGCTCACCCAATATATGCAGAGTGACCCGTCATAAGACTCGTAATGACCAGTAGAATACTGCTGGCTAGTTTTTCTTTGTCGAGCCGACCGACGGGAATCTACCTAACACGATCGACCCTGTCGGACGAGGTATTTTGTAATTAAAACATGTAGTTAGTACGCCCGAAGCGAACATCTTCGGGTACGTCAAGTAAGTGTGTAAGTGTAAGCTATATGTCATATTTTATTTTATCCTTCGAAGACCACACTTCACATATATCAAGAATAATTAGATGTATTACTTCTAATTCCTTTTATTTCTAATGTTGGTGGGAGGTGGCATTTCTTTCTACTTTTTTAGGTAGAAAGTTGAGTCATCAATAAATTAAAACTATGTTTAAGTCCACAGAGTTGTTACTAAATATCCTAAAGATATTAATATTCAGTATTAACAATGAAGTGAATCAATGAGACACAATCAAACCCCTTGAACAACTTCAATTCGAAGTCAGACCATCAGAGCTACAATATGCAGTTGTAATGGGAAAATATTTTTCAGAGCAAGCCAACGAAGAAAACACTCGTTATTAATGTGAGAAATTCATGTTTCGTTTTAGAACATATTAAAAAGATTTTGTTTTGGGAAAAATCTAATTTCATTACTCTTTCTCGTTCATAAAGCCCTGGTTTAGTTTACTTTTATACATGTTTATATATTTCAATATTGTAAAAAAATAATTCAATTACAAAAGAGTTTTCTAGAAATAAACACCTAGGTGGTCCGTACATTCGTGGTCACTGAAGAGCAGTAAACGAACTGTGATAATGTCATAAATCTTAATTATGTAAATCAGAGCGGGATGGCCATCCTTTCTGTTTATCCTAATTTCTTGCATGTTGTTCCTTATGTCAATACACACAAAGATTTGGTACAAACTGCACCTTTTTTTATAGTATCAATAAGTTTTGTTTCAAATAATATCTTAAAGGGGAAATTCTAGGTCATTGAAATCTAGGGGATAGGGTTGTAATAAGTTTATTTCATTATAGAAATAGACGATGATTAAAATATAGAAATATATAATAAAAATAATAGGTAGAAGAGAAGAAATAATCTTATCAAAGTTTAATTTTTGAACTTAATTGCTGCACATACATATTTCGAAGTTTATTGTTTAGATTGTCGCCAGACGTCACTTTTGTGTGTCTGCTGTTACCCCTACTGGCCATGATAGCGTCAACGGTGGAGTACAAAAAAAATCAAAAAAGATATATGCAATGATTACAAAGGTTTACTTTTTGGCCTGTCAACATATTAATACGATAACTAAAAATTTTGTATTCTATTGTCAATCGTTTTATATGTTAATAAAAACTTTGGGAACTGTGATATATTTCTAATTTTTAAAGAGAAACCCCCTTTCTGACAATTAAAGCAAGGGATAATTAAAATTATAACATATTTATAATGTCGCCAACGTAAAATTAAAAATATTTTTATAATTTTAGGCAACATTTTAAATAATTTTTGGTGATTCCCTGAAATCCTGTTTGTAGCATTATTGAACTAAGCCAAGCTATGACGTAAATTTTTTACAAAAGGGAGGTACACACTGTCAATCATCAATATATGTTTCATAAACAATATTTTAGTTATTTTCACTATCCCGTACTTTCATATAAATAAACGTTAAAGAGATCTTGTGAAATAATAAAATTGTATTATGATTTTTATTTATTCTTCCTTGTATTCAATTAACAGGGTTTTTTTATTGTACTTGATAAAATAATAATCATACTGTAGTGTTTCTCCTCTTCTTTATCGGCTCTGAGACGCACGCACCCACTCCCTCTTACCGTTGACAGTTGACTAAACTGACGCACGGCCGCGCGTGCGCTCGAGACGACATAATGCTTCCCTCTCTTTCACTCACATACACTACATCCCTTCCTTGTTTTAAAAATACAACGATTAGGACTTTTACTGACCTGTTTATTATTACAATAACTTTTAACAAAAATGCAAATCAAACATTTTTGTTCCGACTGATTGTCTTATTTGTCTCCATTCTCCTCTTCACAATTCTCGTCTAATGTCATTTCCAAATTCTGTTCTTCGATTCCCTTGTTTACAGATCTCCATTCTCCCTCTACTTTTTTTTAAATGTACTACATTGCGTCTTAACTGCTGTCCTGTTTCATCGTTCTGTACTTCAACATCCCCTCCATTTTTTGTCTTAATAGTGTGCATTGCTGTATCAAAATTAAGACTAAGTTTATTAGTTTTATTGGCATTCTTTACATACACTTTATCCCCCACTTGTAGATCCACTTCGCATGCTCTCCTCTTTTTATCAGTATACTCTCTCCCTTTTTGTTCTTTGTCTTTATCTTTTACATCCATATCTCCAAAACTTTGTTCTACGATGTCTATCATCGGAATCTTATCTCTAAATTTTCTTCTAAAGAAGAGTTCTGCAGGTGTTTTCCCAGTTACACTATGTGGGGTGCTATTGTACATTGTCAAGTATTCTGTCAGTGCTTCCTTCCAATTTTCCTCTCTACTTGACATATTTTGAGCCGTTTAATGATATGCCTGTTCTGTCTTTCCACTTCTTCGTTTTGCTGTGGCCAATAGGGTATTGAATTAAACAATTTTATATCATTTTCTTGACAATATGCCTTGAACTCTGCACTTATAATTTGTTTCCCATTATCGGAGGTTATGGAAACTGGGTTTCCTAGACGGCTAAAAATATCTTTTAACAATCGAATCATTTCCTTGCTGCTTACGTCTCGACACGATTTTATTTCTTTGTACCTTGAGAAGTAATCAATAACGACTAAAAGATAATCTCCACTTGGTAACGGCCCTAAAAGATCTATAGCAATATCAATCCACGATTGGGTAGGTAATTCTCTCCTCCTAAGTGGGTTAGGTGGATTTGGTGCCGATACCAGCGTGCATCCTTTACAAGACCGTACAAAATTTTCTACATCCTTATCATATTTAGGCCACCAAACCTTCGCTCTAAGTCTTAACTTCATAGCCACCACTCCTGGATGGCCCTCGTGATCAGAATCTAAAATAAGCCGTCGTAATTGAGTCGGGATAACAATTCTATTGCCTCTTAACAATATATCTCCATAGAATCATAATTCGTTTTCAAACAGTTTGTAGCCTTTTATTGTTTCATCCCACTTTTTGTTATATATCCCTTGTTTTACTTTTTGTATATCTACATCAGTCTTTGAATGTTCTTCAATATCCCTTAGCGGTACGGCTATAGGTCTAGCATGGTCAATTATGTCTTGAACATAATCTCTATATTGAGTGCTATCCTGTTTAAATGTACATAGTCTGGACAACGGATCGGCTATATTATTTTTTCCTGGGCGGTAAATTATATTATATTTATACGACTGAAGTCTCAATATCCAGCGTTCAATTCGTGCACAGGGTCGGGACTTCGAACCGAATATGACCTCAAGAGGTTTATGATCAGTAATTAAGTCGAACTCCTTGCCGTATAAAAACATATGAAAATGCTCTACTGCCCACACCAGTGCCAAAGCCTCTTTCTCTGTTTGACAATAACGACGTTCGCATTCACTGAGAGTTTTGTTTCCAAAACCAATAATGCGTGGACCATTTTTATTTATCTGTGCTAAGACTGCTCCAAGACCGACCGGACTAGCAACTGCCAATACCAAAGTTTTGTCGTTCACGTTGTAGTACCCCAAATTCGGTATTTCACCCAAAGCAGTTTTTTAGCGCACTAAAAGCTGTTTGTTGACTTGTCTCCCAATAATCCCTAATGTCAGCATTTCTGGCTGATTTTTTTACGAAGTAGTAGCTTCAATGGTTCTGTAAGGGTTGCCAAATTAGGAATCCATTTCCCAATATAATTAATGAGTCCTAAAAAACTTTGCAATTCCGAGATGTTGAGTGGGGTTCCAAAATTTTTTTATATCTGATAAATATTTGTCCAGTGGCCGAATTCCTTGATCCGACAACTCATGTCCTAGGAATTGTACTTTAGTTATTCCATAGATACATTTATCTTCTTTTAAGCTAATATTATTCGTCCTTACTGTTTCTAATACCTTCTGTAATCTTTTGTCATGTTTTTTTTTATCCCTTCCGTACACTAAGATGTCGTCGATTAAATTGACAACTCCTTCGCATTCAATCAACACCCTTTCAAGTGTTTTTGGAACATTTCAGGCGCACAAGTGATTCCAAACATTAACCTCTTAAAACGATATAATCCTTTACCGGATATAAATGTTGTAATATTTCTTGAGACAGGTACAAGCTCTAATTGATGAAAAGCACCTTTTATGTCTAATTTACTGAACATTTTAGCATTTTGAACCTTTGGTAGTAGCTGTTCCATAGTAGGTAGCGGATGATTTTCGCGCTTGATAGCCAGATTGGCCCTTCGCATGTCAATACAGAGGCGAATATCCCCATCTGGTTTCAAAATGGGCACTACCGGAGATATCCATTCTGACGGTTCTTCTACCTTTTCTATTATGTCCTTTTGAAGCAGTTCGTTTATTTTCTTATCTACTTTTTCTTCCAACGGAATCGGTATTCTTCTGTAGGGCTGTGCAACCGGTTTTATGCCGCTATCGATCGGTATTTGTATCTGAATATTTTTGAATTTAGGGAAGGGTGTCATCTCGACATGATTTACATCCAATCCAATTTTTAGTACGCCCAACGCTATTGCCGTCACTTTACCTAATAGATTACGTGTGCCTTTATCTATTACATAAAAAGTAGTATTTCGTGATTTTGATCCAACACGTATATCAGCATTAAATGACGTCAATACATTTAAAGGAACTTCACTCCCATAAGCAACAAATGTTTTTCCTGGATTTTTTTTTTTACTTCTTTTCCTTTCTTTATAATGCTTTCCTTTATTTCTAACCACGTCTTGTCTGTTAATAAATTGTGTTGGCATCCCGAGTCAATCAGCATCTGTACCTGAGTTCCACCTACTAAACAAGTCAGAGTGTCATTATTTAGAATATTAAAAACGTAATCAATTTTATCTTCTATCGCGTTTGTTTGCCTTATATCTTCCGTTTTTTGGTATGACTTCCTGGTTTTTTTCGCATCTATGTTCTTTTCCGGTTTGTTGTCTTCGTAACTTTGTTTCTGACCTATTCCTCTGCACTGAGACTGAAAATGTCCGATCTTCTTGCATTTATTACAGGTTTTTCCTTTAGCTGGGCATTTTACATCAAACGCTAGGTGATTCCAACTACCACATCGGAAACATTCCCTTTTATGAATATTTATGAATGTCTTTTTCTCAACTGGTGTATCGATCTTATTTACAGTTTGATCTTTCCTATTGAAATCACTTAATTGCCTCTCCACCACCTCTAAAATATTCGCTTCGGTTATTACTTCAGTTAGAGTGATTGTTTCTCCTGCGCGCAATATTTTCTTCCTGAGTTCATCCGATGAACACTTTTCGATTATCTGATCAATTAAATTATCCTCCACATCTGTAAATTGACATTTCAATGCTTGTTGTCTCAATCGAACAAGATATTTTTCAAATTTCTTTTCTCGTTTTCCTCCTGTTTGATCTGTCTGAATAAATGTCTTTCATATCGTTTATTTTGCTTTGGAGCGAACTATTCATCTAACTTTGTTATGGCTACATTAAATACATCTACATTTCCATCCGCAGTAATGTAGCTACCCGGTATATTAAACAGTATTTCTTGCAGTTCTTGACCTCCCCAATGTAACAAACTTGCCCGTTTTTTTTTGAACTAGTAGTAACATCGGCAGCTTCCAGGTAAATATTTAAACTTCTCTTCCAACGTTCCCATCTAGCTCCAACAGACCCTGCTTCACCACTGCACTCAAAAATTTTCCAAAGTAAGACTTGACATTATTTATCTGTGGACAAGGAAAGAAATAAAGAACGTTTCATTTAGGTCACTAACGGGCATCATCCTTTTAATAACCCAACACATTCATTATTTATTCCTTGCATCTATTATCAAAAGTTGTAGTAAAATAAATAAACTTTAAATTACGGGCGTCACCCAAATAAACCGTCCTGTCACAGACGTCGGCTCTATAAATCTTCCTTATATCACCTTCTGACATATGTATCTACCTTTTGCATATATCGCATCACATCATGTACTTACAGGCATCATCTGTAGGTAACTCATTTTCAGAAAGTCCTTACAGGCGTCACCTGTTTTCGGACCACCAGACATTAGTCTGGTAACGTCACACTGCTTTAGAATTGAAACAGGCATCACCCGTATTTTCATTTCTTTATATAAGCATCAATTACTTGATACTACAATCTTATTTATATTACAGTCACACTGACGTAATTAAATAGGTACCGAAATCTAGTATTCTCTAGTATCTAGCATTCAAAAGTATTTATTCTTCATAACAAAGATACAATAATAAAATGCTGAGCATATCGAGAATCGAACCCGGTCTCAAATCATATGTAAAATATTTACTTTAACCTACGATTACACTCGACAAAGTAGTAATAACAAAATGTAAGTTATAGCCATACATACAATAGTTGGGAAATAAGTGCGTACTTTACTAGTACAATATATACGAAATTATAAACAATAATCTATATAGAGATATAGTAGAATAATTACTATTATACAAGTAAACTTAACACAATTACGTAATTATAATATTCGTTATCCAATGACTTACTTTTACAATAATTAATCCTTGCAAATATGGCTCCCCGTTATTTTGGTTATTCATAATAATAATGTAAGCAAACATTGTTGCGCTGGCATCTTGAACGTTATAAACGAAACACCTTACGTACCTCCTTTTTTTTTTTTTTTTTTTTTTTTTTTTTTATTTTTAATTAAGTACTTGCTGTTATCCAGTTTTACCGCGTCGCCAATTTATGTAGTGTTTCTCCTCTTCTTTATCGGCTCTGAGACGCACGCACCCACTCCCTCTTACCGTTGACAGTTGACTAAACTGACGCACGGCCGCGCGTGCGCTCGAGACGACATAATGCTTCCCTCTCTTTCACTCACATACACTACACATACTATTATAGGAAAGAGCAGTTCGCTCAATATGCAAACGGCACCCGAGATTTCGCGAGCGCAGCGAGTCGAAATTGAGGGTCTGTTGGTGCCTCTAGTTAATATAATAATGTAATAAAGCTTAATATATACATCAAATATTTCCAAAAAGTTACTTGGTTTATATGTTTCTAACTTTTTAAAATCATTATTAAAGTCAAATGTTAGGTAATTTAATGTTTTTAAAGTTTAAGGACAGACAGGGACGTCTCAGTCGAATGTGGAAGGCATCCTATACGACTTACTAAGGACATGAGGGTACACTTTCACCGTCAGCGAGTCCCAAAACTCCCTCATAAATCATAGCCGGGGGGTCTTAACTTCATAAAGTTAAAAAACTGTATATCAATCTCGTATTAATGAATATTGCCAATAGGTATTGCTTGTGTATACCGCACTACAATTTTACTATATATATGTATCTCTACATCCATAAACAGAGTGGAGTCGCCGGAACAATCGATTACTTGCAGTTTGCAGCGTTCAGTGAAGTTCAGTCTAGATTTTTTCCTTGCGTCAAGCGTACGTCTGATTGTGACCAAGTTTTGTGAAGTTAATTGTGGTAATATACTTATTTATTTTGCTACTAGATTCAATTTGTTTATAAAATAATTGTGCTGTTTCTATTATATATATTACATAATCATATACATACATATATAACATATTCATATTCTTTATATATATTACTAATAATTCACACCCGCCGCTGCAATGAACACTAAGTAAGGGATAACCCCTTTAATAATTAATTTAAGGTTTATAATGAATGTAGAAATGTATTTGTGAGAATGACGCCTCCGCCGCCATCTTAATAATGACAATATCGCCATTACATTGTATTAACAATAATTGCATATTGTGATGAAATTATTCACTTAACAAAATAAAATTAACTTAATTTAGATTTTATGATTTCTGTACAGTATTCGTGTATGCTTTTTGATAATATATTTACATTTAAATTATTTGTAATTTTCAGTAATATTAATTATTCCTTATCTAGTTGTGTTTATTAATTTTTAATATCGTTTTACTATGAAGATAATAAATTAATTGAAGTAAAGTGTTAAACGTTATTAAGGTTAAAACAAAATCTCTCTGATAGTTAAACCTTACAAACTTAGGAAGTGATTCCTGTATGAGGCACCGGCACGTAAAAAAGTGACATTTTGAATACTGGGGGTGGGCGATACGAATCATACAGACGTAGTTACTGAAATATATATAATACAATATATTGATACATTTGTATTCGATCAATTTGTATGAAATGTCATTTAATTTGATATAAATGTATAAAGTTCTATTGTGTGCTTTTGCGTTGTGAAGTAACAGTAGTCTATTAGAATTCGTATGAGTCACCGCTGTACGACGTCTTTAGGTTAACTGTTTAATATATATTTATTTGAAATCATTTTCTTTATAAAGTATAAACCCTCATTGGAGTTTCATGAATATTTATTACATTATATATGATACGCGCATCATTCACAACTATTGCTGATTTATAAACCTGTTGTAGTTTTAATATATATTGTAAGCCCATTCTTAAAATATGCTTAGATAATAACAATCTAATCTCATTTAAATGAGAAAAACTGCATACATCCAATAATAGATATTTTTTTATACTTATTAAGAAATACATTTAGATCTTGTGAATTATAAGAAATATAATTCGTATTACCTGTTATAATAATTTAGACAAATTAGCTTGGTTTTACTGTTTTTATTCTCTGCTATAACAGAATGAAATAAAGCTGACTTGAGATACAAGGGTTGTGGATCGTTTCTGAAAAAAGTTAATTCCTCTGATACCTCAAAAAATTTACAACATTTTTGTTCCGCTGCCAGTTTGCAGTTTTAAATCTGAACTGTTATTTACTCTATTAAAAATGTATAATTTTATTTCAGGTAAAAAATGGGGCTTTTCGCAGCATTAGTAGTGAATGTTATCGGCGGTGCCGTCATATACGGCACAGGTGGCCTAGGTGCAGGGCTGGTGGCGCCTATGCTGGGTTTCGGTTCAGTTGGCATCGCAGGAGGCAGCCTGGCTGCAGCTGCTCAGTCGTACTCAGGAAACCTCGTTGCGGGCAGTGTCATTTCCAAAATGACTGCTGCAGCTATGGCAGCTCCGACTCCTTAGGTGAATGTTAACTGTATAATACAAGCTTTAAATATTTTTATTGTTCCTCTTCTCGTTTCTTTGTTCGCGCATCACACAAAATACTATTGAACAGAATTTTGATGAGAGTTCATCTGCCAGTATATATTGGTATCCATTAATTGACACGTTATGTACTTCTCAGACTTACTTTTACTTCATAAATAACGTAATTGGATTAAGGCAATAGTTACGATAGATATAACTAACACTATTGTACGGATTTCAATAAAATGGTTCGGTTGCATTATTAATATATGTTGTCAACATACCTATATAATGATTTTTACTTTAGAAAAACTTTGGGTTTATGAACGACCCCTGAAATGTTGTAGGTTCATAGTATTTCTTGTGAACATATTTTTTTACAATTATACTCTTTTTTTTCAGGAGCCTGTTGCTGAAATTCAATATATATAAATATATAAATATCAATAATTTGTTTGTTAACAATTAACAATGCGCTTTCTGCTTCGCTATTAAATTGTATGTACAAAACATTCTTCACAAACTTTGGCACTTTCGAACAAAACTTGTGTGCTTTAGCGGCATTTGATATAAAAAGAATTCCGTTATTGGCCATTGGTACTGTAAGAATTATGTAATTAGCAATTATTTAAATAATAACTTGTGTGTGAAATGAAAATTGGACCTACCTGCTTTATTGTAATAAGTGATACAATAATATGAAACAAAAACAGATAACAACAACACGGCAATGGGAACACTAAATACAGCAATCGTCATGACTAACACAAGTCCAAAGGTTATTTGATAAGTTAAAGGTTATTTAATGTACAGGAAAGTATTAATCTGTACAATAATAAAAATCTAAACTATATGAAACAATTATATAAGCCATGATGAGACATTTTTGGTATTACCTACACACCGCATATAGCAATAAATCTTAAACACTTATCCAAAATGGAGTACAAATTATTATAAATTTTTTGGTTATATTATGTATTGTTTATTCGTTTTATCTAAACGTCTTTCGATTGACTGATGAATGCCGATAATTATTTGTCAATTGTCATTGTCAGAATAAGACGCCGGTGTCAATGCCGTAATGATACAATATAACAAAATAGTAACAAAGAAAAATCTGTTCATTTTGTAATTGCTACTTAAATAACATAGAAAAGAAATATATATATTTTTTTTTTCTTGTTTGTTTACGAAAAAGCTATTTAAAAACTTTTGTTAACAACACTTCATTTCACTTTGGAAGGAAGAATTATAATATAATTTGAAACGGTGTTGATTTTTTATCTTAGCAAATATCCAACATATAGACTTACTCTAATCAGGATTAAACATAAAACTGGGTTTGGGCTCTTATTATTATACTAAACGATGTTTTACTAGGAGCGCCAACAAACCCTCAATTTCGACTCGCTACGCTCGTCAAATCTTGGGTGCTATTTGCATATTGAGCGAAGCGAGCCCAGAGTATTGACTCATCGTTTTCCATTGATTTCAATGGAATATAATTTTTTTGACATGATATTAAAAAAATATGTTTTTTTGATGACATTTTTCAATTTTTTTTTATAAGAACCATCATCTAATGTGTGTCTTTTTGATTGCAAAGTTTCATAATTTTCCGTTTAGTAGTTTTCGAGCCAATTCGTGACAAAGAATGTAAAAAGTCTCCAGTAAAACGCTCCGCTCACTTCTACCTTCTACTTACCACGAAAAAATGGGAATGAAATCTTATAGAGTAGAATTTAAGAATCTTTTTCTTTATCCTCGGAGGAAACATTCTTTGATTCAGATACTTCTGAACAGAACTGATCTTCTGATCTGAACTTGTTGAGTCATGATGAAGTAATTTGAACGTGCAGACTCCGATCCTAATATTGCTATTATATATTTAAATGTACAATGCAAAACCAACATCTAAAAGTGTTACAATAATATATATAACATATTAACAATAATAGTGACAAAATAATATTACTTTTAAGTAGAAGACCTTATGCTTCATTTTGATATAAATTATTTCTTAACACTAAATTCTACTATTATAACCAAATACAGTATGTTGTATTGTAATGGTTGTGTTATTATCATTATTTGTAAATGCTGTTTTATTTTTCTATTTTTCTTTTATTTATCTTCTATGAATGAATACTGTCTTCATTCTACTAAATGTAATCTTGTTTCCAGTTGGTACGAATGTTATTAGATATGAACCACGCGACCATCAAATAGATCTCGAAGCAACCGTCTTCCTCCAACAAATTTAAATTTGCATTTCCTCCCAACCATACATACCAACTTAAAAAGACAATAATACTTTCTAAGATTTACGTCCAAAATAATAGTCTTTTTGCCATTAAATATATACATTACGGTACTTTTCTTAGGTGACCAGTACATATAAATCGACAATCGATTTTGTATAACCTAAATAGTGTTCCTTCTTGAAAGTCGATTAAATAATAATTATATCGCTACTTACCCGCTCTATCTAAAGCATACAGAAATAGGACTTCCGAAGTTTTATTCCAGAGTTGGCCGATTGTTATCCAGGAACAATTACGAAGTGTAGTCGGAGTAAACGTCTCTTCAAAAATATATTCCAATGCAAATTGAAAGTACATGTTTAAAAAGGTGACTTCGGCAATTAATTCTATATTTATCTGTATTAAATATTTTAATCCCAATCATAAGGTCATTAAAGAAAAACAATTGGTTAAGAAATAAGATAGTCCGTAGTATTATTAACTAAATACCTGAGCTTGAATGACTTCCAACAGGTTCTCAATATACATGTAGTGTTTAGGAACACGTAAAACTCTCATCGCTCCAAAAAGTAGTTCAAGTGTCATGGCTTAAGTTTGAAAAATATACGGGATAATACTACCGATGGACATAAGGTCTAAAATCAACCAGGGACCAGAATACTTCACTAGGATTTTATTCAAATCTAATACAACAGTTTTATAACTATATCCTTCCACGTATCCCGTGAATAAGTTAATAAAAATATTTAATAAGTAGATTAAATCTTTGCACAGGAGAAGAAACTTGAGATCTGTCTGTAATGAAATATACTTTTTTTCCAAGACAAGGGTTTTTTTCAAGGCTGGTACAACAAATACGAAAAATACATTACAAATGCTTTCAAAACCTACGTTTTCTTTAGGATTTGTTGCGCTATAATGAACAGCCATCATAAAAGTTGTAAGAAATAGAATGATGACGAAGAAAATCTCGAGCCATAGTCGAAGTTTGCTGTACGGATGTATTGAATGCGCGTACAATCTATACTGTCTATACTTCACACAGCGCTGCGTAGGACCTTCAAATTTTAACATATTATTGTACACCCATTTGTAATTTATTAAAGTATGCCATACTTGTAAAGTTTACGAGCTCTTGTATCTCCCATTTGAACTGCAATTAATCTCAACACGAAGTTCCTGAACCAGCTACATTTTATTTCGTAGGCCGATATTTTATCCTTAATTAGAACACAATTGTGTCCTTCAAAATATTCATATGATTTTTCAGAATCAGAGACTCCAACATCGTTTTTATTTTCTTGGGACATTTTTTATGTACTTTATAAGTTTAATACCTACAATACTTTCATAAAAAAATCTTTATTTGACAGATAGAATGACGTTACAAGATTTGCTAGCGCTTGGCAGAGAATAACTTAAGCTTCCTTCAAATATTAATCAAATAAAATTAGTTTAACAATAAATAAACAATATTAATATCAACTTTAAAATTAAGTTATGTCCAATAAATTTATAGATTTCCCTATCCTCCATGTTTCAGCACAGGTTTTTGAACACAACGCTGCACAAAGAACAACTTATTCGGTGTTCTCAAAAAAAAAGAAATATTTAATTATTAATAATCTATTAACGTTAATAATAAAAAGTATAAAATAAAATATACATACTCTAAACAAAATTCCAAGTAGACATAATCGAATTATGGCGTCTTACAAATGACATTTTCACATCTTGACGAAGGTGCATTTCTTGATATAGAAGCGGCATATGATAACGTTTTACTTCCGATACTCAGGCAGAAAATGCAACAGCTCAATATTCCGAAGAGGTTAACCCATATCATATTAAACTTTCTTTCTCCTAGATCCATTCATATTCAAACCTCCTTGTTTTGTCTCCAACCAAGAACGGTCTGGAAAGGCCTTCCCCAAGGTTCTGTTACGAGTCCACTGCTCTATAATATTTACACGTATGACCTCGAACTATCAGTCTCAAGCATCTGCAATTCTTTACAATATGCTGATGATATAGCTTTGTATTATAGCTCCTATTCCATTTCTGACATTAGTTTCCGTTTAAATAATGCTATTTATTATTTGGGTCAGTGGTTATTAAATCATGGTCTTTCTCTTTCGTTAAGCAAGTATAAAGCCATAATTTTCACTAGAAAAAGACAAATTCCTTTTATTGATATTTCTTTTGCGGATCACCAGTTTTCTATAGTCAATAAAGTAAAATTTCTTGGTATATTTTTGGATACTAGATTGAATGGATCAGCTCATACAGATTACATTATTAAAAAAGGTGAAAAAGGTTTCAACATCCTCCGATCTTTATCAGGTGTATGGTGGGGTGCTCATCCTTATTCTCAAAAATTTTTGTATAATGCAATCATTCGTAGTCATATGGACTACGAATTATTTACTTTAAATTCAATCAATAAATTGGAAAGTTATAAATTAAACAAAATACAGTATAAATGTTTACGAATAATTATAGGTGCTATGAAATCCTCCGCCACTAATGCCTTACAATTAGAAGTTGCCGACCCCCCTATTCAATTATGTTGTAGTTTTACGACCGTTTTATGTGTAAAATTTTAGAAATATCCTCTCATCCTTTAATAAATCGCTTGCAAGAATTAAATGATATGATACGCTCCAACCAAGATATTCCTGACCTTAAAAGTTACCGCATATTCACTTGCCTTCCACATCCTGTTTATAGTTCCACAAAGCTTCCTATTTTTTCAACCCCTTTAAGGGCTTTGTCCTATAGCCCTTCTATTTATATAGGTTTAAAAAAATCTACAGTGGAAGCGAATATTTCACTGAATGAAATTATTAACTCTAATTGGTCTGAGTTCACTTCTATTTATATAGACGCCTCCAAGCTTTCTAACAATAGTAATATTGGTGTAGCTTGCTGGATTCCTAAGTACAAAATTATCCTTCAATTTCAATGTCCTCCTATGTCATCAGTTTTCACAGGAGAGTCGATAGCAATTTTAGAAGCCATACGTTTTGCTGAATCTCATAGTATTCATCAAACTTTAATACTTTCAGATTCTTTGAGTTGCCTTGAGTTGCCTTCAAGCAATTAAGCAAAACCCTTTTAGAAGTAAAATTAGATTTCCAGTTATTTTTCAGATTCGAGAAGCATTATTTTCCTGTCAACTAAAACAACTTAAAATTGTATAAGCCTGGGTTCCGGGCCACTCCGGCATAAATGGTAATGTATTTGTAAATACATATGCAAAACAAGCAGCTCAAACAAGTGCCATCTCTCTTCTTGTAAACTACACTCAAGATTTAAATGGCCTTGCTAAAATCCATCTTTACCAAGCTTTTCACTCATTTTGGTTATCATCTAAAGTAATAAAAGGCAAGCATTATGCTTCAATTCAAATAGATATCCCTAGTAAACCATGGTTTTTCCTATATAGAAAGGCCAATCGTCACATCACGTCAACTATTTGTAGATTAAGACTAGGTCATGCTTGCACTCCAGTGCACTTAGCAAAAATAAGGGTTAGAGTACATTCATTGTGTGAATGTGGTTTAGATGAAGGTACTATTCCTCATATTCTTTTCTCTTGTCCCAGAAATAGTTATCATTTACATGATGTCCTTCCTTCTAATATTCCTCGTCCCTTAAATATAGAATGTTTTTTAAATCTTGTTTTTAGCCCTTTTGTGTGGTGTGTTTGTACACAATATTTATATTTAATACTAACTTTATTTATTTGTGTTGTTTTAGTTCTGGTCAACAATATAACTGAGGTCTTAAATATTTATTTATTTATTGTACACCACAATACATATATCTACTTATCTTTTTCATTTTTTCTCTACTCTTTATATTTATTAGTCTACAACTACCACTCTCATAAACTTAAACTTGAAATTGTCTAAATATTCCAAGCATATTTATGAATGAAGCCATAACCAAAAAAAAAAAAAAAAAGTCCATTAGACAAGTCGTCTTTAATAAAGCGCGGCAAATAAGAATAATATTCTTCCACAATATTTGAAGGAACGCAATATCTTGAAAGTATTTTGTTTCCTTTAGTTATGTAATTTCATTATCATTTCTTTTATAAACTTTGTTATTGTTCATGTTGATATCTTTGAAGTGCTCGTTTAAATGTTTTATATTACTATTAAGTTCCAAATCACTATAATTAGTTTCAGAATATATATTCTGATTTTCATTTAGTTTTCTGACTGCGTGATCGCTTTATTTTACAAATCTCCAATGAACTCGGCGGCATTATTGAAGCTTTAATTAAAATATTTAAATATTTTGTTGGAAACTGTATCGCCATTTTGGATTTTTTAAAGTCTTTATCCAGATGAATTTCAGCACTTTTCTGGGGAGTGATGTCACATCAGTGAGTGTAAAGTGCTGATGGGGGGACACCAAGATAAGCTTTTAGATTTTGATCTCATTAAGATGACGGAAACTGTGATTGTAAGTTGACTTTCATAATTTTAATTTAAAATATATACTATATGAAGAAAAAAAACTCCCAATATTTCTTATCCTACTTACCTTTGTGTATATTTAATAAAAGACAGAATTAAGATCATCATAAATATTGAGCTTTGTAGCAAGTAACAGACATACTGAATGTGAATTGTTAATACACCCTCTGCTTAATCAATCTTATAGAACAGGAAAATACAAAAAATATGACTCAGATGTGTTTAATAAGATAAAATATTACCTTCGATAAACCTTTTACCAATTTAAATAAATAAATAATATGTTATCTAAAAAAAAATAC